>OX103958.1:10983202-12210336 GCA_944470425.2 Schistosoma bovis
TGCAGGTATATCCAGCTGACGAGTCCTGAATAGGACGAAACGCGCGTCCTGGATTCCTGTGCTAGCCACTATCCATATTTGCATACAATGCTTGTGACTTAAGGCTATATCAAGGCGATACGCGTAGTATGCACATATGCCAACATGAGACTGATCAATTTCAGTCCTAAATATCAATGGGAAGAATTAAACAAACAATGTCAAGTGAATTTATTGTATGTTTTTTACTAAAAATGTAACTGTTGAGATCACAAACTGAAATATTCTGAATTCTTTTATTCATATACACACAAATAGTTCGTTCATTACCATATGAATCATGTAGTAGAAAACGATGAATTGTGAGAACTTGGAAAAAAATTAAAAAGGCGTTAATATGGCTTATTAAATTTGTGTAGACAGTTAACTACTTGGAGTTAACATCACTTTCACTAAAATGATAAATAATGTTTACTGAGATCATGAACCAATTGATGTTAGACTATCATCAAAAACCTGGAAGCACTGGACGACTGTTTCGTCCTATTGTGAGACTCCTCCTCAGCAGAGGTCTAACATCTACCAGTTCATGATTTCAATCAAAAACATAATAATCTTCACAACCCAATAGTGAAATTGATAGATTAATAATAAATATTTATTTTATTGTACAAAATATTCACTTGAGTTTTCTCTGATATTTCAGTTATGTACGAATTGGCTGCGAGAAATGTTGATGAATTAATACCTTTAGCAAAGAAAATTGGTGGTAATGCAAATGAGATTTTCTCTCTACTTTATCTTAATAATCAATTATTTTGTGCTATTTTATGTTCATCTCTATGTCAAGTATTGTATTATGATATTATTCGAGATTGACTTATTGTATTTAGACTTGTCTTAAGAATACGACGAATACAACATATTTAATAGTTATTAAAACAATTGATCATGTCAGATTCAATAAAGTTACTGTTAGATTAATACTTGTAGTCAATGAATATATTTTAAGTTGGTTGACGGATAAGATGAAAGACAACAAATCTTTCAGTTGTTATAAACTTTATAATGACTGATATATTAACTATATATTCAATGATATGTGATACTCAATATCCATTGGCCGGATACCATCAGCAACAACCTCTCTGTGAGAGAGAACAAACCAGCTTCCAGCTGAAGAGGAAATTAGGAAAAGACAATGGAAATAAATAGGATATAGATGACTGAAATCACCAAACTGCATCACGAAACAAGTGTTGACTTGAAATGCTGAAGGGAAGTGGAAAAGTGGAAGGCCAAAGAACACATTACGTCGAGAAATAGAAGCAGATATGAAAAGAATGAATAACAACTGGAAAGAACTGGAAAAGATTGCTGAAGACAGGGTTGAATGACGAGTGCTAGTGAGCGGCCTATGCTCCTTTACGAGGAGTAACAGGTGTAAGTAAGTAAGTAAGTAAGTAAGTAAGTAAGTAAGTAAGTAAGTCAATGATATGTCTTCTGATTGAACGCTACTTGTTAGATATGATCATTACTGATTATATCGGAATCGCTGATCACTTATACTCAAAAATAAGGAATTACTGCAATTCCAACGATGAAGATTTCTTAACACTAGATAAAATCACATATATGTAAAGTAATTAGATTTATAAGAAAATCATACTGAGCATAGTCCATGTTCATTAAATACAAGAATATCGTATGTTATACTGAATAGAATATCATGCTGAAAAAAACAGAAACAAACACTAGATGATTATTATATTAAATAAAAGAATATCATATTTAGTTGAAGTCAGACATTGACCGGCAGGCTCAGTGGTTTAGTTGGTTAAGCGCCTGGTGCGAGACCGGTAGGTCCTGGGTTTGAATCTCGCGGAGGGCGGGATCGTGAATGGGCACTGCTGAAGAGTCCCATACTGGAACGAAACAGCCGTCCAGTGCTTCCATGTTTTCCATGATGGTCTAGCTTCAGTTGACTCATGATTTCAACCAGCGAAATATCATATTTACCTTTACATATTGTTATATTAATCAATCTATTCTATGTGTAGAATAATTGGAAACTTCTTTCTTTTCAATTTCAGCTATACTACAATTTTAAACAAAATCATGTTTGATAGTGTTCATTACATTGTAATAATCATATTAGTTTAGAAATGTATTTTTTAGAAGATTATTACATAACTGTATTGACATTTAATTGGTTCCTTTATGAATAAAATTTAAATTTAAAGAAAAATAGTAGATTAGTCTGATAAATCTTGTTTTATTCTGTTAAAAGTATTTTGCAAACTGTCATCATAGGTGTCTTCAAAGGATTGCTCGTATATCTCGGGATCACCAATTAAGTAATGCAGATGTTAGGAAACAGGTATTAGGTAAGGTTAGCAAATCAGTTGATGAAGTAGTGAAACTTCACTTGTTGAGATGGCTGGGACATGTGTTACGTATGCCCAACCACTGACTGCCCCGACGTGCGATGTTTTATGGTGTACGAGTAGGTTAGAAGAAAGCCAGGGGTAGCCAGGTCAAAACATGGCACAAATCCATGAAGTCATTGACAAGTGAAATGTGCCATGTTAGTAAGTGTAGACTACCTGGTTGGGATCCGCAAGACGAAATCCACGGATGTTTAGAGACCTTGATTGATATGACTCAAAATCGTTTGCAGTGGCGCAGGTGCATCCACTCTTCGTGTTCTCTCAAATTATAATCTTCTGAATTCTTCGTATCCTTTTTTTTCTCTTTCCGAATTTATTTCACTTGACAACACTTTTTGAATAACATTTTCAAACCCTAATCTTTCCGATTACTGCCTGAACTTTTAATACCTCTACCACTACGGGATTTGAATCGACAATTGTATCCATGTGCTAATATGGTATGACAACTCGAACTGATATACGTACGTACGAAATTCTGCGTTGTTGCTGACTGACTAAATAAACGTGGACGAAGCTGTTTCATACCAAGCTGCCAAGCCATATTAGCATGATAATTTGAAATGACAATAAGAAATATAGAATCCTTAGGTGTTTTGACAAGTCTCTGTGAACACAGGATCTAGAGAACAATAAAATGTGAAAGTATCTTTCAATTGTGATCGATTCTAAACCACGTCATTCAACATCTCCATAGTTCACGACCATAGTCCAGACGATCTTAATCGTTATCAGTTTCCTTACAGACTACTAAGTATCATGCATCTAACTTGACGGTGGTTTGACTAGTGTGATACCAGTCCGAAACACTTTATTTGTGAGGATCCAGTCTCATAAACCAAATTACGGTGTTTCTGAAAAGGCTTTTAAATAAACTCAATATTGTTCACTTAGTGATTCCACAATGAGTCGCCTAAACAAGGCTTTTATCGTAACTCTAGGTTATCAAGAGACCCTGTATTATGTCACCATTCACACTCAACATATATGTGTGATCTGCATATATTAAGTCGAGAAACGAATCTATGGTTAAGAGATCAGTCATTGCAAAGATGAACAGAGTATGACCTGTAAGAGGACGTTCATAGTAAAAGTAAATCAAAAGTCTTATTCTAAGGAACTGATAAACAGTATATATGAACCCAGAAACTAAGGGTTCATAGCTTGAAGTAGAACACACGGAATCAGAAACAACTAAATCAATTGACATTATAATGAAACGCGATGTTTGAATAAGGTTTGGAGTAGTTAACAAATATTTGCTGAAATCTTGGGAAGAAATACTATCGGAATCGTTGACATACAACTGATGAACATAAAAATGCCTTCTTTTAAATATCATGTATTTACTTTATGCAAACAGTATGTTAAACTGGAACAACATTATGTTCTCCATACATTTAGTCCCATGTAAATTAACATTTAATGAGCCACAATCACTTATTCCTGAATATTTATTATTTTACCCTAAACATTTTAAAAAAATATGTCAGAAATTTCAACCATCGGTATGACAGTCCCAGTGAAACAACAAAACATGTCTGTTAAAAATGGTTCCTTTCTTGTTGCTGATGTTTGTCATTTAAGTCTCCCAGCATAATCCAGTATGGCTTTCAACTTGAATTTTACCCTATACTAGAAGTAGCCACTTTCGGCTGTAGATTACATCATATTTCAAACACTTCGCCATGATATACTCTAAGTGATCGAATTCGTATAGATATTCCTCACTGTTAACTAGGGAGTGTTCGTTTTTTCTCACTGGATACTCATTTTATTGATAACTAATTTAATTGTAATACCGATACGGACAATCAGTGATATAGTCTTAAGTAACTTGAAACCAACACGCAACTTTCAATCATTGTATTTAAACCGAAGTATAATTGACTGTTGAATGATAAAATTTCACGTATTTAGATTGTTACTACATTGAATATCGTCTATCGGATCCTGAAGAGTTAATGACATGTCTGATTTCATGTGCCGAAAACTAGAGTAGAAATTCAGCTGATTGTTGCACATCACAAGTAAGATAAGGTTATTTGACTTTTAATTATCTCAACAAACTCAGTTTTAAGCGTCCAAGTGTGTGATCAAATGTGTCAGTAGGGGTCTCATTACTGAGTCGTCAAACAATGAAGGACAGCTGTAACCAAGTATTAAAACCAACGACCACTTGACAGACATTTTTTCAAAGCCAGCAAACAGCTACAACGAAAATTACATTTCTGAAGATCAACATCAAGAATTCGACAGCACAATTCATATTCACTAAACTTCAGCTCTTTTAAAGGAACATGAGATCTTAAACAACTGTTATTACAGTCAAATCTATATTTCAATAGCTTTGTGGAGGTGCCACAAACAATGTTGGATTGAACTTGAAAATGACAACTGAGAAGTAATACTTATCGCTTGAAGTATTTTAATTGACGAGTCTAAAATTTAAGAATTTATCATAGGCACATATACTCAGACATTTCACCCAATCAACTGAAAGTACTTTAATTTCAGAAATGACTTAAGTCCTTCAGAAAATTGTATTACACATTTACGCGTCCATCATGGATTCAATATAAAAGCTTGTGTACAGATATCATCACGACAGATCATGAAATATATTGTTGCATGTGTTAATGGTAAATTTCAGTTAATTTCCCTAGTAGATTATGCTTATTCGCACCTTATAAGTAACAATCAGTAACTTGAAGCTCTCATCATTTGAACAACAGTATAGCATACTTAGTGTTCATGAACCCTGATTAGTAGTTCAATAATAAAATTTGTGGACTTATATACATGTGATCACAGCTTCAGCTTAAATGAGATTGAATGACAACTATCGTTGTTTACTTTCAGTAAAGAAAAATATCTCATAAAAGGAATTTTCTTGCATTATCAGTTTTGACTGATGTAGATATTTCATTGACTGTTTTATAAACTTTCAAAATTAAGTACAACCTTGAGTAACGTACACGTCTATAGAAACATCATAGTTCCAGCACTTCAGATATTAGTGAAGGAGTGTGTCATTACATTTTTTGTCAATAATTCTTGTCTAGTTGGAATATAACAAGACAATTTCAGCAAAATCAATCAAATGATTAAAATCGTCTATTTTCCGAAATACTATGCCATTTTTATCTATGAATCTTTGTTGATGCTGACATGATACATCTTGATGAAGTAAAATTTCAACAACAAAAAAATGCATCGAAATTTGATTTAGTGTTAGATATGGTTGGGCATTTCTACTGAAATGTGACACATCGTCGATATACAAAGATGAAGTCTTAATTGAGATTCAATATACTCAATATTCTCAATTAAACTCTGAACTTGACAGCCTGCTTGAACATCTGGGTTACCTGTTCCTGTCATCTAGATATTTCAACAAGTTATCTATTTTCGTTTGATTTAATACATCATTATGTTTATCAATCGCATAACCTATTCAGGTACGTTTCTGAAAACTGTACAACCTTTCGTTGTACAAAATACAAAACATCCAATCAAACATATCGTAGTTGCTGGTAATATGCAGCGAAAAGAATGTATATTATTTAGATGTCTATTCAGTGGACTGCTAACTTCTAACTGGTGATCATTCGATATTTATCGTCGGGATCGATCAAGAAATGAAAAAAGGAAACTTGTTGAAATACTTTGTGCTGAAAATTTGTGGCATTCGAATGAACTAATGATAATTCATTGAGGAGTTGCGATGCAGTTCACGAAAATGGGCACAAGACTGATCAATGTTTGTCCTGTGGCAGGTTCTACTCTTTTAATCTATGTAAATTTCGTAATTCTAAGTGCTTTAAATGTGGTGATATTGGACATATTCAGTCAGTTTGTAGTACTACTGTTCATTTTGCTGCAACGAATATTAAGTCTTGTAATTCTGATTCTATTAAGTCCAGTGTTCCTATTGATTATTTATCCTTATCAACGATTTCAAAAGAGAGTGTAGAGTCATATAGCAGTTCAGAGTTAAGTAAAACTCAGAATTCTTGCGAGACAACAGTTTCTAATTAATCGACTTATCAGATTTCTCATGTTATTGTACTAGATATGGTTTTTCCTAATGACTCATTTATTTCTGACGAAATTCCTTACAAATCTGAGCATAATATGTTGAATGAACCTAGTCAGGATAGAAAACATCATGTAGTTTTGATAGATGCTGATTTTTCTAATGATCCATTACTATGCAATGACAATCTTAATAAATTTTAGCAAAGTATTTCAGAAGAGTCAAATCTTGATGTTCTATCAAATATAATTTGTCCTCATAATGCATTTGTTTCTTGTGGGAAGCACAAGTACTAAATGACCTCGATTTTGATTACAATTCAGATGATTTCATATCAACTGCTGTTTATCTTTATCAAAAAACACTTCTAATGTTTACTCTAACCAATGTGAGAAATATGTTTTAAATAAAGCCACATCATTCGTAACTTGGGGATATAAAGATCCAACATCATTCCGTGGGGGTGGATAGTGTTGGGAAATCCGTGCTTTAAATTCTAGATAGTGATTTCGGCACACAACCGCCACGGCGATTGTATACAATCCCAGGAAACAGGTGAGTCTGTTCCGACTTCGGTTGTTAATTCCAATACAAATGAGCACATTCTAGATAAAACAGAGTTTTTATCCAATACAATATCGGACAGACACAGAATGAACTTAAGAAGAAACGTACAATCAATAACAGACACTTAGACTCTAATATAAGCTGTGGAGGATGTGGTGTTTGAATGAACTAATGATTCTTTTGTACTTGGTGAATGCTTGACTTCGAATTCTAAATACAGTACATTCGTTCGTGCTTAACTAGTACTTCTTGATCTGATTACGTTATATCTGGGATTCTTAGTTCATACTATAATTCAAATACTCCTAATCACCATAGAATTCTATACTGTACCAAAAGTATAATATTGAATAAACTCATTAATAATAATAACTATTTACTTGTAATTCAACGAATCAAATTACAAGCACTCGTTTAAACATGTAGGCAATTTACTCATGGGAGTAGGATAAATGAATGCATGTACATAAATTCATTGCAGTTTGAAAGTACAGATGATCTGTTCAGTTGACTTAAACAGTAATTTGTGCCTGAAGTGAACATTCATTTGAATGTACACAGTTATTAGTTTCTAACATGCATTTCACCATTAAAATGTCTAACTAGAATGATATTAAACAGAGAATACCTTACTTTTTAAAGTGCTAAGCCTAAACACTCTTTTATAACTTGTACTGAGTAGCAGTAATACTTAATTAGTTACTAACAGTGTTTAAAATGAAAGCAAGCTATTTTGAATAAATACCTAATGATAAGTAAAAGAGATTTCTCAATCCTAAGTTGTTGTTGTTGTTGTTTATAGACTTTTATGTACACCTGAACAATGATATGGTCACTGATACATCAAAATAATAGATTCATTCATTGAATAAATTTAATTGTCTAGACTTTCTGATAAAACAGTTTGTTCTATTACCATATACTTCAAAATAACCTTTGAAAACATATTCAGTATGGGCCTATCTTATCATCAGATATTCCGACATTACTAATTTTCATGTTATAGATAATTAGAAAATATTTGTATAAATTCATTTCAACATTAACAAAAATTCGCCTTATTGTTCATTCTATCTTTGAACTTAAACAACAAAATCCTTTATTTTGACATTCAGTTCAAATATTAATCAAGAAAGCATTATAGTAGTGGTAAGATATCGTCTGACAACTGAAACAACTTCCATTTTCGTAATGAAAATTGACTTATTTCAGTCAGACTGACAATAATCAGCTTAGATTATTATATTCTCAAACAAACAAAATTAACTTTGAAAAAGTCATTAGTTTGAATTCATTTGAGGTACGTTCTTTCGTGAAACTATAACTGGATCATCATAATCGTCATAAAACCTGTGAAAAACTTAATAAATTCCACTGTAGTCAACCGAAATCAAAATATTCTGAATGTGTTAAGATTCTTTTGTTCGCAATTGAATGATCACTTGGTGGTGATTGGTGTCATGTGTGTCAATTCGTTATAGTGCAGATCGAATCCTATCGATCAAGTTGAAATGTGGCCATCAGTCTAGGTGACTCCTGCATGAGGTCAGTCGCGGCTCGGATAGCTTAGTCTATGACTGTGAAGCTGAGTGACACGGGGTTGAATTCTTCAGGGAGCATCACTTCCCTCCAGATTACAGGTACACCCTGCTATCAAGTACCAAATAGCACGAAACCCGGGTACGAGGTTTCCTGTTACCTACCTAAAACCACCATCCTAATATTTTTTGTTTTTCTCACATCATTTAATTTATCTAAAATTATTATTTCTAATTACCTTTCTCATGATATATTAGAATAGTTTCATAAGTTGCTTTATACTCTCTCTTCAAATGTACCTTGTTGAAACTTAACAAAATCATTATAATGAAGTATGCTCAACGAAATATTTCGTATCTCTGATAATATAAACTTGGGTAGTATTGATGTTTACTCCTAGTGTTATTGCGAATATTGTTGCTTAGATTGAAGACAATTCAGTAAGCAAACGAAAAGCTAAACGAAATACACATCCTATACTGTACTGTTATCCTGCATCAAAATTTGAATACTGAACGAAAAGGGGTGAATATCGATTTCATACATAAAGTTAAATACTTACTACAGTAGTAACTGGTCTCGAGTCTTTGAGAGACATACAGCATATCAGCTGACTAGAATAAGTATTCTTAAATAAGAATTAACCAACGACATCAATTCCCAAAATATAGTCCAATCTATAGTGTGTTGATTATGTGTTGAATATGATGTTTGATTGAAAGAAATGTGATGAAGTAGTGTTTGCTAAAATCCTAAGGATAGTTGATTATTGTCTCAAATTATCAACTTTGTTTTATGTATTTGAACCTGCAAACAAGCAGATTTCAATCAATATCATGAACGTAAAATTAACCACTATTTATATAACATGAAACATACTTTCATTTGCCTTCTAGTTATTGAATGAACATACCACACTATTCGAAAGTCTTCGCAGAATTCTCCATCTCTCAAATGAATTTTCGTAAAAAACTAATGTATAATAATACGAATGAACTACTCATGATCTTAAAAGTAATATGTCTTCATATGGCAACTCAAATTACTGTGAATGTTTCGTTGCGTCACAACAATTTCAATGGAAATGTATATTCTGGAGTTCTAGTGAAATGCAGTGACCAGTGGAGTTCAAGCGGGTCATTTGTGAGATAGTAGCTCACTGACGACAATGGTGGGTGTGTCAGCCGGCTCAGTGATCCAGTGGTTAAGTGCTCGCGCGCGAGACTAGTAGGTCCTGATTCGAATCCCGCGAGGCGGAATCGTGGACGCTTACTGCCGACGAGTCTCACACTAGGACGAAACGGTCGTCCAGTGTTTCCAGGTTTTCCATGGTGGTCTAGCTTCAACTGACTCATGTTCTCAACTATTGAAAATGTAGTACTTTGCACACTGACAGATTATTCCCACTTAAACATTAAAAATTAAACACGAAGTTCAGTGAAGGGATCTCTTTTCAACGAATTTATTATCAAGCTGTATAATCGTATATATGCATATGAAATTTTTTGTTTTTGTAAAAGTACTAATTCCGTGAGGAAATGTGAACACAAATAACCAAGATGAAGTAATAGAAAGATTATAATATTAGATTACGTAATAAGGATAGTAACAATAAATTTAGTGAATGTAATAAGATGATTAAAATGTTTTCGTTACAATAATTAAAGGTCATTAAAGGTCATAGAGGTATAAAAATAAATAAGGTGATATGCTGAGCGTTTATGAATAAAATAATTGGGACATAAGATATAAATAAAGAGGGATGCAGTAATAATAACGATAATATTAATTAAGGCCAGGGAGACGATAATGATAAGATGTACTTCTTTTGTACGCATAGTTCTGGTTTGAGCTCATGGATGGTAAGAATTACTTACTTACGCCTGTTACTCCTCGTGAAGGAGCATAGGCCGCTCGCCAGCATTCCCCATCCAACCTGTCCCAAACAATCCTTTCCACTTCTTTCCAGTTGTTATTCATTATTTTCATATCTGATTCTATTTCCCGATGTAAGGTGTTCTTTGGCCTTCCACTTTTCCGCTTCCTTTCAGGATTCTAAGTTAACACTTGTCTCGTGATGAAGGTTGGTGATTCCAGTCATCCATGTCCTGTTCATATCCATCGTCTTTTCTTAATTTCCTCTTGAGCTGGAAGCTGGTTTGTTCTCTCCCAAAGAAGGCTGATGCTGATGGTATTCGGCCAATGGATGTTGAGTATCTTGCGTAGACAACCACTTATAAATACTTGTACTTTCTTGATGGTGGTTGTTGTAGTTCTCCAAGTTCCAGTTCCGTACAGTAGAACTGACTATCTTGACGTTCATATTGAAGATTCTTAATTTGATATTGGTTGAAAGTTGTTTTGAGTTCCATATGATCTTCAATTGTAGGAATGCGGCCCTCACTTTGCCAATCATCGCCTTTACGTCTGCATCTGATCCACCTTGTTCATCGATGATGCTTCTCAGGTATGTGGAGGATTCTACATCTTCCAGAGTTTCGCTATCAAGAGTGATTGTAATTGAGGACCTTGGTTTACTCCTTGTGTATGTTGAGGCCTACTGATGCCGAGGCTGCTGCCACATGAGTTGTCTTCGTCTTCGTTTGCTCGTGTGTATGGGATATGAGAGCTAAGTCACTTGCGAAGTCCGAATCGTCTAACTAGTTCTGAGCTGTCCATTGTATGCCGTGTTTTTCCTCAGATATCGAGGTCTTCATAATGCAGTCGACCACCAGAAGAAAGAGGAAGGGAGAGAGTAGACAGCCTTGTCCGACTCCGGTGCCTACTTAGAATGCGTCTATCAGCTGTCCTCCATGCACTAGTTTGCACTGTAGTCTGTCGTATGAGTTTCGGATAATGCTGACAATCTTCTCAGGAACTCCTTAGTGTCGAAGAAGTTTCCATGACGTCCTTCTATCTACACTGTCAAATTTCTTTTCATAATCAATGAAGTTGATGTACAGTGACGAGTTCCACTCAATTGATTGTTCGATTATGACCCGTAGTGTCACAATTTGGTCTGCGCATGACCGATCCTTACGGAATCCAGCTTGTTGATCTCGAAGTTGGGCGTCTACTGCATCCTTCATCCGGTTCAGCGAAACTCTGTTGAAGACTTTTCCTGGTACTGACAGTAGCGTAATGCCTCTGTAGTTTTCACATTTGCTCAGGTTTCCTTTCTTTGGAATCTTGATGTGGTGTCTTTCTTTCCAGTCCATCGGCACTTGTTCCTCCTCTCAAATCTTTTTGAATAGAAGGTAAAGCATGTTTGTAGTTATTTCGACGTCTGACTTCAGTGCTTCAGCTAGTATATTGTCGGATCCTGCTGCTTTCCCTCTCTTGATTTGTCGTTGTTCAGCAGCCATTTTTCAGGGATGCAAAAGACTTGCTTTTTCTCCTTATCACTAACCAGTATGTATTGTCCTGACTGATGCTGTAAATCAATGCCGAGGCGCTAAAAATTGAAAATGTATTACGTTCATGAATATTCACTAAAACTTCCTGATGGGTGAAGCCAAAGCACTAACCAACAGACACTTGCTGCATAAAGTACTGTATTTGCGACAGCCATCGAGAAATGATGTCACAGCTGGTATATTGTCGGGTCCTGCTGCTTTCTCTATCTCGATTTGTCTGTTGGCCATTCTGATTTCTTCCGTCGTTGGTGGACTGACATCTATAGGAAGATCTGTGTGAGCTGCTTTGATGTCCGGTGAATTCTTTGAAGCCGGCCTATTCAGGAATTCCTCGAAGTACTCTACCCATCTGTTTCGCTGTTGTTGAATTTCAATGACTAGACTACCCTGCTTTTCCTTGACCGGTCTCTCTGGTTTACTATATTTCTGTGATGGTTTCTTCGTCCTTTCATACAGTTCTTTCATATTTCCTTCTCTTGCAACTTTTCCCGCTGTCGCTGTTGCTTCTTTGACCCCTTTCCAGTTATCCACCATACTAGTTTCTCCTTCATTCAGTAGATCCTGTAAGGCTTGAAACCAGTTGTTGTGAGTTATCTTGAATTCGTTGAGTTTGTTAGTATCTCAAGGGAAGGCTGTATGGAACATTTAGGCTGCAGTTTTCCCAGTTGTCCATCGTTTCTTTAGCTTCAGTTTTAAATTGGCCACAACTAGATGATGATCTGAAGCTCCGTCAGCTGTTCTCTTGGTTCTCACATCTTCCATTGTCCTTCGGAACGTTTTAGTGATGCTAATATGATGTATCTTGTTGTCTGTGGTGTTGTTTGATGAGATCCATGTAGCTTTGTGTATACGTTTGTGTGGAAATATTGTGCCGCCTATGACCAATTTGTTGAATGCACACAGATTTGCAAATCGTTCTCCATTTTCGTTTCTCTCTCACAGTCCATGTCGTCCCATGATATCATCATATCCGGTGTTGTCCATTCTGACATTGGCGTTTAGATCTCTCATCAGAATGGTGAGGTCCTTTCTTAGGCACCTCTCTATGGTTGACTGTAGCTGCTTGTAGAATTGATCTTTAATGTCGTCGTTGCTATGATTGGTGCGTGCATAACATCGGATAAAATTCATCGTGATTCCCTCCTTCTTTGTTTTGAATGATGCTTTGATAATCCTGGATTTATGAGATTCTCATCCCATAAGTGCATTTCGTGCTACTTTGGACAGCGTCAGAGTAACTCCTTGAGTGTGTGGAGCACTGTCCTCTTCGTGACCGGAGTACATCAGTATCTCTCCCATATCTAGTCTTTGTTGCCCAGCTTGGGTTCAATGGGGTTCGCTGATTCCCAGTACTGCCAATTTTTATCTCCTCAGTTCAGTCGCTGTTTGACTGGTCTTCGCAGTCTCCCACACTGTAGAGACGTTTCATGTACCCATAAAAATTGTTGCTTTGGTTGTTAGAAGAGGCATCGGCCTCGTCACTTCCGAAGAATCTCCGCTTTCACCACGAGACGTCATAGTTCTTTCAAATGAAGATCTTCTAACTCCCAGGACAGAGTTTAAGTAGTTTGAATTATTTTTTCTGGTTCGCGTTTGTTCAGCGAGTTAGCTTTCTACCGTATGGGGTCGCTAACCCCATACACAACCCTCCTTCTTTACCCGAACTTGGGACCGGCAGTAACTCTAGAAGAGCTACAGGTGGAGTTACGTATGGTAAGAGCCTCGGCTGCTTTTAGGAGTTGGATACGATGAAATCTAGGTAGATTTGAATGAATCATATATACAACAATAAAATCAAAATGTGGATCCGTAGAATGATTACAATCGATTAGGTTTTCAAGTATAGAACTCCTATCTGCTTTCCTCTCATCCTTGTAGAACCAAACTGGTAAGTGTATTAGTTGTTGGTAGATAGTAAATTATATTCCATCGTTAATCTTATGTAAAACACTAAGCATACAAACATTGTACAACACCTGCATATTCAGTAACTTACCATTCATCTTTTGTAGTAAGAGAATTGTAATCACCGACACATCACCAATCAACATATCAATAAGTTGCCATACGAATATGAAGTTAATTTATGTTCATCAGTAGAATGTTTAACAAACATGTAATCACTAAACATACAACTTAGCTAGTGTAAATAATGTAACGCTTAATACACATTTCATCCTCGTTTGGAGCAGTTTAATAATAATTATATTGATTAATTACATTTAATTTCAGCCTATAATATTGTGAAAAGTATTGTTTAACTGGAAAAAAATGTTTACTTTCCTGCTATTATTTCTTATAGTTTAATTTCTTCAGATGACGTTTGGCTCGAAATACTCATAATAATATAAGTGATCACTTTGAATTGTAGGCTATACGTTGTGACAGATACCTAGTGAAGAGAACTATAATAACGTTTAGTTTACTGGGAATAACCTGAGAATCTATGCGTAATCTACTATTACATAACTCATATCATTTCGTAAAGTACATTTCATTACAGACGTCTACATATGTATCAACTACAAATCCAATGGATGTGCCGGTCATCAGTAATGTCTATTATCTTTTTTAGGTTTAATTCTGGATAGTCATTACTCGATAAACTACTCAAAATCATACACCATCATAAATTATTCTAATCATGTAAGGTGAAAGGTAAAATGTTGTTTGTCTGTTGATCCGAAACAACTGATTGAAATATCAAGGATGAATTTCACCGTTTCCACAGAATTATTTCACACTAATAACTAACTAATTTTGAGTCAACTGAAACTAGACCACCATGGAAAACCTAAAAACACTAGACCGCCGTTTCGTCCAATTGCGGGACTCCTCAGTAGTGCGCATCCATGACCCCTCTTGCGAGATTCATATCCAGGACATATCGGTCTCGCGCGCGGGTACTTAACCACTCGATCAGTGAGCCGGCCGGCATCCAACGGTGTTAATTTCTAAGTTCAACTAATCCACAAAATTGAGCGACACATTCACCATTGTGTTTTTTGAGTTAGTATCTCACAACTGACCCGGTTGAACTCCATTGGTTACGGCTCCTCACTAGAACTCCAAGAAATGCATGTTGAAGTCAGTCAGTAGTGAGTATTTGATGTTTATAATCAAAGAGGGGTTCCGTGGAAATTGTAGTAATTTAAAAGTTGAATTAATGAGTAAGTTGAGGTTAGACCTCCGCAAAACCATTCTGTGATTATAATTAATCATTACTTAAACTTCACAACATCAAAGTTACTCCTAATTATTTAATAACATTAAATCTAACTAATTCGTAATGATTATATTATCAAAATTGCAATAACAAACATAAAACAGTGGGCTTCTCATTAAATTTTGATCTGTTTTCTGTTCAAAAATGATCTATACTGGATCACGTCTATCATGAATTTCCAACCTACTTAAGTGACAAACTGATAAGACAAGCAAACAGATCTCTGTTTTGCAATGATTGGACTAGAGACATTAAATTTCTTACCGGATCATAGTTTTGTCCATTTTTCTGACATCCACTAAAATGATATCCCTTATAAGGACGGTTGTTTGTAGAACTCTATTTAAAAATCGTGAAAACCTCTACTTTAATTTTCAACCCTAGCATTTAACTGTAAACTCTAATCCTAATTTCTCATACCATTATTATAATACTGATATGGACAATGAGTAGTTCACTTATATGACATTCACTTAACAGATATGCCTTATAAGAACAACTAGTAGAATTCTAACTATTTAAAAAGTGTGAAAAGCATTTGATCATCTCAATCAAACTGAGACGTCGTTAAATGTTGGTCAACAAAGTGTCGTACTTTTAATTGTCATCACTTCGGGAATTGTCTTTCATAACATTTACGGTTGTTTCGTTCCAAACTTGAAACAATCTGAGTACACAAATAACAATCAAGTGTTCGACTGTTACTTATCTTAACAGATTCACATCTGTTATTAAATTCATTAGCAAGATAATCATCATCAAGTCACTTGAATATTAAAAAGTGACTTAAACAAATACCGAACAGAAACGACCACCTGACAAGCATCATTTAAAACATCTAGACAAAGTCATCATAGATTATATCACTGAATCTATTTATTCTTCGTAAACCACATTTTGACCTTGTCACTTATAGACTTCTTTATTCTGATTGTTATTACCTGATATTATATTTGGTGATTGCTTATCCCATTTATCATATGTCTGTAACTTGTTTTTGGTCTGACTACAAATATTGAGTAACCATTGGTTGAAATGGGTTGGCTCACTCACCTTCTTCACCGTGCATCATTTAGTCTTGCTTCTTCTTTCCTTCCCTCGCTCCGTCTCTCTTATTGTCTGTTCTGATCAACGACTATACAAAATAAACATATCCGAAATCCACTCACGTATTTCACTTATTGAATTCCGTGATTCACTTACGCCATTTAAGTGGATGATTATAAAAGAGGGTAGTCGGAATGTATAATTCAACAACAATCACAATACCATCTAATTGGAGTTACATATACAAACACCAAAACTTGCTCATCGTGGACTGTTGTCAGTATTGAAAAACAACATCTTTTGATTTTTCGATTGTTGATGTAATTGTATGATGGAAAGATGAACAATTACTTGGTGAATCCGTATTATGGCCTTCAGTCAAGTTCATTTGCAAAGAACGTCTCATGGAGCTTTCCTTATCACTCCACCTGAGTAATGAGTCAAGTATCCAAAGCGAAAATGAAACCCGGATCACATGATACACATCTGACTTATATTTACATACACGTATGTGTAAACCAATAAGTGTGACTAATGAGAATAGTTAGTTTGTTGATTCGCTTACTCGAAGCAACAGATTTACACCTGTATTTCTCATATCTCACTTGACCTTATATGGATTGAGAATAATTTCACGAAATAGAATTATTCTCAACTAGTCTAGAATTTCAACAAAACACAGTCAAGAACTCAAATTTGATCTACACAGTTAAAGATTGAACTGTATTACTATGGTAAATTTTTAGATTCTGTAACTTATCTGACAGAACGTATTTTTATACTTCTATCCTTCTATATATGCTAAAGATTGTTAACATTCTGTGGACCTTTTAACGACACCAATTCAAGTTTTGAACAATTCGATACACATTTCTGGAATCCTCTTCATTTTGATTATTATTTCCTAATCGTTGGCTTCTACATATGATCATTTAAAAACACTGTTCTGAAGACTTATGAATTGATTTCACAATCCAATCATTAAAAAAAGCTGAAACCGCCTATACTTGTTTGTCTAACAAAACTTCATTGTAATATACAAATTACATCGACTACGTTATACAAGTGAATCAGGTCTGTTCGCTTACAAAAAACATCTCTAGAATCATTTCATAGATTTGAAAACTTTTGTAGTGAACGTCAAACGCAATTGACATATTCGCTTCAGTTTATCGACTTCACATCAAAGTAGGCAATACAAAGGGAAGACTACCACCGTATCATTTACAAAGCTAATAAACTAAAAATATATTATACATGTCACTTGTGAACCGCGGAACTGAGAAAGTATGAACATATTCAAATGATAAGCTTGAAATGTTCAAGTGGAATGGAAAAGAATATTAACGAATGTACTAGTTAAATTATTTGGTCGATCTAGTCTACATAGCGATCATTACATTGCGAACATTACAATTTGTCTCCATTTTAATTCGACAAAGAATTATGATCGATTCGGTAAATATTATGATGCGATCAATTTACATTCTTTCCTAGTATACATAGATATTCTTGTTTCAGATACATTTGAATGAAATACAAACATTACAGTATTTTACATTTATACGACACTTAACAGATCACACAAATCTATCCATCTCGAAAAGGTGATTCTAACTTAATGTTAATGTTAACACCTAATCCAGAATAGATTTCATTATAGTTGTGTCGACAATTAACTTATGTTCAGACCATTTTTTATTGCATTCACACACATACATCAACTAATACACAGATTTTCAAGACTGATGATGAGTATATGGTTAGAATCAAGGTAGTGGACTTTTCAACTGGATTCATGTAATCATTAATTTGTGTAAAGTTATTTCCTTATAGTTTTCAATGGAAGCATTATGAACGTTCAGTCACTGTGTTTCTATCACCCAAATGTACTACCTATTCATCTGCAAACTAATTTGAAAATGTTCCCTCTAATTCAGTCTTTATTCTATTTGCTATCAGTTTTACCTCTTGTTCTCTTCAATTCAATCTTCTGATACATCCTTTCCACTTCCGATTACTGCCACGTATTACTTATATCTGTCTACATAACTAGCATATAACACAATATAACTGTTCTCACCTTTCAGTAAGGTGTTACATACGTGAAATAACCAGCTTTAACGGTTCTTTCATTTCAGGCACTCAGTATAGACGATAATATCAATAAAATATGTGCTAGTGTGGTGTGTGCTACTTGTGTTGACATACGTAATCAGTATGTAACACCAATCAGAAGTGGAATGTTTATCACAAGAACATTGAGATGTTTACATTGAAGAGAATAGAAATGAAAATAAAGAAGAAGCAGAATAAAAACAGAATTGGAAGAATTATGAAGTATGTGAAGGAGAACTGACAGACATGCAAATGATGTATTTACATTACCACGTGAAAAGCGATTTTCAAGTATATGTACATTCGGTTCTCCACCAATCGTACATCTTACTTCAATATTACTTTAAACTATGAAATACTGATTCTGGTTATGGTATTTAACACACGTCTGATTACATAAACTCATAACAGGTTTGTTTCAATAAGGAGGTGAAGATTGTGTTTATAATCACTATGACTGTCTTATCACCGCGTATCTTATTAAACGTATTCATAGACATATCTTTACATTTTCAAGCTAATTGTTTAGCAAAGACAAATTATCTCGATGCAATACATTCTTCAATGGAATTGCCCTGAAATCGTATCATTCTTTCCTTAGAAGTAACAAATTACTTTACAAATAGCGCCGTATTAAATCGACATTGAAAAATGTAGATTAACACATTGATTCAAATATTTAACTTTCAAAAATATAAGATCCTGAATACATTTATAACGATTTATTTCAATATTTGTAGCGTAGTTGGATAGTGCCTAGCAGTAGAATTCAGGTTGTGTGTTTCATTCCATTTGAAACTCGTTGGCTGGGAGTAGCTACATCCTGCTGTTGATGCTCATACCATGACTCAAACACAGAACTTTCAAACACTCAACACATTATTCATTGAAATACAGAGTTCAGATAGCCATTAATTTGTTCAGTATTTTGAGTGAAAGGTACCGGGCTCAAGTCCTGACATGGGAATCAATTTTAGGATATAGGCAGATCAAGCTGATTAGCCCGACATAATGAAACACGCTTTTGGATTGCCTTGCTATTCACTAGTTGTGTATTTCCTTATTGTTAATATCTGTTTGAGATGTAGCAAAGTCACATATCTCACTAACATTTTTCAAAACACACAGTTAAGATAATAAATCAGAAACGTTGTTCTTTTAACTTTTATTGAGTTAGATTTTCACGCTATTATTTATTCAAGCTATAACATGGTGTGGTTTTACCTCCTAGATTTTCAGGTAGCACTTCTAATAAACATGTCCAAGTACCAGATAAGCGTTCGTATAAGTTGGTCCTGAAAACAGATACAAAAAAGAGTTACTGAAGATGAAATGAATAACTGATCGCATTCACTCAATTGATATTCATATCGTCAAAAATATTTTTACCAAAGATTTATAAGATTATTAAAAACATTTCCTGTTCAGTGCATATTGAATACGAATCAGTTAATCAGTCATAATCAACGTATATCTTAGCACAACAGAAAAATTAAACATTGATAATCTGTTTAGAAAAGAAAAAGTAAATTTGATGTACGAAGTAATACTGGAACTCAATATTTGGAAGATATGCATGATTTATATCGTGTAGTCAGTCTACATCTCCTTCATTCATAGTTCAAGTTTCACAACTCACTTCTAAATATTCGCTCATATGTTGATGTGGTTCATTCTTGAAACAAAGTTTTGCAATATCAAGGAGAGAAAAAAATTTCGAATATAATTAGATAATCACTGAATGCAATCATAACATTGTAAATTGTCAACGTCCCCACCAAACTCAGTTACGACGTCTGCGTATTCCAAGTCGATTAGTCAATCTTCATACAAGAGATCAATCCCTAAATAAGTATGAACCAATTGTCTTTATAATCAATGTATAGTTGATATTTGAATAAAACGGATGCCAAACAGTAATAGTCTTGGTTTGTGATATGGTATGTCAGCAATAAGTAACTTTAAGTTATATGTATATTGTGGTTCAACTCACCAGATACCCAAAATCAATTCTCTTTAAATAAAAATAAATTCATGGCTTTCACTAATTCTGTATACTTCAATGAGTAATTGCATAATTATGATTACCGTGCATGAGAGTAGAGTCAAATAACAAGGAAGCGTATGAACATTTTGTTGAAAACACTATGTGAAATAACCTATAAATAATGACTTCGCAAACTTAAATTAACAATCTATATTTATGTCAATAATCTACTGCGTAACCTATGTCATGGGATAACACTGTTATCCTGAATTGACTGACGTTATATGTCAATTACTGAATGCTCACTCAGTAGTCTAAATGTGACCCACTTGCCAAGAAGTCTAGAGGTTATGTTTCCGATTTCTGGTATGTTTGCCAACTCGTGAAAATGTGCTTGCCGGACAAACACAGCTCTCTTGTCCTTCTTTGCTTTCATTAGTTATCCTGTTATCCTGAGTTGACTGAATTTATATGTCAATTACTGAATGCTCACTCAGTAGTCTAAATGTGACCCACTTGCCAAGAAGTCTAGAGGTTGTGATTCCGATTTTTGGTATGTTTGCCAACTCGTGAAAAGTTGCTTGTAGGCACAAAACTGCTCTCTTGTCCTTCTTCGCTTTCAGTGGTTATTTTCATTAAATCTGTCCTTCACAAAACCATTAATTGTAAACCGACAAGGATTTTGGTAGAAGTTCATTTATGTATATGACTAATGTTAACAGGCATTGCTTACAACAAATGAAGCACTAAGTTACATTCCGACAATAAATGATATCACCTCGAACTTGAAAATGTTCACATTTAATGAAAACATTCACTCAGATAGATTCAGAATATTTCTGTTGCCAGTAGTATATATAACAACGCATACGTAGCCAGAAACATTACGTAAGAAAAATAAGAACTCCGGTAACAGATTCGTTGTAATCTCCCAATCCAGTCAAAGCTTTATAAAAGAAGGGGTTTAGTGGATATACTTTGACTTACTCCAAATTGAAAATCACTAATGAAATCATCAGTGATACAAACATCAAAATGTATAATGTGAGTCATATGTAACATGTAACTCTGTATTGTATTACACAGTTATTAAACGCTTGTTAGAATCCTTAATTTGACAGGAGTAATTCACCTAACTGTTTATCAATCATTTTCAATTTCGAAATTTTAAACTCCACCTGTAGCACTTCTAGAGTTACTGCTGTTCTCAAGCTTGGTAAAGAAGGAGGATGTGGTCTTAGCGAACCCATCCCGTCGAAAGCTAACTCGCTAAAAAACGCTAACCAGAAGAAATATTTCGAAACTTCACCACTAAACACCATTTTCTGATTGATAAATGAGGGGAAAGAGGATGTGTCACATCAGATCTCTTAGAGATTATTTCACACTTCTGAAAACACATAGCCTAGGAAATATTCCCTGTTATGGGATATCTAAATATAAAGGAACTCGTAATCAATATGATGACCACTTGTGATATTTATCGTATTGATTGTATATATCTAATTAGTCTATAGCCTGAATGAATAAGTGAGTTTTATTTCAGTACATTTCAATGAACTTACCACCTCCTAATATAGAATAAACAGATAACAATATTGCGCATTGAAATTTCTTATACAAGTTACATCTCAAATGATAGAGAGTACGAATCACTTCACAAATTATTTCATACATTTCAGCTACATATTTTAGTGAGAGGGGAATGTAATTCAACATATTGAATTCATGTATTGTCGAAGTCCAATATTTTCACGTTCGCTTTCTTCAGGTCAATGTCTTATCGGGATGATATTCGTATACTTAAGATTTAAATAATCATATTTACCCTGAAATATGAACCCACATTCGAAATATTCTTGATTATTATCATTTACTCTACTTATTGCTTGCTTGAAATAAGACCCCTTCTAAATGAATCACGAAACAATAAACGTTATGTATCAAATGATTAAACACGTCACTTATATGAATTGCTGATTGAAACTACAGCATTACAATGTAGTTAGATTTGTTTACAGCCATGATGACACTACACTGATCAGCACATTCATAAGACAAAGAAATCATTGCTCACCTTTCCCTTCATGTAGTAAAAATATTGAAAAAAAACAGGAAAAAATAACTAAGAAACTTATTCATAAATCCAAAAGATTTTCTATGATAAATAAATAGAATCAGTTGTATTTCCATGATAATCTATGCTAGAATGCGAGTTTTGTACAGTTTAAACTGAGAGGGAGAATTGTTCCTTAGCTCTTATGGACTATGCATGCATTATGTCATCGAAAGGATCCAGTTTCATTCACTTCCAAATGCCACCGTAGGATTAATTAGTCTGGATAGTCAAAGATCTTATCCGACAAATCAATTCTAGTTAACTGTTTCAAATGAATTCAGCATAGACCTGTTACAACTTCTCTACTGAACTCACAATGTTACTACGCTGAAAACGAATTCTTTATCGACAACTTCATATTAAAGTTGTATCTGGACAAGGTTTTAAAATGAAACAGAGCTGACATATGATGATGGCTGATTGGTTCCAATGTCTTGAATAAACTTTGTTTGGGGATGTGTTAGCTTAGTATAATACGACAATGATAATTAGAACATATCCCAAGCTACATAGTGCACTTCACTAGGTATAAACATGTGTTAGTTTATTTATGTCTTACAGTAAATTACTCATTCACATTTCTGGCCTTTCTAAATTTTCATCATACTTTCATCAGAAAGCATCTCGTTGTTACCCTACAGCATTGAATTACAAATGAATAATTAAATGCATCATGACAGCTCATATCACAGTAGTACGTGTAATTCACATGCGGAGTAGGTTTTTAATAAATAGGTACATACTGAATGAAAACAGTGATCGCTTACAATGAAATTGTTCTCCTTTGTCTACCATGGTTTTCAGATGATCTCTTATTCTAGCATTCACTTAGAGCTACTGGACTTCTAAGAAATTTGCTTAAATATTGCAAGTTTTACATGTGCACTAAAGAAAATTCATGTTAACTGTCGTCGAAATTTCACATCAAGCACCCTGATACTTTAAGCTTTGTTGACTGGTATAGTGAGTGTACTCACTGTACATTTTGTACTCGGTAACATGTTTCCATGGTTTATTCTTACTGAATTCAAATAATCTGAGTAATCACATTATGTTGACCAGTGTTGCTCATCATTTCACTGAGTTAATCATTCCAATGACTACATTATCTTAAAATTATATAACACCAGAAATTTAAATTCATCGTGCAGTTTGTTTTTTATCCTAACCTATACATGAGTGACCCTTGCCGCCAATAGTTGGATCCATTCCATCTAAAAAGCATCTGAAAGTTCCACTTAGTTGTCCGCAGAAATTCTTCCTGTGAAAAGATTATTGAAAAAGCTGATAAGCATCATCTATTAACAAATGATTTAAATTAACAATGAGATAATTCACATATATATTGGTTGTTTAGATGTTTCTATTAATGTTGAGGGCTGCAATAGACAAGTCTCATCCAACTGACAATTCCCAACTGGGAAGAAACCATCACCCTGGATTCCACCCTTTATCACGATACGTCACTGTCATAAAGCGATGTTCTGAAAGTTCAATAATCATACATATAAGTTAATACATGTGATACACTTCCAAGTATTTCATCATGCATTAGTAATTGCTGAAGTGTAGCAAAATGTGCCATTCAAAATGTTGCAAAGCTTGTTTAGGCTTCAAGAGGATGGATAATCTGAGCATATCAATATGTGAATCAACGACCAATCACATATAGTTTGTGACAACGTGTTTTATGTTGCCAATCCGAAACGACTATTGAACTATACGCATTAAATTAACTCGAACCGAAACTAATTCAGTCAAAATATTAAATGAATAAAACCACACTTCCAGTTTAACAAAGTCACTTAAGAGTACATTAACGTAAACGTATGTATTCGAAAAACTTGTTTTCATGACAAAGACAGGACAAACTCATAATGATATTTGAAATGTCCCTTCAAGAAATGTATGTGAATGTTTCAGTCCCCGTTACCTTGAATTCATCAATAACTTCAGAGACGAAGTAGTGAAGTTAAACTTACTTCAAAGAACAACTTATGTGTGTGAAAGTCGAATTTCCGTGAAATCTAGACCAGTATTCTAATGAGAAATCATGATTAGTGGAGTACAGCTGAAGAGCCCCATAGTAGGACGAGAAAGACGTCATATGTGATAGCATACACTTTACACCAGCAATCACATACGCAGTTGTATCACATGGTCATGAAACTCTGGAATCTTTATACAGCATATATCATGAGTCTATAATTGAACAAATATTACATAGATACAATCATAAATTCAATAAACAATCATTGACAGATATTTATTATTCAGCAATAAACAATTTCTTTTAAGACAGCATCATAAAATCACACTCACCATAGTTCTACAATAAACTCTCTAACAAAAATCATTCATAATATCTGACATAAAATTCCAAAATATAATACATCACTATTAATGAATGGACAGTAAAATGTGAACTGTGTTGATGATAGTTTTTAATGCTTCATTTAACAGTATTTTACAAAAGACTATTTCAGTCGCTTGTTCAGTGTTTTGTGAGGTATATATAAAAGTCTTCATTATCTTTACAACACTTATGAAGTATTCTCTGTTAATTGTTCATCAATGACGATGGTATATCCATGAAGCTGAAATTTCAAAACTACTATACTGTAGTTCATAATTAGATTTTTAAAAAGTAGTCTTTATTTGAAAATGAAGGGATAAATAAATCCCCGAAATCAATAGAACTGCAAGTCTTCGACATTTGATACTGACCACATTAGTTTTACTGGACTCATCTTGTTGTAGGTGCGCAGTCACGCACCCGCATCAGATGACGAGTGAGTAAACCGTGCTATACATCTTCTACAACCGCTACACAACTCAGATTAATGACTTCTCGATATATCGATAGCATTACATAAAGTACCTTCGAACCTCTTCGCTTCTGACTTGTGATTTCACCGGGTTGGTATACTTTGATCACAAAATGTGTTACTGGTTAAGGTGTTGTCAAACTCCGAATACTCTTAACATCTTTAAAACAAATTTTATGTAGAAATCATTTACTATCTGTCATTTAAATCGAATGTAACACATGTATTGTGTTGTGAATTTCAATTTACCAGTTATAAGAGAAAAAAATGATGTTTCAGTTTGTGGAATTATCGAAACCATGAAGACTGACATTCTTCTATTTTAACTGATACAGAAAACGTAGAAGTATGATTAAACAAATTACCAAGTGTAGACATTAAACGTACAACTAAACGTTTCTGTCCAACGCAAAATGATAATCTCACATTTCATAGCACAAACTGATCTTAGTTAGGCACTCATTGGAAACCAGGATATACTGGACAGCCGTTTCGTCATAGTATGTAACACACCATCAAGGCGAACTTCATCAAAGAACCTACTCAATACATTCACGTCCAACAAAAAGCGCTTAACTTATGGACTACTGAATGGGTTCGTAATGGTTTAGGTTTCTAATTTCAATTCATCTACGACGTTCCTCGACCACTACATAGATGTCATGTACTAAAACAAAGAAGCTGCCAATTAGTTCCTGGTTCTCAGTAGCTGACTAGCTAAGGTTATAACATAAAGTACTAACATACACTTGCATGTTCCATCCTAGCATTTAGACAGATTTTAATAATCAAGATAGCGTGTAACAATCCGATCATTTCCACTTTCCTAATACATCTATTCTCTTTATAAGAAGTTATGATCTACAGTAAATATAACCATTATATCCATGCTTTCGTAATTCGACACTTATGCAGCTCATTTATGCTTGTTTATATGTTTGTACATTTATTAGTTTAACAAATGCTTGTTTAGATGACTAAATACGATTTATCTCTTATGTGTTATATTAACGCTTGTAATCCGTAATATCTTGATTAGGCTCGATCGTCATCATCGCTTCACATCTTACTGTCTGTCTGATTACATAAATGTCAGAAATAACTTCGTTCAAGTCCTCCCACACTCAGCCGAAATAAAATATGCGAAGTCAAACAGAGAACTTATGTTTATGGCTCATTCGTCGTTTCTTCCTTCATTATTCCTTATAGAATTATTAAGTTGTCAAAAGATTAACCCGCGCTGTAGACGATGAAATTCAATGATCTTCACAGTACCATATAAATGGAAATTCATTCAATGGTTATGGACAAAATTCAAAAGTGGGGTGACGAATAAATTAATCGTAAAAACATATATAAAACATACATAACACCAAGGGAAACTGTGGGTTTACTTACACGAGATCAAAGACTCCTTCAACAATAAATTGACCATATGTTTAATCAAACGGTTATATGTGTTTTAGTTTAAATTCTACTTTATGGAAGAACATTCATTCATTGATTCATAAACTCAGTAAACGCAATGACGAAAGCAACATTATTCATTACACATGTTGTATGATCATACAAGACGCTAATTTAACTATATGTGGTTATATTAGGATAATATGTTGATAAGTGCTCTTAACCCGTTATTTTCAATAATGCTGTTTTTTCTTGAAAAACTCAGTCTGATCAGTTCAATAACAAAACTAACTAACTAAAACTCGATAAAACACTACCAAGTTATTTAGACTATTAAAATTTTGAGATAGTATAGTTTGCGCATATATAAAACTACTCAAAAGACGTTAACAACCGAAGTCCTTCGTGTAACTCTACAATCATCCCTCCATTGACGGCTTTATACTTCAGCTGCAAAACACAAAATACTGTAGTAATCCTGTTACATATTACTGAAAGTATCTTAAAAAATCTTCACCAATGTACACTTTCAGTTTGTACATCAGGATTGTTCGAGAATATTTCACATGTCTCCTTCAATAAATGATTCTGTTCGCACACTCTTCAGATTTCGTTGAATTGTTATAAACCACTACAACAAACTTCTACAGATTCTTCTTGAATGATCGTTAGCAATCGAGTATTTCATTGTGTCTGTTTTATTGCGACTAAAGCCAATTGTTACTTGTTTAAAAGATCTTCATATTGCTCAATTAACAGAGTCAGAATTAGTAAATGCCACTGACATTTACAGTACAACTGCATTACTGAATATACTGATGATCATCATCATCATTTGGCTCCTTTTGAGATGGTTCTACTTGTATTTTATCGTAGGTTTTGTTTTCATAACATCTTCATTGAATCTTGATGGTTTTCCTGAACTACGTCTTAGTTGTTTTATTCGATATTTAGTTATGGCGGCTGCCATATTCATTCGCTCCCCTTTTTGATTGTGTTGATTGAATCGACTGAAAATGTACATTCCTGATTGTGAATCGAAGCTCTCTCCCTGAATTTGAAACCCTCCCTGTCATAACGAGATCTATCCACAAAGGATAGAATAACATGTATTTGTTCCACTTGGTAATTCTCTTAAACTCCTTATCAATTTATCTATTTAATGTAATTTAGATTTCACTATCGACTGAATAATTATTGGTTCGAAAACAGGGTGGTAATATTTGTTTACCTAATAATGTACATTTGTTTTTATGATGAAGTTTCGAACCACCCTACATCCAATAACCTTCTTTGATGTTCGACTGAGAAATATCACGTATCTAAACTAACCCAAACAGTTATTCCTCATTACAAACTGTTTTGATTTGGAAGGTACAACATCGCAGATCCGGCAACTGAAAATACATATTTAAACAGAAATGTATACTACAACGAAATCAAAGAGTCCGTCTGAATTCACCTCCTTTGTCTAAATGTTACAGTTGTTTTACAGCTTCATTTACAATGTATGAATTTTGATGCCTTTTAACAGTTGGATTCATGAGTCGATTCAAACTGGACACCATGATAAACATGCACGCACTGGAAGTTTGCAGTCGAAACCGTAGTTCCTGGGCTCGAGTCCCACAAGCGGAATCGTGGATGAGCACTGTTGAGGAATCACATACTAGGACGATATGGTGCTCAAGCTTTATTCGACTATAAATTTACTTAAATATCCACAAAACCCCTACTTTCTGATAATTTAAAAGTCATTGTCAGATAAAATACCACATAGACCGTTATGAATATCATCGATTATTAAACTGTGAAATGAAATACATTTGCAAAAACAACTGAATTTATCAGATTCGTAAAAATCCAATGAGTAGTTTCAATGATCAACATTTTCTTTTTTATTTCCATTCATTGTTCACAGTTCCATTCATGAACAATAAATAATCACTCTTATGAACTTACCTTTATCAGCTGAAATCAAAGAGAACTGTCGATGTTGACTATACTAAATATTGGTCAATCAATATGTATGTATATAATACTGTAGGGATACCAGTAGAATTCATTGAAAACAATATACCCTGTTCATATATCTGTGTTTTGTTATGATGTGGATTTTGAAACAGTTCAAACATTCAACATTTGTCATTTTTATCAATAAGGTGAATTAAACATATCTGAAACTGGGCGAAGAGGATGACCTGTCTTGTGAACTTAGGCTAAACCATATAGTCACGTTGTGTTCGATCCAGTGGGTTTAACATACATGACTCAATTAAACCAATTAAATCGAACACACTGCGACTATATGACTTTTATCAATGGTATATAGATAGCGAAAAGGATCTATTTAAAATATAGAACTTGTTGTTGACGCTTTTCAAGATAGCCTGAGTATTTTAAAACAAAATATTATGAGAACACGACAGTGATCTGCCAGATGTTCATACATGACATGTAGATAAACGCCTCCTTCTGTCACAGAACTGTTTCACATGTCTAGTTTCACTCGCTAATCAACTTTCACAAATATATATATTACGTTTACGTTGCGATTTCATTCTAGTCAATATATTTAATCACATTTTGTGTATGTCCAGTGTTATAGCACTCGATACTTCAATGACATGTTTTCATAATCTGTAAAAACTACAGTGAAGTTAATGTGTACTGAACGTCATTCAAATGACTTCACATCGTAACATACCAACGCCAACCGACAACTACTCTTCATAGACTCGACGGATCACCAATATTACTCTGGTCAGATCAAAATATTCAATCTGTCAACATGACGTCTTTGTTTACTCAGATTTAAAATAACTACACAGTGAAGATTAAATAACATTCAAGTTGTTTACTCACTGTTTCATCCTGGCAATAAGTAGTTATATTGATAACAATCAAAGCTAAACAATTTCTTATCCCTTCATTGAAATATCTGTGAACTAAGGAGTTGCAGAACTAAAAATACAATTACACTCTCATCATATACCTTCAACTAATATAATACAAACGGTCAGTTTTATCTTCTTCAATTATGTATTCCCTACTTCGAACTCATTAACATCTCATTATTGACAAATTTCACAAGTCTAATACCTATTGTATTGATTTAACTATCAAGAAAATCTTTTAATGAAATCAATATAAACATCTATACCCATAGGATCATTTTACTTGTTCACATCAGGCATTACACAACATGATGGAATCCAGTTATCACTGATAACACCTCATAATCAGGAACATAATTATTCATAAAAAATGTTACAAGACTCACCATTCACTCCATTAAGTAAAAATATTGGCAAGATGAACACTATACTCAACAGAAAATTACTCATGCTCATGATTATTTATTATTCTCTAATTAGTTAACTTTGTAAAAACACGTTCAGTAAAATCGTAAAATACACGCACCAAAAACCAACGTGATGATCCACATTAGTATGACTAACATGTGTACAGTCACTACCAATCATTAACATTTCTAGGAACAAAATGCAGTGTCTACTTCTCACTCACGTTCGAATGTGAACAATTTATTAACCAATAAAGTGAATGTATTTAAAACAAGAACAATAGACGTAGTAGAATAACAATGGATTCATTATATTTCTCAGATCTTTCTTCGCATCATCTGCTTACAATCTAAACACAATAGTGTTGATCATTCAAATCAGTATACATGGGAAAGTAGTGTATGAGAACACTGTCATCTTAACGGATTAGCTAAAATAACCAATGTTTACAAAATCTACATATTAAAAAATGTGAGATACAGTGGTCGAACAATAACATAAATGTTTTATAATTGACAACGTTTGAATTTCTGTAGCAACTATTTCTCCCTCCTGCCTTCTCAGAATGCATCTGTAATACATTCGGAGAACATAATAAGTACAAACTTTCAAAAGAAGTGATCGAACCTAGTCAAATCACAAGTGTGTAAATATGAAATTTCACTTCTCACTCAGTATCCGAACACTCATGTTTAGTATCTGTTTCAGCGAGTGGACGGATACGGTATATTCAATACATCCATTGTCTTCTGAGTCATCTTACTTCCACTATTCTAGCAGTCCTCTTACTTTCCCCGAGTTCATTTTGTTAAGTATTCTAACGCTTTCCATTCAAGTATATGTCTTTAACTGTAAATTGACTTCACTTCTTTTGCCATCTTGTCATTTTGAACGCATCAAACTGACTGTACCAACTTCCAAACGCCCTAATCATCTTATCGAAATTGTTTCAATCCCCTCCACGTAGTTTATGAATATCTGTTGGCTAGTATCTACATTTCGTAAATTGTAAACACCTTTACCGTTACAACTACGTTATTAAATATACCACAGATATTTGGGATATGACAACGCCTTCGCTCGTAACAATTTCATAATCGAAGGATACCAATCCAGTCATACTTAAAAATCATGAATGAATGAGTCCGAGTATATATATTCAAGCGGTTTTGAATGTGTCGAGTGTATTGAATGGACACCAGAGTGAAAACAACAGAATATCTTGGTAAAATATGAGAACCATACACTGAATACTTCATTTGCAAATCTTCATCATGTGCACTTCACATTCTATATGATTCATCCAATTCACAATTTCTTTCTATTTCCATTTCTATTCTCCCCAGCTTGATCCTCTTAGCCTTCTGATTCCAGATTTTCCGCTTACGATTGGTGTTATATACTAATTATGTTTGTCGATATAAGTAGCACTCGCCTTATTACTTGCAGGGGATGTGTAGCACAGCATACACACTCATGACCTGATGCATATGAGTGACCGATTGCCTTCATCTGCTCGAAATTCACTAACACTTATGAGGTTGAGTTAAATGTTGAAGACCTACAGAACTATGTATTTGGGGAAGCGGTTTACCATCACATCATTAAGTAAACCTGAAAGATTTGTACTTGATCGCCTTTTACAACAATGAATGTGCTTTTGACTTCATTAAAACGTGTGAACTAAATCACAATGTAGTCAGATTGTGAATCGTTCCTCCATATTCAGAGAGGAAATAGCTCGAATATCACTATATAGATTTAGAAACATTTCGAAATGAGAATATCAATCATAATGAACACGTCCGTTTCAATCCAATGATTGCTCATCAAATTCAAGACAGTATAGCGAGAACAGTAATGAAATAACATTGATGAAATCAATCAGATCGAACATGTTATGTGTCGTTAGTATGTAAATATATCACTCCTGAACTAACCATCAATCCACATAGAAATTCGCTCAAACGATATGTTTGAAATAAGTATGGAATGATATGGAGAAATCGAAGTAAAAAGTAGTTAAATGGTTGATTCAGTGTACATGATGATCATATCAATGCAAACACTAAGAATTTTCTATCATAAAATAGTATCTAATTCTAATTCTTTTCTATTTACATTGTGACTAAATTTACTTTACATTCAACCAACAATTATCATCGATTGGATAAATGTGAGAAGTCAGTCATCGAAGATGAAATTCTAGACTCATTTCTTTGATTTTCTCATCTGTAACACATAGTTGATCTTGTTTCAGACAAGCGTATCTAGAATACAAACATCATATCAAATTCGTATACTTTATAGAACTTGTAATCGGCAGTTTACACAAGTTTATTTGTTTTCACATGGATATGTAGAGTAAATATTATCATGAACACGTAAAGCAGTGTAAAATGAATTGCAATATTGGAAATATAATTATGAGTATTAGTTCAGATCATTATAGAACATCATTCACACAAATTCTAGATTTCGCCTAATATACAGAAATAGCAACAAACTATAACAAACTATAGTGTCTTCTGTGGAGGCGATATTCTTGTGTTTGTGAAGCGGTGAGACTATAACTTTTGGACGCACTAATGAAATGAAGCATAGCACGTGTTGTATTTTGGCACGAAATGCATTCAACCAAATGGTTATCAGCATTTTGGCAGCTTAGTTGATGTCAGTTTACGATGAAAACCTTTACTCTAATTTTGAACCCTTATTCCTCATACCATAATTAAAATACTGATATGGACAACCAGTAGTTGACTTTTATGATATAGCGACTCACGTGCAATTGGTTTTATTCTCATTTAACTCAGTTAATCCCTTTTTGCTAACTCATTTACCGTCAAAGTTATCCGCACTATAACAATTTATTGTACCTTTATTGTTTTGTGCTTGTATGAAATACGTATGCTTGAATATTGCTTACAGCCTACGCATTTATTCACTCTGCTAATCTTACTACTAACTGATTATTTGATTCGATTACTCATTCATTTCACATGGTATATATATGTCCATGTTATTCATATTCAACACTCACTCACTCTCACACACTCACTCACACCCACTCACTCACAAACTCTCGTCTCGCTCTTGTTATGGCTCTCGCTCGCTTGCTTGCCTTTCGGCACAACTCTTATATGCTTGTTTAACGCATATGTACATTTGGACATATGTGTGTGGTCTCGTAATAAACGTAATCAACACTTCATATTTGCCTTCTGAATAATATACCGTTGGGACGTTATAAAGAACGGTTATCAAGACGAGCTGTATACGAAGTTTAATGATTATATCGAATACCAACCACCACAATGACATCCACTAAAATGATATGCCTTATAAGAACAACTCTTAGTAGAATTTTATCTATTTAAAAAGTGTGAAAAGCATTTGATCATCTCAATCCAATGTTAGTAAACGAAGTGTCGTGATTTAAATTGTCAACACTTTGTGATTTGTCTGCCACACCCTAAATAGTTATTTCCAGTTTTCATTCCATATATGAAAGAATTAGACTAGAGAATCAACTGTTTTTTATAAAACACAAGTAACAATAAAGTATTCGACTATTGCTTATCTAATACATGAATACGTGCGAAACCACTGCCACTTCAGCATTTCATGCCTCTCCTAACTTAAGTTGAATAAAACTCATCATTCAAGAACGATAGTGAATACTCAAACTATCTTCACACTAACATCAGGTGGAAGACCGACAAGTCAAAAGCTTATCGTTCGAAATGACTTTTGTCATGATGTTTAAAGTTTTTTCGTTTGTTTTGCTACCTATACCTTGACGTGATAGGAATACAACCTCAGTGGACGTGTCTCTAGTGAAATTCCATGGAAGTAACATTAGTCACTTTCAATGTGTGGTCATTTAAACTGATAATCAAATGCTGCACTGATATCAATGTCTCGAACGTAATAGAATACTTTTTAAAACATAAGGAAATGTTTATTTTACACCTGGCTAAAGTGAGAGAAACTTAATTACACTAAATTAAAAATAAAAAGTACAGTAAAACCGTGTCCACTACTCTAACTTGAAGAATCACTAAATTTGATTAACAGAGAGAATGAAAGCTGAAACGTTAAGTCTATCATTATGTGAAAACCAGATATGAGTTCTTGTGACGTTCTAGTGACCTGTTCTATGTCAATCTCACATAGGTCATCCTAGTTTCAAAACAAACCTATTTATTCATTCTTCTGAAGTCATTGTTTGAACTTGTTATTTATTCGCTCATCAACTTTAACTGTTTTTATATGACAGCGTGTCAAACCTTTATCCTACTTGTCACATGTCTGTAACCTATTTTTACTTACTTACTTACTTACTTACTTGCTTACTTACTTACTTACTTACTTACTTACTTACTTACTTACTTACTTACTTACTTACTTACTTACTTACTTACTTAGTTACTTACTTACTTACTTACTTACTTACTTGCTTACTTACTTACTTACTTACTTACTTACTTACTTACTTACTTACTTACTTACTTACTTACTTCTGCCCGTCTATCTTAGTTGAGGGGTATAGGCCGCCAAACAGCACTCTTCATCCAACACTGTCCTGAGCAATCCCTTCAGGCTCTTTACAGTTGTTATACATAATTTTCATTTCTATTTCTATTTCCTGACGTAGCCTATTTTTGTTTGGTTATAAATATTAAAACACTCATGATTAATTTGAGTTGGCTCACTCTCCTCCTCAATTGCGCGTTATTTTTTTCACTTCCTTCCCTCCGTCTCTCTTTTTGTCTGCTCTGATCAACGACTATACAAAATAAACATATCCGAAATCCACTCATGTATTTGACTTACTGAATTCCATGATTCACTCACGCCATTTAAGTTGATGATTATGAAAGACGGTAGCAGGAATGTATATCTCGACAACAATCACAATACCATCTAATTGGAGTCAAATATACGACCACCAATACTTGCTCATCGAGGACTGTTGTCAGTGTTGAATAACGACATCTATTAACTTTTCGGTTGTCGATGAAATTGTATGATGGAAAGATGAACAATTACTTGGTGAATCCATATAATAACTTTCAGTCAGATTCACTTACAAAGCACGTCTCATGGAGCTTTCCTAATCACTCCACCTGAGTAATGAGTCAAGAATTCAAAGGGAACGTGAAACCAGGATTACATGATACACATCTGACCTATATTTACAAACACGTATATGTAAACCAATACGTGTGACCAATGAAAATGGTTGGTTTGTTGATTTGCTTACTCGAAGCAACAGATGAACACTTGTATTTTCACTTCTCACTTGAACTCATGTATATTTAGAATAATGTCACAAAATAGAATTATTCTCAACTAGTCTAGAACTTCAACAAAACGCAATCAAGAACTCAAATTCGAAAACTGAAACTGCCTATACACACACATACATCAACTAATACATAGTAAAGAGTTTGCGCCTTAGATTTGAAGGCGATATCTACAGATTTTTAAGGCTGATGATGAGTCTGTAGAGACTCACGTTTATCACGAGAACACGACTGGTTTAATAAAAACAATTATTATTATAACCAACTGTACCAGTGTTTGTTTTAATGTGCTTTTGTTTAACTGTGCTAATTATAGCCATTTTGTTCTTCAATTACCTTCCATAATTGTTCCGCGGTTTTTGGTACTGTTCGCACGTACTCCTGTTTTCTGCCCCCACTTGTACCGTTCCTTGGCACGATCTCGGTATTCGTTCAATACCACGAGGTCGCCAACCAAATAAACCTGGTTACGTTCGACCTTCGCCTTCTGATTCACTTGGCACGTGTTTCTTGGTAGCGGTGTTCATAGTTAATCTCAACTCGACACCACGCTACAATTGGTGATCCCAAATTTTGGAACACGCCTCAACCTCTGGTGAAATCTTCCGAAGAATCCAATTCGGTGTGTCTATAGTTTATCTTTTCACGTCTGTCGTATATTTTTATATTAATTTTTAATATATAATATACACGACATGGCGGATAGAGACAAGAACAATATTGATGTTATAGACTCAGACGTACAGACCATTCACTTTCGACCTGTATCATTCATTCCCCACGAGCCAGAGGTTTGGTTTGCTGCATTAGAGTCTCAGTTCGAGATTCGTCGCATTACGAGCCAAAGACAAAAGTACGCCTTCGCTCTCGAATCATTGCCCGGGGACCATTTAGTTGCTGTACGTGAGGTCATCCTCAATTCTAATGTGCCTAATGTTTATGATCGCCTCAAACAGGCAATTCTCCGACATTTCCTCCAACCAAGGGAGGAACGATTGAGGACATTGTTAGAACGTCACCCCCTGGGTGATGCCAAACCAGGCCACCACCTCACGCGCTTGCAATCTCTTGCAGGACCAACAGCATCTGACTCGGAAATAGTTAAGGAATTGTGGCTCGAGTCACTACCAGCTCATATCCAACCTACTGTGACGGCACTGCTCGAGGACTCACCGCTTAACCAGGTAGTCCCCATAGCAGACAAACTTTTAGCGAGGACTAGTAATAGAGACAGCTATGTAATTGCTTCAACGGCACGTCCTAAAGTAGACATGGACGCCGGTCATTCCTCAGCTCATGGCGACAGGGACGGGTGTATTCACACACGTCTTAATTTTCGAGACCGTTGTAACGTACCCCAACCCTACGTCCCCGAGCTCGCTCAAGTTCTCGCAAACCCGTCACCACCCGCCAGAAAAGGTCGTCTTCCAAGTCACGCCGAAAGGCGGCTTCGGAAGCGAGTGACAGTTGGTTTGGTTCCACAGGTCCTTTGAGTCTGGCGCCCACCGTTGTTGAGCACCATGCTCATACAAGGCGGGAAACGCCAGCGCCGGCAAGTTAAATCGGCCGTACTCGCCGGCCCTTCCCCCTAGGTTGGTCGCTTATTCTATGTGCACGAATATCTCACAAACGCTAGGTTCGTCGTAGACACTGGGGCCCAAGTTTCTGTCGTACCACGAGGTAGCAGCAAGTCACAAGCCACAGTGCTTCGACTACGCGCTGCGAATGGCTCAGTCATTCCTACCTACGGTACACGACAACTCGCGATCAACCTGGGCAACCGACGACGGTATCTGTGGACGTTCATCATAGCTGATGATCCCACAGCCATACTAGGTATCGATTTTCTACAGCACTATGAATTGCTTGTCGATTCACGTAGGCTGCAGCTAATCGATACTTCGTTGAACAGCAAATTCATGGGCTGCAAAGCCCACATGAACGCGTGACGATAAATTCCACGCTTTATTCGAGAAATTCCCGGTACTCAATAAACCACTCGAGGAGATTCCATCGGTGACCAATCGTGTGGTACACCACATAGTCACCCGCGGACCGCCAGTCACGGCACGACCTCGCCGACTGGCACCGGACAAATTATCTTTCGCTAAACGTGAGTTTGACAATTTACTAGCTACTGGTATTATTCGTCCTTCTCACAGTCCATGGGCCTCTCCTCTTCACATGGTGCGCAAAAACGATGGCGTTAGTTGGAGACCATGCGGCGACTACCGAGCTTTAAACGTAGTTACGCGCTTTGATAGCTACCCCATCCCCCACATACACGACATCACGGCATCGCTCAATGGCACGACCATCTTTTCTAAGATCGATCTGGTACGAGCATGTCATCAGATCCCAATCGCTCTTGAAGATATCGAAAAACTGCTATCACGACTCTTTTCGGTTTGTTTGAGTTCCTACGAATGCCATTTGGATTACGGAATGCTGCTCAAACTTTTCAAAGGTTTATCGATACCATTGTACGAGACCTCGATTTTGTTCACGTCTATATTGATGACCTGCTAATCGCATCATAAAACGTAGATGAACATTATCAACATCTTACGCTATTATTCCAACGCCTTTCGGATAATGGAATAGTAGTTAACCCATACAAGTGCGAGTTAGGTAAATGAGAAATAATATTTCTGGGTCATGTTATCAAGCAAGAGGGTATTCTACCTTGTGAGGATAAAGTGCAAGCAATAAAGGAGTACAACGAGCCGTTCTCACTCAAGGAACTGAAGGCTTCTATTGGTTTGGTTAACTTCTACCGTCGTTTCATCCCACACGCGGCAGAACGGTTACGACCACTAACCGACTTACTACGCGGCAACCCACGCAGATTGGAAATGAACGATTCTGCACGTACCGCATTCACTGAAATTAAGACGGCTCTTGCGCAAGCCACTCATCTCGCCCATCCCGATCCATCAGCCACGCTTAGTATAGCAGTTGATGCATCAGATGTTGCTATAGGAGCAGTCATGCAACAAAATATCTCCGGTAGTTGGCAACCCCTCGAGTTTTTCTCACGACGCCTTACTACCACGGAGACGAGATATAGCGCTTTTGGTCGCGAGCTGCTAGCGGCTCACTGCACCATCAAAAATTTTCGGCACGGAGTAGAAGAACGTCAATTCATCTTATTCACCGACGATAAGCCCTTAACTTATACTTTGCATACCAAGTTTGACCGCTACTCACCACGAGAGTGCAGACATTTGGACTATATCTCTCAGTTCACGACAGACCTTCGTCACATCCACGGCAAGTCGAACTGTGTTGCCGATGCTCTATCACGAATCCAAATGAATGCAGTTACCCTGCCGGTGCTCGATCTTCCTGCTATGGCCGCTGCCCAAGCAAACGATCCCAGTTGTACCAAAGCACCACACTCTACGTCCCTTCAGTATCAGGAAGTAACTCTAGCCACGACCTCTGGCACCATTCTATGTGATACGTCTACTGGCCTTCCTCGACCCATCTTACTCTCTGCTTATCGCTGTCTCGTATTCAATGCCCTGCATGGATTATCTCACCCAGGTATCGAAGCTACATTACGTCTCACGGCTGGACGATACGTCTGGCCGTCCATGAATAAAGATGTTCGTATATGGGCTAAGCAGTACTTACAATGTCAACGATCAAAAGTGCACAGGCACGTAGCCGCCCCCTCGGTACATTCGCTACGCCTGATGCTCGCTTCGATCATGTTCACTTAGACATTGTAGGACCACTGCCACCATCGCACGGGTATGATCACATACTCACGTGCATCGACCGCTCCACCAGATGGCCCGAAGCTATACCCATCACGTCTATCACGGCGGAGACAGCTGCTCACCTCTTCGTGGAACGATGGATAGCTCTATACGGTTGTCCGTCGACTGTCACGACTGACCGAGGTCAACAATTTGAGTCCGCATTATTCCCCTCACTTACTCGGCTGCTTGGTACGGAATGCATACGCACTACCGCCTACCATCCAGCTTCAAACGGTTTAGTTGAAAGGTTTTACCGTAAACTTAAAAGTGCTCTTCGAGCACACGAAAACGACGACTGGTATGAAACCTTACCGCTCGTTCTCTTAAGTATTCAAACGAGCTTGAAGGCAGGTATCCAATGTTCCGCTGTTGAATCGGTATACGGCACGACATCGCGTCTGCCCGGAGAATTCTTCACACCACGGAGCAGACCTGATTTCGGTAAATCAGACTACGTCCATCGACTGTCTGCATTTATGCGAACGCTGTCTCCGGTGTCAACTCCAATACAACATCGACAGGTCGCTCTCCCTCGAGAGTTATCTACCTGTTCACATGTTTTCATACGAGTAGATTCGGTACGAAATCCTTGGCAACAACCTTACGAAGGCTCTTTTCACGTGATCGCTCGTCACGAAAAGGCCTTCAAGGTTGATCGACATGGCCGCGTCGAGATCGTCAGCATTGATCGTCTCAAACCAGCACACGTCAATGACAGTGCCCTATCTGATAAACTGAGATTCAATGCTAGACCTATTAAACCTAGCGGGATACTTAAATCTTCTTCAGATCCCACGCTAGATACATGTGAGACCTCATTCTCGCGTCCCAGTCAACAGCACGCGTCATCTGCACCGTCTACGGAGGAGACGACAGTCTCACGTCCAGATCAGCAGACCACGCCGCCCTTGACTTCGGATGAGATTGCAGGCTCACGCGACGCGAACGAGACTACCGTCTCACGTTCCGGTCGCCGGGTACGGTTGCACGTACGCTTCCGCGATTAGCCGCACAGTCAACAACCGATACGGTGTAGGACTATTCCTATGCTACACGCATGCTACACACTTCTCTTTTTTGATTTTCTTATTGTTTCCTGAGCCCACGCCTTCGACCAACTCCGTTTGGTTCCGTCGACTTCAGTCAACTTTGGCGAAAGCTGGACTGGCCACTCATGCACTTGTCAACGCACTCAGTCGATATATCGGTTTCGAATGCTTGGCATACGCTTGGTCTCGAACTTTTTCGTTTTGGTCGCTTCTGGTTCATCGGCTCAACGTGGTTTCGTCCTACGTCTGCAGCGTTTCTGATCCGCATTCCCTACGAACGCAATCTCCAGATTCTGGATACAAACCACCTTGATGTGGCATGCCAACTCAAGCGACAAATACAGCACATCGCTCCTGGTACCGTTCTCCGAAAAAGACCTTCGTTGGCAACTCGACGATCGACGATCGCTTTCCTGTTCGCCAATTCCTCCGTCCTACAATCACTCGTCAGCCGATCAGTCCCACGATTCAAACCGCTATTTATCGAAAGTGTAAACCCTTTCTAGCGAGAGGCTCCCGTAGCGACTAACGTTTATCACGAGAACACGACTGGTTTAATAAAAACAATTATTATTATAACCAACTGTACCAGTGTTTGTTTTAATGTGCTTTTGTTTAACTGTGCTAATTATAGCCATTTTGTTCTTCAATTACCTTCCATAATTGTTCCGCGGTTTTTGGTACTGTTCGCACGTACTCCTGTTTTCTGCCCCCACTTGTACCGTTCCTTGGCACGATCTCGGTATTCGTTCAATACCACGAGGTCGCCAACCAAATAAACCTGGTTACGTTCGACCTTCGCCTTCTGATTCACTTGGCACGTGTTTCTTGGTAGCGGTGTTCATAGTTAATCTCAACTCGACACCACGCTATAAGTCTATGGTTTGAATCAAACTAGTGGACTCTCCAAATGAATTCATCGAATTATTAGGTTGTCCGAAGTTATTTCCTAATAGTATTTAATGGAGGGTTTATAAACGTTCATTCACTGCATTTCGATCATCCAAATGTATTACGTATTCGTCTGCAATCTAATTAACGTCTCAACCGCAGTGATTTACAAATGTTGTTATCATGATTCTTTCAATTCAGTCGATATTCTAACTGTCCCCTGTTTTCCTTCCTGTTCTCTTCAATTCAACCTTCTGATACATCCTTAACACTTCCGATTACTGCCACGTATTATTTATGTCTATCTACATAAATAGCATATTATTATTATTATTATTATTATTATTATTATTATTATTATTATTATTATTCACAAACATCTTATGGGTACATAAGTGTTGTGAAGAAACCATTTTGGGTTTCTTCAGAAAATGTAATAATACACAATTTTCAATAATGTTAGCATTATACTTGCCATATTTAAAAAAATAATAATAATAAAAATAAAATAGAAAATTGAGAATAATAATAGTAGAATATTAATAATAATAAATGGGGTCTTTGTAATTGAGAAGAATATTGAATTGGGTTTAAAGGAGGAAATGGAGAAAATAAGGGAATAGAAATAAAGGAGACATGAAATACGCAAACAGTCTAATAGGCGTGTTTATGAACACAGAACAAGAATAAACGACTATGTGTGTATCGTTAAATTAGTAACAAAAAATAATTAAGAAAAAATAACTTATAATTGCAGTAAGATATGACGCTAGAATATAAATGTTTGTGCAGTCACATAGTTTGGAGTGATGCTATGAAAGTCTCAATTAAATGAATAAGATAATAAAATATCAATATGTATGAGTAGTCATATATGCATAGTGAAGATAAAACGAATCTGAGAAGTTAATTAAAGTGTAACACAAGTTATTGTCTTAATTAAAAACTTCGTAGTCTTAAGAATATTTATTTAGAGGGAAAGAAAAGAGAAAAGAAGTGAACACCTAGTGAAAAGTTTTGATCCATGATAAGAATAATAATTGTGTAATGAATATCAACCTCAGAAGGAAACCAACATTTTAGCTGTTCTCACCTTTCAGTAAGGTGTTACATACCTGGAATAACCATAATACCCATCTGTTCCATTCAACAGAACTGGAAGAATTATGAAGTATGTAAAGGACAACTGAAAGATATGCAAATGATGCATTTGAAACATGACTTTAACATTTTGATGAACCACTGCGTGATTTTGCACTAGACAGAACAAATGATCTTCCCATTTTGCCATTTGGTAAATAAAGAAGGAACGAATTGAGCGAAGAAATTTCTTTTCAATTAGTTTTTCATCATGGCTCTACACTAATATATATACGTTTTACAATAATAATATAATACTCATCGAGTGGATACGTTACGTAATAATTACATAATGACATTTAAATTAACATTAATTAATTGGAAGAAAGAGGATTATTAATATTCAAAGTGATCAAGAAGTTGCTAAGTTGCGTAATGTAAGAAACAAAGAAGGAACAGAATTTTAACGGATGGTCAATAGGATGGTAGTTACGTAAGAATCAAGAGATGAATGTTGAGAAGTTATTAAGTTCAAAAGCAATAGTTCAAAAGCAATAAAAATACACAAAAGTGGCTTACCCCTTCGACCAGTTTTAGACATGAATAACTCAGCGTATCATACCATAGCAAAATGGTTGGTTCAAATTCTTAAACCATTACACAAAGAAATTGTCAAGCATAGTGTCAAGGATTCCTTTGAATTTGTTGAGAACATAAAAAATCTATAAGTCAAGAATAATTTCATGTTATCACTTGATGTATCATCTTTATTCACTAACATTCCATTACAAGAAACAGTTGATTTTATTTGTAATGAACTAACAGAGAGACGTATAGAAACCCCGATTCCAGCATCCTCGATAAAACAGTTAATTCTCAGATGCACAATGAATGCACAATTCAGATTTGACAACGAATACTATAGACAGCTAGATGGAGTTGCCATGGGATCACCATTGGGCCCTCTACTGGCTGATATTTTCCTTGCAAAACTGGAAAACGGACCACTTAAAAGCATAATTAGCCATTTACCAACTTATTATCGCTATATAGATGATACCTTCATAGTATTAGAAAAAGAAAATGATAAGCACAATCTACTTAATATATTTAATAACGTTCACCCATCAATTAACTTTACATCAGAAGATGAACAGAATAATAGCATATCTTTTCTAGATGTCCAACTAACTAGAAGAACAGACGGAACTATAAAAAGAAGAGTACACAGAAAGTCAGCAGCTGGTCAATACACTCATTTCCACAGTGCAGTTCCAATTAGATACAAAAGGAACTTAATAAAGATCTTGACACATCGTGCTAGAATGATCTGTTCTGAAGACACTATTGAAGATGAACTGAACAATATTCGGAACCTACTCAGTCTAAATGGGTACCCAATGAAATTCATCGAAAAACATATGACGGAGAAGAAAACAAGGACAAAAATACCCACTGTCCCCAAGAAGATATTATTCATAAAACTACAATTCATAAATGACTCCATTGAAGAAGTCATGACTCAGAAACTAAGAAGAGCGGTACAAAAAACATTTAATGCTGCCAAATTAAATGTCATCTTCTACAACCAACCGAAAATAAGAACATCCATTAAAGACAGACTGCCAGAATTCGCCAAATCTATGTGTATCTATCGTTTCAACTGCTCCTGTGGAGCCAGTTATATTGGGCGTACGATTCGGCAAGTCCGTCACCGCATTACTGAACATCATCCGTCGTGGTTAAACAAAGGACAGGTAAAAGTGATTAAAAGTTCTATTCTCTCTCACTTGGTTGACACAGGTCATCAAGTCGAATTGAATAAAGCTTTTAAGGTTATCTACAATATCCCATCTAATTTGCCACATGGTTTACGAGTGCGCCTCTTGCACATTGCGGAAGCCATCGCAATCCATGTTCACAAACCTGACCTTTGCATACAAAAGAGATTCGTACAACCACTTTCCCTGCCCTGGCCATCAGTTTAAGATTTCCTTCAAAAAAACTATTTTTCATACTTCTTCCATTTTTTTTAATTTTTAAAAACTTTTGTAATTTTTGTAATTTTTTAAACTTTTGTAGTTTTATTTCTATTGCTTTTGAACTTAATAACTTCTCAACATTCATCTCTTGATTCTTACGTAACTACCATCCTATTGACCATCCGTTAAAATTCTGTTCCTTCTTTGTTTCTTACATTACGCAACTTAGCAACTTCTTGATCACTTTGAATATTAATAATCCTCTTTCTTCCAATTAATTAATGTTAATTTAAATGTCATTATGTAATTATTACGTAACGTATCCACTCGATGAGTATTATATTATTATTGTAAAACGTATATATATTAGTGTAGAGCCATGATGAAAAACTAATTGAAAAGAAATTTCTTCGCTCAATTCGTTCCTTCTTTATTTACCAAATGATCTTCCGCCACTTGTCGTTCACTTCAATACTATATTATACTACAAGTGTTTATGTCTAACAGTGGTTATTAGAGTAAGTTCATGTTAACACATTTAGGGAACTATTACGCCAGTTTTCAAACCCAACTCTGTTACGATCTCCCTTCAAAAACATCCATCCACAATAGAATTAATCATCTGAAGCTTGCTAAGTTTACATAACCATGTGAAAAGCTGTTCACAGTTTAAAGATTAACAAGTATATGTACATTCAGTTCTCCATCAATCGTACATCTCACCTCAGTATAACTTTAAACTACGAAATACTGATTAAATGAGTCTGGATTAACACTTTGTTCAAACATTTGTCTTTTCAAAATCCAAGATGTTGAATACATTTATAATGACTTATTTCAATATTTTTAGTGTAGTTGGACAGTGGCTAGCGGTTGAATTCAGGATGTGTGTTTCATTCCATTTGAAACTCGTTGGCTAGAAGTGCCTATATCATGGTGTGGATGCTCATACTAGCACTCGAACCTGTAACTTTTCACTTCAAACACTCAACACGTTGTTCACTGAACTACAGAGTTCAAACGGCCACTAGCTTGTGCAACAGGGCGAAGTTCAGTTCGTTTGTAAAGGTTGTCCGACTATTTTTTAATATAAGTAACATTTACCCTGTTGAACAAACTAGTGATTATTCGAACAATGTAGTTATGTGAATAACGTGTTCAGTATTTTAAGCGAATGGTACGAGGTTCAAGTCCTGGCGTGAGAATCAATATTAGGATGCAGATAAATCCAGCTGACGATCCCGACACGCGTTTTGGATTGTCCTGCCAACTACCATCCGACATAGCTTAACATGTTTGTGACGTGATGACAATATTGAGGTAACCTGAACGGGATGCAGATATTCCGAAACAAACTAGGAACTAGTTTCCTTAACAGCAAAACCTATTACAAATCGACTTTAGTAGTTTCATCACTGTCTGTATAGTCATGTATTCCTTCATTGATAATATCTGTTTGAAAAGTAGTAAAGTCATATATCTCATTATAAAATATTTTAAAACACACATTTAAGAAAATAAGTCAGAAAACAGTTGTTCTTTTAGCTTTTATTGAGTTGGACTTTTATGCTACTGTTTAGTCGAATTGTAACACGATTCACCTTTACCTCCTAGATCTTCAGATATTACTTCTAATAAGCATCTCCAAGTACCAGCTAAACGTTCGTATAAATTGTTCCTGAAAACAGATACAATAAAAGAGTTAATGAGGATAAAACGAATAACTGATCGCATTCTCCCAATCGACACTTATTGACATTGTCACAGGTTCTCAGACATGTAATAATCCGACTTCAACCATCAACAGGGTTAACAACCAAACCTCAAATAAATACTTTACATCTTCCAACACTGTACAAACTAACAGTCATTAAACTCCTGATCTGGAACTATGTCTTGCTGAGCAAATACCTAGATTTCTCCCAACTTGATTATACAGCATCTAATATCTATATGGACGATAGTTATGACTACGTAATGATACCTCAGTCGATGAAGATTAATTACCTCATCAATGCTTAACTTAACCTTAAGATATCCTCCAGTTCATTATACTGTTATACGAGAGAAGAGGTTGGAAGATATGCATGATTTATATCGTGTAGTCAGTCTACATCTCCTTGATTCATAAACCAAGTTTCACACATTTACTTCCAAATATTCGCTCATATGTTGATATGGTTCATTCATGAAACAACGATTTGCAATATCAAGGAGAGACAGAAATTTCGAATATAATTAGATAATCACTGAATGCAATCATAACATTGTAAATTGTCAACGTCCCCACCAAACTCAGTTACGACGTCTGCGTATTCCAAGTCGATTAGTCAATCTTCATACAAGAGATCAATCCCTAAATAAGTATGAACCAATTGTCTTTATAATCAATGTATAGTTGATATTTGAATAAAACGGATGCCAAACAGTAATAGTCTTGGTTTGTGATATGGTATGTCAGCAATAAGTAACTTTAAGTTATATGTATATTGTGGTTCAACTCACCAGATACCCAAAATCAATTCTCTTTAAATAAAAATAAATTCATGGCTTTCACTAATTCTGTATACTTCAATGAGTAATTGCATAATTATGATTACCGTGCATGAGAGTAGAGTCGAATAACAAGGAAGTGTATAAACATTTTGTTGAAAACACTATGTGAAATAACCTATAAATAATGACTTCACAAACTTAAATTAACAATCTATATTTATGTCAATAATCTACTGCGTAACCTATGTCATGGGATAACACTGTTATCCTGAATTGACTGACGTTATATGTCAATTACTGAATGCTCACTCAGTAGTCTAAATGTGACCCACTTGCCAAGAAGTCTAGAGGTTATGTTTCCGATTTCTGGTATGTTTGCCAACTCGTGAAAATGTGCTTGCCGGACAAACACACCTCTCTTGTCCTTCTTTGCTTTCATTAGTTATCCTGTTATCCTGAGTTGACTGAATTTATATGTCAATTACTGAATGCTCACTCAGTAGTCTAAATGTGACCCACTTGCCAAGAAGTCTAGAGGTTGTGATTCCGATTTTTGGTATGTTTGCCAACTCGTGAAAAGTTGCTTGTAGGCACAAAACTGCTCTCTTGTCCTTCTTCGCTTTCAGTGGTTATTTTCATTAAATCTGTCCTTCACAAAACCATTAATTGTAAACCGACAAGGATTTTGGTAGAAGTTCATTTATGTATATGACTAATGTTAACAGGCATTGCTTACAACAAATGAAGCACTAAGTTACATTCCGACAATAAATGATATCACCTCGAACTTGAAAATGTTCACATTTAATGAAAACATTCACTCAGATAGATTCAGAATATTTCTGTTGCCAGTAGTATATATAACAACGCATACGTAGCCAGAAACATTACGTAAGAAAAATAAGAACTCCGGTAACAGATTCGTTGTAATCTCCCAATCCAGTCAAAGCTTTATAAAAGAAGGGGTTTAGTGGATATACTTTGACTTACTCCAAATTGAAAATCACTAATGAAATCATCAGTGATACAAACATCAAAATGTATAATGTGAGTCATATGTAACATGTAACTCTGTATTGTATTACACAGTTATTAAACGCTTGTTAGAATCCTTAATTTGACAGGAGTAATTCACCTAACTGTTTATCAATCATTTTCAATTTCGAAATTTTAAACTCCACCTGTAGCACTTCTAGAGTTACTGCTGTTCTCAAGCTTGGTAAAGAAGGAGGATGTGGTCTTAGCGAACCCATCCCGTCGAAAGCTAACTCGCTAAAAAACGCTAACCAGAAGAAATATTTCGAAACTTCACCACTAAACACCATTTTCTGATTGATAAATGAGGGGAAAGAGGATGTGTCACATCAGATCTCTTAGAGATTATTTCACACTTCTGAAAACACATAGCCTAGGAAATATTCCCTGTTATGGGATATCTAAATATAAAGGAACTCGTAATCAATATGATGACCACTTGTGATATTTATCATATTGATTGTATATATCTAATTAGTCTATAGCCTGAATGAATAAGTGAGTTTTATTTCAGTACATTTCAATGAACTTACCACCTCCTAATATAGAATAAACAGATAACAATATTGCGCATTGAAATTTCTTATACAAGTTACATCTCAAATGATAGAGAGAACGAATCACTTCATCTTAGATGAAAGAAGAAAAATTACCTCTTGATAGTAAATGCAACATGAAAATTGCATAACTGAATATGCTAATAACGATCATGATGACATTTTGACTCAATTTGAGAAGGTTCGAATTGCTTTTAACGTGCTTCTATTCTGGAAGTTACTATAACAGAAATCCGAAAATTGACAGCACATATTACAACGAAATCAAAGAGTCCGTCTGAATACATCTCCATTCGCTAAATGTTTTAGCCACCATTATTTAATCAGTTTATGATATATTTAAATGAGCAAATATTATTCCATCAGTGTGTTCATTTCTTATTCCTAATCATTACGAGCTCTATAACTTATAATGAATACCTCACTGTGATAAATTAGATTTATACGATACTCGTGTCAGCCATGATTTACTCTTATTCCGTTTTCGAAAATATGTTCAGATTCGTTCAATGAAATATTCATCTTTGTGTCAACATAAACTAACTTCAATAGAATTCTGTTATTGTTGATTTTCAGCATCATATACAATTTAAGAATTTAAATGTCTTTTAACAGTTGGATTCATCAGCCGATCGAAAATGGATAACTATGAAAAGCATGGAAGCACTGGTAGTTTACACCCGAAACCATAGTTCCTGGAATCGAGTCTCACGAGCGTAATCGGGGATGAGCATTGTTGAGTAATCCAATACTAGGATGGAATGGTGGTCAAACACTTCTTTCAAAACTTCCATGATGGACATGCTTCATTCAAATATTAAATTACTTAAATATCCACAAAACCACTACATTCGGATGATATAAATGTCATTGTCAAACAAAATAGCACAAAGACTATTATTAATATCATCGATTATTAAACTATGAAACAAATACATTTGCAAAGACAGCTTAATTCATCAGATAGGGTACTTGTTGTTGACGCTTTTGAAGATAGCCTGAGTATTTTAAAACAAAATATTATGAGAACACGACAGTGATCTGCCAGATGCTCATACATGACATGTAGATAAACGCCTCCTTCTGTCACAGAACTGTTTCACAAGACTAGTTTCACTCGCTAATCAACTTTCACAAATATATGTATTACGTTTAGGTTGCGATTTCATTCTAGTCAATATATTTAACCACATTTTGTGTATGTCCAGTGTTATAGCACTCGATACTTCAATGACATGTTTTCATAATCTGTAAAAACTATAGTGAAGTTAATGTGTACTGAACGTCATTCAAATGACTTCACATCGTAACATACCAACGCCAACCGGCAACTACTCTTCATAGACTCGACGGATCACCAATATTACTCTGGTCAGATCAAAATATTCAATCTGTCAACATGACGTCTTTGTTTACTCAGATTTAAAATAACTACACAGTGAAGATTAAATAACATTCAAGTTGTTTACTCACTGTTTCATCCTGGCAATAAGTAGTTATATTGATAACAATCAAAGCTAAACAATTTCTTATCCCTTCATTGAAATATCTGTGAACTAAGGAGTTGCAGAACTAAAAATACAATTACACTCTCATCATATACCTTCAACTAATATAATACAAGCGGTCAGTTATATTTTCAATTATGAACCAATCTAGTCATACTTAAAAATCATGAATGAATGAGTCCGAGTATACATATTCAAGCGGTTTTGAATGTGTCGAGTGTATCGAATGGACACCAGAGTGAAAACAACAGAATATCTTGGTAAAATATGAGAACCATACACTGAATACTTCATTTGCAAATCTTCATCATGTGCACTTCACATTCTATATGATTCATCCAATTCACAATTTCTTTCTATTTCCATTTCTATTCTCCCCAACTTGATCCTCTTAGCCTTCTGATTCCAGATTTTCCGCTTACGATTGGTGTTATATACTAATTATGTTTGTCGATATAAGTAGCACTCGCCTTATTACTTGCAGGGGATGTGTAGCACAGCATACACACTCATGACCTGATGCATATGAGTGACCGATTGCCTTCATCTGCTCGAAATTCACTAACACTTATGAGGTTGAGTTAAATATTGAAGACCTACAGAACTATGTATTTGGGGAAGCGGTTTATCATCACATCATTTAATAAACTAACATCAACTGCGCTGCCAAATTGCTTATAACCATTTTGTTGAATGAATTTCGTGCCAAAATACAACACGTGCTATGCTTCATTTCATTGGTTCGTCCAAAATATCATAGACTCAGCGCTTCACAAACACAAGAATATCATCTTCATAGAAGACACTATAGTTTATTATGGTTACTATTTCTGTATATTAGGCGAGACCTCAAATTTGTGTGTGAATGATGTTCTATAATGATCTGAACTAATATTCATAATCTTATTTACAATATTGTAATTCGATTTAGACTGCTCTACTTGTTCATGATAATAATATAACACGAATTTTAAGCGGAAAATCTTGGATAAGAAGGCTAAGAGGATCGAGTTGGGGAGAATAGAAATGGAAATAGAAAGAAATTGTGAATTGGATGAATCATATAGAATGTGAAGTGCACATGATGAAGATTTGCAAATGAAGTATTCAGTGTATGGTTCTCATATTTTACCAAGATATTCTGTTGTTTTCACTCTGGTGTCCATTCAATACACTCGACACATTCAAAACCGCTTGAATATGTATACTCGGACTCATTCATTCATGATTTTTAAGTATGACTGGATTGGTATCCTTCGATTATGAAATTGTTACGAGCGAAGGCGTTGTCATATCCCAAATATCTGTGGTATATTTAATAACGTAGTTGTAACGGTAAAGGTGTTTACAATTTACGAAATGTAGATACTAGCCAACAGATATTCATAAACTACGTGGAGGGGATTGAAACAATTTCGATAAGATGATTAGGGCGTTTGGAAGTTGGTACAGTCAGTTTGATGCGTTCAAAATGACAAGATGACAAAAGAAGTCAAGTCAATTAATTTCTATTGGATGGGTTAAGTGAGCTTTGATTGATATAATTTCGAGCAAATAGATTCCTCCTTCTATCTTAATTTATCTCAACAGTGTTTGGCTATGAAACTGAACGAGCTGAGTTCTTTTATATCAATGTGAACAGTTATAGACATATAGTTGAATGGAAAGCGTTAGAATACTTAACAAAATGAACTCGGGGAAAGTAAGAGGACTGCTAGAATAGTGGAAGTAAGATGACTCAGAAGACAATGGATGTATTGAATATACCGTATCCGTCCACTCGCTGAAACAGATACTAAACATGAGTGTTCGGATACTGAGTGAGAAGTGAAATTTCATATTTACACACTTGTGATTTGACTAGGTTCGATCACTTCTTTTGAAAGTTTGTACTTATTATGTTGTCGAAATGCATTACAGATGCGTTCTGAGTTTAAATGTAATTAGTGGAAGCACGAGGGAGAAATAGTTGCTACAGAAACACAACTGTCATGAAATTCAACAGTTGTCAATTATAAAACATTTATGTTATTATTTGACCATTGTATCTCATATTTGTTAATACGTAGATCTTGTAAACATTGGTTAATTTAGCTAATCCGGTAAGATGACAGTGTTCTCATACACTACTTTCCCATGTATACTGATTTGAATGATCAACACTATTGTGTTTAGATTGTAAGCAGATGATGCGAAGAAAGATCTGAGAAATATAATGAATCCATTGTTATTCTACTACGTCTATTGTTCTTGTTTTAAATACATTCACTTTATTGGTTAATAAATTGTTCACATTCGAACGTGAGTGAGAAGTAGACACTGCATTTTGTTCCTAGAAATGTTAATGATTGGTAGTGACTGTACACATGTTAGTCATACTAATGTGGATCATCACGTTGGTTTTTGGTGCGTGTATTTTACGATTTTACTGAACGTGTTTTTACAAAGTTAACTGATTAGAGAATAATAAATAATCATGAGCATGAGTAATTTTCTGTTGAGTATAGTGTTCATCTTGCCAATATTTTTACTTAATGGAGTGAATGGTGAGTCTTGTAACATTTTTTATGAATAATTATGTTCCTGATTATGAGGTGTTATCAGTGATAACTGGATTCCATCATGTTGTGTAATGCCTGATGTGAACAAGTAAAATGATCCTATGGGTATAGATGTTTATATTGATTTCATTAAAAGATTTTCTTGATAGTTAAATCAATACAATAGGTATTAGACTTGTGAAATTTGTCAATAATGAGATGTTAATGAGTTCGAAGTAGGGAATACATAATTGAAGAAGATAAAACTGACCGTTTGTATTATATTAGTTGAAGGTATATGATGAGAGTGTAATTGTATTTTTAGTTCTGCAACTCCTTAGTTCACAGATATTTCAATGAAGGGATAAGAAATTGTTTAGCTTTGATTGTTATCAATATAACTACTTATTGCCAGGATGAAACAGTGAGTAAACAACTTGAATGTTATTTAATCTTCACTGTGTAGTTATTTTAAATCTGAGTAAACAAAGACGTCATGTTGACAGATTGAATATTTTGATCTGACCAGAGTAATATTGGTGATCCGTCGAGTCTATGAAGAGTAGTTGTCGGTTGGCGTTGGTATGTTACGATGTGAAGTCATTTGAATGACGTTCAGTACACATTAACTTCACTGTAGTTTTTACAGATTATGAAAACATGTCATTGAAGTATCGAGTGCTATAACACTGGACATACACAAAATGTGATTAAATATATTGACTAGAATGAAATCGCAACGTAAACGTAATATATATATTTGTGAAAGTTGATTAGCGAGTGAAACTAGACATGTGAAACAGTTCTGTGACAGAAGGAGGCGTTTATCTACATGTCATGTATGAACATCTGGCAGATCACTGTCGTGTTCTCATAATATTTTGTTTTAAAATACTCAGGCTATCTTGAAAAGCGTCAACAACAAGTTCTATATTTTAAATAGATCCTTTTCGCTATCTATATACCATTGATAAAAGTCATATAGTCGCAGTGTGTTCGATTTAATTGGTTTAATTGAGTCATGTATGTTAAACCCACTGGATCGAACACAACGTGACTATATGGTTTAGCCTAAGTTCACAAGACAGGTCATCCTCTTCGCCCAGTTTCAGATATGTTTAATTCACCTTATTGATAAAAATGACAAATGTTGAATGTTTGAACTGTTTCAAAATCCACATCATAACAAAACACAGATATATGAACAGGGTATATTGTTTTCAATGAATTCTACTGGTATCCCTACAGTATTATATACATACATATTGATTGACCAATATTTAGTATAGTCAACATCGACAGTTCTCTTTGATTTCAGCTGATAAAGGTAAGTTCATAAGAGTGATTATTTATTGTTCATGAATGGAACTGTGAACAATGAATGGAAATAAAAAAGAAAATGTTGATCATTGAAACTACTCATTGGATTTTTACGAATCTGATAAATTCAGTTGTTTTTGCAAATGTATTTCATTTCACAGTTTAATAATCGATGATATTCATAACGGTCTATGTGGTATTTTATCTGACGATGACTTTTAAATTATCAGAAAGTAGGGGTTTTGTGGATATTTAAGTAAATTTATAGTCGAATAAAGCTTGAGCACCATATCGTCCTAGTATGTGATTCCTCAACAGTGCTCATCCACGATTCCGCTTGTGGGACTCGAGCCCAGGAACTACGGTTTCGACTGCAAACTTCCAGTGCGTGCATGTTTATCATGGTGTCCAGTTTGAATCGACTCATGAATCCAACTGTTAAAAGGCATCAAAATTCATACATTGTAAATGAAGCTGTAAAACAACTGTAACATTTAGAAAAAGGAGGTGAATTCAGACGGACTCTTTGATTTCGTTGTAATATACATTTCTGTTGAAATATGTATTTTCAGTTGCCGGATCTGCGATGTTGTACCTTCCAAATCAAAACAGTTTGTAATGAGGAATAACTGTTTGGGTTAGTTTAGATACGTGATATTTCTCAGTCGAACATCAAAGAAGGTTATTGGATGTAGGGTGGTTCGAAACTTCATCATAAAAACAAATGTACATTATTAGGTAAACAAATATTACCACCCTGTTTTCGAACCAATAATTATTCAGTCGATAGTGAAATCTAAATTACATTAAATAGATAAATTGATAAGGAGTTTAAGAGAATTACCAAGTGGAACAAATACATGTTATTCTATCCTTTGTGGATAAATCTCGTTATGACAGGGAGGGTTTCAAATTCAGGGAGAGAGCTTCGATTCACAATCAGGAATGTACATTTTCAGTCGATTCAATCAACACAATCAAAAAGGGGAGCGAATGAATATGGCAGCCGCCATAACTAAATATCGAATAAAACAACTAAGACGTAGTTCAGGAAAACCATCAAGATTCAATGAAGATGTTATGAAAACAAAACCTACGATAAAATACAAGTAGAACCATCTCAAAAGGAGCCAAATGATGATGATGATCATCAGTATATTCAGTAATGCAGTTGTACTGTAAATGTCAGTGGCATTTACTAATTCTGACTCTGTTAATTGAGCAATATGAAGATCTTTTAAACAAGTAACAATTGGCTTTAGTCGCAATAAAACAGACACAATGAAATACTCGATTGCTAACGATCATTCAAGAAGAATCTGTAGAAGTTTGTTGTAGTGGTTTATAACAATTCAACGAAATCTGAAGAGTGTGCGAACAGAATCATTTATTGAAGGAGACATGTGAAATATTCTCGAACAATCCTGATGTACAAACTGAAAGTGTACATTGGTGAAGATTTTTTAAGATACTTTCAGTAATATGTAACAGGATTACTACAGTATTTTGTGTTTTGCAGCTGAAGTATAAAGCCGTCAATGGAGGGATGATTGTAGAGTTACACGAAGGACTTCGGTTGTTAACGTCTTTTGAGTAGTTTTATATATGCGCAAACTATACTATCTCAAAATTTTAATAGTCTAAATAACTTGGTAGTGTTTTATCGAGTTTTAGTTAGTTAGTTTTGTTATTGAACTGATCAGACTGAGTTTTTCAAGAAAAAACAGCATTATTGAAAATAACGGGTTAAGAGCACTTATCAACATATTATCCTAATATAACCACATATAGTTAAATTAGCGTCTTGTATGATCATACAACATGTGTAATGAATAATGTTGCTTTCGTCATTGCGTTTACTGAGTTTATGAATCAATGAATGAATGTTCTTCCATAAAGTAGAATTTAAACTATAACACATATAACCGTTTGATTAAACATATGGTCAATTTATTGTTGAAGGAGTCTTTGATCTCGTGTAAGTAAACCCACAGTTTCACTTGGTGTTATGTATGTTTTATATATGTTTTTACGATTAATTTATTCGTCACCCCACTTTTGAATTTTGTCCATAACCATTGAATGAATTTCCATTTATATGGTACTGTGAAGATCATTGAATTTCATCGTCTACAGCGCGGGTTAATCTTTTGACAACTTAATAATTCTATAAGGAATAATGAAGGAAGAAACGACGAATGAGCCATAAACATAAGTTCTCTGTTTGACTTCGCATATTTTATTTCGGCTGAGTGTGGGAGGACTTGAACGAAGTTATTTCTGACATTTATGTAATCAGACAGACAGTAAGATGTGAAGCGATGATGACGATCGAGCCTAATCAAGATATTACGGATTACAAGCGTTAATATAACACATAAGAGATAAATCGTATTTAGTCATCTAAACAAGCATTTGTTAAACTAATAAATGTACAAACATATAAACAAGCATAAATGAGCTGCATAAGTGTCGAATTACGAAAGCATGGATATAATGGTTATATTTACTGTAGATCATAACTTCTTATAAAGAGAATAGATGTATTAGGAAAGTGGAAATGATCGGATTGTTACACGCTATCTTGATTATTAAAATCTGTCTAAATGCTAGGATGGAACATGCAAGTGTATGTTAGTACTTTATGTTATAACCTTAGCTAGTCAGCTACTGAGAACCAGGAACTAATTGGCAGCTTCTTTGTTTTAGTACATGACATCTATGTAGTGGTCGAGGAACATCGTAGATGAATTGAAATTAGAAACCTAAACCATTACGAACCCATTCAGTAGTCCATAAGTTAAGCGCTTTTTGTTGGACGTGAATGTATTGAGTAGGTTCTTTGATGAAGTTCGCCTTGATGGTGTGTTACATACTATGACGAAACGGCTGTCCAGTATATCCTGGTTTCCAATGAGTGCCTAACTAAGATCAGTTTGTGCTATGAAATGTGAGATTATCATTTTGCGTTGGACAGAAACGTTTAGTTGTACGTTTAATGTCTACACTTGGTAATTTGTTTAATCATACTTCTACGTTTTCTGTATCAGTTAAAATAGAAGAATGTCAGTCTTCATGGTTTCGATAATTCCACAAACTGAAACATCATTTTTTTCTCTTATAACTGGTAAATTGAAATTCACAACACAATACATGTGTTACATTCGATTTAAATGACAGATAGTAAATGATTTCTACATAAAATTTGTTTTAAAGATGTTAAGAGTATTCGGAGTTTGACAACACCTTAACCAGTAACACATTTTGTGATCAAAGTATACCAACCCGGTGAAATCACAAGTCAGAAGCGAAGAGGTTCGAAGGTACTTTATGTAATGCTATCGATATATCGAGAAGTCATTAATCTGAGTTGTGTAGCGGTTGTAGAAGATGTATAGCACGGTTTACTCACTCGTCATCTGATGCGGGTGCGTGACTGCGCACCTACAACAAGATGAGTCCAGTAAAACTAATGTGGTCAGTATCAAATGTCGAAGACTTGCAGTTCTATTGATTTCGGGGATTTATTTATCCCTTCATTTTCAAATAAAGACTACTTTTTAAAAATCTAATTATGAACTACAGTATAGTAGTTTTGAAATTTCAGCTTCATGGATATACCATCGTCATTGATGAACAATTAACAGAGAATACTTCATAAGTGTTGTAAAGATAATGAAGACTTTTATATATACCTCACAAAACACTGAACAAGCGACTGAAATAGTCTTTTGTAAAATACTGTTAAATGAAGCATTAAAAACTATCATCAACACAGTTCACATTTTACTGTCCATTCATTAATAGTGATGTATTATATTTTGGAATTTTATGTCAGATATTATGAATGATTTTTGTTAGAGAGTTTATTGTAGAACTATGGTGAGTGTGATTTTATGATGTTGTCTTAAAAGAAATTGTTTATTGCTGAATAATAAATATCTGTCAATGATTGTTTATTGAATTTATGATTGTATCTATGTAATATTTGTTCAATTGTAGACTCATGATATATGCTGTATAAAGATTCCAGAGTTTCATGACCATGTGATACAACTGCGTATGTGATTGCTGGTGTAAAGTGTATGCTATCACATATGACGTCTTTCTCGTCCTACTATGGGGCTCTTCAGCTGTACTCCACTAATCATGATTTCTCATTAGAATACTGGTCTAGATTTCACGGAAATTCGACTTTCACACACATAAGTTGTTCTTTGAAGTAAGTTTAACTTCACTACTTCGTCTCTGAAGTTATTGATGAATTCAAGGTAACGGGGACTGAAACATTCACATACATTTCTTGAAGGGACATTTCAAATATCATTATGAGTTTGTCCTGTCTTTGTCATGAAAACAAGTTTTTCGAATACATACGTTTACGTTAATGTACTCTTAAGTGACTTTGTTAAACTGGAAGTGTGGTTTTATTCATTTAATATTTTGACTGAATTAGTTTCGGTTCGAGTTAATTTAATGCGTATAGTTCAATAGTCGTTTCGGATTGGCAACATAAAACACGTTGTCACAAACTATATGTGATTGGTCGTTGATTCACATATTGATATGCTCAGATTATCCATCCTCTTGAAGCCTAAACAAGCTTTGCAACATTTTGAATGGCACATTTTGCTACACTTCAGCAATTACTAATGCATGATGAAATACTTGGAAGTGTATCACATGTATTAACTTATATGTATGATTATTGAACCTTCAGAACATCGCTTTATGACAGTGACGTATCGTGATAAAGGGTGGAATCCAGGGTGATGGTTTCTTCCCAGTTGGGAATTGTCAGTTGGATGAGACTTGTCTATTGCAGCCCTCAACATTAATAGAAACATCTTAACAACCAATATATATGTGAATTATCTCATTGTTAATTTAAATCATTTGTTAATAGATGATGCTTATCAGCTTTTTCAATAATCTTTTCACAGGAAGAATTTCTGCGGACAACTAAGTGGAACTTTCAGATGCTTTTTAGATGGAATGGATCCAACTATTGGCGGCAAGGGTCACTCATGTATAGGTTAGGATAAAAAACAAACTGCACGATGAATTTAAATTTCTGGTGTTATATAATTTTAAGATAATGTAGTCATTGGAATGATTAACTCAGTGAAATGATGAGCAACACTGGTCAACATAATGTGATTACTCAGATTATTTGAATTCAGTAAGAATAAACCATGGAAACATGTTACCGAGTACGAAATGTGCAGTGAGTATACTCACTATACCAGTCAACAAAGCTTAAAGTATCAGGGTTCTTGATCTGAAATTTCAACGACAGTTAACATGAATTTTCTTTAGTGCACATGTAAAACTTGCAATATTTAAGCGAATTTCTTAGAAGTCCAGTAGCTCTAAGTGAATGCTAGAATAAGAGATCATCTGAAAACCATGGTAGACAAAGGAGAACAATTTCATTGTAAGCGATCACTGTTTTCATTCAGTATGTACCTATTTATTAAAAACCTACTCCGCATGTGAATTACACGTACTACTGTGATATGAGCTGTCATGATGCATTTAATTATTCATTTGTAATTCAATGCTGTAGGGTAACAACGAGATGCTTTCTGATGAAAGTATGATGAAAATTTAGAAAGGCCAGAAATGTGAATGAGTAATTTACTGTAAGACATAAATAAACTAACACATGTTTATACCTAGTGAAGTGCACTATGTAGCTTGGGATATGTTCTAATTATCATTGTCGTATTATACTAAGCTAACACATCCCCAAACAAAGTTTATTCAAGACATTGGAACCAATCAGCCATCATCATATGTCAGCTCTGTTTCATTTTAAAACCTTGTCCAGATACAACTTTAATATGAAGTTGTCGATAAAGAATTCGTTTTCAGCGTAGTAACATTGTGAGTTCAGTAGAGAAGTTGTAACAGGTCTATGCTGAATTCATTTGAAACAGTTAACTAGAATTGATTTGTCGGATAAGATCTTTGACTATCCAGACTAATTAATCCTATGGTGGCATTTGGAAGTGAATGAAACTGGATCCTTTCGATGACATAATGCATGCATAGTCCATAAGAGCTAAGGAACAATTCTCCCTCTCAGTTTAAACTGTACAAAACTCGCATTCTAGCATAGATTATCATGGAAATACAACTGATTCTATTTATTTATCATAGAAAATCTTTTGGATTTATGAATAAGTTTCTTAGTTATTTTTTCCTGTTTTTTTTCAATATTTTTACTACATGAAGGGAAAGGTGAGCAATGATTTCTTTGTCTTATGAATGTGCTGATCAGTGTAGTGTCATCATGGCTGTAAACAAATCTAACTACATTGTAATGCTGTAGTTTCAATCAGCAATTCATATAAGTGACGTGTTTAATCATTTGATACATAACGTTTATTGTTTCGTGATTCATTTAGAAGGGGTCTTATTTCAAGCAAGCAATAAGTAGAGTAAATGATAATAATCAAGAATATTTCGAATGTGGGTTCATATTTCAGGGTAAATATGATTATTTAAATCTTAAGTATACGAATATCATCCCGATAAGACATTGACCTGAAGAAAGCGAACGTGAAAATATTGGACTTCGACAATACATGAATTCAATATGTTGAATTACATTCCCCTCTCACTAAAATATGTAGCTGAAATGTATGAAATAATTTGTGAAGTGATTCGTACTCTCTATCATTTGAGATGTAACTTGTATAAGAAATTTCAATGCGCAATATTGTTATCTGTTTATTCTATATTAGGAGGTGGTAAGTTCATTGAAATGTACTGAAATAAAACTCACTTATTCATTCAGGCTATAGACTAATTAGATATATACAATCAATACGATAAATATCACAAGTGGTCATCATATTGATTACGAGTTCCTTTATATTTAGATATCCCATAACAGGGAATATTTCCTAGGCTATGTGTTTTCAGAAGTGTGAAATAATCTCTAAGAGATCTGATGTGACACATCCTCTTTCCCCTCATTTATCAATCAGAAAATGGTGTTTAGTGGTGAAGTTTCGAAATATTTTTTTCTGGTTAGCGTTTTTTAGCGAGTTAGCTTTCTACGGGATGGGGTCGCTAACACCATGCCTCATCCTCCTTCTTTAACAATGGTTGAGACCAGCAGTAACCCTATAAGTGCTACAGGCGGAGTTTGAAATTTCGAAATTGAAAATAATTGATAAATAGTTAGGTGAATTACTCCTGTCAAATTAAGGATTCTAACAAGCGTTTAATAACTGTGTAATAAAATACAGAGCTAAATATTACATATGACTCACATTATACATTTTGATGCATGTGTCATTGATGATTTCATTAGTGATTTTCAATGTGGAGTAAGTTCAAGGAATATTTATTCAACGCCATTAAATGATTTGACAAAGTTTCGAGTTCACACATTCTTCATAATTAAATAGAAGAGATCAGGGTGCAATTGAACAGGATACAATGCTATGAAGCTTATTAAGTAATTGCTAATGCATACTAAACTACACTTACAGAAACACGAAATTATATGTGTTTTGTAGAGTAGGAAACGGCCATCCAGTACTTCCACGTTCTTCATGGTGATCTAGCTTCAATTGACTCATGATCTCGACTATTAGAATTACTATAATATCCACTAAACCCCTTCTCTTATAAAGCTTTGACTGGATTTGGAGATTACAACGAAACTGTTACCCGAGTTCTTATTTCTCTAAAGGAACGTTTCTGGATACGTGCGCGTTGATATATATACTACTTTCAATTGAAATATTCTAACTTCAGTCAACCAAAGATAACAGTGTCATCCCATGACATAGGTTACGCAATAGATTATTTACATAAATATGGAGTGTTAATTTCAGTTTGTGAAGTCATTATTTATAGGTTATTTCACATAGTGTTTTCAACAAAATGTTCACACACTTCCTTGTTATTTGACTCTACTCTCATGCACGGTAATCATCATTATGCAATTACTCATTGAAATATACAGAACTAGTGAATGCCATGAACTTATTTTTATTTAAAGAGAATTGATTTTGGGTATCTGGTGAGTTGAACCACAATATACATCTAACTTAAAGTAACTTATTGCTGACATATCATATCACAAACCATATTTGAAACTATAGTAAAACTTACCCCGTTCAATAATTTGCAATTAGCAAGAGATTCTTGGATGTACGTTTCGTTTGGTTGTTTGCCAAGTTAAACAAATCAGTGTGTATCCATGTATTGATGATTTGTTGCTTTGTGTAGTTCAACTTCATGTATCGTGTTTATAAGAGATGAGTTTTAGGTGATCTGTAGTTTGATTCGTAGACATCCACAGTTGTTTAGTGTTTCGGAATTCCAAGACTATCACTGTGTGGCATTCGTTTTATTTAATTATCAACTATACATTGATTATAAACGCAATTAGTTGATACTTATTTAGGGATTGATTGATCGACTTAGAATACGCAGACGAGGTAGCTGAGTTTGGTGGAGACGTTGACAAATTACAGAATGTTATGATTGCATACAGTAATTATCTACTTATGTTTGGGGTGTACTTCGCTTCTTGGTAATACAAAAGATTGTTTCGGGACTGAACCGCACCAACATCTGAACGAATACTTGAAAGCGAAGTATGAAACATGGTCTATGAATGAAGGAGACAGAGGTTGACTTCAAGATTTAAATCGTAGATTTCTTCTAACCACTGCTGTCACATCGCAGAATGATGAATTGCGGTTGTAACTTGAGGTTAAATTTAGTGTTGATGAAACAATCTGTTTAGATCGACTGACATATTTATGGCATCAGTACGTTGTCATAACCATCGTCCAAATCGATATCAAGTTGGAAGAAATCTAGGTATTTGCTGAGCATGACTAAGCACCAGTTCATGAGTTTAATGGCTGATAGTCTGCACAGTATTAGATGGTGTAAAATACCTACTTATGATTCGAGCGTTAACCCTCACAATTGATTGATCACCGTGTAGTGTTCAATGTCATGTGTGTTAAGTCCTTATTACTGCAGATCGAATGCCATAAACTATGTTGCAAATTGGTTCGACAATGGTATCGTCTCTGACTGTGAAGCAGGGTGACACGGGATCGAAACCGTCAGGGACCACCAGTTCCCTCAAGATTACAGTTACACCTTGCTGACGAGTGCCAAGTAGCACGAAACCCGGGTCCAGGGTTTCCTGTCGACTACCTCCAACCGCCATCTAGCGTTAACCCTGTCAGTAGTTGGAGAGGTTGTATTATTATATGGCTCAGGATCTGTCACAATGTCAACAATGTATCTACATTGTGTCTCCCTCCAGATATTGAGTTCCAGTATTACTTCGTGCATCACATTTATTTTGTCTTTTCTAAACAGATTATCAATGTTTAATTTTTCTGTTGTGCTAAGATATACGTTGATTATTACTGAATAACTGATTCATATTCAATACACATTGAATAAGAAATGGTCTTAATAATCCTATAAATCCTTAGTAAAAATATTTTTGACGATATGAATATCAATCGAGTGAATGCGATCAGTTATTCATTTTATCTTCACTAACTCTTTTTTGTAACTGTTTTCAGGACCAATTTATACGGACGCTTATCTGGTACTTGGACATGTTTATTAGAAGTGCTACCTGAAAATCTAGGAGGTAAAACCACACCATGTTATAGCTTGAATAAATAATAGCGTGAAAATCTAACTCAATAAAAGTTAAAAGAACAACGTTTCTGATTTATTATCTTAACTGTGTGTTTTGAAAAATGTTAGTGAGATATGTGACTTTGCTACATCTCAAACAGATATTAACAATAAGGAAATACACAACTAGTGAATAGCAAGGCAATCCAAAAGCGTGTTTCATTATGTCGGGCTAATCAGCTTGATCTGCCTATATCCTAAAATTGATTCCCATGTCAGGACTTGAGCCCGGTACCTTTCACTCAAAATACTGAACAAATTAATGGCTATCTGAACTCTGTATTTCAATGAATAATGTGTTGAGTGTTTGAAAGTTCTGTGTTTGAGTCATGGTATGAGCATCAACAGCAGGATGTAGCTACTCCCAGCCAACGAGTTTCAAATGGAATGAAACACACAACCTGAATTCTACTGCTAGGCACTATCCAACTACGCTACAAATATTGAAATAAATCGTTATAAATGTATTCAGGATCTTATATTTTTGAAAGTTAAATATTTGAATCAATGTGTTAATCTACATTTTTCAATGTCGATTTAATACGGCGCTATTTGTAAAGTAATTTGTTACTTCTAAGGAAAGAATGATACGATTTCAGGGCAATTCCATTGAAGAATGTATTGCATCGAGATAATTTGTCTTTGCTAAACAATTAGCTTGAAAATGTAAAGATATGTCTATGAATACGTTTAATAAGATACGCGGTGATAAGACAGTCATAGTGATTATAAACACAATCTTCACCTCCTTATTGAAACAAACCTGTTATGAGTTTATGTAATCAGACGTGTGTTAAATACCATAACCAGAATCAGTATTTCATAGTTTAAAGTAATATTGACGTAAGATGTACGATTGGTGGGGAACTGAATGTTAATGTACTTGTAAACCGCTTTCCTCATGGCTATGTAAATACATCATTTGCATATCTTTCAGTTCTCCTTCACATAATTCCTAATTCTTCCAATTCTGTTTTTATTCTGCTTTCTCTCTATTTTCATTTCTATTCTCTTCAGTGTAAACTTCTCAATGTTCTTGTGATAAGCATTCCACTTCTGATTGGTGTTACATACTACTTACATATGTCAATACAAGTGGCACACACCACACTAGCAAATATGTTAGTGATATTATCGTATATACGGAGTGACTGAAATGAACGAACCGTTGAAGCTGGTTATTTTACGTATGTAACACCTTACTGAAAGGTGAGAACAGCTTTATTATGTTATATGCTAGTTATGTAGACAGATATAAGTAATACGTGGCAGTAATCGGAAATGGAAAGGATGTATCAGAAGATTGAATTGAAGAGAACAAGAGGTGAAACTGATAGCAACTAGAATAAAGACTGAATTAGAGGGAACATTTTCAAATCAGTTTGCAGATGAATAGGTAATACATTTGGGTGATAGAAACACAGTGACTGAACGTTCATAATGCTTCCATTGAAAACTACAAGGAAATAACTTTACACAAATTAATGATTACATGAATCCAGTTGAAAAGTCCACTACCTTGATTCTAACCATATACTCATCATCAGTCTTGAAAATCTGTGTATTAGTTGATGTATGTGTGTGAATGCAATAAAAAATGGTCTGAACATAAGTTAATTGTCGACACAACTATAATGAAATCTATTCTGGATTAGGTGTTAACACTAACATTTAGTTAGAATCACCTTTTCGAGATGGATAGATTTGTGTGATCTGTTAAGTGTCGTATAAATGTAAAATACTGTAATGTTTGTATTTCATTCAAATGTATCTGAAACAAGAATATCTATGTATACTAGGAAAGAATGTAAATTGATCGCATCATAATATTTACCGAATCGATCATAATTCTTTGTCGAATTAAAATGGAGACAAATTGCAATGTTTGCAATGTAATGATCGCTATGTACACTAGATCGACCAAATAATTTAACTAATACATTAGCTAATATATTTTTCATCCCACTTGAACATTTCAAGCTTATCATCTGAATATGTTTGTACTTCCTTAGTTCCGCGGTTCACATGTGACATCTGTATAATTTTTTGAGAGGTGGACTGGAAAAATAAACTAATAATAATGATAATAATTTTGAAAATAAATTCATAATCCATGCCGACATATAGGTGTGATCTGGTTAACACAGAAAACATTGTCAAACGAAAAAGCATATATGAATGTCAGAATATTATTAATTTGTTGAAAATAATGAGGTTGATAAGTTGTCTTTCGCGGAAATCTGTCACCATCATACATGATGTAGCGGTTTGTAGACATTATTTCGTAGTAGGAGAGCTAGGACGTCCAGAATTGTATATCAGTAGTGTTATTCCAAGTGACTTTACACTGAAATCGTAGTCAGCTGCAACTTTAATGAAAACGACAACGGAGTACAAAGAACAAGTGTGACAAATATGCTGTGATATATTTGACGTTATGCAAGTACTAGAATGTTTCATCACTTGAATTAGTTGATCAGATCAGTGGGAAACAAAGCCAAAATAATGAGGCATTATGATAAATGAAAGTATTTCAGTTATTGTATTACCTAGGAATTCCCGAAACAGGGTAATTTAAGCCGAACAGAATGAGGTGAGCACAATCGAACTTACCGCACTTAGGATTCGAAGCAAGACAAAAGAATCATTAATTCATACAAACACTATATGTTGTACAGTGCTTCTTGCTAAATAAATCTTTATGATATGATAAACTGTAGGTGCTGCTGATGCGATCGTCATGGAGAACATGAAATATAACCAAGTGGAGTGCAACTTCCAACCCATGTCTATTATAACGGTATGAACATTTGTCAATGTTGGTGCAAATGCGACATTGATGTTTCTAGTTTGCAGGAGGTTTGCTCATTGGCTTGCACTGCTCGATTGCATGAATGGTTGTATCACTTGATCTCCAGTTAAACTGTCAAAGTTATAATCTATTTACTAAATGAACAGCTGATTGAATAACATGGTTAAATCATCTCGGTTAGATGAAGATGACCATTAGAGAACAGCACTGATTAGTGGCAGTTCTCGATCAAATTGTCGACCGAGTTTGTGTTATCAGTATCATCAATTTCATTGATCATATTGCGTGGTCGTAAAGTAATGACAATGGTTTATGACAATATCCATAGACCATTATGAGTAACTAGTTATGTCAACGATACCTTGCGTCCGGTTTCAGGGATCGTGTGGTTGAGAATCATTAACCCTTCAAAGAATCAAAAGATGCGAAGCTCAAAATCATGTCATTAACACATGTGTTGATGATGTCGCATGTACGGACTGACTGAAGGGAACGGACTGATGAGATATGTTATTCCAGACAAGTATTGTGGTGTATGCTATTTATATTGACTGACACAAGAAGTATGTAGCAGTAATCGGAGGTAGAATGGCTGCAGCACAAAACTGAAATAAAGGGAGCAGGCGGTGAAATGGAGAGCAGTTAGAATAACGAGTGAATTCGAGGAATCATGAATTATATAAGAGAAAAATGAAGGAAGATAGTGTATTTGACGTATGATGCCCATAGTTTATGAAAGCGCTGTCTAGTTATGTATGGATCGATAAACTGATTTCACCCACCAAGTGAATGCGTACTGCCGAAGAGTCTCACAATAGGACGAAACGGCCGTCCAGAGTTTCTAGGTCTTCCATGGTGGTCTAGATTCAATTGACTCATGTCCTCAACTGTCGAAAATGTAGTACTTTGCACACTGACAGATAATTCCCATTTAAACATTAAAAATAAAAACACGAAGTTCAGCGAAGAGATCTCTTTTCAACGAATTTATTATCAAGCTATACAATCGTATATATATGAATTTTTTTGCCTTTGTAAAATTACCAATTTCGTGAGGAAATATGAATACAACTGGCCAAGATGAAATAATAGAAAGATTTTAATACCAGATTATATCTGTAACAACTACAAATCCAATGGAGGTGCCGGTCGTCAGTAATGTCTATTATCTTTTTTAGGTTTAATTCTGGATAGTCATTACTCGATAAACTACTCAAAATCATACACCATCATAAATTATTCTAATCATGTAAGGTGAAAGGTAAAATGTTGTTTGTCTGTTGATCCGAAACAACTGATTGAAATATCAAGGATGAATTTCACCGTTTCCACAGAATTATTTCACACTAATAACTAACTAATTTTGAGTCAACTGAAACTAGACCACCATGGAAAACCTGAAAACACTGGACCGCCGTTTCGTCCCATTGCGGGACTCCTCAGTAGTGCGCATCCATGCCCTCCCTTGCGAGATCCATATCCAGGACCTATCGGTCTCGCGCGCGGGTACTTAACCACTCGATCAGTGAGCCGGCCGGCATCCAACGGTGTTAATTTCTAAGTTCAACTAATCCACAAAATTGAGCGACACATTCACCATTGTGTTTATTGAGTTAGTATCTCACAACTGACCCGGTTGAACTCCATTGGTTACGGCTCCTCACTAGAACTCCAAGAAATGCATGTTGAAGTCAGTCAGTAGTGAGTATTTGATGTTTATAATCAAAGAGGGGTTCCGTGGAAATTGTAGTAATTTAAAAGTTGAATTAATGAGTAAGTTGAGGTTAGACCTCCGCAAAACCATTCTGTGATTATAATTAATCATTACTTAAACTTCACAACATCAAAGTTACTCCTAATTATTTAATAACATTAAATCTAACTAATTCGTAATGATTATATTATCAAAATTGCAATAACAAACATAAAACAGTGGGCTTCTCATTAAATTTTGATCTGTTTTCTGTTCAAAAATGATCTATACTGGATCACGTCTATCATGAATTTCCAACCTACTTAAGTGACAAACTGATAAGACAAGCAAACAGATCTCTGTTTTGCAATGATTGGACTAGAGACATTAAATTTCTTACCGGATCATAGTTTTGTCCATTTTTCTGACATCCACTAAAATGATATCCCTTATAAGGACGGTTGTTTGTAGAACTCTATTTAAAAATCGTGAAAACCTCTACTTTAATTTTCAACCCTAGCATTTAACTGTAAACTCTAATCCTAATTTCTCATACCATTATTATAATACTGATATGGACAATGAGTAGTTCACTTATATGACATTCACTTAACAGATATGCCTTATAAGAACAACTAGTAGAATTCTAACTATTTAAAAAGTGTGAAAAGCATTTGATCATCTCAATCAAACTGAGACGTCGTTAAATGTTGGTCAACAAAGTGTCGTACTTTTAATTGTCATCACTTCGGGAATTGTCTTTCATAACATTTACGGTTGTTTCGTTCCAAACTTGAAACAATCTGAGTACACAAATAACAATCAAGTGTTCGACTGTTACTTATCTTAACAGATTCACATCTGTTATTAAATTCATTAGCAAGATAATCATCATCAAGTCACTTGAATATTAAAAAGTGACTTAAACAAATACCGAACAGAAACGACCACCTGACAAGCATCATTTAAAACATCTAGACAAAGTCATCATAGATTATATCACTGAATCTATTTATTCTTCGTAAACCACATTTTGACCTTGTCACTTATAGACTTCTTTATTCTGATTGTTATTACCTGATATTATATTTGGTGATTGCTTATCCCATTTATCATATGTCTGTAACTTGTTTTTGGTCTGACTACAAATATTGAGTAACCATTGGTTGAAATGGGTTGGCTCACTCACCTTCTTCACCGTGCATCATTTAGTCTTGCTTCTTCTTTCCTTCCCTCGCTCCGTCTCTCTTATTGTCTGTTCTGATCAACGACTATACAAAATAAACATATCCGAAATCCACTCACGTATTTCACTTATTGAATTCCGTGATTCACTCACGCCATTTAAGTGGATGATTATAAAAGAGGGTAGTCGGAATGTATAATTCAACAACAATCACAATACCATCTAATTGGAGTTACATATACAAACACCAAAACTTGCTCATCGTGGACTGTTGTCAGTATTGAATAACAACATCTTTTAATTTTTCGTTTGTCGATGAAATTGTATGATGGAAAGATGAACAATTACCTGGTGAATCCGCATTATGGCTTTCTGTCAGATTCACTTACAAAGCACGTCTCATGGAGCTTTCCTAATCACTCCACCTGAGTAATGAGTCAAGAATTCAAAGGGAACGTGAAACCTGGATCACATGATACACATCTGACCTATATTTACAAACACGTATATGTAAACCAATAAGTGTGACTAATGAGAATAGTTAGTTTGTTGATTCGCTTACTCGAAGCAACAGATTTACACCTGTATTTCTCATATCTCACTTGACCTTATATGGATTGAGAATAATTTCACGAAATAGAATTATTCTCAACTAGTCTAGAATTTCAACAAAACACAGTCAAGAACTCAAATTTGATCTACACAGTTAAAGATTGAACTGTATTACTATGGTAAATTTTTAGATTCTGTAACTTATCTGACAGAACGTATTTTTATACTTCTATCCTTCTATATATGCTAAAGATTGTTAACATTCTGTGGACCTTTTAACGACACCAATTCAAGTTTTGAACAATTCGATACACATTTCTGGAATCCTCTTCATTTTGATTATTATTTCCTAATCGTTGGCTTCTACATATGATCATTTAAAAACACTGTTCTGAAGACTTATGAATTGATTTCACAATCCAATCATTAAAAAAAGCTGAAACCGCCTATACTTGTTTGTCTAACAAAACTTCATTGTAATATACAAATTACATCGACTACGTTATACAAGTGAATCAGGTCTGTTCGCTTACAAAAAACATCTCTAGAATCATTTCATAGATTTGAAAACTTTTGTAGTGAACGTCAATCACAATTGACATATTCGCTTCAGTTTATCGACTTCACATCAAACTAGGCAACACCAATGGAAGACTACCACGGTATCGTTTACAAAGCTAATAAACTAAAAATATATTATACATGTCACTTGTGAACCGCGGAACTGAGAAAGTATAAACATATTCAGATGATAAGCTTGAAATGTTCAAGTGGGATGAAAAATATATTAGCTAATGTATTAGTTAAATTATTTGGTCGATCTAGTCTACATAGCGATCATTACATTGCAAACATTACAATTTGTCTCCATTTTAATTCGACAAAGAATTATGATCGATTCGGTAAATATTATGATGCGATCAATTTACATTCTTTCCTAGTATACATAGATATTCTTGTTTCAGATACATTTGAATGAAATACAAACATTACAGTATTTTACATTTATACGACACTTAACAGATCACACAAATCTATCCATCTCGAAAAGGTGATTCTAACTAAATGTTAGTGTTAACACCTAATCCAGAATAGATTTCATTATAGTTGTGTCGACAATTAACTTATGTTCAGACCATTTTTTATTGCATTCACACACATACATCAACTAATACACAGATTTTCAAGACTGATGATGAGTATATGGTTAGAATCAAGGTAGTGGACTTTTCAACTGGATTCATGTAATCATTAATTTGTGTAAAGTTATTTCCTTGTAGTTTTCAATGGAAGCATTATGAACGTTCAGTCACTGTGTTTCTATCACCCAAATGTATTACCTATTCATCTGCAAACTGATTTGAAAATGTTCCCTCTAATTCAGTCTTTATTCTAGTTGCTATCAGTTTCACCTCTTGTTCTCTTCAATTCAATCTTCTGATACATCCTTTCCATTTCCGATTACTGCCACGTATTACTTATATCTGTCTACATAACTAGCATATAACATAATAAAGCTGTTCTCACCTTTCAGTAAGGTGTTACATACGTAAAATAACCAGCTTCAACGGTTCGTTCATTTCAGTCACTCCGTATATACGATAATATCACTAACATATTTGCTAGTGTGGTGTGTGCCACTTGTATTGACATATGTAAGTAGTATGTAACACCAATCAGAAGTGGAATGCTTATCACAAGAACATTGAGAAGTTTACACTGAAGAGAATAGAAATGAAAATAGAGAGAAAGCAGAATAAAAACAGAATTGGAAGAATTAGGAATTATGTGAAGGAGAACTGAAAGATATGCAAATGATGTATTTACATAGCCATGAGGAAAGCGGTTTACAAGTACATTAACATTCAGTTCCCCACCAATCGTACATCTTACGTCAATATTACTTTAAACTATGAAATACTGATTCTGGTTATGGTATTTAACACACGTCTGATTACATAAACTCATAACAGGTTTGTTTCAATAAGGAGGTGAAGATTGTGTTTATAATCACTATGACTGTCTTATCACCGCGTATCTTATTAAACGTATTCATAGACATATCTTTACATTTTCAAGCTAATTGTTTAGCAAAGACAAATTATCTCGATGCAATACATTCTTCAATGGAATTGCCCTGAAATCGTATCATTCTTTCCTTAGAAGTAACAAATTACTTTACAAATAGCGCCGTATTAAATCGACATTGAAAAATGTAGATTAACACATTGATTCAAATATTTAACTTTCAAAAATATAAGATCCTGAATACATTTATAACGATTTATTTCAATATTTGTAGCGTAGTTGGATAGTGCCTAGCAGTAGAATTCAGGTTGTGTGTTTCATTCCATTTGAAACTCGTTGGCTGGGAGTAGCTACATCCTGCTGTTGATGCTCATACCATGACTCAAACACAGAACTTTCAAACACTCAACACATTATTCATTGAAATACAGAGTTCAGATAGCCATTAATTTGTTCAGTATTTTGAGTGAAAGGTACCGGGCTCAAGTCCTGACATGGGAATCAATTTTAGGATATAGGCAGATCAAGCTGATTAGCCCGACATAATGAAACACGCTTTTGGATTGCCTTGCTATTCACTAGTTGTGTATTTCCTTATTGTTAATATCTGTTTGAGATGTAGCAAAGTCACATATCTCACTAACATTTTTCAAAACACACAGTTAAGATAATAAATCAGAAACGTTGTTCTTTTAACTTTTATTGAGTTAGATTTTCACGCTATTATTTATTCAAGCTATAACATGGTGTGGTTTTACCTCCTAGATTTTCAGGTAGCACTTCTAATAAACATGTCCAAGTACCAGATAAGCGTCCGTATAAATTGGTCCTGAAAACAGTTACAAAAAAGAGTTAGTGAAGATAAAATGAATAACTGATCGCATTCACTCGATTGATATTCATATCGTCAAAAATATTTTTACTAAGGATTTATAGGATTATTAAGACCATTTCTTATTCAATGTGTATTGAATATGAATCAGTTATTCAGTAATAATCAACGTATATCTTAGCACAACAGAAAAATTAAACATTGATAATCTGTTTAGAAAAGACAAAATAAATGTGATGCACGAAGTAATACTGGAACTCAATATCTGGAGGGAGACACAATGTAGATACATTGTTGACATTGTGACAGATCCTGAGCCATATAATAATACAACCTCTCCAACTACTGACAGGGTTAACGCTAGATGGCGGTTGGAGGTAGTCGACAGGAAACCCTGGACCCGGGTTTCGTGCTACTTGGCACTCGTCAGCAAGGTGTAACTGTAATCTTGAGGGAACTGGTGGTCCCTGACGGTTTCGATCCCGTGTCACCCTGCTTCACAGTCAGAGACGATACCATTGTCGAACCAATTTGCAACATAGTTTATGGCATTCGATCTGCAGTAATAAGGACTTAACACACATGACATTGAACACTACACGGTGATCAATCAATTGTGAGGGTTAACGCTCGAATCATAAGTAGGTATTTTACACCATCTAATACTGTGCAGACTATCAGCCATTAAACTCATGAACTGGTGCTTAGTCATGCTCAGCAAATACCTAGATTTCTTCCAACTTGATATCGATTTGGACGATGGTTATGACAACGTACTGATGCCATAAATATGTCAGTCGATCTAAACAGATTGTTTCATCAACACTAAATTTAACCTCAAGTTACAACCGCAATTCATCATTCTGCGATGTGACAGCAGTGGTTAGAAGAAATCTACGATTTAAATCTTGAAGTCAACCTCTGTCTCCTTCATTCATAGACCATGTTTCATACTTCGCTTTCAAGTATTCGTTCAGATGTTGGTGCGGTTCAGTCCCGAAACAATCTTTTGTATTACCAAGAAGCGAAGTACACCCCAAACATAAGTAGATAATTACTGTATGCAATCATAACATTCTGTAATTTGTCAACGTCTCCACCAAACTCAGCTACCTCGTCTGCGTATTCTAAGTCGATCAATCAATCCCTAAATAAGTATCAACTAATTGCGTTTATAATCAATGTATAGTTGATAATTAAATAAAACGAATGCCACACAGTGATAGTCTTGGAATTCCGAAACACTAAACAACTGTGGATGTCTACGAATCAAACTACAGATCACCTAAAACTCATCTCTTATAAACACGATACATGAAGTTGAACTACACAAAGCAACAAATCATCAATACATGGATACACACTGATTTGTTTAACTTGGCAAACAACCAAACGAAACGTACATCCAAGAATCTCTTGCTAATTGCAAATTATTGAACGGGGTAAGTTTTACTATAGTTTCAAATATGGTTTGTGATATGATATGTCAGCAATAAGTTACTTTAAGTTAGATGTATATTGTGGTTCAACTCACCAGATACCCAAAATCAATTCTCTTTAAATAAAAATAAGTTCATGGCATTCACTAGTTCTGTATATTTCAATGAGTAATTGCATAATGATGATTACCGTGCATGAGAGTAGAGTCAAATAACAAGGAAGTGTGTGAACATTTTGTTGAAAACACTATGTGAAATAACCTATAAATAATGCCTTCACAAACTGAAATTAACACTCCATATTTATGTAAATAATCTATTGCGTAACCTATGTCATGGGATGACACTGTTATCCTTGGTTGACTGAAGTTAGAATATTTCAATTGAAAGTAGTATATATATCAACGCGCACGTATCCAGAAACGTTCCTTTAGAGAAATAAGAACTCGGGTAACAGTTTCGTTGTAATCTCCAAATCCAGTCAAAGCTTTATAAGAGAAGGGGTTTAGTGGATATTATAGTAATTCTAATAGTCGAGATCATGAGTCAATTGAAGCTAGATCACCATGAAGAACGTGGAAGTACTGGATGGCCGTTTCCTACTCTACAAAACACATATAATTTCGTGTTTCTGTAAGTGTAGTTTAGTATGCATTAGCAATTACTTAATAAGCTTCATAGCATTGTATCCTGTTCAATTGCACCCTGATCTCTTCTATTTAATTATGAAGAATGTGTGAACTCGAAACTTTGTCAAATCATTTAATGGCGTTGAATAAATATTCCTTGAACTTACTCCACATTGAAAATCACTAATGAAATCATCAATGACACATGCATCAAAATGTATAATGTGAGTCATATGTAATATTTAGCTCTGTATTTTATTACACAGTTATTAAACGCTTGTTAGAATCCTTAATTTGACAGGAGTAATTCACCTAACTATTTATCAATTATTTTCAATTTCGAAATTTCAAACTCCGCCTGTAGCACTTATAGGGTTACTGCTGGTCTCAACCATTGTTAAAGAAGGAGGATGAGGGATGGTGTTAGCGACCCCATCCCGTAGAAAGCTAACTCGCTAAAAAACGCTAACCAGAAAAAAATATTTCGAAACTTCACCACTAAACACCATTTTCTGATTGATAAATGAGGGGAAAGAGGATGTGTCACATCAGATCTCTTAGAGATTATTTCACACTTCTGAAAACACATAGCCTAGGAAATATTCCCTGTTATGGGATATCTAAATATAAAGGAACTCGTAATCAATATGATGACCACTTGTGATATTTATCGTATTGATTGTATATATCTAATTAGTCTATAGCCTGAATGAATAAGTGAGTTTTATTTCAGTACATTTCAATGAACTTACCACCTCCTAATATAGAATAAACAGATAACAATATTGCGCATTGAAATTTCTTATACAAGTTACATCTCAAATGATAGAGAGTACGAATCACTTCACAAATTATTTCATACATTTCAGCTACATATTTTAGTGAGAGGGGAATGTAATTCAACATATTGAATTCATGTATTGTCGAAGTCCAATATTTTCACGTTCGCTTTCTTCAGGTCAATGTCTTATCGGGATGATATTCGTATACTTAAGATTTAAATAATCATATTTACCCCGAAATATGAACCCACATTCGAAATATTCTTGATTAATATCATTTACTTTACTTATTGCTTGCTTGAAATAAGACCCCTTCTAAATGAATCACGAAACAATAAACGTTATGTATCAAATAATTGAACACGTCATTGATATAAATTTCCGATTCGAGCTACAGCATTACAATGTAATTAAAACTGTTTACAGCCATGTATACACAACACTTTCACTTTACATTCTAAAGTACTCACTGAACTAGACTGTGTGTCATACATTCAACTTAAAATATATCGTCTTGTATTTGAATCCTTTTAAAAAGATTAACAGCTGCTAAACCTCATTCATTCTGTGATGTTATCGAAATATGTTAGCAAACTAAGATATTTCTGATCAGCACATTCATAAGACAAACAAATCAATGCTTACCTTTCCCTTCATGTAGTAAAAATATTGAAAAAAAACAGGAAAAAATAACTAAGAAACTTATTCATAAATCCAAAAGATTTTCTATGATAAATAAATAGAATCAGTTGTATTTCCATGATAATCTATGCTAGAATGCGAGTTTTGTACAGTTTAAACTGAGAGGGAGAATTGTTCCTTAGCTCTTATGGACTATGCATGCATTATGTCATCGAAAGGATCCAGTTTCATTCACTTCCAAATGCCACCATAGGATTAATTAGTCTGGATAGTCAAAGATCTTATCCGACAAATCAATTCTAGTTAACTGTTTCAAATGAATTCAGCATAGACCTGTTACAACTTCTCTACTGAACTCACAATGTTACTACGCTGAAAACGAATTCTTTATCGACAACTTCATATTAAAGTTGTATCTGGACAAGGTTTTAAAATGAAACAGAGCTGACATATGATGATGGCTGATTGGTTCCAATGTCTTGAATAAACTTTGTTTGGGGATGTGTTAGCTTAGTATAATACGACAATGATAATTAGAACATATCCCAAGCTACATAGTGCACTTCACTAGGTATAAACATGTGTTAGTTTATTTATGTCTTACAGTAAATTACTCATTCACATTTCTGGCCTTTCTAAATTTTCATCATACTTTCATCAGAAAGCATCTCGTTGTTACCCTACAGCATTGAATTACAAATGAATAATTAAATGCATCATGACAGCTCATATCACAGTAGTACGTGTAATTCACATGCGGAGTAGGTTTTTAATAAATAGGTACATACTGAATGAAAACAGTGATCGCTTACAATGAAATTGTTCTCCTTTGTCTACCATGGTTTTCAGATGATCTCTTATTCTAGCATTCACTTAGAGCTACTGGACTTCTAAGAAATTTGCTTAAATATTGCAAGTTTTACATGTGCACTAAAGAAAATTCATGTTAACTGTCGTCGAAATTTCACATCAAGCACCCTGATACTTTAAGCTTTGTTGACTGGTATAGTGAGTGTACTCACTGTACATTTTGTACTCGGTAACATGTTTCCATGGTTTATTCTTACTGAATTCAAATAATCTGAGTAATCACATTATGTTGACCAGTGTTGCTCATCATTTCACTGAGTTAATCATTCCAATGACTACATTATCTTAAAATTATATAACACCAGAAATTTAAATTCATCGTGCAGTTTGTTTTTTATCCTAACCTATACATGAGTGACCCTTGCCGCCAATAGTTGGATCCATTCCATCTAAAAAGCATCTGAAAGTTCCACTTAGTTGTCCGCAGAAATTCTTCCTGTGAAAAGATTATTGAAAAAGCTGATAAGCATCATCTATTAACAAATGATTTAAATTAACAATGAGATAATTCACATATATATTGGTTGTTAAGATGTTTCTATTAATGTTGAGGGCTGCAATAGACAAGTCTCATCCAACTGACAATTCCCAACTGGGAAGAAACCATCACCCTGGATTCCACCCTTTATCACGATACGTCACTGTCATAAAGCGATGTTCTGAAGGTTCAATAATCATACATATAAGTTAATACATGTGATACACTTCCAAGTATTTCATCATGCATTAGTAATTGCTGAAGTGTAGCAAAATGTGCCATTCAAAATGTTGCAAAGCTTGTTTAGGCTTCAAGAGGATGGATAATCTGAGCATATCAATATGTGAATCAACGACCAATCACATATAGTTTGTGACAACGTGTTTTATGTTGCCAATCCGAAACGACTATTGAACTATACGCATTAAATTAACTCGAACCGAAACTAATTCAGTCAAAATATTAAATGAATAAAACCACACTTCCAGTTTAACAAAGTCACTTAAGAGTACATTAACGTAAACGTATGTATTCGAAAAACTTGTTTTCATGACAAAGACAGGACAAACTCATAATGATATTTGAAATGTCCCTTCAAGAAATGTATGTGAATGTTTCAGTCCCCGTTACCTTGAATTCATCAATAACTTCAGAGACGAAGTAGTGAAGTTAAACTTACTTCAAAGAACAACTTATGTGTGTGAAAGTCGAATTTCCGTGAAATCTAGACCAGTATTCTAATGAGAAATCATGATTAGTGGAGTACAGCTGAAGAGCCCCATAGTAGGACGAGAAAGACGTCATATGTGATAGCATACACTTTACACCAGCAATCACATACGCAGTTGTATCACATGGTCATGAAACTCTGGAATCTTTATACAGCATATATCATGAGTCTATAATTGAACAAATATTACATAGATACAATCATAAATTCAATAAACAATCATTGACAGATATTTATTATTCAGCAATAAACAATTTCTTTTAAGACAGCATCATAAAATCACACTCACCATAGTTCTACAATAAACTCTCTAACAAAAATCATTCATAATATCTGACATAAAATTCCAAAATATAATACATCACTATTAATGAATGGACAGTAAAATGTGAACTGTGTTGATGATAGTTTTTAATGCTTCATTTAACAGTATTTTACAAAAGACTATTTCAGTCGCTTGTTCAGTGTTTTGTGAGGTATATATAAAAGTCTTCATTATCTTTACAACACTTATGAAGTATTCTCTGTTAATTGTTCATCAATGACGATGGTATATCCATGAAGCTGAAATTTCAAAACTACTATACTGTAGTTCATAATTAGATTTTTAAAAAGTAGTCTTTATTTGAAAATGAAGGGATAAATAAATCCCCGAAATCAATAGAACTGCAAGTCTTCGACATTTGATACTGACCACATTAGTTTTACTGGACTCATCTTGTTGTAGGTGCGCAGTCACGCACCCGCATCAGATGACGAGTGAGTAAACCGTGCTATACATCTTCTACAACCGCTACACAACTCAGATTAATGACTTCTCGATATATCGATAGCATTACATAAAGTACCTTCGAACCTCTTCGCTTCTGACTTGTGATTTCACCGGGTTGGTATACTTTGATCACAAAATGTGTTACTGGTTAAGGTGTTGTCAAACTCCGAATACTCTTAACATCTTTAAAACAAATTTTATGTAGAAATCATTTACTATCTGTCATTTAAATCGAATGTAACACATGTATTGTGTTGTGAATTTCAATTTACCAGTTATAAGAGAAAAAAATGATGTTTCAGTTTGTGGAATTATCGAAACCATGAAGACTGACATTCTTCTATTTTAACTGATACAGAAAACGTAGAAGTATGATTAAACAAATTACCAAGTGTAGACATTAAACGTACAACTAAACGTTTCTGTCCAACGCAAAATGATAATCTCACATTTCATAGCACAAACTGATCTTAGTTAGGCACTCATTGGAAACCAGGATATACTGGACAGCCGTTTCGTCATAGTATGTAACACACCATCAAGGCGAACTTCATCAAAGAACCTACTCAATACATTCACGTCCAACAAAAAGCGCTTAACTTATGGACTACTGAATGGGTTCGTAATGGTTTAGGTTTCTAATTTCAATTCATCTACGATGTTCCTCGACCACTACATAGATGTCATGTACTAAAACAAAGAAGCTGCCAATTAGTTCCTGGTTCTCAGTAGCTGACTAGCTAAGGTTATAACATAAAGTACTAACATACACTTGCATGTTCCATCCTAGCATTTAGACAGATTTTAATAATCAAGATAGCGTGTAACAATCCGATCATTTCCACTTTCCTAATACATCTATTCTCTTTATAAGAAGTTATGATCTACAGTAAATATAACCATTATATCCATGCTTTCGTAATTCGACACTTATGCAGCTCATTTATGCTTGTTTATATGTTTGTACATTTATTAGTTTAACAAATGCTTGTTTAGATGACTAAATACGATTTATCTCTTATGTGTTATATTAACGCTTGTAATCCGTAATATCTTGATTAGGCTCGATCGTCATCATCGCTTCACATCTTACTGTCTGTCTGATTACATAAATGTCAGAAATAACTTCGTTCAAGTCCTCCCACACTCAGCCGAAATAAAATATGCGAAGTCAAACAGAGAACTTATGTTTATGGCTCATTCGTCGTTTCTTCCTTCATTATTCCTTATAGAATTATTAAGTTGTCAAAAGATTAACCCGCGCTGTAGACGATGAAATTCAATGATCTTCACAGTACCATATAAATGGAAATTCATTCAATGGTTATGGACAAAATTCAAAAGTGGGGTGACGAATAAATTAATCATAAAAACATATATAAAACATACATAACACCAAGTGAAACTGTGGGTTTACTTACACGAGATCAAAGACTCCTTCAACAATAAATTGACCATATGTTTAATCAAACGGTTATATGTGTTTTAGTTTAAATTCTACTTTATGGAAGAACATTCATTCATTGATTCATAAACTCAGTAAACGCAATGACGAAAGCAACATTATTCATTACACATGTTGTATGATCATACAAGACGCTAATTTAACTATATGTGGTTATATTAGGATAATATGTTGATAAGTGCTCTTAACCCGTTATTTTCAATAATGCTGTTTTTTCTTGAAAAACTCAGTCTGATCAGTTCAATAACAAAACTAACTAACTAAAACTCGATAAAACACTACCAAGTTATTTAGACTATTAAAATTTTGAGATAGTATAGTTTGCGCATATATAAAACTACTCAAAAGACGTTAACAACCGAAGTCCTTCGTGTAACTCTACAATCATCCCTCCATTGACGGCTTTATACTTCAGCTGCAAAACACAAAATACTGTAGTAATCCTGTTACATATTACTGAAAGTATCTTAAAAAATCTTCACCAATGTACACTTTCAGTTTGTACATCAGGATTGTTCGAGAATATTTCACATGTCTCCTTCAATAAATGATTCTGTTCGCACACTCTTCAGATTTCGTTGAATTGTTATAAACCACTACAACAAACTTCTACAGATTCTTCTTGAATGATCGTTAGCAATCGAGTATTTCATTGTGTCTGTTTTATTGCGACTAAAGCCAATTGTTACTTGTTTAAAAGATCTTCATATTGCTCAATTAACAGAGTCAGAATTAGTAAATGCCACTGACATTTACAGTACAACTGCATTACTGAATATACTGATGATCATCATCATCATTTGGCTCCTTTTGAGATGGTTCTACTTGTATTTTATCGTAGGTTTTGTTTTCATAACATCTTCATTGAATCTTGATGGTTTTCCTGAACTACGTCTTAGTTGTTTTATTCGATATTTAGTTATGGCGGCTGCCATATTCATTCGCTCCCCTTTTTGATTGTGTTGATTGAATCGACTGAAAATGTACATTCCTGATTGTGAATCGAAGCTCTCTCCCTGAATTTGAAACCCTCCCTGTCATAACGAGATCTATCCACAAAGGATAGAATAACATGTATTTGTTCCACTTGGTAATTCTCTTAAACTCCTTATCAATTTATCTATTTAATGTAATTTAGATTTCACTATCGACTGAATAATTATTGGTTCGAAAACAGGGTGGTAATATTTGTTTACCTAATAATGTACATTTGTTTTTATGATGAAGTTTCGAACCACCCTACATCCAATAACCTTCTTTGATGTTCGACTGAGAAATATCACGTATCTAAACTAACCCAAACAGTTATTCCTCATTACAAACTGTTTTGATTTGGAAGGTACAACATCGCAGATCCGGCAACTGAAAATACATATTTCAACAGAAATGTATATTACAACGAAATCAAAGAGTCCGTCTGAATTCACCTCCTTTGTCTAAATGTTACAGTTGTTTTACAGCTTCATTTACAATGTATGAATTTTGATGCCTTTTAACAGTTGGATTCATGAGTCGATTCAAACTGGACACCATGATAAACATGCACGCACTGGAAGTTTGCAGCCGAAACCGTAGTTCCTGGGCTCGAGTCCCACAAGCGGAATCGTGGATGAGCACTGTTGAGGAATCACATACTAGGACGATATGGTGCTCAAGCTTTATTCGACTATAAATTTACTTAAATATCCACAAAACCCCTACTTTCTGATAATTTAAAAGTCATCGTCAGATAAAATAACACATAGACCGTTATGAATATCATCGATTATTAAACTGTGAAATGAAATACATTTGCAAAAACAACTGAATTTATCAGATTCGTAAAAATCCAATGAGTAGTTTCAATGATCAACATTTTCTTTTTTATTTCCATTCATTGTTCACAGTTCCATTCATGAACAATAAATAATCACTCTTATGAACTTACCTTTATCAGCTGAAATCAAAGAGAACTGTCGATGTTGACTATACTAAATATTGGTCAATCAATATGTATGTATATAATACTGTAGGGATACCAGTAGAATTCATTGAAAACAATATACCCTGTTCATATATCTGTGTTTTGTTATGATGTGGATTTTGAAACAGTTCAAACATTCAACATTTGTCATTTTTATCAATAAGGTGAATTAAACATATCTGAAACTGGGCGAAGAGGATGACCTGTCTTGTGAACTTAGGCTAAACCATATAGTCACGTTGTGTTCGATCCAGTGGGTTTAACATACATGACTCAATTAAACCAATTAAATCGAACACACTGCGACTATATGACTTTTATCAATGGTATATAGATAGCGAAAAGGATCTATTTAAAATATAGAACTTGTTGTTGACGCTTTTCAAGATAGCCTGAGTATTTTAAAACAAAATATTATGAGAACACGACAGTGATCTGCCAGATGTTCATACATGACATGTAGATAAACGCCTCCTTCTGTCACAGAACTGTTTCACATGTCTAGTTTCACTCGCTAATCAACTTTCACAAATATATATATTACGTTTACGTTGCGATTTCATTCTAGTCAATATATTTAATCACATTTTGTGTATGTCCAGTGTTATAGCACTCGATACTTCAATGACATGTTTTCATAATCTGTAAAAACTACAGTGAAGTTAATGTGTACTGAACGTCATTCAAATGACTTCACATCGTAACATACCAACGCCAACCGGCAACTACTCTTCATAGACTCGACGGATCACCAATATTACTCTGGTCAGATCAAAATATTCAATCTGTCAACATGACGTCTTTGTTTACTCAGATTTAAAATAACTACACAGTGAAGATTAAATAACATTCAAGTTGTTTACTCACTGTTTCATCCTGGCAATAAGTAGTTATATTGATAACAATCAAAGCTAAACAATTTCTTATCCCTTCATTGAAATATCTGTGAACTAAGGAGTTGCAGAACTAAAAATACAATTACACTCTCATCATATACCTTCAACTAATATAATACAAACGGTCAGTTTTATCTTCTTCAATTATGTATTCCCTACTTCGAACTCATTAGCATCTCATTATTGACAAATTTCACAAGTCTAATACCTATTGTATTGATTTAACTATCAAGAAAATCTTTTAATGAAATCAATATAAACATCTATACCCATAGGATCATTTTACTTGTTCACATCAGGCATTACACAACATGATGGAATCCAGTTATCACTGATAACACCTCATAATCAGGAACATAATTATTCATAAAAAATGTTACAAGACTCACCATTCACTCCATTAAGTAAAAATATTGGCAAGATGAACACTATACTCAACAGAAAATTACTCATGCTCATGATTATTTATTATTCTCTAATTAGTTAACTTTGTAAAAACACGTTCAGTAAAATCGTAAAATACACGCACCAAAAACCAACGTGATGATCCACATTAGTATGACTAACATGTGTACAGTCACTACCAATCATTAACATTTCTAGGAACAAAATGCAGTGTCTACTTCTCACTCACGTTCGAATGTGAACAATTTATTAACCAATAAAGTGAATGTATTTAAAACAAGAACAATAGACGTAGTAGAATAACAATGGATTCATTATATTTCTCAGATCTTTCTTCGCATCATCTGCTTACAATCTAAACACAATAGTGTTGATCATTCAAATCAGTATACATGGGAAAGTAGTGTATGAGAACACTGTCATCTTACCGGATTAGCTAAATTAACCAATGTTTACAAGATCTACGTATTAACAAATGTGAGATACAATGGTCAAATAATAACATAAATGTTTTATAATTGACAACTGTTGAATTTCATGACAGTTGTGTTTCTGTAGCAACTATTTCTCCCTCGTGCTTCCACTAATTACATTTAAACTCAGAACGCATCTGTAATGCATTTCGACAACATAATAAGTACAAACATTCAAAAGAAGCGATCGAACCTAGTCAAATCACAAGTGTGTAAATATGAAATTTCACTTCTCACTCAGTATCCGAACACTCATGTTTAGTATCTGTTTCAGCGAGTGGACGGATACGGTATATTCAATACATCCATTGTCTTCTGAGTCATCTTACTTCCACTATTCTAGCAGTCCTCTTACTTTCCCCGAGTTCATTTTGTTAAGTATTCTAACGCTTTCCATTCAACTATATGTCTATAACTGTTCACATTGATATAAAAGAACTCAGCTCGTTCAGTTTCATAGCCAAACACTGTTGAGATAAATTAAGATAGAAGGAGGAATCTATTTGCTCGAAATTATATCAATCAAAGCTCACTTAACCCATCCAATAGAAATTAATTGACTTGACTTCTTTTGTCATCTTGTCATTTTGAACGCATCAAACTGACTGTACCAACTTCCAAACGCCCTAATCATCTTATCGAAATCGTTTCAATCCCCTCCACGTAGTCTATGAATATCTGTTGGCTAGTATCTACATTTCGTAAATTGTAAACACCTTTACCGTTACAACTACGTTATTAAATAAACCACAGATATTTGGGATATGACAACGCCTTCGCTCGTAACAATTTCATAATCGAAGGATACCAATCCAGTCATACTTAAAAATCATGAATGAATGAGTCCGAGTATACATATTCAAGCGGTTTTGAATGTGTCGAGTGTATTGAATGGACACCAGAGTGAAAACAACAGAATATCTTGGTAAAATATGAGAACCATACACTGAATACTTCATTTGCAAATCTTCATCATGTGCACTTCACATTCTATATGATTCATCCAATTCACAATTTCTTTCTATTTCCATTTCTATTCTCCCCAACTTGATCCTCTTAGCCTTCTGATTCCAGATTTTCCGCTTACGATTGGTGTTATATACTAATTATGTTTGTCGATATAAGTAGCACTCGCCTTATTACTTGCAGGGGATGTGTAGCACAGCATACACACTCATGACCTGATGCATATGAGTGACCGATTGCCTTCATCTGCTCGAAATTCACTAACACTTATGAGGTTGAGTTAAATATTGAAGACCTACAGAACTATGTATTTGGGGAAGCGGTTTATCATCACATCATTTAATAAACTAACATCAACTGCGCTGCCAAATTGCTTATAACCATTTTGTTGAATGAATTTCGTGCCAAAATACAACACGTGCTATGCTTCATTTCATTGGTTCGTCCAAAATATCATAGACTCAGCGCTTCACAAACACAAGAATATCATCTTCATAGAAGACACTATAGTTTATTAGGGTTACTATTTCTGTATATTAGGCGAGATCTCAAATTTGTGTGTGAATGATGTTCTATAATGATCTGAACTAATACTCATAATCTTATTTACAATATTGTAATTCATTTTACATTGCTTTACGTGTTCATGATAATATTTACTCTACATGTCCATGTAAAAAGAAATAAACTATAAGTTCTGTAAAGTATACGATTTAGATATGATGTTTGTATTCTAGATACGCTTGTCTGAAACAAGATCAACTATGTGTTACAGATGAGAAAATCAAAGAAATGAGTCTAGAATTTCATCTTCGATGACTGACTTCTCACATTTATCCAATCGATGATAATTGTTGGTTGAATGTAAAGTAAATTTAGTCACAATGTAAATAGAAAAGAATTAGAATTAGATACTATTTTATGATAGAAAATTCTTAGTGTTTGCATTGATATGATCATCATGTACACTGAATCAACCATTTAACTACTTTTTACTTCGATTTCTCCATATCATTCCATACTTATTTCAAACATATCGTTTGAGCGAATTTCTATGTGGGTTGATGGTTAGTTCAGGAGTGATATATTTACATACTAACGACACATAACATGTTCGATCTGATTGATTTCATCAATGTTATTTCATTACTGTTCTCGCTATACTGTCTTGAATTTGATGAGCAATCATTGGATTGAAACGGACGTGTTCATTATGATTGATATTCTCATTTCGAAATGTTTCTAAATCTATATAGTGATATTCGAGCTATTTCCTCTCTGAATATGGAGGAACGATTCACAATCTGACTAAATTTTGTGATTTAGTTCACATGTTTTGATGAAGTCAAAAGCACATTCATTGTTGTAAAAGGCGATCAAGTACAAATGCTTTAGGTTTACATAACGACGTGATGGTAACCGCTTCCCCAAATACATAGTTCTGTAGGTCTTCAATATTTAACTCAACCTCATAAGTGTTAGTGAATTTCGAGCAGATGAAGGCAATCGGTCACTCATATGCATCAGGTCATGAGTGTGTATGCTGTGCTACACATCCCCTGCAAGTAATAAGGCGAGTGCTACTTATATCGACAAACATAATTAGTATATAACACCAATCGTAAGCGGAAAATCTGGAATCAGAAGGCTAAGAGGATCAAGTTGGGGAGAATAGAAATGGAAATAGAAAGAAATTGTGAATTGGATGAATCATATAGAATGTGAAGTGCACATGATGAAGATTTGCAAATGAAGTATTCAGTGTATGGTTCTCATATTTTACCAAGATATTCTGTTGTTTTCACTCTGGTGTCCATTCAATACACTCGACACATTCAAAACCGCTTGAATATGTATACTCGGACTCATTCATTCATGATTTTTAAGTATGACTGGATTGGTATCCTTCGATTATGAAATTGTTACGAGCGAAGGCGTTGTCATATCCCAAATATCTGTGGTATATTTAATAACGTAGTTGTAACGGTAAAGGTGTTTACAATTTACGAAATGTAGATACTAGCCAACAGATATTCATAGACTACGTGGAGGGGATTGAAACGATTTCGATAAGATGATTAGGGCGTTTGGAAGTTGGTACAGTCAGTTTGATGCGTTCAAAATGACAAGATGACAAAAGAAGTCAAGTCAATTAATTTCTATTGGATGGGTTAAGTGAGCTTTGATTGATATAATTTCGAGCAAATAGATTCCTCCTTCTATCTTAATTTATCTCAACAGTGTTTGGCTATGAAACTGAACGAGCTGAGTTCTTTTATATCAATGTGAACAGTTATAGACATATAGTTGAATGGAAAGCGTTAGAATACTTAACAAAATGAACTCGGGGAAAGTAAGTGGACTGCTAGAATAGTGGAAGTAAGATGACTCAGAAGACAATGGATGTATTGAATATACCGTATCCGTCCACTCGCTGAAACAGATACTAAACATGAGTGTTCGGATACTGAGTGAGAAGTGAAATTTCATATTTACACACTTGTGATTTGACTAGGTTCGATCACTTCTTTTGAAAGTTTGTACTTATTATGTTGTCGAAATGCATTACAGATGCGTCCTGAGTTTAAATGTAATTAGTGGAAGCACGAGGGAGAAATAGTTGCTACAGAAACACAACTGTCATGAAATTCAACAGTTGTCAATTATAAAACATTTATGTTATTATTTGACCATTGTATCTCACATTTGTTAATACGTAGATCTTGTAAACATTGGTTAATTTAGCTAATCCGGTAAGATGACAGTGTTCTCATACACTACTTTCCCATGTATACTGATTTGAATGATCAACACTATTGTGTTTAGATTGTAAGCAGATGATGCGAAGAAAGATCTGAGAAATATAATGAATCCATTGTTATTCTACTACGTCTATTGTTCTTGTTTTAAATACATTCACTTTATTGGTTAATAAATTGTTCACATTCGAACGTGAGTGAGAAGTAGACACTGCATTTTGTTCCTAGAAATGTTAATGATTGGTAGTGACTGTACACATGTTAGTCATACTAATGTGGATCATCACGTTGGTTTTTGGTGCGTGTATTTTACGATTTTACTGAACGTGTTTTTACAAAGTTAACTAATTAGAGAATAATAAATAATCATGAGCATGAGTAATTTTCTGTTGAGTATAGTGTTCATCTTGCCAATATTTTTACTTAATGGAGTGAATGGTGAGTCTTGTAACATTTTTTATGAATAATTATGTTCCTGATTATGAGGTGTTATCAGTGATAACTGGATTCCATCATGTTGTGTAATGCCTGATGTGAACAAGTAAAATGATCCTATGGGTATAGATGTTTATATTGATTTCATTAAAAGATTTTCTTGATAGTTAAATCAATACAATAGGTATTAGACTTGTGAAATTTGTCAATAATGAGATGCTAATGAGTTCGAAGTAGGGAATACATAATTGAAGAAGATAAAACTGACCGTTTGTATTATATTAGTTGAAGGTATATGATGAGAGTGTAATTGTATTTTTAGTTCTGCAACTCCTTAGTTCACAGATATTTCAATGAAGGGATAAGAAATTGTTTAGCTTTGATTGTTATCAATATAACTACTTATTGCCAGGATGAAACAGTGAGTAAACAACTTGAATGTTATTTAATCTTCACTGTGTAGTTATTTTAAATCTGAGTAAACAAAGACGTCATGTTGACAGATTGAATATTTTGATCTGACCAGAGTAATATTGGTGATCCGTCGAGTCTATGAAGAGTAGTTGCCGGTTGGCGTTGGTATGTTACGATGTGAAGTCATTTGAATGACGTTCAGTACACATTAACTTCACTGTAGTTTTTACAGATTATGAAAACATGTCATTGAAGTATCGAGTGCTATAACACTGGACATACACAAAATGTGATTAAATATATTGACTAGAATGAAATCGCAACGTAAACGTAATATATATATTTGTGAAAGTTGATTAGCGAGTGAAACTAGACATGTGAAACAGTTCTGTGACAGAAGGAGGCGTTTATCTACATGTCATGTATGAACATCTGGCAGATCACTGTCGTGTTCTCATAATATTTTGTTTTAAAATACTCAGGCTATCTTGAAAAGCGTCAACAACAAGTTCTATATTTTAAATAGATCCTTTTCGCTATCTATATACCATTGATAAAAGTCATATAGTCGCAGTGTGTTCGATTTAATTGGTTTAATTGAGTCATGTATGTTAAACCCACTGGATCGAACACAACGTGACTATATGGTTTAGCCTAAGTTCACAAGACAGGTCATCCTCTTCGCCCAGTTTCAGATATGTTTAATTCACCTTATTGATAAAAATGACAAATGTTGAATGTTTGAACTGTTTCAAAATCCACATCATAACAAAACACAGATATATGAACAGGGTATATTGTTTTCAATGAATTCTACTGGTATCCCTACAGTATTATATACATACATATTGATTGACCAATATTTAGTATAGTCAACATCGACAGTTCTCTTTGATTTCAGCTGATAAAGGTAAGTTCATAAGAGTGATTATTTATTGTTCATGAATGGAACTGTGAACAATGAATGGAAATAAAAAAGAAAATGTTGATCATTGAAACTACTCATTGGATTTTTACGAATCTGATAAATTCAGTTGTTTTTGCAAATGTATTTCATTTCACAGTTTAATAATCGATGATATTCATAACGGTCTATGTGTTATTTTATCTGACGATGACTTTTAAATTATCAGAAAGTAGGGGTTTTGTGGATATTTAAGTAAATTTATAGTCGAATAAAGCTTGAGCACCATATCGTCCTAGTATGTGATTCCTCAACAGTGCTCATCCACGATTCCGCTTGTGGGACTCGAGCCCAGGAACTACGGTTTCGGCTGCAAACTTCCAGTGCGTGCATGTTTATCATGGTGTCCAGTTTGAATCGACTCATGAATCCAACTGTTAAAAGGCATCAAAATTCTTGCATTGTAAATGAAGCTGTAAAACAACATTAACAGAATTCTATTGAAGTTAGTTTATGTTGACACAAAGATGAATATTTCATTGAACGAATCTGAACATATTTCCGAAAACGGAATAAGAGTAAATCATGGCTGACACGAGTATCGTATAAATCTAATTTATCACAGTGAGGTATTCATTATAAGTTATAGAGCTCGTAATGATTAGGAATAAGAAATGAACACACTGATGGAATAATATTTGCTCATTTAAATATATCATAAACTGATTAAATAATGGTGGCTAAAACATTTAGCGAATGGAGATGTATTCAGACGGACTCTTTGATTTCGTTGTAATATGTGCTGTCAATTTTCGGATTTCTGTTATAGTAACTTCCAGAATAGAAGCACGTTAAAAGCAATTCGAACCTTCTCAAATTGAGTCAAAATGTCATCATGATCGTTATTAGCATATTCAGTTATGCAATTTTCATGTTGCATTTACTATCAAGAGGTAATTTTTCTTCTTTCATCTAAGATGAAGTGATTCGTTCTCTCTATCATTTGAGATGTAACTTGTATAAGAAATTTCAATGCGCAATATTGTTATCTGATTATTCTATATTAGGAGGTGGTAAGTTCATTGAAATGTACTGAAATAAAACTCACTTATTCATTCAGGCTATAGACTAATTAGATATATACAATCAATATAATAAATATCACAAGTGATCATCATATTGATTACGGGTTTCTTTGTATTTAGATATCCCATAACAGGGAATATTTCCTAGGCTATGTGTTTTCAGAAGTGTGAAATAATCTCTAAGAGATCTGATGTGACACATCCTCTTTCCCCTCATTTATCAATCAGAAAATGGTGTTTAGTGGTGAAGTTTCGAAATATTTTTTTCTGGTTAGCGTTTTTTAGCGAGTTAGCTTTCTACGGGATGGGGTCGCTAACACCATCCCTCATCCTCCTTCTTTAACAATGGTTGAGACCAGCAGTAACCCTATAAGTGCTACAGGCGGAGTTTGAAATTTCGAAATTGAAAATAATTGATAAATAGTTAGGTGAATTACTCCTGTCAAATTAAGGATTCTAACAAGCGTTTAATAACTGTGTAATAAAATACAGAGCTAAATATTACATATGACTCACATTATACATTTTGATGCATGTGTCATTGATGATTTCATTAGTGATTTTCAATGTGGAGTAAGTTCAAGGAATATTTATTCAACGCCATTAAATGATTTGACAAAGTTTCGAGTTCACACATTCTTCATAATTAAATAGAAGAGATCAGGGTGCAATTGAACAGGATACAATGCTATGAAGCTTATTAAGTAATTGCTAATGCATACTAAACTACACTTACAGAAACACGAAATTATATGTGTTTTGTAAAGTAGGAAACGGCCATCCAGTACTTCCACGTTCTTCATGGTGATCTAGCTTCAATTGACTCATGATCTCGACTATTAGAATTACTATAATATCCACTAAACCCCTTCTCTTATAAAGCTTTGACTGGATTTGGAGATTACAACGAAACTGTTACCCGAGTTCTTATTTCTCTAAAGGAACGTTTCTGGCTACGTGCGCGTTGATATATATACTACTTTCAATTGAAATATTCTAACTTCAGTCAACCAAAGATAACAGTGTCATCCCATGACATAGGTTACGCAATAGATTATTTACATAAATATGGAGTGTTAATTTCAGTTTGTGAAGGCATTATTTATAGGTTATTTCACATAGTGTTTTCAACAAAATGTTCACACACTTCCTTGTTATTTGACTCTACTCTCATGCACGGTAATCATCATTATGCAATTACTCATTGAAATATACAGAACTAGTGAATGCCATGAACTTATTTTTATTTAAAGAGAATTGATTTTGGGTATCTGGTGAGTTGAACCACAATATACATCTAACTTAAAGTAACTTATTGCTGACATACCATATCACAAACCAAGACTATTACTGTTTGGCATCCGTTTTATTCAAATATCAACTATACATTGATTATAAAGACAATTGGTTCATACTTATTTAGGTATTGATCTCTTGTATGAAGATTGACTAATCGACTTGGAATACGCAGACGTCGTAACTGAGTTTGGTGGGGACGTTGACAATTTACAATGTTATGATTGCATTCAGTGATTATCTAATTATATTCGAAATTTTTTTCTCTCCTTGATATTGCAAAACTTTGTTTCATGAATGAACCATATCAACATATGAGGGAATATTTGGAAGTAAATGTGTGAAATTTGGTTTATGAATCAAGGAGATGTAGACTGACTACACGATATAAATCATGCATATCTTCCAACCTCTTCTCTCGTATAACAGTATAATGAACTGGAGGATATCTTAAGGTTAAGTTAAGCATTGATGAGGTAATTAATCTTCATCGACTGGGGTATCATTACGTAGTCATAACTATCGTCCATATAGATATTAGATGCTGTATAATCAAGTTGGGAGAAACCTAGGTATTTGCCCAGCAAGACATAGTTCCAGATCAGGAGTTTAATGACTGTTGGTTTGTACAGTGTTGGAAGATGTAAAGTATTTATTTGAGGTTTGGTTGTTAACCCTGTTGATGGTTGAAGTCGGATTATTACATGTCTGAGAACCTGTGACAATGTCAATAAGTGTCGATTGGGAGAATGCGATCAGTTATTCGTTTTATCCTCATTAACTCTTTTATTGTATCTGTTTTCAGGAACAATTTATACGAACGTTTAGCTGGTACTTGGAGATGCTTATTAGAAGTAATATCTGAAGATCTAGGAGGTAAAGGTGAATCGTGTTACAATTCGACTAAACAGTAGCATAAAAGTCCAACTCAATAAAAGCTAAAAGAACAACTGTTTTCTGACTTATTTTCTTAAATGTGTGTTTTAAAATATTTTATAATGAGATATATGACTTTACTACTTTTCAAACAGATATTATCAATGAAGGAATACATGACTATACAGACAGTGATGAAACTACTAAAGTCGATTTGTAATAGGTTTTGCTGTTAAGGAAACTAGTTCCTAGTTTGTTTCGGAATATCTGCATCCCGTTCAGGTTACCTCAATATTGTCATCACGTCACAAACATGTTAAGCTATGTCGGATGGTAGTTGGCAGGACAATCCAAAACGCGTGTCGGGATCGTCAGCTGGATTTATCTGCATCCTAATATTGATTCTCACGCCAGGACTTGAACCTCGTACCATTCGCTTAAAATACTGAACACGTTATTCACATAACTACATTGTTCGAATAATCACTAGTTTGTTCAACAGGGTAAATGTTACTTATATTAAAAAATAGTCGGACAACCTTTACAAACGAACTGAACTTCGCCCTGTTGCACAAGCTAGTGGCCGTTTGAACTCTGTAGTTCAGTGAACAACGTGTTGAGTGTTTGAAGTGAAAAGTTACAGGTTCGAGTGCTAGTATGAGCATCCACACCATGATATAGGCACTTCTAGCCAACGAGTTTCAAATGGAATGAAACACACATCCTGAATTCAACCGCTAGCCACTGTCCAACTACACTAAAAATATTGAAATAAGTCATTATAAATGTATTCAACATCTTGGATTTTGAAAAGACAAATGTTTGAATAAAGTGTTAATCCAGACTCATTTAATCAGTATTTCGTAGTTTAAAGTTATACTGAGGTGAGATGTACGATTGATGGAGAACTGAATGTACATTTAATTGTAAATCTCGAAATTGTGAATCGCTTCTAACATGGTTTCGTAAACTTAACAATATTCAGTTGAATTATTCTATTGTGGATAGATGTTTTTGGAGGGTGATCGTAACAAAGTTGAGGTTGAAAACTGACACAATATTTCCATAAATGTGTTAACATGAACTTACTCTAATAACCACTGTTAGACATAAACACCTGTAGTATAATATAGTATTGAAGTGAACGACAAGTGGCGGAAGATCATTTGTTCTGTCTAGTGCAAAATCACACAGTGGTTCATTAGAATGCTAAAGTCATACTTCAAATACATCATTTGCATATCTTTCAGTTGTCCTTTACGTACTTCATAATTCTTACAATTCTGTTTCCATGCTACTTCTTCTCTATTTTCATTTCTGTTCTCTTCAGTTTGGTATTCTCAATGTTGATGTGATAAGCATTCCACTTCTGATTGGTGTTACATACTGATTACATATGTCAACAAAAGTAACTCACACCACACTAACCATGTATTAGTGATGTTGTCGTATGTACGGACTAGTTGAATGGAACAGATCGTTATTGTTGGCCATTCCAAGCATGTAACACCTTACTGAATGTTGAGAACAGCTATATTATGTTATATGCTATTTATGTAGATAGATACAAGTAATACTTAATAGTACTCGAATGTGGAAAGGATGTATCAGAAGGTTGAATTGAAGAGAACAGGAAGGGAAACAGGGAACAGTTAGAATATCGACTGAATTGAAGGAATCATGATACCAACATTTGTAAATCAGTGCGGTTGAGACGTTAATTAGTTTGCAGACGAATACGTAATACATTTGGATGATCGAAATACAGTGAGTGAACGTTTATAAAGCCTCCATTAAATACTATTAGGAAATAACTTCGAACAACCTAATGATTCCATGAATCCAGTTGGAGAGTCCACTAGTCTGACTCATACCATAGGCTCATCATTAGCCTTAAAAATCTGATGATATCACCTTCAAAGTCTAAGACGCAAACTCTTTACTGTGTATTAGTCGAGGTGTGTGTGCATGCAATAAAAAATGGTCTGAACATAAGTTAATTGTCGACTGCTTTACTATCTTTTCGACAAAACTTTAATGAAGTTTGTTCTGGATTAGGTGTTAACACTAACATTTAGTTGAAATGACCTTTTCGAGATGGATAGATTTGTGTGATCTGTTAAGTGTCGTATAAATGTAAAATACTGTAATGTTTGTATTTCATTCAAATGTATCTGAAACAAGAATATCTATGTATACTAGGAAAGAATGTAAATTGATCGCATCATAATATTTACCGAATCGATCATAATTCTTTGTCGAATTAAAATGGAGACAAATTGTAATGTTCGCAATGTAATGATCGCTATGTAGACTAGATCGACCAAATAATTTAACTAATACATTAGCTAATATATTTTTCATCCCACTTGAACATTTCAAGCTTATCATCTGAATGTGTTTATACTTCCTTAGTTCCGCGGTTCACAAGTGACATCTATAATATTTTTTTTAGCTTTGTAAATGATACCGTGGTAGTCTTCCCTTTGTATTGCCTAGTTTGATGTGAAGTCGATAAACTGAAGCGAATATGTCAATTGTGATTGACGTTCACTACAAAAGTTTTCAAATCTATGAGATGATTCTAGAGATGTTTTTTGAAGCAAACAAACCTGAATCACTTGTATAACGTAGTCGATGTAATTTGTATATTACAATGAAGTTTAGTAAATGATTTATCTTTTCTTAGACAAACAAGTATAGGCAGTTTCAGCTTTTTTATGATGGGATTGTGAGATCAATTCATAAGTCTTCAGAACAGTGTTTTTAAATTATCATATGTAGAGGCAAAGGATTAGAAAATAATAATCCAAATGAAGAGGATTCCAGAAGTGTATATCGAATTGTTCAAAACTTGAATTGGTGTCGGTAAATGGTTCACAGAGTGTTAACAATCTTTAACATATACAAAAGGATAAAAGGATATAAAATACATTCTGTCAGATAAGTTACAGAAACTAAAAACTAATCATGGTAATACAGTTCAACCTTATAATGTGTAATTCGAATTCGAGTTCTCGACAGTGTTTTGTTGAAATTCTAGACTATTTGAGAATAATTCTATTTTGTGACATTATTCTAAATATACATAAGGTCAAGTGAGAACTGAAAATACAAGTGTCGATCTGTTGCTTCGAGTAAGCGAATCAACAAACCAACTATTTTCATTAGTCACACCTATTGGTTTACATATACGAGTTTGTAAATATAGGTCAGATGTGTATCATGTGATCCAGGTTTCACGTTCCCTTTGAATTCTTGACTCATTACTCAGGTGGAGTGATTAGGAAAGCTCCATGAGACGTGCTTTGTAAGTGAATCTGACTGAAAGCCATAATGCGGATTCACTAGGTAATTGTTCATCTTTCCATCATACAATTTCATCGACAAACGAAAAATTAAAAGATGTTGTTATTCAATACTGACAACAGTCCACGATGAGCAAGTATTGGTGGTCGTATATTTGACTCCAATTAGATGGTATTGTGATTGTTGTCGAGATATACATTCCTGCTACCGTCTTTCATAATCATCAACTTAAATGGCGTGAGTGAATCATTGAATTCAGTAAGTCAAATACATGAGTGGATTTCGGATATGTTTATTTTGTATAGTCGTTGATCAGAGCAGACAAAAAGAGAGACGGAGGGAAGGAAGTGAAAAAAATAACGCGCAATTGAGGAGGAGAGTGAGCCAACTCAAATTAATCATGAGTGTTTTAATATTTATAACCAAACAAAATTAGGCTACGTCAGGAAATAGATATGAAAATTATGAATAACAACTGTAAACAGCCGGAAAGAATTGCTTAGGACAGGGTTGGATGAAGAGTGCTGTTTGGCGGCCTTTGCCCTTCAACTAGGAGAAACGGGCATAAGTAAGTAAGTAAGTAAATAAAAATAGGTTACAGACATGTGACAAGTAGGATAAAGGTTTGACACGCTGTCATATAAAAACAGTTAAAGTTGATGAGCGAATAAATAACAAGTTCAAACAATGACTTCAGAAGAATGAATAAATAGGTTTGTTTTGAAACTAGGATGACCTATGTGAGATTGACATAGAACAGGTCACTAGAACGTCACAAGAACTCATATCTGGTTTTCACATAATGATAGACTTAACGTTTCAGCTTTCATTCTCTCTGTTAATCAAATTTAGTGATTCTTCAAGTTAGAGTAGTGGACACGGTTTTACTGTACTTTTTATTTTTAATTTAGTGTAATTAAGTTTCTCTCACTTTAGCCAGGTGTAAAATAAACATTTCCTTATGTTTTAAAAAGTATTCTATTACGTTCGAGACATTGATATCAGTGCAGCATTTGATTATCAGTTTAAATGACCACACATTGAAAGTGACTAATGTTACTTATATGGAATTTCACTAGAGACACGTCTACTTAGTTTACAATTCTGAAGTGTTCCTATCATCTCAAGGTATAGGTTGCACAACACACGAAACAACTTTAAACATCATTACATAAGTCATTTCGAATTGTAGACCTTTGGCCTTTCGGCGAACGGTGAAAACTTCAGACACTTTCAAAGCGGTCTCAACGACTTTGAATAGCCTCACAAGAGGCGGTCATTCCGTATTTCGAATGCTCAGGGTTTGTTGGGTGTCTGTTCGGTTTCACGAATATCAAGTATTCTCATATTTAAGTGGTCTTTTGCCGCAGCGAAATCACAAAATCGTTGCGAAGTACGTTGACTTAGCTCTCTCTGTCCTGTAGTACACATGTTGGATAGATTGTTGCTCCGTATCTCAACGATCCCCCCCCCAATTTCGTAGAAATTTTGTTCGGTTCGGGTAGATAATTTTGATTAAGGGCGTTCAGTTCTGTTTGCCCGGAAGCAAAAATTATTGCGAGCAGATGTAACCTGAATCGTAGATAAGTTAGGACATGCCGGTTTCCTTGCCATCATATGTTTCTGACATACATAAGAAGATGAACTCTTACAGGCAAGCTCGATCAATTACGAAATATAAACTGTATAGTTCATCATATTCTTAGACATTGCAGTCAATGGAATATAGATAACACTCTTGGTGAAGGTCATTTGACTTCGGGGATTTCCCCAAACTTGGGAGATTGGGATGTGACTTTCATGTAAGATCTTATAGATTAGACAGTTATATTATGACAAACCTACAATTTTAGGATTAGTTCTATTATTAGAGCAGTACTAATAACGAAGTGGACTATAATTCTACACGGTAACCGTTTTTGAAAATTAAGAACAACTAAGTGTTCGCTTTATAAGTACCCGTTTCCTTAAGAGAGCTTGTAATACTGCATCAGTTTAGACGCTTTACTGGAATGTTCTGTCGTATATATAAGTTCCTTCACTATGACAGTGTATACGGGTGGATACTTTTAATGGCATTGTTTCCTAACCACATGGTCTTCGAAGCCAAGAATAGTGACTGAAAAGATGTATATTCGAAATGTAAGACTTAAGGAAGATCGGCAGTGGTGGACGTGGAGACATTCATTCAATCAGATATCATGGCTCAGCCTTGTTGACGTACTCATTATGTGTAACTTACTACTATCCACATTAAATACATTATTCTATACCCAGCACAAATGTGTTTTTCAGAAGTACTGGGTATCATTGTTAATTGTCACGATAGGATGAGTCACTGTGGATAGTGATGCGACTTCCACGTAAGATCTTACAAATCAGAAAATCACATGACAAATTTACCGTTTACGGATTAGGTCTCTTCGTACCGAACGAGACTTTAATTATACATACTAACAGGATTTATAATGCAAAAGACTGGGTATAGTTGTTATACTTATATTTAAATAATTCATTAGATGAATGAACGTGGCAGTAGTCAATACAAAACAGTTATCGTCAACTTTTAAATTCGTTTTTCACATAATCTTTCATATTCAGAGGTTCGCTAAGTTGTTCACTGGCAGAAATTCAGTTTCATGTTGGAAGGGACAGGAGGCTTGGTGGCCTGTGTTAGTCCTGACAATGGTGGTCTCTCAGTTGGTCCAACTCTATTTTGAAAGAGTCGGCTGAGTTAATGAGTTCCACTTGTTGATGATTCGATGGGAAAATCGATAGTCAGCTGACAAATTCGTCCTGGGCTTGTGAACATTTTTTTCAGTGTCCTCGTAAATTCTCTGTTTTAAAAGACAAGAAAAATGAGGGCATATCAGGTGCAAATTTATCACTTAGCAATTTGAAAATTGTAATCAAGCCGCCTCTAGTTCTTCGATATGACAACGGGAATAGGTTTAGCTCGGTCAGTCAAGCGTCAAACGGGAGCTTCGCTATTCTGGGAATCAGCTTAGTTGCTGTTCTCTGAACCTTTTCCAAAAGCTCAATGTCTTTTTTTAAGCATTCGCTAGCCGCTTGTATGTAGTACTCAAATTTAGGACGCACGAACACTGTACACAAAGTCAAAAACGTTTTAGCGTCGACATGACTAAAAGCCTTACGTATTGACCGTAAATTTCTAAAACCTTTGGCGGCTATTGCACAGCAGTGTGCAGCAGTCTTTAAGTCTTGGCTAACGATGACTCTCAAGTCATTGTGTATCTGGACAACAGGTAGCTCAATGTTCTTCAACGTGTACGTATCTGTACCTTCATTGCTGATATGCATCACGATACACTCTATGTCATTTCGGAGTTCTAGGCTATTATCTTTACTTCGTATAGCTCTCCATAAGTTGACATCAGCAGCATAAAGCGAGACCGATGATGATAGAGGACAAAGGAGGTCATTTACATACAAGAAGACAGTTTGAGCCTTTCAGTTTGTTGACAGAAGCCATAAGTTTCATATCAGAAAACGTATGAGGACTTCCTCAGCTTAATGCAATTCTGTAAAACAACAGAAAAATCGTGAAACAAACGATTAAACTTCGTTTTCAGTATCAAATTCAACAAGCGGATGAAATAGCAGCTAACAAAATGTACCTATAGGTGTCTTACTTGTCGTAAACAGTGCTCCCCATTTTCTAACTCTTCTAAAATTTCACCCAGTTATTTGGTATCAACAAAGAAACTGGCAAGTACCATTTAGATCTTACTAATCAACATGCACTAGAACTTTGTTTATAATTTGGTCAGCGATCGCGGATTTTGTCTACAGAAATTTATTCGTAAACCCTATAAGCTACACATCATAAATTATTATTAACTGCGACACGGTTTAGTTATCATGCTCGAAACAAACGCACATCGTTTTACTTATGAAGAATATGTGACTAGTTGATGTGGCACGTACAGTAACATTATACACAACTCCTGTATATGTTCATATAGTGAGGAGAAACGGCTATCAACGTCAACTCTTACTCATATAATCTTTCTCAGTTACGTTGCATAACAATATGTCAGTTCAGTTGAAAGCGATTATACTTATAATGAGTAGAACGGTGAGGTTATAATTTATGGACGAACCAATCACGTATAAGTTTACAGGCCCAAACCCAATGAATTATCTGCATAGCCTTGAGTATGCACTGAGTTGGGATGACGTAGTAATGTGATGGAATTTTTTATAACCCCATGAATCACTTTACAAAATCTTTTATTGGGTTCAAAATTTGTATTTTGAACATAGTCTAGCAGTAGTTCCTTGAGAGCTGTATAGGGAAGCGAAATGGGCTTTTTCAATAAAGCCAGAGTTTTTAATAAGCTATATGCTTCTTCATTAGGAAAAACCATATGTGGTACAAAATCATGAGAAGTCTGATGAGTCGAATTATTAGAAACTGTTGTCTCTCAAGAATTCTGGGTTTCATTTAACTCTGAACTGCTAATATGACTCTACACTGTCTTTTGAAATCGTTGATAAGGGTAAATGATCAATAGGAACACTAGACTTAATAGAATCAGAATTACAAGAGTTAATATTCGTTGCAGCAAGATGAACAGTAGTATTACACACTGCCTGAATATGTCCAATATCACCACATTTAAAGCACTTAGAATTGTAGTGACTCACATTTATCACGAGAACACGACTGGTTTAATAAAAACAATTATTATTATAACCAACTGTACCAGTGCTTGTTTTAATGTGCTTTTGTTTGACTGTGCTAATGACAGCTATATTTTGCTTCCATTCTTATACACACACTTTGATTGTAACTTTGAGCGAATTCGGTTACGTTCTGTAACCAAGCTTCTATCCTGGCACGATCTCGGTATCCTTTCGATGCCACGAGATCGCCAGCGAATATATCTCGATTTGGTCCATTAATTACCTTCTGATATTTGGCTTCTCGGGGATTTTATGGATTTATTTGGTTACGTTCGACCTTCGCCTTCTGATTTATTTGGCACGTGTTTCTTGGTAGCGGTGTTCATAGTCAATTTCGACTCGACGCCACGCTACAGAATTACGAAATTTACATGAATTATGGAGTGGAACCTCCCACAGGACAAGCACTGACCAGTCTTGTGTCCATATTCATGAACTGCATCGCAACTCCTCAGTAAATTGTTATCTGTATAATCCTGAGTATGCAATGGGTTGGGATGATGTAATGCAGTTGGTTATAGCCCAGAGTTTTCAAAGTACTTTTCAAAGTAATCCTCGAAAGCTTCAGAAGTTGAATAAATGTCTAAGTTTTCCATCGCAGGCTCCATTGCGACGCCAATATGATATTTGGAAGTATTTGAATTATAGTACTAGATAACCACAAACGAATGTACTGTATTTAGAACTCGAAATCATGCATTCAACAAGTACAAAGAAATCATCAGTTCATTCAAACACCACAAGATCTCGGATTTTGGCGCGCAATCCACCAAACTATTTGGCTAAATAGAGTCTTGGCATTATAGCTGATGTCAGTTCGTGATGGAAACCCTAAATCTAATTCCTATCATTAACCATAATAATTATAACCCTCATTTGGTCCTAGTGATCAGATGGACACACTCAGGTTCAGTCTGGCGTCGCTCAAAAGTTGTCCATGAATTATAGTCTTAGAGTTCACTTTGGCATAAAACTCTGACTGCGGTCTACTTTTGATTTGTTAAATGATGAATTTCACTTGCTTCAGTTGGTATTGTTACAAATAACCGCATTAGGCTGACTAAACATTCATCCAGGTTGTGAGCAACAAATACGTCAAACTACTAATAAACTGAAATAAAAGCTATGTAACAAGCACAAACATTACGAAAAATTGACGTGTGACGGAAAAATTTCGTTCACAGCTGACAAAAAACGACATCCCGAAACCCACGACAATATTTAATATAATCGCGAAAACCCGTGGACCAACGTCCTGACTGTTTTACAAACTGACTGGATCAGTGAATGTCTAGGAAGTATGAACATGACGTACTAGCACAACGTGTATATATATATATTACAAGTGGCAAACACTGTAATGCCTGGCAAGCGCAATAAGGTCAACGGAAACCTGGTGTTAGGTCATGAGGAAATGCAATCAGATGCGCCTCCTGATATACGGCATGTTCCTTCTGATACATCTTCATGTCATGGCTCTAATACTAGTTTAGCAAGTAGGCACAGCAAAATTAGCTCTAGCATCACCTCAGCAGAGTTAAAAGAAAAGTAGTTGAGGGAAAGACAACTATTAGAGATTAGAGACTTGAAAGATAGGTAGAGGAAGCAACTGTTGTGCTTTCAGAGAAAGTTAGGGTCGTGATGACTGAGGACAAGAGTATGTTCACAGTTTCATAAGCCGTTCTCATGACCTTATAATGAAGTCCCCAGAAAATCCAAATATGTTAGACTATTCACGAACGAAGAAGTGGGAAGTGACCTTGGCATCTCCAAGTGTGGGTCATGAGCTCACAAAAGTAGAACTGAGCAGTTTTGATGTGCAACCATCAAAATACTAGAAATTTATCAGACAGCTCCGGTTATATTGGTTTCACTTCCTACCCAGAAATCCCATTACAAGCAAACCAGACAATTCGCTAATATACGAAGCCTACTCAAGACCCTATGATACCTGAAAAAAATGATAATGCAAAAAAAACGAAAGGGGCTCTAATAGCTTCTATAAAAAAAGGAAGATAGCCAATTGTATATCACAATACTGCTTCTAGCACTATATTTTATTTTATAACCACACATAATCCCATACTCTCAGCTCCTTTCCGAATCGCCTCCATTTATCAGTTGTATGTCCACTCACACCTTGTTAACACTTATTTTCTTTAACCTATTAAAATGCTCTTTCTCAACAAATACCTTAATAAAAGAAAGTTAGACTAAGTAATCGTACCTTAAACATTCCTTTATGAATATTGGCTACTCTGCCTCTCATCCTTTCTTTCACCTGCTCCCTCTTTCAGCCTCCTTGTGATGTGGAACGAAAGATTTCATCCTGCGCCATCCTCAAAGCCTTAGACATTCCAAAGGGAAATAAGGTTGCGACATTTAGAAGCTACCACCTTCAATGGACCTATCCTTGACCATTAGTTGCACATTTGCAACTCAACTTTCATGAAGCGCGCCAACTGCTGTACTGATTAAAAACATCTACATCCATATCTTATAAATTATCAACCCAGCTATGTAATTTACTACAGTGGATATTGTATCATTTGTATCAATTTGATCTTGCCTGTAAACTGGCATGCCTCATGTAACAAACTGTTATTTGAGAATAAATAATTATTAATATTATTATTATTATATGTGGTACCCAAGGTCGAAGATTATGGTCAACGGCTCTTGTTCTTGTTACATTATTGTAAAGGAAAGGCTCGAGAGGCCATAAAAGAATGCATAATGTTTCCACTATCATCGAGTTATCGTAGAGCATGTGATATACTGAGACGTTTGTTCGGTAGAACACATGAAGTAAACCGAGATTTGCTAAACGATTTGACTGAAGGTTCCAATATAGAGCACAATGACGGAGAAAGGCTGTCTAGGTTAGTAATAAATATGGAAAATTGTTCTATAGCCTTAGAACAAACAGATTATTCAGTGGATCTCAACTCTGTAGGAACTAAAGAAAGCATAGGGAAGAGATTTCCCACGGTGTTACAGATGAAATGGGCATATTATATCAAATATATATTTGAACATCTTCGCTTCTGACTTCTGATTTCACTGGGATGGCACGGTTCGATTATAAAAGGTGCTACTGGTTAAGATGTTGTCAAACTCCGGATACCTGTGGCATCTTTCAGCCAAATAGCTGCGGAAATGAAGAGGTAAAATCTGGAGCTGCTACGAAAAGGTAAAACCCACTCAACTTAAGCTGGACAAAAAAGATTAGATTCAGGAGCCGTTATGCACTCTGGTCATAAAGAAGAAAATGCCTCGTACACAGATAGTTGCGCTGATATTATCCAGAGAAGCATGCTAATGACTTATAGGATGTTAGTCTTATGGCTTCAGGGTCGTCAGTACATCATTCCAGATAAATAAGGAAGTCATTACCACGAATATCATCAAGTGCAATGCACCCACCAATGATAACAATGAAGACGATCAAGATCAGTTTTATGAGTCTAAAGTATATCGTGGAAAACTACCCCGGGTTAACACGGAATCATCCTGATGGAAAACCGGGATGCTGAATTCGAAATGGACAACATCGAGTATGAAGATGTCATTTGACGACATAGACTGGGTGAAAGGGACGAAAACGGTGAGAGATTCGCAAGTTTATGTGTCTTCAACAAAATGGTCGTAAGCAGCGCGATATTCCTCCACGAACGCACACAAAAAGCTAAATGGCTTTTACTTTATCAGACTACAGAGAACCAGATAGATCATATTGGCCTCGCTAAAAATTCAAGAGATCCATGAAAGACACGAGAACGAAGACAGATGTCACAGCACCAGATCACCTCCCGGAGGTTGCCAAGATGAAACTAAAGCTATAGAAATACTGGATATTGGGAGAAGCGGTGATTTAGTGGTTTAATGTTGCGTTTCTTCTAGATACTGGTAAACTCAACGATTACAAGGTGACTCTTGGCAACAGGTTTAATACCTTACAAGATTTAATCAAAGAATAGGAAGCTACTATAGAGGACAGCTGAAAATAGATCAAATAATCAGTAGCTACGAAGTGCCAGTGGGTTCTGGGTCGTAAGAAAAATCATCATAAAGAATGGATCACCATCGGAATCGTTAGCAGGATTCGAGGAGGAATAAGCAAGAAGACATCTGTTAATAATAGTGATGCATTTCTTTTTCAAGGTCTACTTTGGTTAGTTCAGAATAAGCACCAACTTATTTAATGGTGGGCGATTGATTTTCGTGTTAACAGTATGCTAAAGAGTAGTGAATGAGTCAACGTTTGCTCATTAGATCGGAAATTTAATGACACTGCATAAAAGCTAATTCAAAATTTTAAAAGCTAGATATCCTAATCACTTAGTCTACGGTACCATCATCAATGAGCCTTTATACAAGCACTGACAACTGCTCACATATACGCGATATTTTCCCTCCAGTTCAGCAACTGAATAAACAAGCAGTATCGGTCGTTGCTAGACCTACCTCATGCAATATATCCCATTTTCTATTGTTGCTACCTCATTTTTTCTCATCCAGTGATACTTCCTTTGAACCTCCTATGAAACTCACTTGATATCCTCTTCAACTTCGGCCAAACTAACAACTTCCAACATCAAAGTAGAAATGATAAATTCTGTTTTCAGACCAACTTAACAGGAAAGACCAAATGTTTGATAGTGCTACTGAGAATCACGATGAAACTTCAAGTGAATTTATTCCTTTCCACCGGTGAGTCATACAAACACTGAAAGAACTGCCACTTTACATGGAAGATCACTAAGTGAGGGCTTCTTCTATCCCGTTTTAAACCATTTAAGCACTTTGGATATTAAATAAGGTTTGAGTTAAGCTCTTAGCGCGCTGCTTTAGACGGTTGCGCAACGAGATGTCTTATTCTGAAGCGGATGCAATTAAGAAGTTGCAAGGTCTAGATAATTCTCAAATTTCGGTAGAAAGCACATCCCAGTGGTTTTTAAGTAATAAACAAATGGCCAAAGACTTGGTCAAGCTCTGGTTTAAAGAGTTTCGCAAAGGTAATTCATTGCGTAAAATTATTATTTTACTAAGCTGCTCCTAAGAAGAAAATCGCTTTTCTGCATCTGGCTAACGATGTTATACAAAGGGGTATAACTACAGCTCCTCAGTTCAAGAAATTGTTTGAACCAGTTTTACCTACGGCGTTTAAAGAAACATCAAAGTGAGTTTGCTAATTCTAGTCTCTGTTCCGACAAGTTCTAATTTGCTGTCCTGGCTTCGTTATATTCAAAAGCTTTTTTATGGTATTTTCTGACCTTTCACATCTTATACCTATGTAACGGTCACCAAAAAACGTAGCTAGCTGGTAATGAGGCATCTGTCTCTGTATGGTGCGCACCATATTATTCTATAAGGCGCCCTATAGAATAATTGTGGAAATTCAACTCACCAGCCAAATACTCGCTCTCTTTCTACGCTTTTGAAAATGTTCACTGTGCAAGACCCTATAGTTTTTAAAACTGATATGGATATTGCAGTATAATTATTGTCTCCAAATGAAATAATTATGCACAAACAAAACGAAATATAAATTCAGTTAATGGTTAAATATAGTGCCCAGGTAAAAGATTGTGTACTTTCGGTTGGTTACACTTGCGTCATATTGCGAGAATTTCCAGTGTATCACGTCCAACCTAGTTATCTAGAACTTAATTAAATGGTTCAAATGGTTGTGGACGGAATAGAAGAAGCTTTCGCCTAACAGGCTTCCGTGTCTAGTAGCAGGGGATCACGAAATCCTCCAGGCAGGAACCTAGGTATGTTAACAATAAAAGAGGAAAAGAAATTGGTAAATCATAGTGTGATGCTGTCCTTGGTCCTTAAGAATAGGTCAAGTTGCCTCTTGAAGGACTCCTGAGAAGTCGCTTGGACTAGCTCGGCCGGCAGCGAGTTCCAGCTTTTGACAACTCTTAAGGAGTAGAAGTTGTGTCTACATTCCGTCTTGCTATGTTGTGTTTCCAGTTTCTGGGTGTTACCCCTTAGGTTATTATTCGAACTAAGCTTAAGTAGGTGTTTAAGAGGATGTCCAGAAGTGTTAAGAATACTATAAGCCATTAATAAATCACCTCTAAGACGCCTATATTCTAGTGGGTAAAGGTCTAGTGAACGGAGGCGTTCTTCGTAAGGCTTAGATTTGAGTCCTCGAACTGATTTCGTGGCTCGCCGTTGGATACGCTCCAAAGTGACCTTGTCCTTTTGGAGTGAGGGGGGAGTACTATGTTTCCGTACTCTAAATGGGGACGGATGAAACTATTGAAGATTGTGTGGAAAGTTCTTCCGTCAAACTGGCCAAAAACGCGCTTCAACGTTACCAGTGCAAGGTTTGCTCGGAAGGCATTTTTGTCACAGTTAGCGTAAGACTTTAAGTCATGGGGCACCAGGACTCCTAAATCTTTTTCGACTTGGGATACGACTAGAGAGGAGTTTCCTAAGTTGTAACTGTAGTTTGCGACATGTCGCAGATGGACTACTTTACACTTTGAAGTGTTAAAGGTAAGTCCGTTATCGTCTGCCCAACTTTGAAGTCGAGTCAGATCCTCTTGAAGTGCCTGTGTATCGTCTTGGTTGCGTATCTCTCTCCAAAGTTTCACGTCGTCGGCAAAAAGTAATAAGTCTGACGTTACCTGTTGAGGAAGATCATTTATGTAGATCAAGAAGAGAAGAGGCCCTAGTACTGAGCCCTGGGGGACCCCACTAGGACATTCCATAGCCTCAGATAAAGTGAAATTAACCCTAACCTTAAAGTGTCGATTTTTTAGGTATGAAGTAAGCCAGTCGATTAGAGGTGGTTTGATACCTAGTCGTTTGAGCTTGTTGATAAGACACAAGTGGTTAACCTTATCAAAAGCTTTTGAGAAATCAAGGTAAATGACATCAACGTTTCCCTTGCGATCGAGGATGCTTGTCGATCTGTCCACCGCAGTCAGCAGGTTGGTTATACAGGAGTAACCCTTCCTGAAACCATGCTGTTGGGGTGAGAAGAAATTTAAGGACAGTAGATAGTCATTTAAACCGTCGCATATCAGGGACTCCATGAGTTTTGAAGGTAACGACAGAAGAGCTACCGGCCGATAACTTGAAGGTTCATTGCGTCGACCACCTTTGAAAATTGGTGTGATGTGAGCCAACTTCCAATTTTCCGGTAATTTGCCTCGGCTAAGCGAGTGTGAAAACATCACGCTAAGCGGCGTTGCCAGGATTGAGGCTGCCTCCCTCAGTATGGCAGGATGAACCATATCCGGGCCAGGAGAAGTTTCAAGTCTTAAGTGCTGCAGTTTCCGGAACACCAAGTCAGCCCTTAGGTCCACTTCAGAAAGTCCTGTGGAATTGCAGATGAAACTGTCGTCAATAAAGTTGATGTCAGCCGGTTGAAATGTTTGAGAGTAATGTGCCGCCAGAAGGTTAGCGGCGTCGCCATCATTGTTGGTCGGGCCGTTAAGACCTAGCAGTTGAGAAACTCCTGTTTTGGCTTGACGAAGAGAGGCTGCGTAACGGAATAGGCTTCTAGGGTTAGAGGCGAATTTGTCCATAAGCTTTGTTTGGTACTGAAGCCTGTCTTCTCTTATAGCCTTCGTGCATATGTTCCTGATATGTTTATATTGCCTATACGCTCCATCGTTATTAGTTCGTTTGTATTCCGCCCAACAGTGTCTTTTGCGGCTTAGCAGGCGAAGGGTACGGTTCTTGATTACTGTAGGTGGCTTGCAGCTTTTGGGGACCGTTTGAGGAACTGAATGGTCTGTAGCACATAAGAGCGTGTGCAGTAAGAAGTCCCAATGACCATCCACATCGAGTTGAGGGTGAACATCCCAAACCACCTGTTGTAGATAGTCATGTAGAGCTGGCACATTCAGTCGTTTAAAATTCCAACGCAAATTATTGTTGGGATACCTTAGCTTAGTTTTGATGACAAAACTGAAGGCTATGACGGCATGATCGCTCTTTCCCAGAGGAGCCAGGATTGAGAGGTTGTCGACTAGGAATTCTTCGTTAGTGAATACACAGTCTAAGCGCGATGGTGTCTGACTGTTTCTCCAACGAGTTGCCGACCTCACATTTTCATATAAGCCCAAGTTATCGATGAGGTTGAAGAACCGAGCTTCAGTTGAGTTGTCGCCTCCAGTGTACGTGTGTTCCGCGAAGTTGACTCTAGGGAGATTAAAGTCCCCTAGAATCAGGATGTGTGTGAAACCGAGACGGATAGAGCGGGATAGTCCTTCCAGCATACGACTATCGTACTCGGTGTCGGCAGTTGGCTTCCTGTAAATGACTCCGACTAGACACCTAGAAGTACTAGACAACCTTACAGAGCACCATATGGATTCCTCAAGATTGTTAAACTCGAGGTTGTGAACCTGGTGCACCTCCAAGCAAGAGCTTATGTATATGGCTACTCCGCCCCCAATTACTTCGTAACTAGCCAATCGGAATAACGTTAAATCCCAAACAGTATTGTTTTCAATCTCCACACTTATAACGAGTAATTTTAAACTAGTCTACCATGAAAACGAATAGGGTTTTACGACAAAATGTTCAAATTCTCCGGTAGAGTCGAAAGTATCCAGATTTCTGCTATTATTTTGGTATGTCATCCAACACCAACTACCAGATTCTAACACACTAACAGCAGATAAGAACGATAGCGATATATTCATGTTTAGCGACTCTGTTGCTTCATCTTTACTACTCATAATATCATACTACTAAAGTACTTTTATTATCCTAACCTTATTTGGTTTAATCATGGTTTACATACGTTACTTAAAATCGTCACTCAGTAATTCTACCGCACAACGAATACTTATACGACAGGTTTGCTCCATCATTTGTACATATGATAAGTTAGATTAGTATTTAAGTATTAGTTTACTTTGTATATTCGTGTTATTGTTGCCCATTAGCTGTAACTTGGTCTATTGTATACTTTCTTTTGTTTCATTGATCAGGCGAGTAGATTTTCTGTTTATCTGATTATTAATTAATTTTAGAGTACAGCGTCATTCAGTGCGTTCATCTGTCGCTCATCTTTTAATCGTATGGGCTACTCGTCGAGTGTATTCTAAGAGTTTTCTTAGACAGTTACGTTTTATATGCCAACGAGCGGTTGCTGAAGCAGATACGCCAGATGCTAGTGAAGAGATTGTAAGTTAATCCTACTAAGTGAAATATATACCTATATAATCGTTCACTTGTACCCGTATACATTTTAAAAGTTCAAATCTGAGGTTAAAATTGTCTTTATTTAGTATAAATCTCACTAGATCGAAACTTGTCGTAACCTAGATCTTCTATTTTGACGTGTGCATATTTTATTGCGCTCGTTTTTATCAAGACAATGGATAGTTTTATCTGGATTTGTGCTGGAGTTTAACTGACCACTTAGCATTGTAACGAATTATCCACTTTTTGTGTCTGATGGTGCACTAGTTTAAACGTAGTTTTTCAACAACGAATACATGTATAATATGTAGTTGGATATATCGATTCTTCTCAGAATCGGAGCTATTTTAATAATAATGGAATAGAAATGGTACTACGCCATATTAAGTCTTTTCTGCCTACCTGACAAAATGTAATAATTCTTCTTAAAATCACTGGAATTTAATTTCAGTGCTATCAGTCAGCCTAATCCACAAAAATTGAAAACAGACAACACGTTTTCACTCCCGAAAATGTTCTATTGCTTCTGTTATTATCAGAATCCACTGGCCACTATTCGGCATTCTGCTACCAGTTCAAAAATACAGTTGCAAACAGAGTTAGGATGTCCATCAAGGTGCATTCTTTTAAATCGCCGTACTTTACAGCATGATCAATGTATTATGTGGTATTTCATTAAACCACCTAGTTCTTAGAATTGTACCAGGAAATGTAAGCCCGTTTTTGTAGAGCCCAGGTTTACTTCATATTTGTTCTTCATACGTAATAACCCGACTTTATTGACTCTTGGTTTTATGTAGCCACTTCTTGACATAGTAGGAAAAATAATTACGCATACATCCTTAATAATGGCTTCCGCTGTTTGACTATTCCATAGATTCTTATAGGTTTTTGAATGTACGCTCATAGATTTTCACCAGTGAAATATAAAACTCACTTTTTACATAGTGTGAATTCATCTCCTATAATAATCATTCATCTTTGTAATTTTTGGCACAGAAACGTAACATCATTGCTGCATCACCATTCGCTTTCTCATTCACAGCAGTTTTGACAAATTCATCAGGATTATCAGGGAACAAAGAATCATCTGTGGCTGGTAATAATCTTCATACACCCAAGTTAATTGACAATAACAAACTGAATCGTAAACGACACCGTTCTTCAACTACAAAAGACATCTCAACGGCTCCAATATGCTTTGACCCTAAAAATTATGGAGATAGTAATATGTCCCGTAATTCAATTTCTGCATTCCGTGAAGAGTTAGACCTTGAACTACAAACTGAGGCTACCGAACCTCCAAAGGTATGTTGTTGTTTTGATAACCATCAACTAACGTGCTTAGTTTTAAACTGAAATCATCTTACGACTGACGATGTGACCTGCTTCTGTTTGGGCATATGTATGCATATGCGTATATGTATTCGGCGCCCCTTTGTACCAATATTCATGGGTTCGAATAATAATATTAATGTTAATAATAATAATGATTATAGGACTGACGATACCAACTGACTGCCTACATCTGATTATGTAATGTAAAGCTCGGGCGCGCAAACTGAGTCTCTGAATCAACAAGTTAAGTCCCTGTCATCAGTCATATCCAGCGTAGAACATGGCACATATGTGTATCAGTCCAAGTCCCTGCTCCATATTACAGTCCCTGACATTCTAATAAATAAATAACACTCTTGAAGATATTTCATTAAGTTCTCTCCTGAAGGATAAACTCTACAAAGTAATAATTAATGGTTACATGTAAACAATTTGTTCACATGTGGATTTATTTATTTGTTCAACAGAGCTAATGTGAGCTGACTTTCTACAGTTGTAAGTGTCGGATTTAAAGTCTTTACGTCTTACAAATGTGTCAATTTAGAAATCACACGTATCATATAGACTTCATGGCGTAGGATGATTCTTTTACCGGCTAAAAATATCTATGCACTACTAAGCAAAACTCCATGGACATTCATATCACTTGTTATAAAATATTCGCTTATTCAGTAACAGTCATAGTTATTGTACAACAATATGATTTTGTTGTAACGTGTGGTGCCTGAAATCTGATACTGATACACGGTAAGCAAAGATGTATAGTGGCTAGCAGTGGAGTCCGGGACGCGCGTTTCATCCTATTTGGGACTCGTCAGCTGGATGTCCCTGCATCTCAGAGTTGATTTTCACTCTGGGACTCGAACCCAGTACCGTTCGCTTCAAACTCCATCGTGTTATCCACTCAGCTACTGAGTCCTGATAGCCACTTGCTTGTCCTGGATTCCACTGCTAACCACTATCCGTCTTCGCTTATAAAAGCTTGTGAATTAGGGCAATATCGAGGCATACGCACAGTATGCACATATGCCAATAACAAACTGATCAATTTCAGTCCTAAACATCAGTAGGAAGATACAAGCAAAACAATACCAAGTGATACACGGTATACTACGCGCTAACCCTCAACTGACTACTTAAGCAAGAATACAAGAGCGAGAGAAGTGTATTGAACTACCGAATGAAATGCACAAATACTCATATATATCGGAATTTCATGCATTTTACTGGTGCTGACATGTCGATTAATTGTCTCGTTTTTTTAATCTACATGTAACTCAAACATAATCGGATGATGATGTAAATGAAATATCTGGTGTGTCGGTGAAAACAAAGAGATTTTCATGTTTAGTTTATCTGAGGCCTGTGAGATTGAACCGATAGACAAGAGAGTAGTTATATTGATCTAGTACGAGCACTGATTAGCTCTCCTACACTGTCTATCTGGCATTACTAACCTTTGGCTATCCAATAACACGATAAATGTGAGCTAACAGCCGAGAGTAGCACTAGATGAACATTGGTCCAGAATACAGTTTCACACGTCCACTCGCCTGTTAGTCAAAATAAAGAACAACTCACCAAGGCTGATATTTTCTGATTATACAGTTCGACTTTCTGAACCATTTATACAGTAATATAAAGCGCAATGATGACAACACACCAACAGAATTAGGAAATCACAACATGGGCACAAATACACGACAAGTGGAAGAGGACTGAGTGATAGGTCCATAATAAAGTAACAATAACTTTGGAAAGGTAAAACAACTGTTTATACGACAAACAAAAGCTCACTAGTAGGAGAATATAAAAATACAGTAGTTTAATTATATAATGAGCATACAACAAAAATCCAAACTATAGCTTCAGATCGGATTGTCCAATAAGTTCCGCTTTACCTAATATTCATCTTGACATAACGATATCCTATTTACTTCTGTCGACAAGCCATGTTTATACAGGCCGTATCTAGGATACATATATTTCAGATATGCTAACATTAAATATTAGAGATGCACATCAAAAATCCAACAAGTATATAAAGCATTTGAGTTCGGTAATACACAGACTCCGCGAATAATAAGGTGACCCCGTTTTTCTCTCTCATTTAAGAGAACTACTTGGAGTGGATAGATGCCTACATGCCATCATTTATTTATTTAGACATAAACATTGATACAAAGGGACACCAATATATATATATATATATATATATATATATATATATATACTCCACACAAAGTACTTATCTCTCAATTTATTTGCGGGCTAGGATACCGTCCGAGTTCCCAAACCGAAACAGGTGGTTCCCTTCGGGGGCAACTTCCCGAGCATTTGACCTAGGAATCCAATCCGCAAAACAGTGGAGTAACCTTAGAAGGTGTGACCAAGAATAGGTTCATACGTCATTTGTTCCTCAACGATCCTAAAGCCCTTTTGAACCATTGGTTTGAAATCTGAGTTTTCTTACTCCTGATTGTGTAAACAACACCTCACCACAATAAATCAGTGTGTAGGACTTCCCTCATGCATCTGTATGTAAAAAAAAACACTGGTCAAAGTTGCACCTGAGTAATTGGTAAGGGTAAATATATGAGTGGTGGAATAACTTGAAAGAATATTGTAATTAATCTACCTGAAAGCTAGAATCAATCACGTAGGCGCTATAAAAATGGAACTAGTAAAGCCTCCTTTCAGATTACATATTCCGATACACCTAGTATGATGGCCTATTATTTTCTCGTACGTAAAAATACCTTATGGTGTGATGTTCATTATTAGAAGACGATTTTTTAAATTCTTTTTATCTTTAGGTCAGTGAACTTATTCAACTTTTAGAAACTCTTCAATCAGCTGCTTCTGCTGATGCTGCTACACGCCGTGAAATAGCACAATTCCCGCCGGAAGTTTCTGATCCTAATAAAGCAATGGAAATTATGAAGTCGTGTAAGATTTTTTTAAAGATCGTATGAAGATTATATATATATATATATATATATATATATATATATATATATATATATACTACTGCTTATTTCAAAAGCCTATTGATTGTTTGATTGCTTATGATATTTCACTTCACCTTTATAACAGTAACATAGACTATTGAGAAAGATATGTGTAGTTATAAGTCTCGAGTTTTTAAACTTATCTCATTGATTTGATAGAAAATGTCAACTATATCATGAATTCTAGATGACTAGGAAATTGAGTTACTATGAAGTAAATTCAAGTGTTTAAATTATTAACAATGGCGTATGAATAGTATGATTCATTTGGCAAAACCATTTGCAACTGTTTAGCCTTTTAGCGTTTTCCTATTTTCATTGCTGAAATATCCACTTAATCAGTTCACTAGAATTTGTTTTTCTGGTAGTTTCTTTTAAGTAAGCTTACTGGGAACTAAACATGTACTCAAAAGGCTGTGTTCACTTTTTGTAATACATGTATCTGGCTCATTATTCAATAATTAGTACAGACCAATATTCAGTCATAGACACCTTTGAAGCATTACTTGTGTATATTGGCATCACTGAGTGAACAATGCTGAGGTTAGACGCAGAATACTGAGTAGTGATGGCAAGTCAGTTGATGAGATAATAAATCTTCATCGATTTTGGTGGTTGAGACATATTCACGTTATGCCCAAGCACCACCTACCTTGACTTGGGACGCTCGCTGGTGTTGGACTAGGTTTGAAGAAATCTAGAAGCATCCAGTCCAAGATATAGTATCAATGAGTGAATACATTGTCTGTTGAACTGGTCCGTGCTGCTAGATTCTTACTACCTGTCCCAGGTCCTCGTGATTATCGTAACTAATGGCTGAAGACTTTTAAGGTGGTGGTTAAAGGTAGTTGACCTTACTGCCCAACGTAGTGTACTCGATGTCAGGTCACTTAGACTAGTGACCACATTGTGAATTGCTCGACAGAATCCAGTTAGCACTGAAAACAAATTGGCATTCATGGCATTGTTCACTTCCAAGTGATTAATCAACTTTAGATGACATGGAACACAATCGGTCACAATGATTTTGATGCACTCATTTCCTCCTTTAGATGTCAAGTCTCAAAATTACTTTATACTTACTCCGTGAATTCATTTTTTCTCGAACCTTGTCTATACCTGGTCTACCACTGATAATACTACTATATTAATATTCATCTTGATCATTTCAAGTCTCTGTACTTATGTAGGTGTGACAACTAGGACCGATTCACATATGTTCCAGATTCTGTGTTGCTTATGACTGATTAACTGACTTCATCCAGTCTACTGTTACCGGCCTACAGTAATGTTGTGAAGATTAATAAGTAAACATATCTCATCCATCTTGTCTATAAACTAACATTTTGTTCGTTAATCTCAAGTTATATTTAAAACGATATCTGGTGGTGTCGTAAATGCACACTGTTTAGGAATCCCTCAAAATTAGGACAAAACAGCTATCCAGTCCTTCCTAGTTGCCAACAGTTGTCCAACTAAGATCAGCTCATGATGCAAAACTACAAAAATTCAATAATCTCCACATATCTTTCTGGTAAACTAAAATAGACAATTATCTTACGCGACATTACCCCTCTTATTCTCATATTACACTTTCTTTTTACCAGCATCTGAACAAGAACAACAAGCATTAATAGAACTTATCAGTAAATGTTCCTCTCGACTAGATGTCTACAATCAATTGTTAGAAGAAGAAACAACTAAACGTAACCAGTTAGCTCTTCAATTACGTGCTTTTCATAGTCATTTGAACGAACGAATTTTACAGGCTAAGATTGAAGTCGATGTAAGTGTTCTGTTGCTATTGTTATTCTTAGAAAAGATGATTTTAAAATGACTTTTTTTGTTGATTTACCAAATTCCATTAACTTGAAAAACAAGTAGCATAGCTTATGTACATTTGACCTAGAACAGCCACACATTTATTTAAATCAGAGTTACCTATATTGAAACAGTTGAAGTAGGATTCGAACTATAATGTAGCGCTTAGTTTTAGTTATCCAAGCAAAGTGATAATTCACTGGATAATCGTACAATCTTTTTTCTTTTCTCGTAATTGATATGTCTTGTCGATCGAATGCTACTTGTTATATCTGATCGTCTCTGATTGTTGTATCGGAAACGCCTATCACTTATAACCGAAACGAGAAACCTCGGCAATTCTCACGACGCGAAAGTAAAAGTACAAAGACTGGTATAAGTGACGATTTATTAACCCCCAAAACACGACGACGACAACCCTAGTCAAAAATACACATTTATATATTAATTGTACTCACACTTGGATTAATAATTAGGATGAAATCATATATATAATAAATACTCAGTTATGACAAATCATATGTTGAGTATAGTTCATGTCAATGGAATACACGAATATCGTATGTTATACAGAATGAGATATCATACGAGAAAACAAAAAATACTGCATTGACTAATCATTACATTGAATCAAAACGGAAATAATGTTGAACAAAATTCATAATGAGTAAATGAATCGAATTTTGACTTTTCTTCCCTTCTTTTTTTGAAGACTCAAAGTTTAGATCCTGTCTTTAAATTTTCTGACTTTATCCTCCACCACGAAATAATGTTGGGTCCTCATATTCCCAAGTTATAGTTAGTGTGACTCTACTTAAAACATATTTCCTGCATTGAATCAAGAGTTCACTAGAACTGAGTAGATGGTGAGGATCAACGGCACTTGATATGACGTCATTAAGGTTTGATTCTTCTGAATCATTTTCATCAAATTTCTTGAAAATCTCATTGGTAGATAGGGGATCACTAGTATAATCAGCATCTATCAAAATTTCATTAGGTTCTTGATCATCATTTTATACATCCCACATATTTTTCTCATTTTCGTAAGAAATTTGATCAAGAAGATGTGAGTCATTAAGATAACTCATATCTGGTAAAACAACTAGAGAACCTCGATAAGTAGATTTATTAGAAACTTTGTCGTAGAATGATGAGCTCCATTTGATGCAACTGTCTTCATTATGCTTCTTGATTCATTTTCTGTTTCTTCGTGGGCGGGTACTGCATCCATTTCATGTGCATTTAACAAGACATCACCCTTCTGTGAGTTGGACAGGTCAGTGTTTGTACATTGTGTTTCGGGGACAATGGGATTTGAACTCGCTACAGGGCATGTCTCTGAAATAGACGTTTCCGGACCACTGGGCGGATCATGAATGACTGCTACTGCTTCGCTTAAATTGCTGATTGTCAAGGATTCATAGAGGCTTTTGTTGACACATTCATACATTCTGCAATCATTTTCCAGCTCTGTACGCAATTCAGATATTAGTTCATTAACTCCTGTCACATCTCCAAAGCATGGATGATTCAGCAGCCGTGTGTGTAATTTGTCTAAAAATTCCAACTGATTCTTTTTAAAACGCTGTTGTCGCTGAAATAGCAACTGTAATTGATCAGAAGGGAGAGCCATTTTCTCTTTCTGGATGAATCAACACGGTAATAGAAAATACAGCATGACAAGTTAATAGCCTGTTTCGTTCAAGGACACCGACGACAATTCTGTATGCTGATTGTCTTGGCTTTTTTCACCCCGTCACCACTGATATGTCTCAGTTATATAATTGAATATTATAGACAGATTATTTATTAACTCGTAGATAATCACCTAGCTTATTACTATTGTTTATTGCGTCAAAATAACTTACAGTATGTTTCGATAGATGATTTGTCGCTTACTTTCCATCCTTTTGCCAAATTATACAGTTTCTCAGTACATCTTTACAACTATATATTCACGATAACCAGTATTCGTGTTCTTGTTGCAAATTAATTGCATTAGTTCAGTCAGCGAGACTATGATTTATGAACGAATCAATCAGATTTAAGATAGCACGCCTTGGATTTTGGCGCGAAATTCATCTGCTTATTTGGCTAAATACCATTTTGACATTATAGCTGATGTCAGTTCGTGATGAAAACATTAAATCTAATTCCTTACTCTGGCGTTCAATTGTAAATCCTAATCTTAACTCCTCACACTAGTATATAACCCTCATCTAACCTTAGTAAGTAGGTGAACATTCCAAGGTTATTTTAGCGCTGCTCAAAGGTCGTCTATAAATTATAGTCTCACCGTTTAGTCTCCCATACCCGTGTTATGAACTTCGTAAAAATATGTTATAGACTGTCAGTTATTCAGTCGGTCGGTCATAATCAATGTAGAATCCGGTACATCATCTAGCCATTCGTCCTAGTTATTACATCATATCAGAACAACGAGATGACTATCAATGTAGATAGGCGTCGTAATAATAATATCAGTTACACAAAGTAAATTGGGCGGAAAAATGGATTCACGAAATAAAATTTATAAAATAATTTCGAAACTTAGAACCTGAGGAAAAGCAAAGAGTGAAGTCATCTGCACAACTGCAATTGATTTTGAGCCATATTACCCAACATTATAGACTAGAAATTTTATGGATAAATGAATGATTTAAAAACTGTTATAAGAAATGCTTAGAATGTCAATGAATAGATAGAATGCAATAATATTATTTAACCGAGTGATAACGCCTCACGATAATGAAATTGTTTATGTAAACCTACGGACAAACTTAACTTGGAAAATTAAACCACTGATTATAAAAATAGGTCGTTTATCTAGTAAATAACATGTTTCTATGGAAAATATTAACACAAAGATAAATATGATTAGATTACCATAAGCAATTGGAGAATAAAAATTTTGTCGGTCACTCACTTTCAAATGAAATTAAGACGTGGTTGTCGGGCGTAACCCTTGTCTATTACACCATATTATCAACAGTATTCAAATGAAATTTCAATTGTATTACACTTTATGAACAGTAGGGCAAGAAATGTGTCGAAAAATTACTGTTAACCAGTAGTAATCGCGTTCACTTCCACTCGACATAATGTCTACAAATTATCGATCACTATATGGTGCGATTTTAGACGGTAGGAGGTAATCGGCATAAAACGCTGAACTAAGGTTTCGTACTAGCCGATACCCGTTAGTAAGAAGTGTCTAGAATGTAGAAATTGATTCGAATCTCACAAGAAGCATCAGTCCCCTCGAAACTGCAGGTACACCTCCATGATAAATGCCAACTAGTATAAAGCTTGAGTTCAAGGTTTCTTCCCCCACTACCTTGAGCAACATTACAGCGTGGTCAATGAAATTTCAGCACTACCAAAAAACGAATAGATAAGCGTGATATTATTCAATACTCAGTGGTTAATCGTTTGTAAAAATGTTAGTCAGTTTGTTCCCTGTTCTTATTATCTAGATCAGTTTATATTTATTGTTGTTTGTTTTATTATTCTCGCACAGGACTTGAAGTCGAAATTAGATCATGGTCACTCATTAAAAAGTGAACTGAATAAACATATTTTAAATCTCCCTGATCTGCATCTTCTACCTGATATGACAAATTTCGGTTTAGATCCGTTACCAACAGTTGGTGATCTATTCGGTTAAATTTCTAGTCTCAAGTTATGTAATCATCAGTTCATGTAGCATTGTCTATCTTCCTTCTTGACTTACTTTTCTATGTATATCAGTCCAATGTATAAAGCTTAACATTTTGTAAATATAAATTTTATTTCTAGTAATATGAATTGTGTTTTTCCCCCGAGTTTATATTATATGATATATGTTCAGCTCCTCTTCAATTTCTTTCACGTGTATGTATGATTGAATGAATGAATATGTGTATGAAACAGTTCATTCAAGTTGTACACCATTATTTCATTGGTGATTTCTTTTCTTTCAATAGAGAAATGTATTTAAGACTTTCTTTATTATTTCAAGAGCTCTACTTGACAATTCAGTTTAATAAAGTAGAAGTCTACTTTTGAATAACTTTGCCAATATTGTTTAACTCCAATTAGTACCTAATACGGAGTATAATTAAAACGAACTATCACTGGCTTTCAGTTTATTTTGAAAACACTAGTTAATATTTTTGGTTGAAATGGGAAAAAAAATCTTTTTAAGGGTAAGCACATTACACTAGTTTTCTATATAGTTCCCTAAACTATGAAATCCTACACAAATGACTTTAACTTCTAAATAATGATTGTCTGATTAGGATTTCAGTTTACGGCTTACTACTGGTTTAAATTAAAATCTATTGGTAACTAAATTCTGCGGTAAAAGTATACTATACTGACGACCTTGGACAAATTTTCACTCAATAAGGAAATGCTGACTAGTTATAAAACAATTAGCAATACAAACCAGTGAAATAACAGAGGAGTAATAGCTTTAATCTGAATAATTAAACATCTCCAAACCATAATCTTTCCGATTGCTGCTTATACTTTTACTGTCTCTACCACTACGGGATTTGAATCGACAACTGCATCTCTGTGCTAATGTGGTGTGGCAACTCGAACTGATGTACGTACGTACGAAGTTCTACGTTGTTATTGACTGACTGGAATTAAACCTCATATGTCAAATTATCCCTTTTAGTGAAGTAAATAGGTCAAGTATACACATATAAATACAAATTAAGAGTCGAGCTAGTATTATCATCCCTTAGAGTTTTCGTCACTAACTGACATCAGCTATAATGCAAAATGTTTAATGTTAGGCATTATAGGTTTAGCTGGAGTTCTGAGAAGGGTTTACAAAATCGGGTTTTCTTCGCGAACTGACTTCAGCTATGAGGTAACATTTTGTCAACCTTCTGTTTATGAACCTATTAAACCTAGAATTAATATTTAAAATAAGGGTTAGTGGGAGAGAACACTATCTAGCTCCATAAAGCACTCGACTACGCATCGAATCGTGTAAATTACCCTAATACACAATCTGCCCAAGGAGCAAGTATATTTTTCGTAGTTTAGCTTGAGCATCGTCTTAAGTTCACTTTTAGGTTACACAATAAATACTTTTGTTAATTTTAAGGACCAAATATTTCCAATACGTTTTACTTTATTAATAATAACACACAAGATATCTATCATCGCACTTTAAATTTTGCACAAAATACATGAGGCGTTATCTTAGTTCTGACTGGTTAGCCCAAGATCATCAGTATACTATACTTTCACCAATTCTGCCCATTGATGTGCAATGTTAACCAAATTAAAAGTTCAAAAGTCAGAAAATACTAATTGTAAAATGTGATTGATAGACGAACCCACCAATAATAAGGGAAACGCCCACCACCACATCAACTCCTTTTGACCTTGTACGACTGTATCTCTTTATTAACCAATCACAGTTTAATGTCCATTGTAAAACAATATTGGCTTGTTGACTCATTTTTCCTATTCTCTAGCTACTGTTCGGTATGTTATTTGTCTCTGTTTTTCTCTGTATTAATAGACCCTAATGTTTGTTTGTACGCTAACGATGTTAATTTATGTTTTAGAAACAGATAAAGTTTATATAGCCAAATAGCTTACTTGTTCTGACTTTGGCTAAACCAAGACTCTGTACTCGACAGTCTAGAGATTAGCTTAGAGTTGAATCTGTAGGAAATTGCTTCCTACACTAATCTCAAGACCAAATAATTAGCTACTAGTAAACTTGAAGGGTTCCTGGTGATTGTGAAATTTTATTACTTGTACTACAAACCGGCTTCAGTTAAGACAACCAGTAGGATCTCTGAATCACTGGATAATTTTTCCGTCTCAGTAAACCACTCGAGCAGTGGACATCTACAATCTCGCAGTGAATCGAATCCAGAACCTCCAGGTCTCACAGCGATCTCTTAACCTTTAGATAACCGTGAGTCGATTAATGTTAGTAACTGTCTTGTTCTTAAACTCAGTACCGTTTACCTATAAACACTTTTTAAGTGACGTTCAAACCTAACATGTTATCTCTAAACCGATTAATAAAAATTCCGCTACCTCCTGGTGTTGACACCAAAACGTTCTGTTTGTAGTAACACAATTCCTGAAACTTTGTAATATGTTAAGATTATTGACTTTTGGAAACTGACTAACCATAACATGTTAGCCTGTATTTCTTGAGTTCGTTCTTTTCAAGGTTCCAAAACTTGCAGTGTCCACTTAGTTGTGACGTGAAGATAATCAGATCTTAAAATGAAATCAACCTGCTTTTTATTAATTTCATTGGCTAAACTGACAATAATAAAATATACTTTTTCAATTGCCATTTATGTCCGAAACTTGTACTCCCTATATGTATGGTTATAATCTATCTATCTGTAGTTGTTATGACTTGTAATGCTAATCGCTATCACGTGTTAAATTCATCAATTAGAATTCCGATTATAATTTCCCCTATCTTCTACTATTTCATTCATAACCTAGCATCCTAGACTGTACCAATAACACTTCTGATCTAAACCATTAACCGTGAGCCAACATGCTAAAGCTCTTCTCTATGCCGCGCTTTGAGTTCAAAAAGTCAACAACCAGTTTATTCAATTATGACCCAAGACTCGTACAATAATATACTCGAAATGTCTGATCACGTAGAACACCAAATGCGAGACCATACTTTAAACACAATCATACCACAAGTAGTGTTAAACACAGCAAATAGCAGGTGGAATCCATATTTATATTTATTGCGAGAAGTTAAAAAGTATTTACCTAATGCCCATACAAAGCTTCAATTGTCCATTTTCATCTTTCGATGTATACTTCCATCTGAACTATCTTCGCGTCTTGTCTCCAAGTGTTCTGCCAACGCCGTGCTTTCGATGCACTGAAACTCTTCACTCCGTTTGACAATTGTAGCAACTTTGACATCACTTCTCGCAACACACTACTTACAAGCAATCTTGTGAGTAGCGTCCACTACAGTGGTAGACGGAGGAGTAAACAGTGCATACTTAGTTAACAGTAACTAAGAGATAATAAAATGTACAGCGACAGTTAATAGGTCTGCTCAAAGCTTATGATAAGGGAATATAGAAATGCAAAAATACAGTTATCTAGTGCTTCTGTAATGAAAATATAGGTAATAATAGTCCGATAAGTAGTACCGAAAGTTCCAATATTCGTCCCATTATAACAGTTAATATCATATAAATGTTGTCAGCTTTAAAACCGTCTCACATCAGTATCCACCAACCTTTTCCTCCCTGGTCCTGTCATTCCCGACTACTCGAATTAACGTATCGAAAGATTTTATTTTGATTTGCATTCAGTCAAATGGTGACATATTATTCATGTAAAATTAAATAAACGTAGGACAGCAGCTAAGACGTTCCACCTTCAGTCACTAAGTCTCCTATTCGAACTACGTTCCACTTCGGTTTACGCAGCTGGCTAGTCTCACTAGCCTTCATATTTAAAGTTTGACTCGAAACCAAATGTTAGAATCTCCACCCGGCAGTGAGTTAATGCTAAAATGAATTCTGTTCATCCGTTATTCATCGTTGATATACTTTTGTATTGTTTTTAAAGAATTTTTCTTATAATTTAAATTTTCTAACCATATTACTTAAATGATAGACAAAACAATTTTGGTACATGATTCCCACCGGTCTAAAATGAATAGACACAAAGAACTGTATGCAAAACAATTTCAGCATAAAGAAAACAAATGGAGAGATCTACTACACAAAGTAAGTTATGTTCTCTATAACAAAGTTTTTATGATTATGTCTTGGCAATGTTTGAATATACTGTCAATCTACATGGTTACTTCTGTTGTTATTTGTGTCATAATAACTATTATCTTGTATGGCTAACACTAATGATAACGAAATTTATCACTATAGTATAGTAACTACCAATGTCCAACTCTATCGGGTAAATAATCGTGAGGTTAGACGCAGGGTATTTGGCAATGATGGTAAATCAGATGGTGAAATTGTGAATCCTAATTGACTGAGATGGTTGGGTCACGTGTTACGTATTCCTGAACACCGATTAGCATGACGTGCATTACTGACTAGTGTTGGGGACAGTTGGAAGAAAGTTAGGAGCGGTCAGACCAAAACGTGGCATCAGTGCTTGAAGTCACTAACTTCTAATCTCAGCCATGTTGGTAGATGCAGACTACATGGTTGGGGTCCGCATGACTACCGTAACCAATGGTTGGAAACTGGGTGACACGGCTCAGAATCGATCACAACGGCGTCAGTGTATACACTCTTTGTCTTCCCTTAAACCGTGAGATTAAAATTACTTTATACCTTTCTTCCTACAAGGTAATTCTTTCTCCCTGTATTATATCCTTATATGCAGTCTCTCTTTTATATATTACTACCTTTGAAGTAAATACTTCTCTGAATTTGGTGTTCATCTTGTGCTAATGAGGTGTGGCAACTTGGGCCGCTACCATGTATGTGCCTGGTCCTACGTTGTAGTTGACTGACTAAGTGATCAGCTCTACAGTACTTATTATCAGGTTAGGCTAATCCAGTACCGTATGTATTGGTTGTCTATGAACAATCAGTATCATTCTTCAAGAAATTTCGTTCGATTTTCTACTCTAAGTTATAATTAGATAAAGATGTGTCTGATTCTTTAATAAGAAAATTATATACATTACTTCCTTCAGTCGTTATAATACCCGGTAATAATCTGATTTTTGCTGAACTAGCTATAAGCTTAAGAGCCCAATGATATGTAGTATTTCAACACTTAGTATTGCCATCTTTTATCTGTTTTTCTGGTGTACCGTAAGTTTTTGCAATATATCAAATACACTTACTAAATGTTTGTCATTTAAGAAAAACTAAAAGCTTAAGCCTCTCCAGTTCGTACATTTTGTAGGAATAAAAGTCATTATCTGTAACAAACAGTTGTTAATCTGTAAACTATCAACACATTCAGGTCTGATGATCAACTTCTGCTCCAGTATCAACCATCATAGTTTCTTGATAAATATTAAATTACGAATAGAACTTAACTGAGAATATACTGATAACCCCATTGATATGTAACTTATTGTAATCACTAGTTAACTAACAACTATCCTAAGGACTGTTAGTATGAGAATATAATAGCTTCCACAGTTAATTCATCAGATGATTTGCAATTATATTTATTTTCTAAAAAATTTCTTTACAAATTATCAAATTTATTTTTTCGTAATATTACTCTCCATTAATTGCCTCTTATTGTGTCTTTTTATTGCTACCACTTTGCAATACAAGCGTTTTATGGAATCAATGAAATTGAAACGTACACATTTTATCGATCACCTTCGAAACATATACAATTCAGAACCAGATAGTTTAACCGATCAACTACTTCTACAAGAGAAAAGAGAACTTTTAAAAAGTTTGGTCTCAGGTAGTGAAGTATGTAGTGTATTTATCTATTTGTATTTATATTCCATTATATGGTTATCACGGTCTATCAGTTAGCAAAAACGTGAAAAAAATCTTACAGCATTGTTAATTTTAAATTTCTCTTTTTTGTTATCTACCATCGAATATTATGCAACTTATATACCAAATATAGATGTAAAATTTCTATAGTTTACATCATCCATAAGCCGTAACTAGATAACCATTAAGAAGTATTTGACAACTCACTAAGCATTATACCCAGGAAATTGTAGATCTCGTAATGAACATTTAAAATTTAAACGACTGAATAGGTACTCATTGGTTTGCATCCATAACTTCAACCAATTCCCGGTATTACACACTCATCTTTCTATGTCATTATTGAATAACTGCTTCACTACTCATATAACTGAACTCCGCCTATCACGGATTTTCTGACCAGAACTCCGAGGTTCGCTTCAATCTGTGACATAAACTTTGAGAACCGTTCGATTTGTACGTGACATCATGTACGGCTTGTCGATTGTTTGCAATCACTAATACACTGGTCTAAAGTTTAACTTTATTAGTTGTTAGAGAAGCATCTCGTTCATATCATCAACAGTTGATAAACAGTACATAGTCATGATATCTTGTTTGCATCTTATTTCTATGAAGGTGACAGTTTTATTACACTATCACTGAATATATATATTCCCAAATAATGTTCATCGACCGGGAATAATCTTATTATTAAGTTAGTCGTAGTATAAATATTTTTGCTAACTAATGGAAAAAACAATTAATACTATCGGTATCAGATTCTATATTTAACAGTCGTTTCTTTCTCTCTTTCCATCTACCGTTGAAAATCTCCCTTGCCTCCTCCCCCACTTACCAGGCGGAACAATTAGATCTGGATAGTTTAATCTTACTACAAGACAGAGTTCTAGATGAATTATCTGTTGGTTAGTGGAACTGTTGCTTTTCATTTAATACTTCTTGTATTTTTACCATTTTTTTCCGTATTTCCAAACTGCATTTGATTTGTATTATGTTTTCATGAATATTAATCCGATTATGAGATAGATGGTAGAGATTGGTAGCTCTGGTGTGTTGTTTTAATGCAGTTTCGTTCTCTGAACTTGGTAATTTAATTGTGAAGTTTTTAATGTCCTTCTGAACAACATCGTCAGCACAAAATTCAGAAAGTTGTGTAAAAAGTGTGGTTGTTCTTTAATGGAACCCTGAATGACTAAAGTTATAAGTTATAAGTTTTTTCTGAAGTTGAATAGTAGCTAACATCAGAATTCAGGACGCACTTTTTATCCAGTTGCACGAATTAGATGGTATCAGGGCTCAGTGTTATGTAGAGTTATGTATGTTTATCTAGTTCTTAATGCTGATCGAATTCTATCAGTTAAGATACAATGCGCTAGTAACTAGTCTACATGACTTGACATCGTGTGTACTATGCTGAAATAGTAAATGGTAGTCGGAAGTCGCTAGGATACCTTGAACCTAGGTTTTTTGTTAATCGACATGTCAGTAGTGCGTACCTGCCGTCTTCAGAGAACTAATGTGTTCTCTGTGAGATTTGTATTCGTGTCTCCCTGCTTCATAGTTTGAGATGTTTCAAATAAGCTATTTAGGCCTCCAGATAGCCATTTAAAAATACTTTAGTTACATATATCTTAATTCTTGATGAGTAAATTACAACCTGCACTTTGGAGTTAAGTGCTAATTCGTTTGATTGTATGTTATCCGTGGAATACAATACTACATTTTATGACTGTCATTTTAGAAATTGAGGAATATTTCAACCCAGAATTTTGGAATAATACAAATAGTAATAATAATGGTGCAAATCAATTTCATTTGCCAAATGAATCTAACAGTGAAAATGTTCTTTGTCCTTTATGTCGAATGTAAGTTGTAGTTTATGCGAATTGAATGTTATTCGAATACAGTTTTTTTTCTCTGTTTGATTAATTAACTTGACCTTGGATGGATGCATACGATAGTGACTGATGATATTTAACAACATTAATAGACAATTAATGTGATTTACCGGTTATATTCGTCATAGATATTAATCCCTTTCAGCTTAAGTATATTGGTCAACTCAACTGGTGTGACTTACTTCAAGAGATTTCTTAAACTTCTAGTGATAAGTGGTGACTTGTGGAGCCTAGACACATTGGGAATGGTAAAGTTGTCACTGATGATACTAGGTGATCGTTGCGTTATATACCGGATTGGTTGAAGTGGAAGTTGTGCCAATGAACCCCTACTTAACCTATCTAGCTAAAGGATTCTAAATAGGAAGAAACTTCCATAATAAATTCCACTGCTACTACTATCCACCTATTCTATAAAACGTTTGAAAGAAATAGCTACATCGAGGTTGACGGTTAATGAATGCAAGTATATACCAACAAAAATCGATCAAAATCCAGTCCTGAATATTAACAATGGAATAGTTCAAATGCCTAACTAACATTAATGTAAACCTCATTCCACCTTCAAACAAACACAGCTAATTAACTGGTAATGTAAAATCAGAGGATTTTTCGGTATACTGACCATAAATTAAAACCTTGAATATTTAACTGTTGAAAACTATTATACTCACCAGGATATTGGAAAGATTGACAACTTAGTCTTTGAATACACCAATTTAGTTTAAATCTTTTTGATGACTGTCTGGTTTCAGTAAAGTGCATTAAATTTAATGGTTATCTCCATGTTGAATATTTTGAAAGATTTTGAGATATCAATACCTCATGAATGTGTAAATGACAAGAAATCGCGTTGTTGAAAACATATTATCTTATTATACCGGAAGCTAGTAGTGAGGATAGGGGGTCAAGTGACCCATGTTAATCATACTTGAAGCAAGGACTCGTCGCTTGAATTCCATATTCCATGTGTGACTTTACAAACAGGTATAATACCCTAAATATTTCTTAATCTAAATTAAGAAATGACTTACGAATAGTCCATAACGATCCTAGAGCCTTTGGCAGCGGTAGCCTTACAGTTATTCGTAGTCCTTGGGTCATTTTTAATTATGACTCCTCGATTCTTCGTATCCGTTTCTTTAGGCAATACCATTCCACTTATAGTGTAGCAGTGCAAATTCTGTAACTATTTGCAGATCCATTAGTTTGATTTTTAGCTAAACTAATTGTATAATTATCATATTTGTTCTTTGGGCGTAAGAATCAAGATCGGTGAAACCCCATCTTCGTACATAGATGAATATTTAGAACAAAGACACAGAAACCCTTAAACAACTACTTCATCCATAACTAGTGTTACCGAATATGTAAAGAGATCCCATGGGGTTTTTATTTCGTCTACATGCAAGCTACTCAGTTGGAAAAAAGTTACCAAAATGAGATAATCTGAAAGCCTTTAATTTCAGTCCGGCATTGTAACTCTCTAATTCTTTTCTAGACATACTAATTTAATTTGAACATCACTGCTAATTCATCATTCTTCCATTCTGTTTCTAGTGGCTATTTATCTATGAATAGTACAATTCTCACTTGTTCTTCATGCAGTTTACATCTAGATACTCAAGTGAGTACACCGTTATATGCTTATGTGTCTTTTATTATTAACGAATATATTGTTGTTTTCATAAAAGGTCACATCATGATTCCTCACATTGTGTTAGAACTGGTTTTAACAACTTAGAAGAGTGATTATAAAGCTTGAAAAACAACTGATTGAACCTTGTCACACAAGTCCTTTGCGCAAGTAGTTCTTGATGTGTTAGCTTCGTATATTAAAGTCTTTACCGTTGACGACGGGAATTTGTGAGGCAAGATGAATGAGGTTGATTTTTTCAAGTGCCGACCCATTTCTCCCATTGTGAAAAGACACCATCACTCCAGATGCTGGTTGCCTAAGATGAACCCTTTACTGTTTTCGCACTAAAGTACAGTTATCAGTACGATATTCCACTCACACCCCAGTCTGCTACTTTTTAAAGATTTTTTTGAGGAATTATAGAGGGCTCTTAATGTATGGCACTCAAATTTGGTACTACATCCAAGTTCCAATCTTAACATCAACACTGGCCCAGTTATATCCGACTGATGACTCAAAAAGAGACTAAATGAGCTCACTATTGATTAGTATCCAAGGTTATATTGTCAGTGTTAAACGTGCTCGATGATTCGTACCCAAACGATTGGGTAACACGTGAAATATCAAAATCAAAATACAGGGCCAGCGCTTGCGATGGTGTAAACAATGGATTTCGCAAAACTCAATTCCTAAGCTATATAAATCATTTTAAAATGTCAAGGTATGATTAAAAATGTGTTTCATTCAGTAGTTACTCAGGAATTATCTACAGCAAACTATGTAACGACCAGTAGCTGCTTTAATTCACTGAGTCATCCGACAAATTGAAACGAGAGCTAAGCTCATGAATTATGGGGACTGTTACAAATAAATACATCTCAGTGAATACATGAAAAATGAGAGTAAATAATTTAAAATGTTAAAAGGATACAATTACAATAATTAATCGATTAAAGGTTATATGTTCTATGAACAGGTAATTTCAGTTATTATTTTGAAAAATAGTTAGAATGTTATAAGTTACTGAATTTTAGTCAGTAGTATACGTAATATACAAAATTTAACAGCCTCCGCCACCCTACACTGATAATAATGATGTGAACACTAGTGACTGGTTTCAAAATGGATTTCGTGGAGTTCTAATGAGAAGCTGTGACCAGTGGAGTTCAATCGTGTCCGATGTGAGGCAGTTACTCACTGAAGACAATTGAGAATAGTCGCGCAATATCGTGAATTGGTTGGAGTTAGATACTAACATTGTTGGATTCCGGCTCAGTGGTCTATATGTTAAGCGTTCGCACGCGAGACCGAAGGTCGTTGGTGTGAGTCCTGCGTGCGGATTGTGGATTTGCACTTCTGAGGAGTCCCATACCAGGACGAAACGGCCGTCCAGTGCTTCCAGGTTTTCAATGATGGCCTAACATTGATCCGTTCATGATACCAATCAAAACTCAACAATCTTCACAACCCTGTACTGAAGAAACTATCGTATGGTGGGAATATGTGGTATGAATAGCTAGCGAACACCTATATATGATTAGTGTGTGAGGAATTTGTAACGACTTCAAAATTTCGATAGTTTATGTCACTAATTGTTCTTAGCCAGACTATCATTGAAAACCTAAAAAGCACTGGTCAGTTGTTCCATCCTGGCTAAAATCATTTCGTGATTTAAACTAACGAAAAGTCACTAATTGAATATATGAAACGTTTCTTTTCTCCTACAATTCCTATCGTTTTTTTTTACTATTCTAGACTGATAGTCTCAATCTTACCACCATAAAAAATAGTTTAATTGATGCAGAAACAAAGCATCAAGCTTCCGGTTGTTCCAATACATCACTACATGCTTGGCTTATTGATCAAAATACTATTAATTGTCAATCACTTACACAAAATGATGACTCAAATGTTAATGACATGCTTCACAAATCAGCAGAAATTGTCCAACTGTTATGCGTTGGGTGCGACCAATGTTCATTCATGGAAGTTGTTGTTTGAAACAAGTAGATAATTAAAGAAATCGAATTTTTATTCCCATTATTTATTTATATGTTTGTTGAATGCAATTAACGACTGAAATTGAATTACTTCGGACTGATGATGTTCTGTTCTTTCTTCCACGTTTTTTATTATTGTGGATCATCTTTGTAATGACTGTTATGGACACATTTACAAGGTTGATTCATTTATGATGTGTGAAAAAATAAGCTTTATTCTTGATAATGATGTTTTCAAGACTGTCGATGATACCTGTATTCTACAAAATGTTTACTTCGAAGTAAATAAAAGGCAAATCTGAAGAAATCTTGCAGTGTTTTTTTTTGTTTAAATCAACTTAAAACAGACAGATATTTGTCATTGATATCGGAAGATGGTCGCGCAGTTTCGCAAATTTACTACTGTTAAGTGTCTAAAATATTCGATGCCTTTAAGTGAAGTTTTTGCTCCAAGATCGGTCCAGACCCTAGTGGGGTCAGGGATCCCCACATCCAGGGTGTTGCATGCTGAGATAAAATAGGTGTAAAATATATCCTACTTTTGAATAAGTGTCTCAGAATAATCCATGATGCAAAGCTTACTATGTACTATTACTTATGCGCGATACTTTAAGTAAGATCAATTAGCTTTCAATTAAATATGAGATGAAAATCTTTATTTTAAAATTAATCCTATTTGAATATTACAAGAGTAGGACACATTTCCTCTATGCTTGTCCCACTCTTTCAGGTCACCTCTTCAAAAGTGGATATACCTTCTAGTTAGTAATATCGAAAACCAGGATGCTCAGGATACCAAGCTACATTATAAAGTTGTAAATTTAATCTCTAATACTTAGTGAACACTGAAAACACAATGATAAAATAATATTGACAAACGTTTAAAGACTAATATAAATTGACCAGTGAACTATCAGTAAACTGTGAAGCCTGCCTAGTTAAAAATAAGAATCTATCCAAATAAAAACACTCTGTATATATCCATTTTAGGATTAATTCAGGTCCCAAGCCAGGGTAAAGAAGGACGGTTGGGGATGGGGTCAGCCAATCCATCTTCCAAAGGTCGACCTTGTTAAGATAACGCTTACCGGAAAAAATTATTTTTACCATTTAAACTCCGCCCGGAGAGTTAAAAGATCTTCATGTAGAATAATTAGGACACGTCAATGTGAAAATTGACATTCTTCTAAAGTCACGAGGACGATGCTCTTTCTAACAACCAGATCAACAAATGATATATGTACGTGGAATGTCCGGACAATGTGGGAGGACCAATCAATTAGCTGCGAAAATGAGGTGATACAACTTGCAATTCTCTGAATAAATGAAGCCCAAGCTGGACAGAAAACAGTAGCTTCGGGAAAGTTGTTGTTGTAGTCTGGTCATGAAGGAAAAGATGCTTCGTACATGTGAAGTTGCACTGGTGTTTTCCAAAGAAGCACGGAAAGTATGGGAACATCTTGGATCCAGGATCATAAAAGCATTCTTCAAAACAAAGAAGGAACGCAAAGTGTGAGAGACTTGAGAATTTGTGTACCTGCAACAAACTGGTTATAGGCGGTGCTATATTCCCCCAGAAAGATATACGAGTCTCACGGATCACAGTATAGAGACCACATTTGCTTCAATAAATTTCAGAATATCCATGGAACAAGTGAAAATGAAGAAAGGGACTGACATAGCTACAGGTCTGCACCTGGTGGTTGCCAGGATGAAAATAAAGCTAAAGAAGGACTGGACAAACAGCACTACAAATGTTCAATACAGCCTTCCTTCGAGATACTAACAAATTCAACGAATACAAGATAGCTCTCAACAACAGGTTCCATGCGTTACAAGATCTACTCAGTCTGTATTACTATAGAGAACAACTAAACACTAACTTCAACGTATCAGGGAGTCATTGGCCGCAAGAAGCAGCATCATGACGAATGGATCTCTATGGAAACCCTGTACAAGTTTCAAGAAAAGAAGAATAAGAAGACAACAGTTCAATAAGGGTAGAGAAAGCCATGGCACAACCCGAATACACAGAAACAAACAAGTGTGAAGAGGAGCATTAAAGCCGACAAGTAGAAATACGAAGAAAAAGCACCAAGAGAAGGAAATATAAGACAGCAACGAACAAACTAGTAGGAAAATATGGTAAACCAGAGAGACCGGTCAAGGACAAAGAAGGCAAGACAATCACCGAGGTTCAAGAACAGAAGAACAGATGGGTAGAATACTTTAAGGAAATCTTGAATAGACCAGCTACATTGAATCCACCGGATATCGAAACAGCACACACAGAATGCCCCCAAATGCCCTGGTATGGACGAGAGTAAGGTGGGCCCTCCCTCTCGAAATGCTCTCACACGGCCACGCGTATACAGCCTCTGCCAGGGAAGTCCTACTCACTGTCTTCTCGTGGCGGGGGTGTTGTTTACGAAAATGAGAAGGCGAAAAGCGAATTTCCGGCTCTTTAACCGGATCCAAACCAGTGGTGCACATGGGCTCCAGTATCCTGAAGGAACAAATGGCGTATGAACCAATTGTTGGTCACCGGCTACCATGGGACTACATCTCCTCACGATGCTCCACTGCCTCGTGGGTCAGAACCTTAGGTCAAAGGCTCGGGGAGTGGCCCCCTAAGAAAACCACCTGCTTCGGTCTGAGCACCCGTCAATATCACAGCCCACACACAAATATGATGAAATGTCGTGGCGCATATATATTTGGTGCCCTCTTGTACCAATATGTATGTGTTCAAATAAAACAAATAATAATACGCACAGAATATCCTATAAATGTCACTCCACCAACGATCGAAGAAATCAGGATGGCCATCAGACAAATCAACAGTGAGAAAGCAGCAGGACCTGACAATATATCAGCTGAAGTCAGACATGGAAACAACTGCAAATATGTTTCACACTCTATTCAGGAAGATTAAGGTGGATGAACAAGTGCTGACAGACTGGAAAGAACGATACCTCATGAAGATACAAAAAGTGAGATTTAAGCGAGTGTGAGAGTTGCATAGGCATCACACGTAACTAGGCTGCATCATTGATAAAAATGGAGGATATGATGTATATCTGAAGGCACTGTTTGGAAAAGCAAGGACACATTACATCGAGAAATGGAGACAGACATGAGAAGAACGAACAACAGTTGGATAGAACTAGAAAGGAATGCCCAGGACAGATTGGGTTGGAGAATGTTGGTCGGTAGCCTGTGCTTCATTGGGAGTAACAGGTGTAAGTAAGTAATGAAGACAAGTAGGCTTATAAGCGCATATCGATTAGTTTAATGTATTTATGATATATAGTGATACCAATGAAATAAAAACTATTCAATTCCTGTTGGGGTGATCCAGAAAACTTCTAGCAAAAGACAAAAAAGGCTCAGGAAACACTAAGAAGCATTTTATCCTATCAGCGTTCACTTGAATTTTACCCAGAAACATCAAGAAAGTGAAAAGTCACATGTAGAGTTCCTGATTGGCTGATTACTATACTGCTACTATGTTTAGTAGCATTCCAGAATTTTCGGGAAACCCAAAGACATCTAAAATACTTATATTTTCTGTACTAAAACGAAGCTTTGGAATAAAATGCTTCTCGTTTATTTTGTGCCTTTTCTCTCGTATTCAGGTCGCTGTGTAGTTCTAGCTTGGAGGAGGGGTGGGGTTACGGGAATAGCTTAGGAACCGAATATAGCGTTCAATTAGCAAGACTTATTAATTCCAAAAGATGAATAATAATAACAAAAACAAAGAAACCTACAATAAACCTGTTGAATAAATAAACAAAACTAATGTAACAATATAAACAAATATTTACTAGTATAGGGGTTGTGGAGATTATTAAGTTTTTGATTGAGATCACGAACCGATTGATGTTAGACCACCAGTGAAAACCTGGGAGCACTGGACGGCTGCTTCGTCCTGTTGTAGGACCCCTCAGCAGTGCTCGTCCGCCATCCCGCCCGCGGGAATCGAACCCAGGGCCTTCGGTATCGCGTGCGAACGCTTAGCCTACTGAACCACTGAGCCGGCGTCCGATAGTGATAGTGTCTAACATCAACTAATTCACGAAATTGCGCGACCAACTTCCATTGTACTGAGGTAGATACTTGTCTCTACCCGACATAAATTAGCTCCACTGATCACGGCTTCTCACTAGAACTTCGGGAATTCCCTCACGAAGCTAGTCACTAGTGAGCACATGTTGATTACTAGTATAGGGGTTGTGGAGATTATTAAATTTTTGACTGAGATCACGAACCGACGAAACGGCCGTTCAGTGCTTCCAGGTTTCCAAAGTTGGTCCAACATCAATCGGTTCGTGATCTCAATCATAAACAAATATTTGTTTATCTGTTTGTTTTTTTTTAAAAAATCTAATATAATTAACCCATGAAAAGTGTAAAAAATATATTATGATAAAATAAAACATCACACATTTAATGTTGTACGATGAGAAATAGCCGATATAGTTTTTTCTTTTACAGAAGTACGCAAACTATTCATTATTGTTATTCTTTTTTTTTTATAAAAAAACTATCATTGAAAGGATCCATCCTACACGTATGTTGGTTACCGACAGACAAAAAAACGTATTTTTTTCTTTTTAGTATTTATTTATACACTGGTAATAATAATTTACATTTCTGTCTGGAGTTGATATTAATATTATTATTATTATTATTATTATTATTATTATTATTATTATTATTAGTTCACAACCTCTTTGTTCTTTGTAAACTATTAAAAATAAATAATAAAATTGTTTTCTTTTTTTTGTTTTCTCAACAAAATGAAAGTATAAATAGTCTTGTTATTATTGCCTTTGTTTATTTAGGTCAATAAATGAATACATATTAATACCTTTTTTTTAAAAAAATATGTTTTCATGGTTTGTTTATTCATTATAAGACTAAATATCAGAATGAAGTGATATAATTGAAAATATGTTTTTATGTACTATTAGCATGTTTTTACTATTATATATATATATATATATAATGGGAACCCTGGAAATAGATTTTATACTAATTGGCAATCGTTAGCATCAGAAAGGGTTGTGAGATAGTAACTTGCTGAAGATAATGATGGATGTGTCGCTTAATTTCGTGGATTAATTGAAGTGACACATTAACACTGTTGGATGCCGGTCGGCTCAGTGGTCTAGTGGTTAAGCGCTCGTGCGCACGAGGATGACATGTCCTGGGTTCGGATCCCGTGGGGCAGGATCGTGGATGGGCATTGCTGAGGATTCCCACAATAGGACGAAACGGCCGTCCAGTGCTTACATATTTCACATGGTAGTTTAGCTTCAGTTGACTCATGATGTCAATTATTGAGATCGTGAGTAAAGTGTATCTACAACTTTAAGTGACTTGTTAGTGATCAATCACTTCTAAACACCTCAGTCCTACAGATCATTCTCTGACTATACAGCTCATTAGTAACTACCATTGGTCATTGAATAATTAGTTGTTGGCGTTTAATAGTCTAACTTGTACTTGGTATTGATAGAATCCTATCAACCGAATTCCTATTTGAGTATACTAAGGCGTATACTAAGGTTTATTGAAGCCTTAGTCATGCGAAAATCCAAACCACCTTTGTGTATTCAAAAACAGTTTGTTCTCACCTTAAACATACCCTGGTAATATTAGCTTATTATCCCGAGTGATGTAGTTTCACATTGTTTTTTGATTATCCTTGTCTCCTCTTACCCTCCATTTCTAGTCTAGTTGACCTTTTATTTTTATGTATAAATGTTCTTAACAAGTATATGTGTGGTCAGATTGTTCGAAATGTATTGCTCTAATATATCACATAGTTCTAATAATCTTCGTCTTCTTATTACACTATCGATATTTCAGTTTAGTCGACTCAACGTTAGTTGATGCCTAGTAATATTTCAATTTCCAACTTGAAATGTAAGATTTATGAATATTTTCCAATCTGAATTCAGCCAATAATATAAACTATCTTTGAATTGAAAAATCTTCACAAATCACATACCCACTAGTGATTGACTTTGTGAAGGATTCCGAAAATTCTAGTTAGGAACTATGATCAATAGAGTTCGACCATTTAAAGACTAAAAAATTATCACACGTGATAATGGATGACACAGTCAAACAATAAAATGGACAGATGGAATCATTCAAAAATTATCATGCACCACAAAAATCCTAAAAGACTTTGGTTTGATTCTGTGCAAAGTGAGCACTTTTGAATATCTCTATATTAAAACAAAGAAGTTTTCCTTTCAAGCACACTGACCAATTATCTACTGCTTTATTTTTGAAAATCATATGACACAAATGTTACAGACAAGTTAACTAATATTCTTGAAGATAATCCACTGTAATTAACTTGAATTTTTGTATATAAAACAAAAATTTTGCATAACATAAATAATCGGAATAGAATATTGATTCGGGAACAGGAATGTCACATGACAGAAAGTAGATGTACCCATTACACAAAGGAATAAATTCATTCACGTGCTCCATACAACATGAATAGAAAGAGTTATACAAGACAAGTGGAATACAGACATGCTTAAGTGTTATGCAGGGATGTTATGTTTATCTTGTTGTTTTTTTTAACGAAGGGGTGTCTGTGTTATTTCATTCAAACGTTAAAGACCGATTATCACTTGTTAAGCAATCGAAGACAAATATTTAGAATGGTCAACAAGTTTGACGTCACTTACTTACTTACTTACTTACGCCTGTTACCCCTCTTGGAGAAGCATAGGCCACCCACCATCACTCTCCATCCAACCCTGTCCTGGGCAATTCTTTTCATATCTGCTTATGAAGATATGAAATTTCATACTTTAAAAATGACTGCAATCAGATTTATCCGATTGAAAATGAATAATTTTAAACGCAATCTATTGTCAAATATAATCCATTTCCTTTTTACATTAACTATTAAAATGACTATAATATCCACAAAAATCCCCTTCTAATATTAATCATCAAATGCTCACTAGTGACTGGCTTCAAGAGGTATTTCCTGAAGTTCTAGTGTGAAGCAGTGACCAGTAGAGTTCAACCGGCTTAATTGTAAGATAGTAACACGCTGATGACTATGGTGGATATGTCGCTCAATTTCGTGGATTAGTTGAAGTTAGACATTAACACCGTTGGATGCCGGCCGGCTCAGTGGTCTAGTGGTTAGGCGCTCACGTGCGAGATTGGTAGGTCCTGGGTTTAAATCACACGAGGCGGGGGCGTGGATGCGCTTTGCTGAGGAGTCCCACAATAGGACGGAACGGTCGTCCAGTACTTTCAGGTTTTCCATGGTGGTCTAGCTTCAATTGACTCATGATCTCAACTATTAAAATTATTATAATATCCACAGAAGTCCTCTTCTGATATTTATCATTTAGATTTAACTTCTAAGTAATTTTAAAATCAAATTCATTATGAACAACGATGGATAGTGGCTAGCAGTGGAATCCAGGACGTGCGTCTCGTCCAATTTGGGACTCGTCAGCTGGATGTACCTGCATCTCAGAGTTGATGTTCATTCTGGGACAATACGCACAGTATGCACTTATGCCAATAAGAGACTGATCAATTTCAGTCCTAAACATCAAATGAGAAGATTCAAGTAAAACAATACCAAGTGAATGAAATTTATTATATTCCATTTAAATAGGCGTTGGCTGAAATCATCATAAAATGTTTCTAACTCTTTGAATTAATCAGCATTATTGTAATAAAAAATAATAATAAGACTAATTTTATTGATTTTCAGTTATATACAGTCTTGATTATTATTGGTTAATTAGAATGATACATTATTTACTCACTCATTTGTGATTGGTTAATTTATACATTGAAAATATTAATGCTGACGTATTCTTACATATTATCGATTTGATGAGTCAGTTAATAAACAAACCTAATTATCAATGAATGAATTCTATGGTCTGTTTTAAAGGGGTAATATAAAATCATAGATGGTGAAAGTTGAAGCTAAAAGATATTTCCTGTGTAACTAGAATAGATTTGGTACTTTTGTAACTATTTGAATTACTTTTTTTTTACTTCTGATTTTCCAATCTTTATCCAAACTGAAGATTGTCTAATAGAATAGTTGTTAGGTAAATCCTATAAGTTAGTTTGATTGAACAATTCCCAGAGTACTTATATATTACTATATATGAATTCTGCTAGTTGTTGAGATAGGAGGAACAACTGTACAAGATAAAATATTTTTTAAGAACAGTAAGTGGTAACCAACTCCAATTAAATATTTTACGATTAGATCTACAAATCGTATCAATAGAAAACTCCACCTTTATGTCTTTTAAATAAATGAACAAAGAAAAACGACAGTATTTCTGTAGTTGGCACGGTATAATGTATTGATGACCTTGAGATAACCAATCGAAATTAAGATGCCTCAAATTTTTTGCGCAATTTGATGTTCATTGATAAATAACATGTTTGCTATTATTAACCAAGTAAAAGTTGGCAATATTTCCTTTCTAAAATGTCTCAGATCAATAGAAATATTTATCGTACAACGATAAAGTGAATTTTAGAAGGTGCTTAAACAAACCTATGAGACATAACTCCTCCTAAGACAAATTGTATGTTAAAGGATTTGATGTGATTCAATACGCAGTCAAGAGTGTTTGGTTGAGCTAGATCATATTCTCCCATTCTCACTCCTACTCGAAATCTCGACCCGATGATTGTCACATTTGTAAAAGGACGGTGGCAAAGTATTACATTCTAGCTGATATCATTTCCTGTTGAAAACGCTGATTCTAATTAGTAAACCTAACTCAAAACTCCAATCTTCCTACATTATAACTGATGTCAGTTGGAAATGAAAAGTTTATGGAGTGATAACCACGAATCACAACACTAACCCAAATCCTAATATGTGACGTTTTCACTGTACTACAAGTGATAATTTGATATGTGAATGTTGGTTACTCAGATCCAAGCTATTATTTTATTGATATTTCGTTGCTTTGTCTTGTTAATTGTTTTATGATTAGTGAGCGTTTCCTTACTGAGTGAAAATTTGCCCAAAGTCGTAAGTCTATTATTCTTTCACACTGTTGCAGCCTTTCTCAACCACGATGAAGTCATCAAAATCTAATTAATGGAGCCAAACAATGTCAGTTAGACAATCACATTGACAGTAGTCATTGATTTATTATAACTCACTGCATCCATTTTTTTCAACGTTAATCTCAGATACAAAACACATACGGCTAACTGAAAAAAACACTCTATAACCATCTTTCTTCACCATAGATGGACATTTTCATGAATTATTTGATTTTTGGTTAAGCTTGAAAGGTTTTATACAAACAACTTCGTCTAAGTTTTACCATTACCATATATCACTAGGACTCATTCATCAAATCATAACACTCAAAGACGTAATTAATTGAAATAATGATTTTAATCAATGTTTCAGATATATTCTCTATACAGTTAATTCCACTTAACATTAAAGTCTAAATTCAACATTTTATTTACACAATAGCAATGACAGACCTAAATAAAATGAGTAATCTTGACGAAAATCAAAACACATAAGGGTAAATCATAAAAAACAAGCTTTATATATAACCTATCATACATCTGAATAACCAAAATGAATAACATTCACTAATAAATTTACATAGAGTTATCTTAGTGTTATTTTATTTTTTGTTTTGTTTTGTTTTTTAAACCCCAGTACCAACTGAATACCTCCACTGAGATATTTAAATTCTTTAAAATGTTCATTACCATGTTGCTTTATCATCTTGGCTATACTTACTTATTTACTTACTAACGCCTGTTACTCCTCGTGAAGGAACATAGGCCGCTCACCAGCATTCTCCATCCAAACCTGTCCCAAACAATCCTTTCCAGCTCCTTCCAGTTGTCATTCATCCTTTTCATATCTGCTCCTATTTCCCGACGTAATGTGTTCTTTGGCCTTCCTCTCTTCCACTTCCCTTCAGGATTCCAAGTTAGGGCTTGCCTCGTGATGCAGTTTGATGGTTTGCGTAATGTATGTCCTATCCATTTCCACCATCTTTTCCTAATTTCTTCTTCAGCTGGAAGCTGGTTTGTTCTTTCACAGAGAAGACTGTTGCTGATGGTATCCGGCCAATGGATGTTGAGTATCTTGTGTAGACAACCACTTATAAATACTTGTACTTTCTTGATGGTGGTTGTAGTAGTAGTTCTCCAAGTTTCAGCTCCGTATAGTAGAAATAACTATCTTGACGTTCGTATTGAAGATTGTGACTTTGATATTGGTTGAAAGTTGTTTTGAGTTCCATATTTTCTTCAACTGTAGGAATATGGCACTTGCTTTGCCAATCCTCGCCTTTACGTCTGCATCTGATCCTCCTTGTTCGTCGATGATGCTTCCTAGGTATGTGAAGGATTCTACATCTTCCAGAGCTTCACCATCAAGAGTGATTGGATTGCTGTTCTTCGTGTTGTATTTGAGGTCCTTGGTTTTCCCCTTGTGTATGTTGAGGTCTACTGATGCAGAGACTGCTGCTACACTGGCTGTCTTTATCTGCATTTGTTCGTGTGTATGTGATAGGAGTTCTACGTCATCTGTGAAGTCCAAATCGTCTAATTGATTCTGAGCTGTCCACTGTATTCCGTGTTTTTCCCTAGATTTCGAGGTCTTCATAATCTTGACTATGAACATTTTAATTTATCTTACACCTTTTTCTGTGTTTCATTGAATTTTAATTTGTTGATCTTTATCTATCTACCTTTATTAATACATAAAGATCATTACAATTAATTTATTAAACAACATATTCTATTGTATTATATAACATCAAATCACTACAATTGTTATTAATATCTTTGAAGGTTACCTGTCACAAATTATGTAATATGTGATATTATTTATCAAATGTTTGTGTATGAATTAATACTCAACGTATCAGACCAGATTACTACATTATTAAAAATTGATTAGTCAGTCAAAATAGGTAAGTGTGATGAGAATGAGGTGACCTAGTATGTGTGTGTGTGATTATTCACTTAATGAGAATGTTAATACTCATTTTAAGTATTGTGTTACATATTTGATTACTTATTTACTCATTACGTGTGAGTAGAAGTATAATGAAGTCGACTTACATACTATTTGTTATAGGCTGACCAAGAGGGCAAATGATCTTCAGTTCGAGCTTTGGTCAGGTCGGGCGAATGCATACTCCTGACAAATCTTATCCTGGGATGGAAAAGTTGTCTGGTTCTCACTGGTTTCCAGAGTTTGTGTAGATGGGATGAAAGATGTTTTATCTATGACCCCAAGTGACGTTTAAACAACCTCGTCGTATTCACATCCACTTCATTCTCGTAAGTAAGCAGACTATGAAAATCGAGAATTTGTCTCCAAAACGTAATGAAGTTTAAGTGTACATTTTGCATGACAAGATTTATTGACTTCTGGAGTTTGTTTTCTACACTTTCAGGTTGACTAAAATATCCAACGGAAGATTGGTTCTCGTGCTCATTATTTATTAAGCTACAAATGTTTTAATTGTGCATTTTCTTACACTTGTCACATAATTTATGAGTAGATTACTGCAACACTCTATAAAATTAAATCGTGAACGTCATCTAATGCTATACGCTGACCAACGACTACAGTGAAGACATTAAAGATCAACTGTACGATAGGCTACAATCAATCATTGAGAAATGACCAAAAAAGAACTTGATCATTCTGATGGGAAACCTAAATGCCAAGGTCGGAATGGACAACACTGGATATGAAGACACCATGGGACTACACGAACTAGGAGAAAGAAAAGAAGTTGGCGAGAGATTTGCAAACTTATATGCCTTCAATAAACTGGTCATAGGCGGCACTATATTCCCACACAAACGCATACACAAAACCACATAGGTTTCATCATATCACGCTACACAGAACCAAATCGACCATATCTGCATCAATACAAAGTTCAGAAGGACTATGAAGGACATGAGAACCAAGAGAAGGGCTGATATAAACTCACTTGCTGGTCGCCAAGACGAAACTGAAACTCAAGAAGCAGTGAACAACGGGGCGGACAACATCACAAAAGTTCAATACGGCTTTTCTTCGGGATACTGACAAACTCAATAAATTCAAGATACTATGAGAGAGAACAAATCAGATCCCAGCGGAGGAAGAAATCAGGAAGAAACGCTGGAAGTGGATAGGACACACATCAAGGAAAGCACTTAACTGTGTCACAAGATAAGCCCTCACTTGGAATTTTCAAGGCCAAAGGAGATGAGGAATACCAGAGAACACATTACGTCGAGAAATGGAGACAGACATGAGAAGAATGAACAGCAATTGAATAGTAGTAGAAAGGAATGCCTAGGACAGATTGGGTTGTAGAATGTTGGTCGGCTGCCGGTGCTCCACTGGGAGTTACAGGCGTAAGTAAGTAATGACGTGAACTACAGATCTGTAATTTTTCTATTAAACTGTAACTTTTAAAAACAAACTACTTTACAACTTTCGTCCATATTTAATATTTAATTCAAGCAATTAATCGGGGTTTTTTCATTGGTCACTATTTTCCCTACCCTGCTAAGCTAATCATACAAAGTAGACGCCCAAAAGTACAAAATTCTTGTCATTTTTTAAATTGTAACTCTTCATCGTTGGTACTCTCGGCTAGCATTAACTTGTAAACAACTATATTGTTTTAACGTTATGAATTTATTAATTTGACAAATTTGTCAATGATAATAAGTATTTTTTAAAGTAAAGAGAGTACAGCAAAGAAATTTTTCTGTTCGAAGAAATCATTTACTTAAGCTGTATATTCGTATTTATTGTTGTATAGTAAATGTATTTTTATAGAAGGTTAGAAAAGATTCTATCATAAAGTGATTTGAGACTTCAAATATCAAATCAGGTTGCGTAATAATCAAGGGGTTCGAGAGTAACAGAAGGCTAATTTCGTTGAAAAGATTTTCTCAGCAGAATTAAGTTTATTTTTATTTAATGACACAATAGGTTATTTTAATTAGTTTTAAATTTTATGGTTGAACGTGATTTAATCATTTTCAAATGGAGAAGAGTATAAGGACAAAAACCAGAAAACAGCTTCAGTAAATTGATAGTTTATAGGAAAGATAACAATAATATTGCAAAATGTAAATAGAATTTACATAATTAAAGAGTCTATCAACATTTTTTTGCAGGTTACTATGCTTGTAAATTTAAAAAAACAACGATACGAAAATTCGTCCTTATGGATAAAGATTATCCTTCTTCTCGAACCATTTTCGGGAATGAAAAACGTTTGCAGACTCTCAACATACACACATAACATCAATAGATCAGTTGTAGATACATGTCAGTATTACAGGAGGTCAATCACCTTCCGGATGGCTCAGTGGAAATGTCTTTGATTGTATAGCTAGGTAATACAAGATCAAATCTGTCAGGGACTATCAGTTCCATCAAGATTACAGGTATGCCTTGTTAACAGGTTCCAGATAGCATGTAATCTACATCTACAGGAGCTTCCTGTTGACTACCTCCAAACACAATAGTACATCCCAACATTCTTCTAATTTACAGTTAGTTATGGAGGGTAAAGGCTAGGAGTTTTGAGGTTACGATTTTCATTACGAACTGATATCAGCTATAATGCTGAAAATGTTCACCCAAGAAATATAGTGCCACCATGATAAGGTCTATTTCATGATGAATGGTTTATCGTTCAGATTTAGGAATATTATTGATTTGCTTGTCGTATACAATCTAAAAAGGTAGAATCAAGTATTAGATGCGTTTAACCCTACCATTTTTACCCTATGATTGCAAAATTTAATCTTTGACAACAATCGTTATATAACAGTTGACAAAAGCTAAAATTTTCTTTTACCAGTTTGTGACTTATCATTTTGTACTACTGATAAGATAATGTGACTTGAGATATATTCATTAAGAATTTGAACAAGGTAATTTACACATAAAAGACTTCTCCAATCAATAATATAGAATTTATAATACCCACTTATCTGATAGGCTCATAAATATACTGTCAAGGTCATATGTTCTAGACTGATAACCACACAGAAAGGATTTTATCAACAAACTTGTATTCAAAACTTTTCGAACATATAATCCAGACAGCAAAATACCGTTAAAGCCTAGCTTAGTGAATGATTTCTTAAGTAACTGTCAATAACTAAATAAAGTAAAATAAGAATTTTTCCTTATGCAATGTGAAAGTGAAACGATTTCCAACTTTGTAGTTTAACCAACACAAGGAATGCTGTCATCACTAACAATTATACGTTGGACATAAATCAAACAGGAGGAAAATGAGAAAAAAACAGTACATAAGAAGACTAATTGAATTATTATTTCAATGGTTGAGATCATGAGTCAATTGAAGCTAGACCATCATGGAAAACCTGGAAGCTCTAGACGGCCGTTTCGTCCTATTGTGAGACTCTTCAGTAGGTAGGTCCTGGGTTCGAATCTCGAGAGGCGAGGTCGTGAATTCGCACTGGTGAGGAGTCTCACAATAGGACGAAACGGCCGTCCAGTGCTTCCAGGTTTTTCATGGTGATCTAGCTTCAACTGACTCATGATCTCAACCATTGAAATTACTATAATATCCACAAAATCCTTCTGATATACATTATTATTGTTGTCTATTTTTTCAAATATTATGATTGGCTTACTAATTCAAAATATAAGGTTATATCTAATTTATAATGTCAATAAAATCGTTTGAGAGACAAACTGATGACCTGGGAAGAAAAACAAAATCTGGCCAACCTTGAAAAGATAAAGGAATTAAGTCATGTTTTTTTTAACATTTAGTACAAAGAGAGATAAATTTTCGAAATTGAGCTATGTAATATTTGTATGTGATGGTCTAGACATTTTGAACTTACCATGAAGTAAATATTGTGTTGTACCAAAATTAAAGAATAAATAATCCGAATGGGTTTTTGTGGATATTATAGTAAGTTTAATAGTTGAGATCATGAGTCAATTAGAAGCTAGATTACCATGGAAAACCTCGAAACACTGGACGGCCGTTTTGGGGTTTAGAAGTTAAGGAAATCAAATTCCGGTTGCTTAAACAAACTTCGGCTGATAAATGAATGATAATGAATTCTCATTTGCAAATATTATGCTCCATTTCACTTTTTTCAACCATTTCTATTCAATAAAATACATGCTAACTAATCTTTGGTTAAACTTCTCCATCCAGCATTACATTTATTGAATCGTATATGTTAAAAAAACCTTTCTGATAGACAATATTGAAGATGCGGATGAAGTGACTGGCTAAGACCAGATAAATTTTGGCAATTAAAGAATAAGAAGATTTCGAATAACCATGTATGAATATATTCATACTTCTGTAACTGACAGCCGTCAAGATCATAAATAAAACAAAACTGTCTTTATTTAAAATCTCATGAAAAATATAATAGATATTATGTTAGACGGCTGAAGACAGTTCAGGAAAATCTCCATATCTGTTCTGTATGCTAGTTGACACTTAACAACAAGATATATCCACAATCTTTGGAGAATTGATGCCCCTCACATAACTCGAATCTGTCTCATCATCTAACCTCGAACATATTGCATCGCTATTTCTAAAACACTTATTGCATCACTACTTGATCTATTGAATTTCACCAACACTGAATACAACACTTGGTTACTGTTCATTAATCGATTAGTTTGAAATTAAGGAAAATAAGTTGTAAATAGAAATCGAGAAAGTAGATAAGCGTTTTAACAACTAAACCAGGAGAAATTTGTTTATTTTAGTAGTTATTTGGCTAAACCATTGTACTGAATTCCCTGTCAAATTTAAGGTTATCATCTCGAGATAAATATTAGTCCAAAGGGAACTTTCTGATCAGTGTTGTCTGAAGTTACGTTTTTATGTTTTTGGTGCTATTACTAAATAAAAATTATATACCTGTAATCCCCTAATTTTAAGCTTTTATTTGACAAGAAAACCATTGTTTTGTGTTCTGCCTTTCCCAAGTTATTGTTAATTTATTATATATCTGTCATTCAGTTCTCTTCAACTTATCGTGTAGTTGTGCTCATATTGTAATTTCCTAATTCTCTTTATGTGTGATCAGTAGTTTTCTCTCTAACATTGTATGTATGATTCATAAATTCGAGATGTATGATCAGAAGTTATCGGTTTGATGAGTCGTGCTCTATTCTGGCTATCAAAGCAGCGAGAGTGTGAAACCGTATTCTGGAACAATAGTCATTTGATGTTGTTTCACACTTACCGTGTTATTTTTTAGCGAAAGGTTATTGCTACCAAATAGACAGTCTGGAAAATCCGCTCAATATTCGGAATAGATCACTAAATTTCTTCCTGTCTTATGGTTCGTTCTCACGTGCCTCAAATCAACTAAACATGAAAATCTGTTTATTCTCACTGACACATCAAAGGTTAACGCTGACAGTTTACTCCGTTTTTAGGTCACTAATTTGGCATCTAATATTTCAACTTCAGTCAGTCCAAAATATTGAGAGGTCATCGTTCATTTTTATAGTGGTTAACTGTCCTACTTACATGACTGAACGCTACAGACCGTGGCTTTCCACCAAGACTCGAAGCAAATAACTAACGATCAAGCGATGCTTATTTGAATGGGGGTTTTGTGGAGACATTTTGTTTTGATAACTGTTTCAGTGAGATCTCCACCATCACATCTTCAAACAGCATTCATCTGAAAATAGCTTATGCAAAGAACAACTTCTCAGAAATAATATTACATTCTAGTTTAATAACTCGCGGTATAATAATATTGATCCAATGTAACTCATGATATATCAATATCTTTGCATTAAAGTAAATGTGATTTTCTCCTGAGTGGTCGTAAGAAAATTTTTAACCTCTGTATGTGTTTTCAGTATAGTTTGAAAGAGAGTTAAACACTCACTGTCACAACTATACGCTTTACCACGGTACCCTAAATTCTGTTCAACATGTCCAACTTGAAAATTAAATCATCTGTAACACTTATAAAACAATATCTCTTTGAGAATACTTTAAACAATATCTCCCAGTTAAGACAATCAATATAGATACCCAAAAATAGTAACTAAATTATCATCTCTCTCTTTATACTAATACAAAAGATTTAACTATACATTTTACCAGTTTAGTGGTTGTGGAGATTGTTAAGCTTTTGATTGAGATCATGAACCGATTGATGTTACATTTTACAATCAAGTAAAGAAATAATAATTATTATGATCATCAAAAATGACTGACATAATTTCTTCCAATTCCATTATTTGCAACACAAATGTAGTTTATTTAATAAATTCTCTTAGTTTACAATACACTCTATTATCCAATTTGTTCTACTCTTTTGAGATCTCGTCAACAACTTTTTTGTAATCATATTATTTATTGTAAACATTTTAAATAGACGCGCAAAAATATAATAAAAATCAATAATATATATTGATTAATTAAATAATTGACATAAATTGAAAATGAGTACATTGATTCAATGTTTTAAATGATGAATGAATGAATGAAAATTTTGCATAAATCATGTTTTTATTGTTGTTTATTTACGTCCAATATTATGGCTGCCAATTTTTTTTTAGAAATGATTCCGTCTAGTCTTTATCTTTCTATCATTTAAAGCCTTGTAACTAATTGAGGGAATAAAAATATTTCGAATTTAATTCGATTGTTAGTTGATATGTAAGTGACTTTTAAATACTGAAACCCATTCAACTATTCTCTAGTCTAGTGTAACTGAATCATGACTGCCAACATCTTATTCAACAGATATACTATTTATTATTAGTCATAAGAGTCTTTATTTTTCCTCTATAGACTATCAGGATTGTATTTGATTAACCTTCGTTAATATACATGCTCACTGATGCGATGCGATGCAATTCAGTTGATGTGTCCTGTCTGAACAGTATAACATACATGTCCTGGATCCCACTATATACACTACTGTTTTTTAAATATCAATAAATTTTTTAATTTAATAAATACTTCGCAGAAAGTACATACATGCTGTTTATTTGGATCTCTATCAGACAAACGTATTTATCTACTTGGGTGGTTTCTGAAGAAAAAAAAGAACATTTTGAGAAGATTCCTAATTTGCTAACTGGTGGAAGTGGAAGGAAAACTGACTAATATAGATTTGTAGTAGTGAAATGGTTAAACTACGTTGGAATAAATGTTTTGATATAGCAATATTTACTTCCTCATTACATATGGAGTTTTGGCCATTACATGCTTCGATCTGTTTTGGGAGTCCTCACCTGGATGTATTTGAATATTAGTGAGAAGACGGGTTTCCATAGAAGGATGAAAACACCTATCCTGGCTTCTACTGCTTATCAATATCTAGAATCTTATCAAATAACTAACAAATGAAAGTTGACGATTTTTATTCATCGAATTACAACTAAATTGGCAACAGAAACTCCACTTATAACAAGTTCAGGAGAATGAACACCAACTTCACAAGGCCAGATATTTTTTCCAAAGTTTAAAAAAGTGAAAAATCTATAAAGTTCTTTTTGGATTTTAGTTATGGATAGATAAGATAACTGTATAACGATAATATCTTGATATTGAGTGAACCATTGCACTGCCTATCTGAGGATTCCTTCCTTTAAAATTATAGTTCATCGCAAAATAAGCTTGATAGTTATGGATAAAAACTGAAATAACGTATAGTGAATTTGAATCAAGGAACTAAATATAGATTGCACCATACATTTTAATGAAACAATTAAAATCCCTGAACCTAATTCATATTTACTGGAATTCAAATGCCATAACATACTTTCGAACAAAAACCTGTGTGTATATCATTAATTGTTACAACCATAGAATGACTAATCACAATCTAATTCAATGACAACCCACATAACTTGATAGAATTATCAGATTATTCGATTGACAATACTTAGGTATGATTCAAGCGTTCAACATCTTTTGTGCAGAGCTCGGGATAAACTGAACTGAATTTCATCTAACGCAACTTTATCTGTCACTGGATAAATGACTTATGCACTGTAAATTTACGTAACGTACTTTTATGAATGAAAAGGTAACGTAACTGCAATCATAGACATCAAGTATACTAAAGATTGGTCTAATTTACTACAAACATTAGAATGAAAAGTTCAGCTAACAGACAAATATTAACCTAATCAAGATATCCACTACATGTTTCACTAAAAGTAGCATGCACTCCACCTGAACACTACAATCACATTCATTTTTGTGATTTTGTATCACGATTTTCAGGTATGAAAAATAAATGATCCGCCCACAAAATAATTAACCAATAACTGAAATGCATATTTTCAAGCTAGATCATATGACCTTGACCACTTGAAGGACAAATATTCACGTAATTGACACGCCCTAAATGCGTGACTGACAGCTGACTCAATTTTGATTGGCTAAATTAATTCATATTTAATATCCTTAGTTAGTCTATTCATTGGTCAGTTTAATTTCGTATGCAAGGGATGGGGCGTGCCAACTGATAAATAAACGTGGTTATGAGTTTGCATCAGTTAATCTAAAATACCACGCGAACTCTAGTCTTACTCATAATATGGGTATAGCCTACGAGTCTATATGCCTACCTGGTGCGACAGTGGATTCCGGATTCGACAAAGTTAGTTTTAAACTATTTCAAACAACATTGTATATTTGCTATAGTATTTATCTTTTTTTTAAATAATTATGCGAGGTTTGTTTTACAGATTAATGAATTGCAAGCTGCTGAAGTTTTACTATCACTGGCCAAAGGTTCATGCTCGAACTGGTCAATATTTCCACAAAATAAATCATCAGTAACCCAAAATTTTTATTGTTCCGAATATCATCGAAATATGTTTAAAGAGTCAGTTATACAAAAAACAGGAGAAAATGAACCAAGGAGTAAATCTCAATCCTACTTAACATTAGATAGAAATTTACATCGGAATATAAAATTTAAACTTCATCGGATTAAATCTTTAACTAATAAGGAATCACAATCATCAATTAATTTCGATAAATTGCAAAAAGTTCCGGAAACTATTCCTCATCAAAATGTCACTTCATTTAGCCCTATCATGAATACACCTAATTTACAAGTGAGTTATATTATGTATTAATATTTTTGTTATTATGAATAATATTTTAAGAATGAAACGTTAGAAGATGAAGTTGAACTTTTACGGGGTCTGAAACGTCGTTAGCATAGCCTAATACTTCTAGTTAGTCTTTAGACTTGGATTTTATCATAGGTAGTATATATATACTGACTTCTCACCGCTTGAAAATGTTAGGTTAATGATGACATCATTGAAAAGTTTGGAAGAATCTCTTTCTATTGTTGATATAAGCTGTTTAAACACAATCTTATTTAGCTCTAAATCATAGAACAACAGTAAATCTATTCATGGAGGGATTATAATTTCTTGACAGGAACCAATCAAGTCTAATGTTGCGCATATTGAATCCATTCATGTGAATGAATGGATGTTATTCATTTTTGGCATTATAGCGGATATCAGAATATAGTGAAAACCCAAAAGCCTAATTTTGATTCCTCTTGCTAATTTTTAACCCTATTTCGAACTTAGTAAATTGTTCAAGTTTCTTATGGTCACTTTAATATCGCTCAAATGTTGTCCGTATACACCATTCTCACCGGTTATGTTTTTGCTAAGAACCTATTATTTACATTCCAATTTGGAGAAACGTTTTACTCAATTAGTGTGTGTCAACTAATTAAGGAACTGTAAATTGTTTCAAAGTTAAATTTTCCATTTTTTACTACAGACCACATTTACACAAGAGCCTACTGAAATCTACCTCTAAAGTTTATTACAATACTTAGTGCACTCTATGAAAACTAATTTTTTACAGCTTATTTACATATTCTCAATTAAAATATCTCTCCCAAGGTATTTCTTATTTTGTAATGATTTAATTGGGTTGGGGATAAACTCCACGTTACCAAGTCATCTAAGTGTATCGTAGTCAGTAATTACGGTTATGTTTTCGTTAATTTAGCCACTCAATTGTAGATATTTTGGAATAATTTCTATTATAGAATTGGTTGGAGGTATGACTTTTGCCAAGTTGTAATTTTTCTTCCATCATTACTGACTGCCCTACACTTGACACGTCCATAGCCTGATGGAGTGGTACTTTTGTCATAGAAAACTATATTTTCCATGTAAGCCAGCATAAAGGACAGAAAACGAAATACGCCCTCCATCACTGATTATGATAGTGGAAATAATAATTCCCGATTCATTTTGGTTGGTTGTTAGTGTAGTGAACAAGAACACGGGTGGGGACAATCGATTGTATTTAGCACAAAGATTACAGACTATCTCAATAAATGTGAATACCATCAAGTCAATCATCAATTTGCAAAATATCATTCCATCATATCAAACTGTACTGTTCCCGTTGCAAACACTAATCCATTGTCTCCCATTCCATTGTACATGTGTTTTCTTACAATTCCATTGTGCTCTTGATCTTCGCCATCTTCTGCTGCCGGACCTTACGTTTATTTAACGCACGTTATATACTACTTATATGAATATAAGTAGCTCACACCACATTAGGTGCAAGGTCGAAATTGAGAACAAGGGTGGAATTTATCCCCATCCATTAATTGCTTCCATTAGAAGTAGACTATACCACCGACCTTGGACGGCCCATCAACCAATCAGAGACAGTATTTGGTTGTAAAGCTAAGTGATTAAAATACAGTGGCTAAACTGTTTTGTCATGAATGATGTGATGTCGTTACACGCTGAATTATTTATTAAATTAAATGAGAAAGAGTTATGTATACGAATAAGGCCTATAAGTTATGGTTAAGATTAATAATTACGGTAAGCGTACCCATTGATCAGTGTAAAACTACAAGTACTTTCTCGTCTAAATCCAAAGAGTCACTGACTTTCGTCCCTAGAGTTCTCTATTTTTTTCATGTTGGTGTGTGTAAAGTATATGGACGACTTGAAACTATATTTTAGCCAGCGAGAATACAAATTCTAGTTATTAAATTACTTATAAAAAAAGTAATATGTTGCACATATTTTATATGAATAATGAACATTTATGTATGAATTGTTAGGGTTTTTATCACGAACTAAAATCAGCTATAGTGTAAAGATAAATTTCGGACCGAAATTTGATTAGTTCGTCCCGGTACTTTACTTCTGCCATCATGTTTACCAATATTAGGCGTATCAGTAGCTAAACATTGGTAAATTATACTCCTTATGTACTTATCTTTTAGTTAGTTTCAAGCTATCCTTCATGGCTCTTAGAATTTCCTTCAAAATAACAAAGCCACTAAGTCAGATAGGTTTAGAATTATATTCTACCTGTTTTTCTGACTGCTACAGAATTTTAATATTGACTTTAATAGGAATCCATAGTTCTTATTCTTCAATTTTACTTATTATTCTTGAGCCGACTTCTGTATGTTTTCAAAAGATGTTAAATCACGAGCCGATCTTAGTTAGGCCATCGTTGAAAACCTAGAAGCACCAGACAAACTTTTCGTCTAGGTATACGATACTTCAGTAGTGTGCTTCCACATCCCTGGATCCGGAATCGAAACCACAACCTTCTGTCTCGCGCGCGAATGCTTAACTCCTAGACTATTAAGCTGCCATCCAACGCTGTTATTGTTTGACTCCGATCTCATCACGATAGTACGCTACCATCTTCCATTGCTTGTAGTGAATAACTGTCCCACATTCGACACGACTGAACTCTACTGGTCATGGTTTCTCACTAGAACCCCAGGAAATCCATCTAGAAGCCAAGCACTTGTGGGGATGTGATTATTATCAGTATAGGGTTTTTTGAAGACTAGAATCTTCATAGATTTTAAATCATCAACTGATCTCTATGTTTGGCTTTTTAGTATTACTGTTAATATTATGATTTAAACCGTTTTATTTCTACTATTTTATCTCCAATTGTTACACTGACGAGAATTATTTCAGCTTATTCAAGCTTACGTTTATTAAAAAATTCTACGTGGTTTTTTACTGATTGACTAACTGGCTATTGGTCTGAAAATAAATTGTAATCCATTGAATTTTTAGGGTAGATTCTATGTAATAAAGAGATAGAACTCTGATTTAATTTGTAATAGTTTGGATTGTCCCGTTGTTGGTGTTTTGACTTGAATTTGATCAACCTTAGTTAGCATACGTGCATCCTGTGCAGATTGCTTCATTATAACCATCATGGTATAGGTTTACGTAGAATGGATGAAATGTAGCCAGCAGTGGAATCTAGGACTTATATTTCGTCCTGTTTACGACTCGTCAGATCGATGTACCCGCATCCTGGATCCTAGTCTGATACCCTTCGCTCGAAACCCCAACGCATTATCCACTTAGATTCTGAGTCTTAAACACTGTAGGTAATTGACTATCTGCAGCGAATGGTTCCGGGTTCAAATCTCAGAGTAGACATAAACTCTGGGACGCGAGTGCATCCAGATGACGAATCCCGAAATAGGAGAATACATACGTCCCTAATTCCACTGTTGACCACACTCCATCTATTCTATGTAGACAAAACTCTTGTTATACCTAGCTGTTGAATCTCTATCATGAGTTACTGACCCTGTTGTAAACCCTCTTACGCTTTTTACCCCTCGTGGAGAAGCATAGGCCGCCCACTAGCACTCTCCATCCAACCCTGTTCTGAGCAATCCTTTTCTTATATGCTTCTAATTCTCTGCGTAGTGTGTCCCTTGACCTTTCTCTTTTCTGTTTGCCATCAGGATTCTAAGTTGGTGATTTCCTCAATGTGTATCCTATCCACTTCCAACGTCTTTTCCTAATTTTCTCCTCAGCTGGAAGCTGGTTTCTTCTCTCCCATAGTAGACTGTTGCTCATAGTATTCGGCCAAAAAACCGTGCGTAGACAATTGTTTATAAATACTTGTGCCTTTTTGATGATGGTTGTAGTAGTTCCCCACGTTTCAGCTGCGTAAAGTAGAAATCGCTGTCTTGATGTCCGTATTGAAGATTATGACTTTTATATTGATTGAGAGTGGTTTTGAGTTGTATATGTTCTTCAATTGTAGGAATGCGGCCCTTGCTTTGCCAATCTTCGCCTTTACATCTGCATCAGATCCTCCACGTTCATCGATGATGCTACCTAGATACGTGAAACTTTCCACCTCTTCCAGAGTTTCGCCATCAAGTGTGATTGCGTTGGTGTTCTCTGTGTTGTATTCGAAGATCTAGCTTTTTATTGAGGCCTACTGATGCAGAGGCTGTTGCTACACTAGTTGTCTTCATCTGCATTTGTTGGTGTGTATGGGATAGAAGAGCCAGGTCATCTGCGAAGTCCAAATCTTCTAATTGATCAACAGCTGTCCATTGTATTCCGTGTTTCCCCTGAGACGTGGAGGTCTTCATAATCCAGTCAACAACCAGAAGAAAGATGAGGGCGGAGAGTAGTTAGCCTTGTCTGACTCCGGCCTTTACTTAGAATGCATCTGTCAGCCGGCCTTCATGTCCAGCCGCTCAGTATACTCCATCTTATGACGTTGGCTATCTTCTCGGGTACACTCAACTGTCGAAAACTCCATAAAGTTCTCCTATCCACACTGTCAAACGCCTTCACACAGTCAGTGAAGTTGATGTATAGTGACGACCTCCATTCAGTTGATTGCGTAACAATGATACATAGTATCGCGCATTGGTATATGCACGACCGGTCCGTTCGAAATCTGAACTGTCGATCTGGAAGCTTGGCACCTACCATGTCTTTCCTGTGGTTAAACAACACTGTTGAAAACGTTTTCTGGTACTGAAAGTAGTGTGATGCCTATGCAACTCTCACACTCGCTTAAATCTCACTTTTTGTATCTTCATGAGGTATCGTTCTTTCCAGTCTGTCAGCACTTGTTCATCCACCTTAATCTTCCTGAATAGAGTGTGAAACATATTTGCAGTTGTTTCCATGTCTGACTTCAGCTGATATATTGTCAGGTCCTGCTGCTTTCTCACTGTTGATTTGTCTGATGGCCATCCTGATTTCTTCGATCGTTGGTGGAGTGACATTTATATGATATTCTGTGTGTGTTGTTTCAATATCCGGTGGATTCAATGTAGCTGGTCTATTCAAGAGTTCCTTAAAGTATTCTACCCATCTGTTCCTCTGTTCTTGAACCTCGGTGATTGTTTTGCCTTCTTTGTCCTTGACCGTTCTCTCTGGTTTACCATATTTCCCTACTAGTTTGTTCGTTGCTGTCTTATATTTCCTTCTCTTGATGCTTTTTCTTCGTATTTTTACTTGTCGGCTCTAATGCTCCTCTTCACACTCTTGTTTGTTTCTGTGTATTCAGCTTGTACCCTGACTTCCCCTGTTCTTGTTCGGTTGTTGTCAATTTCTGTCTTCTTATTCTTTCTTTCTTGAATCTTGTCCAGGGTTTCCATAGAGATCCATTGGCCATGATGATGCTTCTTGAGACCCAGAACCTCTTGACACGTTGAAGTTAATGCTTCTTTGATACCTTTCCAGTTGTCCTCCATAGTAGTTTCTTCTTCATTCAGTAGATCCTGCAAGGCTTGGAACCTGTTGTTGAGAGCTATCTTGAATTTGTTAGTATCTCGAAGGGAAACTGTATTGAACCTTTGTAGTGCTGTTTGTCCAGTTCTTCTTTAGCTTCAGTTTTAAATTGGCCACAACTAGATGGTGATCTGAAGCTATATCAGCTCCTCTCTTGGTTCTCACATCTTCCATTGTCCTTCGGAACTTTTTATTGATGAGAATATGACCCATCTTTTTGTCTGCAGTGTGGTCCGGTGAGATCCATGTGGCTTTGTGTATAAGTTTGCGTGGGAATATTGTGCCTCCTATGACCAATTTGTTGAATGCACATAGATTTGCAAACCTCTCACCATCCTCGTTTCTCTCTCCCATTCCATGTCGCCCCATGATATCCTCATACCCGGTGTTGTATATTCCGACTTTGGCGGTTAGGTCTCCCATCAGGATGGTCAGGTCCTTTCCTGGACACTTCTATACGATCGACTGCAGCCTCTCATAAAACTGATCTTCATCGTCGTCATTGATATTATCGGTAGGCACATAACAGTGGAAAACATACATTGTGATTCCCTCCTTCGTTTTGGAGAATGTTTTAATGATTCTGGATCAATGAAATTCCCATCTTATAAGTGCATTTCGTGCTTTTTTGGACAGCATCAGAGCGACTGCCTGAGTGTATGACCGGAGTACAACAGCATCTCTCCCGTATCTAGCCTTTGCTGTCCAGCTTGAGTCCAATGGGTTTCGCTGATCCCCACTACTGCCAATTTGTATCTCCTCATTTTCGTTGCTATTTGACTGGTCCTCCCGGTCTCCGACATAGTCCGGACGTTCTGTGTATCTATATTAATTGTTGCTCTGGTTGTTAGAAGGTATATCGACCTCGTGACTTTCGAAGAATCTTGGCTTTCACCAAGAGACATAATAATTCTTCCTTCAACTCGTAGAACAGAGTTTAAATGGTTTATCCTGGTTGGTGTTTTTTAACAAGATTCTTTTCTACGGGATGGGGTTGTCGACCCTCCTCTTTTACCTGGGCTTGCGACCGGCAGTAACTCTAGAAGAGCAACAGGTGGAGTGGCAAACCCTCTACATTTAAAAATTATTAATGCTCTTCAGTTAGACGAAATCTTAAATATCTGTTTACTAATAGAACTTTTGAACATTGCGTTATAATATGCAATTAAATTTCAACAGTCAATTTTTTATTCATTCAACCCATTGGTAGTCATTATCATTTTAAATAATAATAGAATATAACTGTATATACTTCAATGTTTATGTATTTCCCCCTTGAACTTTTAAAAAATACTCTTAGATATCAAATCCTTCTTTAGAAACATCAAGCAATGAACAGGTATCTTTCTACAATAATCAATCTTCTTTGAATAATTTAAACACTAATTGGTCAAATAATCTACCTATTAACACTGGTGAATCTCACCTTCTAACTAAGTCATTTCAACAAATCGATGAAAATTCTTCTGATTCTAAGCATATTCCATTGACTAATAAAACAAATCAATTTACTACTGATCAACAATCTGATAACCGAGTTACTTTTACTCTTTGGAATGATTGTGAACTTTCTTCTACAGCTTCTAATTCTTTCAATTGTGAAAATGATAATCAAAAAAGTGTTGAGCAACACCAATACATTTTGGATCGATTACTTCATACTAACTCTGATCTTACAACATTACTGCATTCATCATTATCATCATCAACGACAACAAATGATACATTTCGATCATCTAATTCAGATTCACAGCTTTTACGGTATGATTTAAATGATTTTCCTCAGTGTACACTAACTCATTATTATGATCAAATGGTTGGTAGACAACCTATCGATGAAACAATAACATCAGTAAGTTTTTTTACATCTTTTTTATTTTTTCCTATGAGAAATGATAATTCCTAAACGTTTTTAGAAAGCGTTGATAGGGTTAAAGGAAAATCAAGTTTTTGACTAGAATTTAAACTATCAATATCATACAAAACTTGATGGATATTGGGTTCAAATCTGCATAAATTAAGGAGTATGTAATTGTTAGCAGGATAGATTTCTATCTATCTTTGGTTAGCCTCAAATCGGAATACGTTAACAGGTTCATTTTCAAATCAATCATCCCTAGTAGACTAACCATGATGTAATACGTTTCTATATAAACTGTAATTAATTAACTATTCTATCTTTGTCACCTGGGTTATTGGAATAAATTTTGCCAGCTTTTAATTCTCATGTTAATTTGAGTAAAGTTCAGTTAATTTTTGTGTTCAAGAAATGCATGATAGTAGAAAAACATAATCGGTATAGTAAAATGCTTTTAAATAAAACCATAACAACAGTTCAATACTTATTTGATCTTCATTTGATAATCAGCACTATCCTCGGACCGACTGCTTTAGTTTCCTAACAGCTAAGCAGTTATAAATTAAACTCTAAAGCAATTTTAGAATTCAATTATCCAATGTGTAAAGATTAGTCTTCAAATCATGACTATTTACCCACTTTTTCATACTAAAATTGATTTCATCCAATATATCCTGTGTATAATAAACATAATACTTTGAGCTACTATCAATATTTTATCAGTCTTCAGCACATCAGTGAATTAATCCAGTTGATGTGGACAACACTACTTGAACTAGTCGATGAACTTTTTACTTTACGTACATTTCGATATGACTCTTCTACATTTCTTCACTTGATATTCCAATTATTTAATCTGAGCGCTTGAAATTTGTAGTATTTCAAGTTGTGATCCACATGGTTGTAATTGTTTGTCATTTGTATCTCATCATCACTCCTATTTAGACCATTTACGTAATCAGTGTTTTTGTGACACTACATAATAAGTAGTATACGCTCCCTATCATAGAAGTGTATGGAATGGAGATATTATTTTATAACTTCAAATAAATGCACCCAGCGTTTAATTCAGTATCGAAACTGCTGTAATGTCAACTATGTTCAGGCTTGATTGATGTAAAGGTTTACGTTCAAAATAACTTGAAAACAATGAAAAATATATTAGTTAGATGTTATTAAGGATGATAATGATGGTAATGTAACTGTTCAGACAACAAATAAGTAGTATCTATCACCATTCACCGTCATGTGGTCAAGCCGGCCTACTAAACTATTGACTTACTTTTGTGGTTCATTCGTTCGTATACAGTAAATAGGTGTTTCTAAAGTTACAAATAATCTTGGGAAGTTTTAAGCTTTTAAGAAATACGCTGAAATTGGTAATCGAATTAATAAATTCTTTATTCTGAAAATAAATTACAGAACGCATATCGATTTACAACCACGACCAGGTTGATATAGACAACAATGTTACATGTCAAGGACAGATAAATGAATTTAGATTGTTTAAGATACAGTTGTACGTTTTTTACATAGAGGCATCAATTGGGAATCATTAATTCTTTCTAGAGGAACTTTTTGATGATGTATGAATAGTGTATCTAATCTCATTCCCGGTGCTATTGTAGGGTAATTGTAATCATCTAAAACTTGGGTAAAGAAAGCGGGATCAGAGAGCATAGAACAATAACAAAGATAATTGGTACGATAGGTCTACTATTATTACATGTGTACCAGGATGTTTTATGATCTACTGTTTAGGATAATTATTAATTAAATTAGTTAAGTTTGTTAAAAACAATTTAAGTGTAAAATATCTTCATGTAGAAAAGTTAATGAGTGAGTACAATAATAATAATAATAACGATAAAACATTTAATGTTCCTATGATTTCACTAATAAAACACAATATATTTAAAGATGTAAGCACGTTTATGGAAGTTTAAGAGGAGCAACAAACATTGACACAACAAACAAATGATTTAGAGTAATTTTAATTCATGATCATCATTGTGGTAAATTATTCCAGAGTCTCAAACGTTCAGCGGTAAAAGAATTCATATAGAAATATTCCTAATAAAACTGTTTCATACACGATAAAGATTTTCGGATGCACTAGTGGACATAAAAGATAATAAATTAAATATCTTGAAGATAAATATAAGATTTCTACTTCTAGAAAATGTTGAGTCCAAGTTTATTCCATCTGAATGTTTAGTTTAAGGTACAATCACTTCTGGGAATCGAAATCTCAGATTGGCTTTGAACTAAATCCAACTTTAATTTATCTTTTATACAAACACTTAGGAATGAAAGTTCAGTATTTTATAATTAGTCGGACATATACTTTGTACATTAAATTACGTAATCAGTCATTATTTATGTTACGAATTATGGAACACAGAAGTCGTTGAGACTCGGAAGTCTGCTTAGTGGTTTGTTCTGAGAAAGACTAATTGTGAAAATACTTTAGTCTGAAATCCACCAATGTATGAAATTTGGGCAATGCCATATCATTTATGGTAAAGTCTAGGTTGATAAAATGATTACCAAAGCAAATCCATTTATAATTAGCAGTTTTAAGTTTCATCTTTCATCTTGAGCCTTACTTACATTGAGAGCTTAACCAACCAGATTAAGAAAACGTTGAATGAATTGCTTTCTAAGTATTTTTCAAGATTCTCGAAAATTTCTCAAACAATTGTAGATATCTCTTAACATGTTCAGTATTACTGATAATTTTCAATTGTCGATGAAATCGTCAAAAAAGCTATTTTTTTGTATTTTAGAGAAACCGTGACAGTTATTTATCAGTTATTTCCAGCCCACCATGTACTGAACAATATTGTACTAATGTGAATCAAAATTTCACTCCAACTGTAATTAATGATAATACATCAAGTGTCAAATTACAAGATACACCAACTGATTTAATATTTTCAAATGTGAACTGTTCGACTGTTTCATATTGTACTATGATGACATCACCCATTACTAATACTAATAATACAATCATTACCAATCTTACTGCCCCAGTGAGTAGTAATACTAGTAATCCAAATAATAATAATAATAATAATAATGGCTCAGAAAGAGTGAAATCTTATCGATGCAACTTTGATGGTTGCACAAAAGCTTATTTCAAAAGTTCTCATCTTAAAGCTCATATCCGTGTTCATACAGGTAAGAGAACTTCTAAAAATCTAATCGATTTTACATACTGTCGATATTCAGGTTTAAAACCTTCATTAATTTTTCGCAAGTTTATTAATAAAATTAAAAACTTATGTATACCTAGGGTCAGTCGTGCCAGAACAAATGATATTAGTGTTTTGTTTCACTGACTTCATATCTTAATGTTTAGTAGTGACTCATGAAGAATCCCTCTGTCCAATTCTCCAGCTTGTCAAATTAGAACAACAAGAAAACCATCAAATTTACTCTGCGCATTCATTTAAAAACTTACCTGATCATATACATGAATTAAATGATCAAGACGCACCATACATAAATAAGAAATTACATGTAACCAACTGGAACATTTTAAGGTTCAAATTTTAAACAACAAGCTTTTAATTCATTTACAATAATTTGAGATAATAGGACATGACTATAGTTAGTGATGCAAATGGATGCTCGTAAAAAGATATCAGCTAGCCTAATCGTAACAAAAAAACACAGAATATCTGTCTCATCCCATTTTTGCACTAACATTCAACACTTAAGCCTCCACTTTGGTTCGAATCCATGACATTCTATTTTGATTGCAAGTTCAATACTATGAAGTCCGTGAGTAGAAAATCCGTATTTCACATTTTCCAAATTCAGTTGATTCACGATATAAACCCAGTTATTCTCTTACATTATCAGTGAATAACGTCGTCATTATCAACTTATTTGACGATTCAAGTAATCTCTCCTCATTAGAACTAAAAGAGGGTCTATGTATCTGATGAATATATATACCATTAAATTACTACATTCAGAGTATCATAGTAGATTATTAAAACTGAATTTAAAAGTAATGTTTGGTGACTGAACGTAGTAGATAGAAAATCCTGGATCTAGTTTTCATGCTAGCTGTCAATCGTCATCAAGGTGTATTTTCAATCTTGATGGATCTGACACTCCATATATAACTCAATCCTATGTCACACAGTACCTTAATCTGAGGCTAGACAGCCTGAATAGTTCAATTTACTCTAAGTATTGTTCACATTTCAACTTAATCGTAGAATCCTGTGTGAGAAACATGAAACGGGCACTATTAAGATCAATTAGCTATAAGACCAGTCAATTTTTCGGTTCAGTTACGGATGTGCATAGTTCGAGTTAATTATTACTGCCCTCCACAAACCTATGATACTGAGTTTGAGTAATACGGGATAAACAAGTCATCTAAGATATTGAAATTAATTGATTGCGTGATATCGCTAACTTTCAATGTGTTTCATGTAAATTTATTTCGAGCAATAGTCTATCGTAAGGCCAAAAGATCAACAAAATTTATCATTCAAAGAATGCATGAATACATTCATGATATATTAATAAATTCACATTAATTTTGATCCTTCCTTTAGTAAAAGTATAATATGTACTGACAACCTTAAGCCAACCAATCAGAATCAAAGTAACAGCTCATATAATTTGCACAAAATTTACGATGAAGTGGTGAATAACGTGTGTTATTATTAACGAAGTAATAATTTGCAATATTTGGTTCACTAAACGCTTAAAATCAATAAAAACATGTACTACGCATCCGAAAAATGAATTTATAATGGTGCTTAAGACAAGTTACAGAGCAAACCTCCTCCTAAGACAGGTTGTATGTTAAAGTACTTGATGCTATTCAATACGTAATCAGCGATAATTAACGTGTATCCCATTATTAACTAAGTAAAAGTTGGCAATATTTAATTTCTAAAATGTCTCAGTTCAATAGAAATATTTATCGTACAGCGATAAAGTGAATTTTAGAAGGTGCTTAAACTAACCTATGTGACATAACTCCTCCTAAGACAGATTGTATGTTAAAGTATTTGATATGATTCAATACATAGTCAAGAGTGTTTGGTTAAGCTAGATCATATTCTGCCATTCTCACTCCTACTCGAAATCTCGACTCGATGATTGTCTTATTTGCAAAAGGGCGGTGGCAAAGTATTACATTCTAGCTGATGTCAGTTCGTGTTGAAAACACTGGTTCTAATTAGTAGACCTAACTCAAAACTCCAATCTTCCTACATAATAACTGATGTCAGCTGGAAATGAAAAATTTATAGAGTGATGACCATGAATCACAACACTAACCCAAATCCTAATATGTGACGTTTTCACTGTATTACAAATGATAATTTGATATGTGAATGTTGGTTACTCAGATCCAAGCTATTATTTTATTGATATTTCGTTGCTTTGTCTTGTTAATTGTTTTATGATTCGTGAGAGTTTCCTTACTAAGTGAAAAATATTGTCAAATGTCGTCTGTATAGTACACTTTCACCTTTCTTTTTATTTAATCTTATCTAGGTGAAAAACCATATATTTGTGATTGGAATCATTGTAATCGAAAATTTGCACGTTCCGATGAATTATCCCGTCATCGTAGAGCACATACAGGTGAACGTAATTTTATTTGTCAACGTTGTCCACGACGATTTACACGTAGTGATCATCTTAGTAAACATTTACGGCGACATAATTCTCCAATGATATTAAAATAAATTTTTAAATAAGAAGTTAAATAAACTACTGACAAATCAATTAAGATTTTAGAAATCTTTATTGAACTCTTTCTATCCTATTTCTTATTTATTAATTAGGCATAAAATTGTATATCATATTGCATTATATTGTCTATTACAGATTATTCAGAGATAATATTATTTATCATTTGTTTTAAACAGAACACATCAATTCATTTAATATTGTATACAGTTTACCGATATGTACTTTTGTTTCTTGTTCTTGTTCTATATCCTTCTTGTTTTTAAGTATAGGGAAGGGTTGGTTTCAACAAAGAAAAACAACTCTATATATGTATGTAGAAATATGTTTTCTTGTGTATATCTTAAAATTCATGAAAACTTTTCATTTTATAATCGAATTTATTACCAATTCTGAAATGAACTCATATGGATCATAGAAAAGACTTAGGTTGTTTTGTTTTTGTTTGATTTCATTTTTTATATCTCTATGTACACCTTTGTACGGTTTCATCATAATTTTACTTTATATTAATTTGTATATCGAGATTAAACGGTCACATACTATACTGCTTTCAAAATATATTTGTATTTTCCAATTATAAATCAAAGATTATGAAGCTGATTATTATTATTATTATTTTCCTATTTTTGTTACTACTACTATTACTACCAGTAATAGGTTACATACTTTTCACCAGATATTTTTCTCTCTACGTTGTACCTTTTGTCGTGAGTTGCTACCATTATTCAGCTTAACTTATTCAGTATATGTCAGAAAAAAAGTTTTTATTTACTAATTAGGTTCATACTCATTGAACAGTGATACTTATGTATTTCTTATTTCCTCTCTTTAATTCTTAATTTTTGATTGTTTTGAAATATAAAAAGAATTGCGACATAATATGAGTGAGGTAAATTCATTATTAAAATATAAACCAGAGTGAAGTTAATTGTTTTAATTATCCATTAATGCTTTTCATTGACATGTCTAATAATTCAACACTTAATCTACTAACTAATCGTTTACTAGTTCCCTAAAATCTTCGATACTAAAATCCTGAATGAAGGATAAAAGGTGTAAAGTATGAGAAGAAGCTTTACTTCAAAGGTTAGTTCTCATGTGAACAGTCAGATCATTTATTAGATTCTAGAAACGTTCAGAAAACACTCTAAGATCTGTCCAGTCATGACAACTCGTCGTATTCTAATGGATAGACTGTTTGTCGATTTATTCTTAACCTTCTTGATGAATCCTCAAGAACTCCAAACATTTATAACACTGATTGCCTATATGAGTGAACGCAAAATAATAATCATAGTGTAGTGTTATTGATTTATTGATTACAAGTTTGTGGGCTGTACTTTGAATCACATGTTAATTGTGTGTAATGGCTAATGATATTGACGTGTAGCTCAAGATCGGTTAGATGGAGATAGATTTCAACTATGTAATTTAGCTTTCACATCCGGTCATATTTTGTGTGTGTGTTCCTATTCATTAATGTAAAACGTCTATAAAACTAAATATGAGAAAGTTCTACGTAACTCTTAACGCAGTACAAGCTAGCCGTCATCATATTTTAAGTTTCGATCGGAACTCAAACAGTTCCTATATTGATTCGAACTGTTTCTAACTCTAATCAATAATTTAGAACTCTACCAGAAATAAACTTATTAACTCTGTGACTACATAACTCATGTAATCTATGGACTGAAGAGGGTTCCCATGTTCACAACCCTCCAATCTGAATAATTGAGAGCTAGATGAGTTATTGTAAGTACTTTTATTATTTGAACTGACGTGGCTATATAAGTAAATCACGGGACCACGAGTAATGAAGTCCAATAGTTACATATCTGTTATAGCCCAAAGCCGCTAATCAGAAGCAACGAATTACCGATCGGACCAAGGACGCGTAAAACACGTGCGAGCAGCCTAAAGTCCTGATTAGTTCTGCTTTCCGCCTAGCCCAGCCAGTTAAGTCCAGAACACCAGTCTCAGCCTCTGCACTATGAATCCTTATATTTCAAACATATTGAGTTTATATACCAATCAAACAGACCACAACGTAGCATAAAATAGAAAATAACATTTGTACAAAATTTGGCCAAATGTGGCTGTGACAAATGTACATGGTCATAAGTTCATATTACTACATCAGCACGATAAGATAAATCTAGTAAGATGAGTAATAAAATAATTATAACAGCAACGGGAATTGAGAAAGATTAAACAGTATGCTTTGAGAAGATGGAGTGAAATAATATGTGCAAACTAATACTGAAACTCGATCTAAAAAAATGGGAAGTGAAAGTATTTGTGTTATTTCCACCGATTCTGAGACATATTGCCCAATATAGAAATAAAAATCTAGTGCCTAACACAAGGTCCAAATCTCTATGTGAACATCAACACGAATAAAATATACCCAGTTAAATAATCCCAAATGAAATGAAAATACACCTCCTGGTGTGTGCGACTGACGTCAACAGATATAAGTAGTATGTATCATCAATTGAAAGTGGAATACCTAGCAGCAGAAAGTTGAGAAGCTCGAATAAAAGAAAAGAACGCGAACACAGAGTGATTGGTATGTAAATGAAATAACAAATAGGTCTGAGACAATTGATGGATATTTTGCAATTTAAGTATTTACTGTATGGTTTTTAGATTTTACTAAGACGTTCTATAATTTTGTAATCAAATACATTCGATTGTCACCATTTGTGTTCTCGTTCACTACAATGACTAAATGATAATAGTGAGAGAGTATACTTAGGATGTACGTATGACAATAGCAACTGATTAATTTCAATTCTGGATATAAGCAGAAGGAAACTTCAAACTTTTAAATAACGGTTTGACAGATCGACACTAGAAACATGAACAAACTCTTTTACTCAAAAATAAATATTTCACTTTCAGTATTTTTGTTATGGCGAGCTTCTGTTATACAATCATTTATCATAACATATTAACTCTTTCTTTAAAGGATAGTGGTAAAAGTATACCATACTGACAACCTTGAACAAATTTTCACTCAGTAAGGAAACGCTCACTAGTCATAAAACAATTAACAAGACAAGGAAATGAAATATCAATAATAATGAATAATCAACACTCACATGTCAAATTATCACTTGTAGTTCAGAGAAAACGTCACGTTTACATACATAAATACATATTAGGAGTTGGGTTAGTGTTGTGATTCGGGGTTAGCACCTCATAGATTTTTCGTCACCAACTGACATCAGTTATAATGTAGGAAGATCGGAGTTTTGAGTTAGGTTTACTAACATCGATGAGATTTTTCTTATTCATATTTCCACAATAATATTCTCTATTACCTGATTATTTGTCATTAACGGTGAAGTTTTATCATGTGTCAAACATCTAATATATTCGAGTTTATATTTGTTCTTATTCGTACTGAAAGATGCCCTATTATTTATAAAACAGAACTTGCCATATACCAACTGGAAACATCAACACATAATCGCCTTTAATAAAGTTTTATCCACTAATCTTTGCTTCCCTCGCTCCAATTAAATCATCACATCAGTGTGATAAAATTCTTTGTCTAACCAATTAAATTATTTAGGAAAATGTCGAAAATAGACGTAAATCAGTAATACACTAACTTATTTTTATACAGAATAATACTGTGTCCCTGTTTGTTAACCTAATTATCCCTCAATATTTGTATTTTTATTTCAAATCATAAACAACTGGGATATTCTTCTAATACGACACTGAGTCTAAGTGAACTAGACAGACTAGATATTGAATACATCACAATAACTCATTGTTGATAATCCATACGCAAATAACAGAGAAAAAAGACAGGAATTCCAGAGGAGCTTTATCATGTGTAACAATGTTGAAATGATAACAGAACAACATTGTTTGTACGGAAACAAATACTACCATGGGTCATGATGACAAAAATATCAAACTGAAAGCTAGTACAATCAATCATGTAATAACATAAGTCAGTGAAAAAATGTCAATGGTAAACATGTTATGGCGAGCCTCTTTTGTACGTTAGAAATACCATTTACTAATGTAAATTAAATATTAACACTACCTGGCATATACATATATAATGTATGTAAGCCAAACATGAAACTCAATAACAATCATTTGCGAAAAACCAACTAACAGTCATCTTGACCTTAGCTTATTCATTATTGATTCAGACCTTAACTATTCACTGTTGAAAAGAGCCATGTAACCATCAGTATTATGATTTTGTCTTTTATCCAGTTTATCAACTAATAAATAACTATTTTAATTATCTTAATACAGACTTACCCTCAATTTCCTATTTTCTTATATGATTTTACTTAAATAGATTATCTCTGTCAATTGAGCATCTAATTTCAGTATGAAATGGAGATGGTGTGATCGAAAATGAAGTAAATATCCTTGTTATTAATTTCATCATAGATCGATAATAAGTAATTAGATTTTTTGAGCTGAAAAATCATTTTATTTTTTTAAATTAAAAAAATAAACATAAATTAAGTTATATCTATGATGGATAGTGACTAGCAGTGGAATCCAGGACGCGCGTTTCATCCAAGTGAATTCGAATTCACCCCACTGCACAAGCAAGTGGCTATCAGGAGTGGATAACACGATGGCGGTTGAAGCGAATGGTACTGGGTTCGAGTCCCAGAGTGAATATCAACTCTGAGATGCAGGTACATCCAGCTGACGAGTCCCAAATAGGACGAAACGCGCGTCAAACTGGACTCCACTGCTAGCCACTATCTATCATTGCTTAGAAATAGCTTGTGAATTAAGGTAATATCGAGGCATACGCACAGTATGTACATATGCCAATAAGAGACTGATCAATTGCAGTCTTAAACCTCAATGGGAAGTTACAAGCCAAACAATACCAAGTGAATTTAAGTTATATCTATGTATAAATCTATACCCGTTAAATAATTTAGTAACTGTAGGGACTCTACAGCTTAATGGGGGTTTACATTTTGATGTTTGAAGAGAAAGAAAGGTATTGAACTCAAGTTCAATGTATACAAATGAATACAAGGATATGGTAACATACACTATAGATCTTACTTCTTGTCAAAAACTAAGTCTAGTTTGTGTTTAATTTTAAAGATATTATGATTGTTCAATGAAAAACAGCCAAATATTATAATGATATTTAATGTAATATCTGACCTAAATCAGTTTAATTATTTCATAGTTATTTTTTGTGTTGGTAATTAGTTTTGTTTAAGGTTGAATGAATGTCCTGGATTTTTTTTCTAATTTTAAGGTGGAGTAGAATAACCGGAATAGTGCTTTATAATTATAATTATACAGCAATCATTGAAATATGAGTTGTATATGAATGATGTAATCTGAATTATAGTTAAGTACAGAATTTAAAAAAACACTTGAATGATATTGTAGTCAATCTAATAGACTGAAGTTTGTCCACGAACTTTGAAGTGTAAAGTGAATTTTCTATTTCAATCAGTTTTATATGTATTTTTCCATTCATTTAATGAGTAAATGCAAAATGTTAGAGTGTAATTTCAATCAGAAAATTCATTTCAAGCTCTTATTTTCATTACTTGTCATTTTAGGCTGCAATTTACTGACATGTTCATAGAAGATAGTTGTGGAAGACTAAATACTCTTGGAATGAAATTTTATGTCAAAATTATTCACCAACAGAAAAATATTTGAAACTGCTGGGTACGACAGACTTAATGAACATGTCGATAACGCAATGAGAAGATGAAGTTTATAAGAATTGTGATATATTTGCGCAATACATTTCGAACAATCTGATCACACATATACTTGTTAAGAACATTTATATATGAAGATTAAAAAGTCAACTAGACAGGTTAAAGGTAAGCTAAAACAAAGGGGAAAAATATTAAAGTACACGAAAACAAATGTGATTACCACTCTGGATAATGAATCAGTATTACCAGGGTAAGTTAAGTGTAAGGACAAATTGTTTTGGAACACATAAAGGGGTTTCAATTTTCGTATAGCCAAGGGTTCATTAATGAACATTGAAAAATTTGCAGATTACTTTAGTTATTTAATTATATGCATTACTTTGAAATACTCCATTTTAATAGACAGACTATGCATATATTCAGTAAGCTTACTTTATCTTATTTCAGATTCATCAGTCAAAATTTTTGCATTACTAATAGAAAAAAATATCTTGAGTTGATATTCTTCATAAAATGACCGCAATTTGGAAAATGTTGAAAGTGAGAAGCATTGGGAAACTATTATGACTTCTCAGTAGTGTTCCCCCACTACCGACCCTGATATACGACTTAAAACCTCTAAATCATGAGATGAACCCATAACGATTAGAATACTAGTTTAGTACTCATTATGAATGTTACCGAAACCGACGTCAACCCGTAGCGAGTATCATTTACAAATTAGCTATCTCCTCAAAACTCCCTACAACAGAAAAAAAGGATCGTTGGACTTGGGTTCAAGTATCGCTCCTAAATGGTAGACGAATTATTAATTCTTACCTACTACAAATAGAATGTTTAGAAAAAGCCAAGTTAATTAAACAATCAACCAATAATATGGTGCTAATAATTATGTGATTGGTTGAGATTTAACCAATCAGAACCAAGAAAAAGTCATGACCTCATTTACAGTTTTATGTAAGATTGTTTTATATTTCATACATTAGACCTGTTCTAATGAAATATTTGTGCTATATTAATAATCTGATTGAGAGGTCAGGTGAGGATGACAGTATTTTAGTTAGTGGTCACGATTTTAGCATCAACATGGCCGGTTATTTGAGTTTAGCAACTGTACTGAAGAAATCTTTCAATTGTTACATTTGCTACCTCCCTAAATATCCATAGATAAATGCGCGATGTTATTTTGAACCAAACACGATGGAAATCATTCAACCATATTAGTGAGTTCGTATATGAAGATCTTTGTACTATTATTCCAGTGTGTTTTATTTAATTATTCGTCAAAGTACTGACAAAACAGTGAGTTGCTCTCCATCTTCACTGTTTCTACATGCCTCTTCAATATTGATTAAATTGATTTCCAACATCACTTCATCAGGAAAATATTGAAGATTTTTTAAAAACCTTCACGGTTACCACTATGATTTTTTATTTTCTTTGATGAATTAATGTCTCTTTAGGTACATAGACACTCCAACGATCAATGTAGTTACCACACAATCATTGGCTCCGACCTTAGTTCATACAGTTAATTAAAAAACCCGAACCTTTTTTCTTTACGAAAAGGTGGTACGGTGGGTCAATCAGACATCGTCTCAATGTTTAGCGCATATGATTGATTAAGATATGGCTTTCTTTTCTAAGGAAAGAGACATACCATTGGTAAAAAAATATCGTTTAAATTTCTAAAAGAAGTATTATATCTGTACTCGGTTAGTGAACAAAAACTTCGCATTTAAGTCGCTGGTTGGGGTCGTGTACAGCGAGTTTTGAAACATTACCTTCCGCGTTATGAATCGGTAATCATAGTTTTCTCTACTGAAATTATTTATAGTCCTGATAAAACGGCTTTAAGCATCCTATTTAGCATCAAATTATTTGACATAGAATCCAGAAACTTGTCTCGATACTGTTGTATAACTTAATAACATCCTACAATTTTAATTAACACTGTCGAAAGTCAATATCCAGTTCGGATATACGCCTCTTGACCTTGAAATTGTTATCTCGATCTTGATTAATTAGTTTGCATAGATAAATTCAAACTAATTTTATATCATTAGTTGAAATCATGAGTCAATCGAAGCTAGACAATCATGGAAAACCTGGAAGCACTGGACGACCATTTCGTCCCAGTATAGGACTCCTCAGCAGTGTGCACCCATGATTCCGCCCCCCGCGAGATTCGAATCCAGGACCTATCAGTCTCGCACGAGAGCGCTTAACCAATGGACCATTGAGCCGGCATCCAACGGTGTTAATTAACTCATGATTTCAACTATTGAAATTACTAAAATCTCCACAAAACCCCTTCTGATAATTTTATATCAGTCTATTAACTGGTTATGTGCTTATCAGGTTTTATAAATTATATTTATCTCAGATCTTGTATTTTAAATATATAATCACTTGAGTGATGTGTCTAGGTAAAAATGGTTCCTTCAATCACTTATTTAATTTTCAGTTATTTCAACTGAAGGTTTACGAACCGAAAAATTCGTCTCAATTCATGGATTAAATGGTGAATACATTAGTGGAGCTAATAGATTTGTTATTAATGATCAACTTATGCCTATCATCCCTCGTGGAGGAGCATAGGCCACACACCAGCATTCTCCATCCAACTCTGTCCTGGGCAATCCTTTCCAGTCGTTATTCATCCTGTTCATGTCCGCTTCCAATTCCCAAAGTAGTGTGTTCTTTGGCTTTCCTCCTTTTTCGTTTCCCTTCAATATTCCAAGTTAACATTTGCCTCGTGATGTAATTTGAAAATTTCCTCAATGTATATCCAGTCCACTACCAATATTGTTAATGACTTAGCACTTGACACTTTCAATACAATTTTTTCGGAGAATTCCAAAAATAGTTCTTCTGTTTTTAATCTTCTGAACTATAATTTCGAAATAATCAATTAGATTATTGTCCCAATAATCTGAAAACCAATTAATAATACTTATTGTTATCTAGAATTTATGCACGATTGGTACCTAACGATGCATAACATTTAAACATTACATGATGATATGTTTACTTCTGGAAACAGAAGAAAATACTTTTAAGATTGTTATAACGCTCGGTTTTACTTCGTCTAGTGGTATAACGTTTGGGTTTACATGTTTACACGTATTGGATGTTAATTTACCTTAGACGAATATCTACACTAAATTCCCTCCCAGTGTATATTCTATAGGATGTCAACACAACTCAGATCAAGAACACGTGATTAGCCTTACTAGAACGTAAATATATTTCCACTCCAAAAGCCCGACACAATCCAACAACAATGAACAATCGATAACAAATGAGTCCTAATGATAATAAGGATAGGGGAATCTATAACTCATATGACTCACTTATCTAAACATAAATTTCGTTAGGAATCAATTACGCTATGGAAACAAATAAATTTTAATCTTTCCATCAACAAAGTAAGTTAGAAGAAAAACAGTGAAGTTCAGTAGTGAATGCAGAGATCAGTTAGTAATCGATTTTATTCGTTATGACCTTCAGGTTTTTTATATTCTTTTAACCGGATCGCTAGATTATAACGTTCACTAATGACTAATGAGCTTTACGTCAAACCGACCAATGACCTTCACTTAAACCAACAACACAAATGACAATCAACAGCAAGGATTTATATCCTAATGAGAATTGTTTCATACAACTCCTTTTACCTACCGTCAATGAGTAATCAGTACACGAAGATGACAAGTTATCTATGCCTCGAAACTCAAATGATTACATACATCAATTACAAGATCGAAGCACATCATAAATAGGAAATCACAATTTATGCACATCTAGATCATGTGTATTACAAAAGTGAACAACAAGCAAATAAGTAATTAACAGCAATTTATGAGCAGTAAAACGATATAACAATAGTTCAGGAGTCAAGTAAAAGCTTATAACGTAGACACAATAACTTGAAACAAGACTGACTTATAAACCAGTTGTGACTTGAGCTTGTTTACTATAACTATGGAAGAACTACCTGCTATTTACTACAACAGGACGAGGCCTTCTTGTCAACTCGAAGATGGAAACAAGACTATAGAAACAAATTGATTTATATACCAATCACTAATTAGACAACATTTAGAATATAAGTCAAGATGGATGGTGGCTAGCAGTGGAATCCAGGACTGGCGTTTCATCCAATTTGAGACTCGTCAGTTGGTGTTCATTCTGGGACTCAAATCCAGCAGCGTTTGCTTCAAATTCTATTATATTATCCACTTAGCTACAGAGTAGATAGTCACTGACGGATTCCACTGTTAATCACCATCCATTTCTTCTGATAATGATTGTGACTTATGGTAATATCGAGAAAATCTGCACAGGATGCACATATGCCTGAAGAGACTGATCACTCTCAATCTTAAACATTAATTGGAGCATTCAAATAACCAATACCAATGATATTCAGAATACCAGTAATAATAAATTACATATGATTTCCCATGTTTCGGTCAATCAATAAATGTAAATGAATTGAACTAGTGATTAATCAATGTGTGTGTACAATTTGCAAAATCAATAACTTAATTAGGTGAGACTATAATTTATGGACGACCATTGAGTGACGCTAAAGTGACCTTGAAAACGTCCACCTAATAACTAGGACTAAATGAGGGTTATTATCCAATGTGAGGAATAAGACTTATGATTTACAGTTGATGGTTAGAGCTAGAAATTAGATTTAGGGTGTTCATTACGAACTAACATAAGCTATAATGCCAAAACTCTACTCAGCCAAATGTATGAATGAATTTTGCGCCAAAACCCCAGACTCGTTATCTTATATCTGATTGATTCATTCATAAATTCACCATTGAATTATATGTTTGCTATTTTCTAAATAGTGGAAAAACTATAGTAAATAAATATGGTCAAACCTACGATAGAATAGTCCTCTTAGTTTCACTTTCTCAATTAATAACCTCTATCTAACATGATTGATTACTAGGATTGTATAAATTAAACCGATTTACTTTCATGTTCGATGTTGTTATGAATTTAATATGCTAATCGATCATATAACCGAGTCGTTAATATATTGAGTGGAAATTCCAGTGATTGGTATATAGTTTCCAACTAACTATTATATCAAAACTGTTAGGTTTTTTTGGCTTTTGTATATTTGTTATGGTGATTAACTTAAAATAAACTTTTAATCTCCAGTTTGTTCTTATTCACATTAGCATCACGTCAAGTGATGTTATTGGGCTAAATAAGGTTGAGAAAGAATCGTTTTTCCTTTATGTGTATAATTCCTTTTGGTCTTTAGAATAATTGATTTTTTTTTCAGGTAACATAAAATCAAAGATCAAATGAGAAGTTCTATAGGAAACTGAATTTTGTCTAACAGGGAAACATTAAATTGATAGGGAAACATGCGAAATAGCACGTAATCAACTGTCAATCTTTAGATCATCAAATAAATGTAGATTTTTAAAGGTTTTATTAAGTATCGAAAACGTGCATTAGATATAACTTAAAAAGTGTATTGTTGTAATTTTTATAAAAAAAAACAGGAAAGAGTTCAATGGAAAAGACCAAAAATACATAACAACCAACTCATAAACAAAACAACTTATTCATGAAATGTATAAACACAGACTTATATGAAAGCAGTAGATTAGTGCTAACATCTTAATTTTGATTGACCAACGTACAAGGGTGAGTATGATCAAGAAATGATTAGAATTTGATTACTTCACTAACCAGTTTAATGTTTGATCAATAAATCTAAACATCTTTAAATGGGAAAGGTGTATCACAGGAAATTGATTAATAATCAAATCTTTTAGTATACTTGGATTATGGCTAGCAGTAGAATCCAGGAAGTGTATTCTGTTTTATATGGGACTGACCAGCTCGATGTATCTTGCTCTCAGTATTAATGTCCACTGTGAGACCCAAACTTGATGTCTATTGCTTTAAATGCCTACTCGTTATTGATTAAGTTACTGACACCTGACAGCCATTAACTTACTCAATAAGTATTATATTTGTGTTTTTCGTAATGTCGATATTCAGGACCGAATTGCAACCAGTTTCAAATCGGAAGCAACTCCTATGTATTTCTAGTTAGCCTATATAGTTTTGGTGAAATTACTTTCGCTAAGTTGAATGGTTTATTCATGAATATCTCATTATCTCACTAAACCACATTAATAGCATAAATTGAAATACAAATAATCCATTAGGATTTTTTCCACATATGACTAACAACTTCTTTTATCAATATAAAATTTGATCAGCTGTTGAGAAAAGTAGTTATTGGACAGATATATATGAAGAAAATCCCAATGGGTTATTTGTATCTCACATTTGTTCTATTGATGTGGTCTAGTTAGTTAATGAGAGCTTCATGAATAAACTATGTGGCTTTGATGACATATCTCCATCGAAATCATTCACCTGAGCTAAAAATTTCCATTATCTCTCTAGTACAAATATTGAGAGGTTTCCCAATCACATAAAAGTCCTCGTAGATAGCATTTAACTGGATGACTATTATTATGTTTGCATACTTTAGGAGAAGGCATGTGCATTCAATCAACGAGTCTCAAATAGAACGAAACGCTAGTCTCAGATTCCACTGCTAACCACAATCTATCTCTGTTTACAGTACCTTTGACTTGACCCACCATCATGTCAATCTTCACACTATTCATATTATCCTCGAAGAGATTGGTCAATTGGAATCCTCAAAACCAATGGGAAGATTGAAACAAACAATATGAAAGTGAATACGAGACAACTGTTATGAATTTAACAGATATATAATCACTAAACATGTTGATTGAGTATGGTGAGGTAATTCAGTCCACTCAACTTTGTTTCACCCTCAACCTGTGTTAACAAAGACACGAGAAATGTCAGACACTTTACTCTGCTTATCTTCTAACTAAAACACATGATAATATAGACCAATGACAAGAACACAACAAAACATAAATAAGGAATCACAATTTTTGTATATAACTAGGTTATATAAAATACAAAATTGAATAAATAGTGGATAAAGCATATTTCAAAAGTTAATGAGAGAAATAAAAACTTACAATAAGGATTATATAAAAATACTATGAACATAATATTTAGCCAATAAATAATAAAAAGTCTATGATAATCTATCGTAGAATTGTCTTCACAATTGGATCCTTGTTCACATCCGTATCTAATAGCAATCAACTTTGTAAAGTCACAATGATGTTTACATTTATACTCATTAGTTAAATGATATCATAATTGCTATTCAATTAACATTAAAAATAAATATGCACTGCTAAATATTTCTAAATCAGAGAATTATATACTTTTCAACGTTCAAGAATGATTATTTATTTATGTTGACGAATTGAATACTACTGTCGTATTTTGTCATTTGTACATTAAATATCACAAGGGGTTTTTGGTGGATATTGTAGTACTTTTAATAGTTAAGATCATGGGTCCATTGAAGCTAGACCATCATGGAAAACCTGGAAGCACTGGATGGTTGTTCCGTCCTATTACAGAACTCTTCAGCAGTGCGTATCCACGATCCCACATCACAAGATTCGAACCCAGGACCTGTCAGTCTCGCGCGAGAACGCCTCACTTCTAGACAACTGGGCTGAAATTCAATGGGGAGGAGTCCCATAATAGAACGAAACGGCCGTCCGGTGCTTCCATATTTTCCATGGTGGTTTGGCTTCAACTATTGACAAGATTACTAAAAGTATAGAGTAATAGTTTTACGCATTTCCTGGATTAATCAATCAATTATTATATTATTTTATATATATAGCGTTCTCTTTACAAGCATTGTAATAAACGAGACCACACAGATGGGGAGCGACCGGTGTATTTTAATGCTAAATAACATAAAGTCTTAATAAAATGTGAGAACCAAACATGAACTACTTCATATGCAAATTTTCATTATTTGTCTTTCACATTCTGTATGATTCTTTCGATTTATAATTCCTTTCTAGTTTTGTTTCTGATTTCTGCAAGTCAACCTTTATAGCCTCCTGCTTTCAGGTTTTCCATTTCCTATTGGTGTTACATACTACTTATATCTGTCAACATAAGTAACATATTAATTAATATTCTAGACAGACGGTTTTCCAAGTGCATTTTTTATATATTCAAAAGAGTAGTTGTATTCACTGATAAACTTAAGTTCGGTTCATACTTCATTTAATGATCAAAGTTCAATTTAGATATTAACTTCTGAGTGCCATATGAAATTTGTTAGAATCTTTGCCCGGATGTTCATCATCATTCAATCTACATGAAAATAATTACTCATTATTCAAAATTTCTTCAAGCAAGTTAATTAGTAATTTTCATTAGTTTTATCATTTTAATTAATTGCCTACACACGTATTGTGTGGTAAATGGAAACGATCAGAAAACAGTTCTCTTTTCTTAATTGAATTGTTTCCTTTATAAAAGCAATAATAAAAACAGTTTACTATGATCATTTATTCCATAAGTAAATACAACCTCGTTTTATCTGAGAGAAAAAAACTTTTATTATCTTTTCTCAAACAAAAATCACACCTTTATGTCCAAATTTCAGTTCACGTTCGATGCATGCATATATATATATGAATGTACGTGGTCATTAATTATTGGTTAAAGCCTTGTAGGGATATCCATTAGATATGTACACTATTATTCAACGTTTTCTTCTAAATTTCATCATCATCATCATCATCCAAGACGTGAATGAGTTGACACCGTTAATCAAAATCTAAATTAACTGAGCTACTACACGAGAGAGCCTGTATCCACAAAAATTCCAAATATTAGCTTTTATAAATTTGCTACTTAAATGAATATTTGATTGTTTATTATTTCATTTTCAGTAAGATGAGTGAAACCATCTACAGTTTTTTTCGCTTGTTGTCATGAGTAATAATATTTCTAAATTCATGTGAATGAGTTGAGATTTAAACATTCAGCATATCCAAAAACTATACATGAAGCTTTTTATTCGCAAATGCAAGTTGACCTTCAAAAAGCCAGCACTCCATGTTTATAATGTGTTCAACTTGTAATGACTTCACGGATTGCTGTCTATTCGCTTCTTATCTAAGATATCTATCCTGTGGTATGTGCTACTTATGTTGACAGATATAAGCAGTATGTATCATGCATCGAAAGTGGAATGCCTGACAGTAGAAAGTTGAGAAGATCGAAGAAAAAAAGGGAACAGAAACAGAGAGTGATTGGTATAAAAATGAAATAACAACAAAGTCTAAGACAATTGATAAATATTTTGCAAGTGAAGTATTAAACGTATATTATTTACATTTTACCAAACAACTTTGTAATTTTGTACTTGAATAAATCTTGGTTTTACAAACTTGTGTTCTTGTGCACTATAGTTCAATCAATGATTTATAATTAATCTAACTGTAAGTCTACTGGTTTTCATTCAACCCAAATAATCAATCCTTTGTATACCTTGATCTAATTTCTTATGATTTTTTAATTGTAAGTTGAACTGTGACAGAACCTTTCAAATGATTGTCCGTCTTATACACCTCATCAGCTTGTTCTAAACAAAAAATGTGGTTACATTTTTTGAACATGGATTGTTATCTAATCACTAATTTTAATGATTCAATATTCTAAAATCTTTTACACGATAATAAATTTTTGAATGTTATCAATAAAATGATTTAGATGTTGTTATAATGTCTGGCCTTGTGACCTATTAATGTATAACGTAATGATACCGTCAATTTGAGAACTGTGAATTATCGACTGAACCAATTATTGACGCATAAAACCTGTACGAGTAGTTTAGAGTCCTTATCGGTCATTTTTCCTGTCTAGCCCTGTCTGTTAAGTCCAGAACATCAATCTCAGCCTCCGCAATATAAATTACGTTTTCCAAACATACTCGGTTTATATACAAAGCAAACAGATCACATCATATCATAAAATAGAAAATAACACTTGTACACTATCTAGTCAAAAGTGGCTGTGAATGTGGGAAACTGTAATTAATAGATTGGGCATAACTCAAGAACGGTAAATCGTATAATAATAGTCTATAGGTTAAAATAAAGCTTATAATAAGAGGAGTATAGATGTACACAATCTAGCTACTGAATAGCTATACATTAAGAATATATGTATAATATTTGTTCATAAATAATTCTCAAATGTTACCATTGATAATTCTTGCCGGGCTATAACATGTATATCTTACAACGATAAGATTTCATCACAAAGAACTGTTTTCATCCTTGTTCGAAACCTGCTCTTTCTACAATCAAAACTTTTAATCAAACAATCGGAGTTCATTTATATTTTTTCGGTTTAGCTATTGAGTTTTCTTTAAACAAATAAATTAGGGATTTTTTATAAATTCGATTAACGAACGATAGTTGAGTATTATATCTAACTGACCAGAGTTAGAAATGTAACTTATTGACTGCCAACTTATAGAGAGTCCTAAAGCTCCCGTTGATCGATTCCTCGTACGATCATGAATGCATACTAATCAGCAACTATCCCATAACAGTACGAATCAACTGTTCATTGCTTCTTGGTTACCAATGATTGTTTAGCCCTAACAAGTTTGTAATGTTAACCATTAAGTCAGCCAGCTAAATGTTACATAAATCCTGATATATATATATATATATATATATATATATATATATATATATATATATATATATATATATATTAGCACAGAGAGACTAAATTATTAGAGCGAATTACAGAGTAGTAGAGGCAGTAACAGTATCAATAATAATGAAAAAAATTCATCATCAGGATACAGTTCGAGAAGAGAATATAAGGCAGTAAAATAATAATAAAAAAAATTACAAGAAATTTAGGAACCTAAGATCTCGGTGAAGGAAAAGAGCGAATACTTCTACGTCATTGTGAACGATTTTGAGATATATTAGCTTAAGTGTTCAAACGTTGGTTACAATAATCATACGCATCTCAACCACAGTGTATCCAACCAGTTGTTATTAAATAAGGAAAGTGATTTGTCAGAGATTTTCTACAACTTAAAATCTCTTTATTTATGATTTCATACAAATAATTATCGTCAGTAGGGAGATCTGGGAAGATTACAGTATTTTCACAATTGAAATCACAAGTCGATCTAAGCTAACCAACCATTGGAAACCTGGAAGCACTGGACTGCTGTTTCATCTTAGTATGGGACTCCTCGGCAGTGCGCGTCCAGGTTCCCACACGCGGAACTCGAACAAAAGCACTTCGGTCTCGCGCGTGAACGCCTAACCTCTAGACTACTGAGCCGCTATTCAACAGGGTTAATATCTATTGTCTTTGCTTCACATCCGATACAGATTAGCTCCACTGGTCACGGCTTCTCACTAGAACTCTGAGAACTACCTCTCAGAGCTAATCGCTAGTGAGAAGATGTTATATTACCCTTAGTTTTATTTTAGAATCTCTCATTATTATTATTACTATTATTATTTAAATTTACTAATTGGCAAATAGTAACTAATGTTACTTTTAAGGACAGCTAAATTCATTAATTAAAGATTATAAAATAATTATCAGGTTAGATTACTTGAACTCTGGATAAATTCTATATTTACTTAAAGAAACTATACCAGTGATCAATTTTAGTCATTCATTATTTCTAAATGATATTCATTTCTAGAACTAAGAGTATAAATAAAATTGTCATGAAAAAAAGAAACAAATATGTAGCTTAGTAATTTAGTTATATTTTTATTAATTAGAACAGTTGATCTAATGATAAGTGTTAAACTAATGATTAATTCATGTTCACTAATCCCAGTTTGGTGTTTTCAAATTTGACTATTGAGCATTTAAGTAAATGATTTATGTATAAATTTCCACAAAACCCTTTTCTGATAATAATCATCATAGGCTTACTAGTGACTAGCTACAGAAGGTGTTTCCTTGACTTCTAGTGAGAAGCAATGACCAGTGGATCTCAACCGGCTTAATTGTGAGATAGTAATTTATTGAAGACAATAGTGGACGGTGGCGAAATTTCGTGGATTGGTTGGAGTTAGACATTAACGCTGTTGGATGCCGACCAGCTCAGTGATCCAGAGGTTAAGAGTTTGCGTGAGAGACCAATAGGTCCTGGGTTAGAATCTGGCGAGGCGGGAGCGTGGATGCGCACTGATGAGGAGTCTCATACTAGAATGAAAAGGCCGTCCAGTGCTTCCATGTTTTCCATGTTGGTCTAGCTTCTAACTGACTCATGAATTCAACTATTAAATTATTAAAGTATCCACAAAACCCCTTTTGATAAAATTATGTATAACTTGATATCATTCATAGAGGTTTGGAATTTGTGGTGATACGGTAATTGAATCTGTTTCGGATTGATTTTATAGTGTAGAATTAATTTTTATCAAGAGTATTGTCTTATTATTCATATAGAATCGCATCAGTTCTTGTTCAGTTATTATAGAATGGCAGAAGGAATGTAAATAACCAGTTGTGTCCATAGGATACCAGAACTTACCAAGTTACAAAACATATCAGATTGACAACCATTACATCGGATCATTTAATATATCAAAGAAGAAAAGTCTCATGAAAATACTTTCAGATATATTTAGAAAAATCTTATCAAAAACTGAAAAATTACGAACTTATTAATTTACTACCAAGCTTGTGAAATCATAACGAATAAATGAGGTATATCAACTTGGACCGGTGCACATATGTACCTGATCCTACGTTGTAGCTGATTGACTGACTGACTGAACGAATAAATCCTAAACGAATTAGTTGGTAAATTCCTACTCTAAACCTTTTTCCATGACATTGTTAGTCATTATATCATAGATGTACTGTTACCCAATAAACATAAACATACATTACACTCAGTAACCAATTTAATTTACGCCTCCATTAAGATGTTAGTTACAATCATATGTCCATTATAATGAACCAATCATTTAAAAGTATGTTGTAATTTTGAAAATAAAACTGAGAAATGGATACGATAAAGTTTACGCCTACAATTATTGGTTATGTTCATAAATCAAATATGATTCATTCGTCCGCCAATTTTTTTTGTTTTTATTTGGATATACATTTAAAAAGATCCGCCTACTTCTGAATCATACTGTTTAATAACAATAGTTACTACTAAATTGTTAGTATCAGTAATATAAGTAACAGTAATATGTAATTAATAGTGTATTTCTCTATTATAACAAATATTTATCTTAGAAGAAAATGATTCGGTTGTGGAGCTTTCATCGTTCTTCTGAACGACATCCTCGGCACAAACTTCAGGTAGAAGTGAAATGTTCGAATTTCTCCACATATGGTTCATAGCTTGTCCTGTGCGTCTCGATGTTGATTGGTTCTTGTTGATCTTAAAACTGTCATTGATAGGTTTTACTTCTACCTGGAGTTTATGCTGATCATATCGTTCAGAAGAATGATGAAAGCTCCACAGATAAACCATCCAGCTCAAAGAACAAAACTCTGTCTAAATCATTCATCTAAGCTACAAATTTTGTCCACCATCTCAAATTTAATATCAACAAACATGAACTTGGAAGATGTATATTGAGTGTATGCACGTATGTGGAAATGAAGTGTCAGAAGATAAATGAAATGGATTATTTGGTTAAGTTGGGCTAGAATAATATTCTATTGAAGTGTAAAATAAATATTTCATTTCAAGGATCACTAGTATGTAATCATGTCAGACAGAATGTAATGTCAGTAATTTTCATGGAAGTGTAAGTGTTTGAATGCGCTAGTGTGGATTGTTTGTTTACTAACATAACAACAAATATTATATGATAAAATTTTGGTTAGAAAGAACTGGGATAATTAAATTTTCAGTAAAGTTTAGTCGGTGGCATAGTGACTGAATGATTTACAACAAATCACAAAAAATATTTTGTATAAGTATTTACGCAATTCCATCGATTTTTTGAGACTTCATGTTGATACCTGACATTCTATCGAAGGATTTGATTTATACTTATGACAAATAAAGATAGCGTTAGATTGTGAAATGAAAACTATGCTCGTATATCCAACATTCAAACTCTAAATGGATGGGGGGAAATGTCTGAAAACGCAAGATATTGTATTTTTATTCAAGATTGAGAAAAAAATAGTTTTTCTTAATCATCAATTTTACAAAATAAATCTGGTCAGATGTCTTATAGGCAAATCTGAAAATATCTACTCAGAGAGTATCATATATAGGGAGTTGGATTTTGTTAATAACATACAGACAGAAATAAACTATCCGAGAACTTTCCTAAAACAGTAGATTTATCCAGCGATAAATAAGTTGTAGATATGGACCACTCATAAGAAATATTTATTCTTATAACTGAAATTCAACAGGATAGTGGTTAGCGACCATGATGGCTAGAATGATGATGATAGAATGGCTAAGGACACTTTATGCACCTAAACTTATATTATAATTTTCCAGTAAACCAGTGATATCTAGTCGAACAAAGAATAGGTAACCTGAATTTAACTTTTCGATGTACATCTGCAAGTTCGACTGTCCCTGAATGGATAACTTTATTGAGCACACTATCAGGTAACTTAGGTAATGAATAGGTGGATTCTATTTTAATCTCGTTTTTGGTATTTTTTCAGCATATAAAGTAAGACTTTTCAGAATAACATATACGAAGTCCCACTGTAACGAGAATACTTGTTTATGCTTTTTTATAGCGACTGGTGAGATTTTTATTGGTCTAATAAATAAAATGTGGTGATTTCAGAATGAAAGAGGATAAGTCATTTTCACTGTGTATCAACAAAATCACAGATATCAGTGGTTTTCAAAAATGAAAAACAAAATAGTATGATGTTTCTGTTACGTTTGAAGCGACTGCAATATCACCTAAAACCAGAGAACAAAATGAAAGGCAGTATTACAACAACATGACAAGTTGAACTATTGCAATGCGACCCAACCCTGCTAACTGGAAGGAGAAGATCAGATTCAGCCGACGGGAATGTATATTTCATAGACATTCGGAAGCACGAACGAACAAGCACAAAACTCATGCATATATATATAGTACAAAAATGTCCTTGTAAACGTCAAAAAATCGCGCACTAAAATGGGAAGCGAACCAATGACATTTAAGGTCCTTCCAACTGGAAAATACAAACCAAAGGTAAGAGTGGGTACTTTGGTGCGAAGATGAGAAATTCAAAATTTCAAACTGAAATTACAATAATGGGACGGTTACCAAGTGATTTCTGGTGATCTATCATCCCCAACAGTTTTGAAATGCAAAATGGGTTAGAATGACCGAGGTCAATAATGTTTTGTATGTTGATATTATAAATCACACCATACAAACAAGTAAGGAATGTCAATATGGAGTTGCGGAGATGGTTGAATTTCATTGAAAACCTGAAATCATTGAACGGCTGTTTCATCTTGGTTTGTGACTCCTCAGAAGTGCGCATCCACAATCTTGCAACCGAGAACTGAACCCAGGATCTTCGATTATCGGTTGCAGAATTGTCCATACGTACTTCTGAGGAGTCGCACATCAAGATAAAACAGCCGTTCAGTGCTTCCAGGTTTTTAATGGTCATCGAGTTCATATCATTTTGTAGAACGAATTGATTAAGGAATGGTTTATGTTTTTGGTTCCAGTCGGTTCATGATAGCACTCGACCATTATTCACTCCTATCGATGATATCGCTCTCTTATATTAGCTATAAGTTAACTTGACTGATTACGAAACAACGTTTATGGTGAAAAGTTTTATCATTCAGTATTGTGCACAGTTAAATAATGTAAAACTTTAAAATTAGTATGTAAACGAACTAACAATCTAGGATACTGTGATATACTGTGAATATTTTATTCTCTTAGATGATTAGATAATCAATATTTTACTTATGTTAGCACCAAATGTTTGCTCATCTAAAATAAAGGGCAAATTTTTATTACTTGGCTTAAACCAACAGAGAATCTAAGGACCATTAAGTTGTACAGTTTCAATCTTTTTAAACAGATTTATCTTCATATTCAAGGGTATATATAATGAGTCATAATTACTGATATCGATAAGCTTGTTGTAATATAGACAGAAACCCCTTTCTGATAATAATCATCATAGGCTTACTAGTGACTGGCTTCAAGAGGTATTTCCTTGAGTTCTAGTGAGAAGAGCACAACTCATCAAACCGATAACTTCTGATCATACATTTCGAATTTATGAATCATACATACAATGTTAGAGAGAAAACTACTGATCGCACATAAAGAGAATTAGGAAATTACAATATGAGCACAACTACACGATAAGTTGAAGAGAACTGAATGACGGATATATAATAAATTAACAATAACTTGGGAAAGGCAGAACACAAAACAATAGTTTCCTTGTCAATTAAGAGCTTAAAATTAGGGGATTACAGGTATATAATATTTATTCAGTAATAGCAACAAAAACATAAAAACGTAACTTCAGACAGCACTGATCAGAAAGTTCTCTTTTGACTAATATTTATCTCGAGATGGTAACCTTAAATTTGACAGGGAATTCAGTACAATGGTTTACCCAAATAACTACTAAAATAAACAAATTTCGCCTGGTTTAGTTATTAGAACGTTTATCTACTTTCTCGATTTCTATTTACAACTTATTTTTCTTAATTTCAAACTAATCGACTAATGAACAGTGACCAAGTGTTGCATTCAGTGTTGGTGAAATTCTATGGATCAAAAATAGTGATCCAATCAGTGTTTTTGAAATAACGATGTAATATGTTCGAGGTTAGATAATGAGACAGATTCGAGTTATGTGAGGGGCATCAATTCTTCAAAGATTGTGGATCTATCTTGTTGTTAAGTGTCAACTAGCATACAGAACAGATATGGAAATTTTCCTGAACTGTGTTCGGTCGTCTAACATAATATCTATCATATTTTTCATGAGATTTTAAATAAAGACAGTTTTGTTTTATTTATGATCTTGACGGCTGTCAGTTACGATTCAATACGATTCAATAAATGTAATGCTGGATGGAGACGTTTAACCAAAGATTAGTTAGCATGTATCTTATTGAATAGAAATGGTTGAAAAAAGTGAAATGGAGCATAATATTTGCAAATGAAAATTCATCATCATTCGAGATTAGATGGTGGTTGGAGGTAGTCAACAGGAAACCCTGGGCCCGGGTTTCGTGCTACTTGGCACTCGTCAGCAAGGTGTACCTGTAATCTTGAGGGAACTGGTGCTCCCTGGCGGACTCGACCTCGTGTCACCCAGCTTCACAGTCAGAGATGTTACCACTGAGCTATCCGAGCCGTGACTAACCTCCTGTAGGACTGAGATGTAATCACAATTGATTGATCACTGGGTGGTGACGAGTGCCAAGTAGCACGAAACCCGGGTCCAGGGTTTCCTGTTGACTACCTCCAACCACCATCTAATCTCAATACATAGTGCCCGCAGTGTCGAGTCACCTAGACTGGTGGCCACATTGCAACATGATCGATAGCATTCGATCTGCACTAATAAGGACTAGACAAGCATGAGATTGATCACCATCCAGTGATCAATCAATTGTGATCATTATCATTCATTTATCAGCCGAAGTTTGTTTAAGCAACCGGAATTCGATTTCCTTAACTTCTAAACCCCAAGACGGCCGTCCAGTGTTTTGAGGTTTTCCATGGTAGTCTAGTTTCTAATTGACTCATGATCTCAACTATAATATCCACAAAACCCCTTTCTAATAATAAATTAAATTACTTAGGAATTTCTATTATATACCAAGAATAACCAAAGATGTTTAACTTACTTCTTCAAATCTAATTTAAGCAAATTAACGAAGTATCCTTTGAAAATAAACAATAATAAAAACTTGCCATCTATTTCTATATATGTTTTCTAAAAGTATAAAGATTACATTATCTGTATCCATGTTTATTTATGTTTACTTTGTACTGAATATCAGAAATGTAAACATCTCTATCATGAATGTATCGTTCTAGGTCACTCTATCTTATTGTTGGATGACCTTGAATCTATCAAGGTTGTACTAGTCATAATGTTAAACATATTTATGAATACATGTATTACTTAGTATTATGAGTGTATCATATTACACAATTGATGCGCTTTAGCATTGTAATCATTATCATTAATACATATAATAAAAGAACTAAAGGTTTGAATACTTCGTATTGATATAACCGCAGTTGTGTATGAATTTATCGAATATATATATATATATATATATATATATATATATATATACATTATGTGAATCTAATTGACCTTTGTCCATAAAATGATTTTTCTTGATGTTATTCATTGAATCATGCATTCGATGCGTGTTTACTTTGTTTGATTGATTCGTCAATAATTGTTTGTTTTAATTTATATTTTCAGAATAGGGCTTTTGTGGAAATTGCAGTAATTTAATAGATGAATTCATGAATTGATTAGAGTTGGACCAGCATGAAAAACCTAGAAGCACCGGATGGCCATCTTGTCTTAGTATGGGACTCCTCAGTTGTGTGCATCCACGATCTTGCACGCGGGATCCGAACCCAAAACATTCAGTCTCGCGTGTGAACGACTAACTTCTATACCATTGAGATGACATCTAACAGTGTTAATGTCTAACTTCAACCGTTCTCCATTGTCATCAGTGAGTTACTGCGTCATACCAGACACGGTTAAACTCCACTGATCACTGCTTCTCACTAGAACTCCAAGAAACACCTCCTGAAGCCAGTCACTAGTAAACATATGATGATTATTATCAGAAAGGTGGTTTTGTCGAAATTGTATTCATTTAATAATCGAATTCATGGGTCGATTAAAGCTAGACCACCATAGAAAACCTGGTAACACTGAACGTTCACTCCCGAGACCGGAGGTCATGGATTCGAGTCCTTTCGATGTGGGATCGTGGATGCGCACTGTTGAAGAGTCCCATACCAAGACGAAACGGATATCCATTACTTTCAGGTTTTCAATGGTGGTCTAGCCTAAATCAAATCATGAGTTCAACTATCAATTTACACTTGTCTTCTCTCTTAATGTTATTGTAATTGATTAGTTTTCTTATCTGACGCAGTATTTCTGTACACACCTAATAACAGATAAGATAATATGATGTTTTGGTAATTATTATCACTTGGGTATCTTTTAATTATAAAAAGGATCAGATCAAGTTTATACAATAGATAAAAAATCAATAAAATGAATTATTGATTTAATTTTTAGACTTATTATGTACTAATATAGATAGTATGTTATTTGAATATTGATCTAAAATTAAAGGTTTCAAAAGTTTGAAATCGATGCATTCGGATCATAGATATGTGGTAAATGGACGTCTTATGGGGACTGATACGAATCAATTATAGTTTAAAAATCAATGCGAAAATTCAAACAATCAATATTTATTATCAGACAAGCGTTTTTGTGGATTTTGTAGTAATTTAATAGCTGAATTCATGAGTCAATTGAAGATAAACCACCATGGGAAACCTGGAAACACTGGACGTGCTGGAGCTCGGATTAAGTGCTCTCGTGCGAAACTGATAGGTCCCGGGTTCGAATCTCGCGATGTGGGATTGTGAATCGGCACTGCTGAGGAGTCCCATACCAGGACAAAACGATCGTCCAGTGCTTCCAGGTTTTCCATAGTAGTCTTCAATTGACTAATGAATTCAGCTATTAAATTTCAATATTTATGAATTAAACTCCACCCCACTAAACAAGATAGCGGACTCAGTGGCTAAGTGAATGAAGCAATGATGTTAGAAGTGGACATGAATGGCTTCGAGTCCTTAAGTGGAAATTCACTCTGGAATGTAGGTTCATTCAACTGACGAATTTCAAATAAGACGAAACGCGTGTCGTGGATTATAATGCTAACTAGTATCTATCTCTGCTTATGATAAATTGTTCAATACAGACTTTCTAATCGCTTCCTAGTTACCCAGAAATCATCTAAGTTCAGCACCAGATGGAGGATAAGACGTAGGAAGTATGAACTTAGGCTTTACGTGTACAGTTAGACTGAGAGCAGAGGTACAGAGTACTAACAGGTTCTTTAGTGTTCTGACCATTCTTAAAGCTTCTGCAAATGCATTAAATCTATTAAGAAAATAGATAAATATCCAATAAAAATGTGAAACGAAGTCCATTGTTTTAGGTGAAGAATTTGTAATGTCGTTTAAAATGAATAATTTATAAAAGAATTCAAACCTATTGTTTTAAATATAGAGACGCGAGAAATGTACAAAAATCAATTAATTACAGGATCGAATGATCTCAGTTTGATAGGTATCCAAAACCATGAAACACTGACATATCTCAATCAGACTGTACAGACTACACTCAACAGTGTACATCCATGACCATTTCACAAATCGGAATCAGCAAGTTCGTCGTTCCCACGATACCTGATATTCATGGATACAAACTATTATATGATATGATTTCATAGAACACTTGTTATTAAAATACTCGAAACTCACTAATGTATTCATACAGAAAGAAGCATTTGTCAACCATTCTTAATACTTACAGTTACAATCTTCAATTCTCAACTTGATTGATTTTCGTTGTATTATCACTTGCTTATTTGTTAATTGATCCACTTCAAAATCATCCATTGAATTCATTGTTTGATTTTCATGAATGTAATTCTCTACCGTGAATTAAATCTTCCCAATCATTTTACAACTGATAAATAGTCATTTTTATCAGTTTTCTATTTTGAAATTATTACAGGCTTAACTTTACATTTTAACATTTTGGTGGACCAAATCATCAAATTCAGAGAACAAAACTCCACATGGACCATCCACATGATCTACAAATCTTCCCAACAGTCTCATAATTCGTTGTGTTCCAGGAAATTTCTGCAAACTCCTCACTGAGAGTTGATTGTATGAAGTTGTGTCAATCTTTCTTAAACTTCTGTAAGTCTTGTTCGAGGAGTTCCCATAGGTTCTTTGAAAAAATACAGATAGATATCTATGAGACATTTAATAATAACAAACCATAACTCACTTATCATTCCTGACTTTTAATTGTTTTCTCAGGAGAATATTCCATCCACATTTAAATATCAAACTTTTGTATTATAATCTACTAAGTTAAACAACTAACTATAAACACTGTGAAATGTTTATATGGAACAAATTAAAAGATGGCATTAGAATTAGAACTCCATATTAAGACTATGATCGATATACAAATTCACGTTTCAGTATACGGTTACAAACAGAATTATACTTCTTGAAGCTTTGAAAAAGCTACCAGATATAACCATAATCTATTCTTCAAATGATTCGGTCTAACAACTAACATTCATATGAAGAGTCCTGCATTGTATTAGGATATCCAAAGAAAAAATCTTATGTATTTTAATGAAAACTCTGATGAAACCATTTCATTTAAAAGTAGACATATTGACTATTTACATTTTGGTATTCAGCCTTGGAGTAATAATAACCTTAAACCATCTAAAGAAACGTCATACAGATTAAGTCCTCAACAAGTAAAGAAATAATTTAGTGGTTTAACCCAGATGTCAGAAGACTCTTTAGATCTATAATATTATGATGCTGTGATATAATCATAGAAAATAATATCAATAGTACAAATTAACAGACATTAAACCACGAAGTTTCACTTTCAAAATTACTATCGAAAAGAGAGCGCGTCCTACAAATAAGCAAGTACTACAAATCAGAGATCACAGTTCACATAGAATCTAAAAATTAACCAAGCCATTGAACATTATTAAAATTTCAAACAATAACATGCACAAAGCAGCTTCATTGATGAAATATTGTCAAAATTGGGAAGAATGAATTTAAATAACAAGATAATAACATGAAAGAATAAGTATACAGTATATTGATGAATAAACAAATCGTAGAAAATAAATGAACTATTGAATACTAGTTAGTAGTGTGAAACAACATGCAAAAAGCGACCAAACAAGTAATTTAGGCGAAACTCTAATTTATGGACGAACCAATCAGAAGCGTTTTGGAGATTTCAAGGTTACGGCGCCAACTTCAGTGCTTAATGCTAACGTACTATCGGTTCACAGGGAAATTTGTACAAAACGTGATAATTGAGCGGCTATAACAAATAAAACGGCGAAACTATAATTTGTGGACGAATCAATCAGGAATAAGATAATAGATTTCGGATTTTAACGCGAAAGCCTTTCATCCATTTGGCTAAATAAATTTCTGGCATTATAGCTGATGTCAGTTCGTGATGAAAACTCCATATATAATTCCTAACTAAGGCAAATTACGACAATTATTGCGAACTGGATAATAAAAGCACCAGTAACACTAACTGCAGCCAGGTACTACAATATATACGGGTGTTTGGAGAGCGTAAAGACTCCTACATATGCTTGGTTATGTGCATCGTGTCGTTATCCACAAGTAGCATTTTGTGCACTCAACAACCGGAGTGCACATAAACAATATTGAAGCTATGTGGTCTAGGCTGAAATAGTTTTTGAGACTTTATGATGGCTCCAGAGGCCGACTATTCTGTAGCCATATGGATGATTTCCTCTACTGCATGCATTACTATTTTAGAACCTCTGAACCTCTTTCTAACCTTGACAAGATTTTGAACGACGTACAAGAAGTGCATCCACTTTATTTCCCTAGTTTTGTATAACATATTTTTACTCTATACTGACTGTCTGATGACTGGCTAATATTTCTTAAGGTCTTTTAGGATTCGTTCAAAGGTCGTCCATAGATTAGAGTCTCACCGTAATTCACTTTAGAAGCGTAGATTAAAATCATAGCTATATTATCATCCTGTAGAAGCTATTACATAATCAGTACAGTTAAGAATAACAGTTTTATAATTTACAGTTTAGTGGTTTATTTAAGTTGATTAATAAAGATTCACTATAATTTTCTCTGTTTTCATCGAATAGTTTCTCATGATCACTGAATTAAACTTTATAAGGATGAAAATTTAGAAATGCTGTTGTCAAATTCAAATATGAAGTGTATAATTTCATGTGAAAACTTCAAGCTATGTAGCCCTCCTTCGTTTAATGAGTTAATAATCAGGGCTACAGGATGTGACATATGTCGTAACCAACTAAATCATTCATCGGAGTGACTTAAAGATAATTAATCATGCGATAGATTGGTTATAATAAAAAGTAACCATTTGGAAAAAAATTAGTGGCTCTTGATAAGAGAGAGTCATATTAGTGATAATTACAACAGGGAGGATAAAAATGAGATATATAAAAAGAGAATGTGAAAACACAATTCATGTACACAAATTTAGGTAGACGGGTGAAAATTTTATACTTTATTTTAAGCTTGTTATTTAGTTGAGTATTTAGTGTTTCTGCAGTTTTAGTGACATATTACCAGCTGTCAAACATAGAGGTCCATGTCACGATTTTCACTAACATTTATCATGTGTTTGACATTTGTGCATTACGCGTTAACCTACTCATAATTGGCAAGTAGTAAAAGTTTTCTACAAAATATTTTTGCGTTTTGTAGGGAGCTTTCTGTTTCTTGGTCATTTTTTCTATACAGTTTTTTTATTCTGATAATGATTCTTTTACTTTTTTCCTATTTACTCCCCCTACACATTATGCACTGATTGTCAGTCATTAATTTCGAGTACGAAATAACCAGTGAGCTTAAGCTGGAGATTATTTAATGTCAGGTATTTGAAGGTAGTGTGCAACACACGCCGCTTTGCCAAGATTTCTTCTTAGTTGAGTTTCCGTTAGTATAGCATGTTGATGGTCTTGGGGACAATGATATTTCATATAGGATATAAACCTCTAGTCGCCTAATATCACAGTCTGAGACGTTTCTACTGAGTTTCTGACCTGCAACTGACCCCCTTTAATAATGATTATTTTATAGTAACCAATGTGAAATTTTTGGTTAATTATGAAGGTTTCTCTAATTTTCCGTGGACATAGCGTGATGCTAAGTAAATCTGGCTTTATTTGTTCAACAATTTCATACATATTTCACCAGTGATTTTAAAAGTTTTCATTTGATCTAACTGAATAGTGAAATCTCAGAAGACACAAAATGGAGTGTGACTGTAAAGAAAAGTAAAATTCAGAATAAGTAATATAAAATTACACTGAGAAACTGTAATAATAGTTTGTGATGACTTATGTAACAGAAGGTTATATACTATTCAACAAGATTATTCCGATCATGTTATAGTATGAATAAAAAACTACGGTTTCTATATTGGCTAATTCGTAAAAATCGGTTAGTTACCTATGGTACATCTCAGTAAATATTCCAAGTTGATCTGATTCCAGCTAATTATCCATGTTTACAGCCTATATCAAAATTAGAAAAAACTGTAATTCTCAAGGTTATAGGCACTGTAGTGTTGGTTACTACTGTTAAGCCCGCATAACTTATTCCAACTTCTGGACAGGTCAATTTATCGATTCTTCTTAAGTCACGTTTTGACCTTATTAATTATTCGCTTATCAACCTTGACGTTATATATAAGTGTATGTGTGAGTACACTTCTTATTCTATTCATCACATATCTGTAGTTTATTTTTGTGTGACTAAAAATGTAGATTAACAACTCGGTTAAATCGAGTTGGCTCATAGGTCTTTTCTACTGCATGCCGTTTCACTTAGCTCTTTTCTCTTCGCTTCATTCCTTTCATTGTTTGTTCAAACCAATGAGTGTACAAAATATATTCATTCACAAATCCATATTCGTATTTGACTTATATAATTTCATTATTCAATAACGTGGATTAAGTCGATAATTATATACGAGGATTAACGACATGTATATTTGGACAACAATCATTAATACGGTCCAATTAGAGTCAGATACCGGGTAACAAAAACATCTTCAAGTTCCTGATTGTCTAACATTCAGTGAAACGATAAATCAGTTGAGAAAATTTATTATCTAAATGGTTAACATTTCATATCTAATTTCACTTAGCTCAATACATGATTTAACCCTGACTACTAATGAGTTTACCTTTAAATAGGATCATTAGAACACTTATCTGAAAAAATTAGAATGTTAAGTTAAACCTGAAATAATTTCAAAATATAAAACTGATAAAAATGACTATTTATCAATTGTGAGATATTAACTCACTGATGACAATGGTGTATCTATCGCTCAATTTCGTGGATCAGTTGAAGTTAGACATTAACACTGTTGGATACCGGCCGGCTCAGTGGTCTAGTGGTTAAGCTCTCATACGCGATACTGATAGATCCTGGGTTTAAATCACACGAGGCGGGGTCGTGGGTGAGCACTGCTGAGGAGTCCCACAATAGGACGGAACGGTCGTCCAGTACTTCCAGGTTTCTCATGATGGTCTAGCTTCGATTGACTCATGATCTCAACTATTGAAATTGCCAATTTGTGCATCGATCATAGTCTTAATATGGAGTTCTAATTCTAATGCCATCTTTTAATTTGTTCCATCTAAACATTTTACAGTGTTTATAGTTAGTTGTTTAACTTAGTAGATTATAATACAAAAGTTTGATATTCGAATGTGGATGGAATATTCTCCTGAGAAAACAATTAAAAGTCAGGAATGATAAGTGAGTTATGGTTTGTTATTATTAAATGTCTCATAGATATCTATCTGTATTTTTTCAAAGAACCTATGGGAACTCCTCGAACAAGACTTACAGAAGTTTAAGAAAGATTGACACAACTTCATACAATCAACTCTCAGTGAGGAGTTTGCAGAAATTTCCTGGAACACAACGAATTATGAGACTGTTGGGAAGATTTGTAGATCATGTGGATGGTCCATGTGGAGTTTTGTTCTCTGAATTTGATGATTTGGTCCACCAAAATGTTAAAATGTAAAGTTAAGCCTGTAATAATTTCAAAATAGAAAACTGATAAAAATGACTATTTATCAGTTGTAAAATGATTGGGAAGATTTAATTCACGGTAGAGAATTACATTCATGAAAATCAAACAATGAATTCAATGGATGATTTTGAAGTGGATCAATTAACAAATAAGCAAGTGATAATACAACGAAAATCAATCAAGTTGAGAATTGAAGATTGTAACTGTAAGTATTAAGAATGGTTGACAAATGCTTCTTTCTGTATGAATACATTAGTGAGTTTCGAGTATTTTAATAACAAGTGTTCTATGAAATCATATCATATAATAGTTTGTATCCATGAATATCAGGTATTGTGGGAACGACGAACTTGCTGATTCCGATTTGTGAAATGGTCATGGATGTACACTGTTGAGTATAGTCTGTACAGTCTGATTGAGATATGTCAGTGTTTCATGGTTTTTGATACCTATCAAACTGAGATCATTCGATCATGTGAATAATTGAATTCGGAACGTTTTCCGTGTCTCTATATTTAAAAAATTTTTCAACTTGATCTCTATCAGCTGGTTATCATTCAATTAGATCATTATGAACATTGGTCTTTGAATCTCAATTTATCTTTTGAAGTGTACTGAAAAATACAAACATACATCATTTGTTCATAGTACCTCACTTAAACTTGAGTATTTATTACCTTGATTTTGCTAGGCATTTCAATTAACATATTGAAGTGACAGTGTTATTTGATCAGTGATAAATTATCTATATCTTTGTACGAACATTATTATTATTATATTTGTAGGAATATGTATGCTTAGTTACTTGTCACAGCTTACATTAATATCCCTCTTACTGGCTTTAATGTTAGTCGCTTAAATCTCTCGATTACTTATTTACTTTCCTATATATATTGTTATATCACGATAAGAATAAATGAATGGTAATTTTTGGGATCCATTTATGGACCAATATTATGAGTATATTTTTATCTTTTAATTGTTATGTAACTAAACTGTTCATATTCATACCCCTCATATTATGAGCTTCATGTTGACCTATGAACTATTATTATACGATTTACCATTCATGAATTATTCCCTGTCTGTTAATCGCTATCTCCATCATTCACAGCCACATCTGGCTAATTCTTGTACAAATGTTGTTTCATATTTTATTGGTACGTTGTGGTCGGTTTGATTGGTATATAAACTCAGTATGCTTGAAATATAATGATTCATATCTCAGAGGCTGAGACTTGCCTTCTGGATTCAACTGGCTGGGCTAGACAGGGAAGCGGGACCAATCAAGACTCTAGGCCGTTCTTACGTGTTTACGCGTCTTTGGTCCGATCGATAATTCGCTACGCTCTAATCTGCAGTCACAGTTATAACACATATATATGCCACTTAAACTTTATTCCCTTATTCCCTGGTGTTTTCTCGCATTTCATTCGTATTCGTTTTGTATCCTAATGGCTTTGTGGTTTGCTCTGTACAATGATAAATTGTAGTCAACAGTTCACATTGTTTTCTGAAATTTATACACCGTTGGTAGTTATCTAATAACGGTTATCAGAATGAGTGATATACAAAGCACTGGGAATTATCCAGAAGATATTACACTAGACTCTCTTATTTTTCATTTCGTCTAATGGACATAGATTAACATGTATATGTACATTTATAAGAGTTTAAGAATAAATGCAATTTTCTTGTACATGAACATGGTTTTTTTAAAAACTGTAGTGAGACTATAATTTATGGACGACTTGTGAGCGACACTAGATTGACTTTGAGAGTGTCCACCTAATAACTAGGATCAAAAGAGGGTTATAAATGAGTGAGAGGAATTCAAATTATGATTTACAGTTAATGGTTAAGGTTAGGAATTATATTTAGGGTTTTCATCACGAACTGACACCAGCTATATTGCTAAGACTCTATTTATCCAAATGGATGAGTGAATTTCTCGCTAAAATCCGGGACATGTTATGTTATATGTGATTGGTTCGTCCATAAATTATAGTCTCACCAAAACTGGTTTTCTTCTCCACCATCTTAAAATCATATGAACATAATACGCTTCTCGTTGTTCGAAAATGGAAGAATTTCGCCAAAAGACAGGCTTCCACTCGAGAACAACTATATTTTCTCCATGAGCGTCTTCGCTAGCATGTCCTACCAACAAGTGTAAGGTATAGATATCCAACCAACTGCCCATTAGGATGGAAAATAGCTGAGCAAAGTGGAAGAAAAATGGTACACCTAATGATAACGGATGCACACTACAGGATCCGCAAATACCAACACGTCATAGAGGACCAAAAGATGAAGCTACAAAGAACACTCACGTCAGAGCATTTGGAAATCATGACAACAGACATCGAGATATCATGCAAACGTCACGGAGAACAAAGAAGAAACACCTTAAAGAAAAAGCCAATCAAGATCTCAAAACCACCCATGGAAGAAAACACAAACAACTGCGTGATCAATCTGTCAAAACAACCACCAATAAATACGGAAGAACACTTACTCCGAAAGGGATTAAACTACAATACAAGCGACGCCTCCAAACTGGAATTCTTCGCAGCACTGTAGTCATCATTCAAAACTTCTGGAATCAGTGAAGAAACACAACAAGAAATAAGGCAAACTATAGTACCGCTAACTCAACAGGTGAAGGAAAATAGCCAACTGACCCCACAAGAACTAATAGCTTTGAAGGAACTCAGAACTAGAAAGGATATTGTCATAGTTCTAGCGGACGAAAGACGCACCACAGTAATTATGGACGAAGAAGAATACGTCAAAAAGGCCGGGAATTACTTGAAGATAAGAGCACATACAAAAGGATGGATATAAATCCCGTCGAAAAATTAGACAACCGAACTTTAAAAACCATAAACAAGCTAGTCAAATCAGGAGAAATAACAAAACAAGACCAATGGAGAATGAAATCCAATGGACCAGTACTCCCTTGATTCTACGACAGACCAAAAATACACAAACCAAACATTCCACTACGTCCAATTGTAGCGCCCCCTGGAACACCAACATACAATTCGTCACGAATACTAGTTTTTTTTCTACCAAACAATGAAGTTCATTAAAAAAACATCCCTTATAACTATTAACCAAAACCAAGATATCCACATACAAATATATATTCTAACATCTATAGAGGATCTTGTAATTCGGTAAAATTCTTTAGCTAAACTATTAATTTTCGTAACAGAATAAAAGATGAATTAGTTCTCTTTAATGATTTAACTATTTGGCTATTAGTGAATTTTCTATTAGATTATAGTGTCGAAATCAAACTAAGTCTATGATAACATACCATTGAATTCTTCAATTAAACTGTTGAAATTGCATAATACATTACATATTAAAACTAGTTAGTTAGTTTGTTTTGTTTTTTTCTAAGCATTGTGTAAATTGTCTCCCGCTACTTTTGTCAATCAAAAATCTACTACTGAACAAAATCTTGTTAGAAAAACTATATATCTAAAGTCCTTACGTAATTTCACTCTTTTCAGTGTATACAATGTAATAATAGGTGACTAGATATTAAATTTACAGACAAGTTAACATGTTTGTTACCCTTTTTTTCTATCTATTCATATTATATAATGGTCATCAGTTTAATAAATGTTATTATCAACTACATATCAGTCAATTTACAGGTTTCGAACAACAATAACAACAAAAGAAAAACATGTCAGTTTAAAGGAGATTTTTTGATTGAGATCATGAACCGATTGATGTTAGACCGCCATTGAAAACCTGGAAGCACTGGACGGCGGTCTAACATCAATCGGTTCATGATCTCAATCAAAAACTTAACAACCTCCACAACCCCTAAACTGTTAAAGGAGATTGTCAATGATTTCAAGTTTTACTATTTATTTTCTAAATTTAAAAAAATCTGTGAAAATCTTAAATCTTATAACTTACCTGTATGTATACTGTATTTACCTAAGGGGGGATATCTGTGTGTGGGCATGTTTACAATAATGTAAATTAGATATAAGTTGATGAACTAATACATTTTATTACTAAAAGAAAATATTATTATTACATTTGTATAAATACACATATAAGTCTGGCGACTGATTTGCCTTAGTTACTTACAAGCTTATTATTATATTATCACATTGATGAACTGTACATCAAGTGATTCGATACTATTACAACTTAATAGACATGTACGCAAAGATGTACGTGTGTGTGTATGTGTAATCCTAATTGTGTTATTGTGATGAATAGGAAGAAGAAGAAGGAGAAGAAAAATAATACACATTTTGAACAAGAGATAAGATAATTTTAAAGATAGTACATAATAAATATAGAACTTACATTATTTTTTTGTAATGGTTAACCACATGCTGAGAACTGATGAATGGTATCTATTTGTTGTATGTTCAATGACTGTTATTTTTGGACTGATTAACAGTTACAATTATTACATTATTTTCTAGTTAATTAATTCTTTTATTTCTTTTCTCTTAACTGTTTCATTATATTAAATGAAGTGAACAAGTGAACTCAACAATGAAATTTTACATTTACTTATAAGCAAAGATGGATAGTGGTTAGTAGTGAAGTCCAGGACGTGCGTTTCGTCTTATTTGGGACTTGTTAACTGGATGTACCTGCATCTCAGAGTTGATGTTCACTCTGAGACTTGAACCAAGTACCATTCACGTCATACACCATCGCGTTATCCATTCAGCTACTGAATCCAATAACAGACTGATCAATTGCAGTCTTAAACCTCAATGGGAAGATCCAAGCAAAACAATATCAAGTGAATTTATATTCACTTTATTATTGAAAGCAGCATATTTACAACTTAGGAACATCTGGAATTCAAAGCAACTGTCAACCAACACCAAGGTCACAATTTTCAATACAAATGTCAAAACAGTTCTACTGTATGGGGCAGAAACCTGGAGAACTACGAAAGCCATCATCCAGAAAATACAAGTGTTTATTAACAATTGTCTACACAAAATACTTCAGATCCATTGGCCGGACACTATTAGCAACAACCTACTATGGGAGAGAACAAGTCAGATCCCAGCGGAGGAAGAAATCAGGAAGAAGTGCTGGAGATGGATACGATACACATTGAGGAAAGCACTCAACTGCGTCACAAGATAAGCCCTCACATGAAATCCTCAAGGCCAAAGGAAAAGAGGAAGACCAAAGAACACATTACGCCGAGAAATGGAGATGGATATGAGAAAAATGAACAAGAATTGGATGGAACTAGAAAAGAAGGCCCAGGACAGAGTGGGTTTGAGAATGGTGGTCAGCGGCCTATGCTCCATTGGGAGTAACAGGCGGAAGTAAAGTAAAGTAAGTAAGTAATTATTGAATAGAAAACTAATGAAGTGTTAAGTCTACAAATGATTGTATTAGTGATTGATTAGTTCCAATAAACATGTTTCAAATATATACTATAGTAAATTCTATTTATAACAGAATAATAGTAGAATTCTTGTATTCTATGATTATATGAACTCGTTAGTTGGATGTTCCAGACATATTGCAGGGTTGATGTCCACTCCGAAACTGAAAACTAGTATCGTATGCCTCAAATGCGATCGCGTTATCCACTGTGCTATCGAGCTCAGATAACCATTAGCTTTAGCAATGAGATGAAGCTTAGTTCATTTTTGCGTTGATTGTTTGAATCTTCCCATTAATGTTTAGGACTCCGATTGAATGAATTTCAAATCTGAGATACAGATACATCCAGTTAACGAACCCTAAGTAGAACGAAATTCGTCTCCCGAATTCTACTGCTAACCATCATCCATCTGTGTTTATAATGTTCGTGACTTAAGGCAGTATCTAGGCAATCCGCACAGGATGCACATATGCCAATGAGAGACTAATCAATTGCAATCCTAAACATAAATCGGAAGATTTAAAAAAAAACAATACAAAAATGAAATGACAAATTATGTTTCTACAGAAAGTTAAACCAAATCCTGACTAATAGAGTTCACTCGTTACCATCTCTCACTTACTATTTGAACTAGAAATGTTATTTTTCATATAATTCAATCTTTTAGATTATTGTTCATCATAGAAGAATGATTCTGTCAAATAAATTATCTTCACAGTTGAATTCACGAGATGATCTAAGCTAAACCATCTGCATTATTATAGATGATTATTGTAGTTTAAATTCATTCATCAGAAAGGAGAAACTGAAGTCATGACGGACCTGATGGTCTCTGTGGAATTCAAGCCAGAGTCACCCTATTTCACAGTCTTAGAAGTCACCATTTAATTATTTCGGCCGCGACTAATTTCCTGTCGGACTGGAATATCTTGATCAATAGCTGATGATCAATGCTATGTGTATCAAGTTTTTATTACTGATCAAATTCTATCCATCTAGTTACAACACAGTATTATGTTGAAGTTTTAGGTAGTTGAAAGTAGTCGACATAAGATCCTGTATCCAGATTTCGTTCTGATTGTCTATCGTCAGAAAGATGTAGTACAATCATTCAGGTATATGACGTATTCAAGATTAGAGAGCATCATCATACTGTCTAAAGTTTGATCAAATATTTACAGTTTTAAAATCGAGGAAAGTAGATAAATAAGGAACGTACACGGGAAAGGTTACTGAATAACTAGTAAATCTACACCACAAATGAACATCCACAACTGAATTATACAATTCAAGATTGATAACTTACAATAAATTAATTTTTTGTAAAATAATCCTGTTAATTTGCTTGGTATTGTTTACTTCAATCTTCCTATTGTCGTTTAGGACTGCGATTGAACAGTCTCTTATTGGCATATGTGCATCCTGTGTGGATTGCCTCCATATTGCCTTAAGTCACAAGCTTTATAAGCAAAGATGGATAGTGGCTAGCATTGAAATCCAGGACGCGTGTTCCGTCCTATTTGGGATTCATCAGATGGATGTACCTGCATCTCAGAGTTGATGTTCACTCTGAGACTTGAACCAAGTACCATTCACTTCAAACGCCATCGCGTTATCCACTTAGCTACTGACGAGCCCCAAATAGGAGGAAACGCGCGTTCTGGATTTCACTACTAGCCACTATGTATCTTTGCTTATAATCCTTTTGATAACAGATCTTTTTGGGAAAGTTCAAGAAATCTCGCTTTATTTCTGTCAGACGTTTTAAGAAGACTGTTATAAGTCACTTACTAAGATAAAACAAATAGACAGAATTAATTATAAAATTAACTATTGTCCAATGCTTCTAGGTTTTCCATGGTGGTCTAGCTTTAATCAACTCATAAATTCAACTATTAGATCACTACAATCTTCGCTAAACCCCCTTTTTGATATATATAAGTCCAAGAAGAATTGGTTATTGAATGCAGATTGCTTGTAGTCGGTATTGGATGAGAATTTCAAATATATACTTACATAAAGAATCAAAGAAAAAAGTACATTATTAACCAATTGATTATCTTAGATGAATTAATAATTTCTAATGATTAAAACCTAAAGACTTACTGTATACTAGAAAGCAATACTAAGTTAACTCGTACCAAATTAAAATGGATATCTGCTGCGATATTGTTATCCAGAGAGTTTTTGAATGAAAAATTTAAGTTTCCTCTGTAAGAAATTATCTTCAGATTTTTTTTGAATGTTAATGCTATTTAAAGAGACACTTCCTACATGTGATATCCTTGTGAAGATTAAATTATGGGTAACTTCCGAGAACTATTAATGAACTAATATTATGCATAGATCCCTATCGTGTAACTATTCAGTAACTACATTATGCCTATCTATACTCCTCTTATTATAAGCCTCATTTTGATCTATAGATCATTATTATACGATATACTGTTCTTAATTTATGTTCAACTTATTGATTACAGTTTCCCATGTTCACAGTCACTTTTTGACTTGATCTTGTATAAATGTTATTTCCTATTTTATAGTGTGGTGTGGCCCGTTTGGCTGATATATAAACGAAGTATGTTTGAAATAAGTGATTTACATAGTAGAAGTTGTTATTGGCGTTCTAGACTCAACTGGGACTGCTAAGAGAACAAAGGACCAATAAGGACGCTAAGCTGCTCATACCGATGGAACGTCATTGGTTTGGCACAGTACTAAGATTATATAAGTTTTACTTCAATCGGCGAATAAATTATGTGATGATAAGTCGGCCTTAAAATCACAGCACTACCTATGTAGCAAATACTGATTTTCCAAAATATAAATATATAATGGTTGAATTCATGATTTGACTTAATAAAGACTACCATGGAAAACCTAGAAGCATTGGACAAATGTTTCACGTCAGTATGGGACTGATCAGAAGCGCGCATCTATCATCCCACACCAAAGAGACCTGAACTCAGGACCTCTGCTTTTAGGTGCAAACGTTTAACCTCTAGACCCGGCATCCAACAGTGTTAATATCTAACTACAATCAACGATATTGCTCGACTTTCTTTTCTTCAGTTAGTAATTGCATACAAAAATTATTTCTTCCTGGACGTATATTATGATGGATTATCACATTGTGTGAATAAAAGACGAAATAGGATAACAACAAGTAACCATATCTTTACGTGGCTAATAAACACTGGACACTAATTTGATATAAAGGTATCGTTATAAACTTATTAGTCGAACCTCATCTATGTTGCTTAATACTTTAAGATTTTGTCTTTTACATACAATGGAAGTTATAAAACATCCACATAAATAAAAACTTGAACTTTCCATATTTATTACCTCTTTCCTTACGTTGAGAGGGAAAAGGGCTTTGAAATTATGCTACCATTTCTTTTCCATATTTAGTTTACTCTCAGTAAAACGTTTGTCCAAATTCATCATGAATAAAGTAATTCACTCTATCTAGAAATAACAATAAACAACAATACAGGGAACAAACAAGTTATCCCTGTTCTCTTCACACCCTTCATCCATTATACATTCTTCTATCATATAATCATAGAAACTTTTAATTATGTATTAAAAATCATTCAACTTACCATATTGAGCTTACAAACAAACATTAACACTTGGAATGAGTGAAAATCTCTCTTAAGCACTTTATACATATACATATTTAGATGTAAATTGACTGATGTAGAAATTCGAATGGACAAATATTTCTTGTTTGTTTTTCCTATATCTAATCTTTGTTTTTATGACTCTTGTTATCATTACAGGTTATAGTAGAAGTAGTAATAATGGTATTAGTATCAGTATTAGTATTGGCAATAGTATTATTGTTATTATTATTATTATTATTATTATTATTATTATTATTATTATTAGTAGTAGTAGTAGTAGTAGTAGTAGTAGTAGTAGTAGTAGTAGTAGTAGTAGTAGTAGTAGTAGTAGTAGTAGTAGTAGTAGTAGTATCTTTTACCTTCATCGATAAAAAGAAATGTGTTTATGATCAGTTAATTCTTTTACTATTATTCAATGACAGTCTTATTAAATGAATAAATCTATCGACATATGAATAATTAAATGTGTCCCCTCCCTCTCTCCCTCTCTCTTTCTCGTTCTTCTTTTCTAGCTAATGAATATTCGCAAAAAAGGAGTCATGGATACATAATTTATGGCATAGGCCTTTATATCACATGTTGTAATCATTATATTTTATCGACTGAGTTTCTAAGGCAAATTTACAGATAACTAATTCTAGTTTTCATTTTATTTTATTGAATGTTTAAACCAATTAGTCCCTTTGATAAATTTTGATAATGTAATAAGAAGACGAAGATTATCAGAACTACGTGATGATGATATATTAGCGTGATACGTTGCGAACAATCTGATCATACATATACTTGTCAAGAACATTTATATATAAGTTAAAAGGTCAACTAGACTGGGAATGAGGTAAGAGGAGACAAGGATAATAATAAGAATGAACATAATTTGAAACATAATCACTCTGTATTGTTTTACTTGTATCTTCCCATTGAGGGTCAAGACTACAATTGATAAGTCTGTTATTGGCATATATGCATCCTGTGCGTATGCCTCGATATCGCCTTAATTCACAAGCTTTTATAAGCAAAAATGGATAGTGGTTAGCAGTACAGTCCAGGACGTGCGTTTCGCCCTATTTGAGACTCGTCGGTTGGATGTCTCAAATAGGACGAAACGCACGTCCTGGACTTCACTGCTAACCACTACCCATCTTTGAATAGCAACAGGTTTATCAATATATATTTTTAAATCTAAAACTTATAACGACTGGAATGATAGAATATTTGTAGCTCGAAATGAGAACTTTCAATATATATCCCCTGACCTGGTTTATTTAACTGTAAATCTTTCGTTATCTGTCATTATGTGAAATATTTTTCGAAGTCCTGGATTTACTCAACAAATATTTGTCTTATCTATGATGAAGAACAAAAAATGTAATTCCTGCCTTCAGGGAATATTCAGATATCTTGTCGAATTATCCATTTGTCAATAGAAACTAATTCAATTCAATCATCAATAACAACAAACAATTCATTTAAGTAATACATGTTGGTTGAATATGCTAGTGACTATTACAATTAATTAAATCAGTTTACTATGTTCTGATGTTTAAAGCGCTTAGTAATAAATTCAAATCTTGATGTATGCATAAATGAGAATGGAAATTAATGTAACCAGTCACCGTAGAGCTGAGTAAAACGTTCATTCTAGACTCCTCAACTGTTCACTTTCTAAAACATGTAATCATGTTATAAATGTCGAAAATGTTTAGGTTTTTATTCAGATATTCTATAGGTAAATCGAAACTGATCATGATCAATTGAATATGTTAACCACAGCATAATATAAACCCATACAACAAGAATATATGTAATATCGATGAAACTATAATTTATGGACGACTTGTAAGCGACACTAGATTGACTTTGAGAGTGTCCACCTAATAACTAGGAGCAAAAGAGGGTTATAAATGAGTGCGAGGAATTCAAATTATGATTTACAGTTAATGGTTAAGGTTATGAATTAGATTTAGGGTTTTCATCACGAACTGACATCAGCTATATTGCTAAGACTCTATTTATCCAAATGGATGAGTGAATTTCTCGCTAAAATCCGAGACATGTTATGTTATATGTGATTGGTTCGTCCATAAATTACAGTCTCACCGTAATATCAACAAAAAAACAACAACTAAGGTGTGTAAACGAAACATTTTACAATAGAATCAAAGCTTGTATTAGCTTTTTGTGGCCCGGGATCTGACTCCACTTATATTGTTTGCACGGATGCTGTCGAAATATACATCCTGACTATTCTCAAATATAATTATCGACTTCAGTCACGTTGGTGAGTAACACAATTAAATTCGAATCTCGCGGGGAGTGGGATCATGGATGCGCACTGCTGAGGAGTCCCATACTAGGACGAAACGGCCGTCTAGTGCTTCCAGGTTTCCAATTGATTCACGATCTCAATAAAAAACTTGACAATTTTCACAACCCCTATACTGATAATTAAATGAGTCAAATATGAGAATGGATTTCGAATACGTATATTACGTACATTTGTTGATTGTGAAGCGAAGCGAAAAAAATGACGCACTTTGGAGAAGGCGAGTGAGCAAATTCTATTTAATCAAGCGTGAATCGATATTTATAGTCAAACAAAGGATAAGCAATGTACACACATACGCTCATATAAAAACAGTCAAGAATGATAAGTGAATAATTAAAAAGGTCAAGGTGTAACTCAAGAAGAATGGATAGACCGGCCTATCCAGAAGATAGAATAAGTTATACGGGCTTAACATAGTAACCGACATTACAAGATTGACAATTGCAGTTCACTAGAAATTAAGCTTGCAAAATATTTGAAATCATGGTAATTAATAACTTATGAACTGGTCTATGATATATCCGATAGGATTAGACTACTCTTACAATGTTTCTAATCACTAAATATAGCAACATTTTTATACACTTTGTGATGACGGTCCATGAGTGAACTCGAGGAAGCTCTAAGAAGCTCAGAAAGAGCTAAAGATATTCCATCCGATCATTCTTTGGAAGAATACTACAGAATCTCTACACGTAGCTTCCCTATTGGACAAGTGCTAATAACCCCCTGTATGCGGGTTGGATGACTATAATAATGATTTCGTTTTTACTAAGAACTATAAATGCCTGACAGTTTTGTACCATAAATGAAATTGTTTTGGAATAGCATTCCGTTCACTTGTCTTCTGTCTTCTCATTTGCTACTTGGAGGGTTCTAGCGTGCTCAAGTTATACGCGGTATATGAGGACTCTAAGCTCTAGATATAACACACTTGATATAGAATAATAAAAATGAAGTGTTCATTCATACAAAAAATATTCACTATGAGCCTTTATACTATTAGAACACTTCATTCTTACAAATAATCAGTATATTTTTCATGATTCCATTTTATTATAATGAAACTGTAACTGTAATGGTGTTAATCGCATCTCATGAATGATAATGATATTGTTAAATATAGATTAATACTTGAAGTTAACAATGTTAGATGACCTGATAGAGTTTATTGTATAGAATATGATTGAATACAAATAAGGTTAGAATGAGTTGAACTGAATTGTATTAAATTGAAATGTGTTGAGTTGTATTATATTGTGTTGTGCTGTGTTGATTGAATCTTCACTAAAATGAAGCTGTGACAGAGGGATGACCATATAAGTATGCTTCTTTTACAGAAAGATAACTTGGCAGTAATACTACATCAGATGAACAATATGTTGATAAGCTGATTTCCAAATACTGGTTGATATTGTATGAAAAGCTGTAAACAATGGAATTCAACCAGTTATTCACCACAGGCAATCGAAGATTTTAACATAATATCTTGAATTTATTGAAGTTAGATATGTGCACTAATTGATTCTGTCTTAGTGATCTAGAGTTTAAGCATTCACGTGCGAATCCGAAAGTCTTAGATGTCATTCTCAGATGCGAAGTGGTGAATATATATTTCTGAGGTGTCCCATATTAGAATAGAATCATTGTCCAGTGTTTCAAGGTTCTCGGTGATGGTCTAACTGATATCAGTTCGGGAATCAAACTATGAAAATTCGTCAATCTCCATAAAACATACTATATTCATACTATGTATAAACATTCCATACTGAGCCCCCAAATAACCTGGTATGGCCGAGAGTGAGGAGAGTCCGCCCTCCCTCTCGAAATGCCCTCACATTGCCACGTGTATATAGCCTCTGCCAGGGAAGTCCTACTCACTGCCTTCTCGTGGCGGGGGTGTTGGTTACGAAAGTGGGAAGACGAAAAGCGAATGTCCGGCGCTCCAACCGGATTCCAAACCAATGGTGCACATGGGCTCCAGTATCCTGAGGGAAAAAACAGCGTACGAACCACTTGCTGGTCACCGGCTACCATGGGACTGTATCTCCTCACGATGCTCCACTGCCTCGTGGGTCAGGTTGAGGGCTCCGGGTGTGGCCCCCTAAGATGACCACCTGCTTCGGTTTTGGCACGCGGGTAGTATCACAGCCCTCACACATATCGAATGAGATTTGTGTGGCGCATATGCATTTGGTGCCTCCTTGTACCAATATCTATATGTTAAAATAAATAAATAAATGATTCCATACTGACCGAAATCAGTTGATTTGAATGTTAGTGGACTGTGTGTTATTTGGTTGTAGTATGCTCATTTTCATAGTGACATCAACTTCAGTAAATCGTAATCCAATATCATTGGTTGATCTGTATTCTGAATTTACAATGAATTTCGTCTAGTGGTCAGTTATTTATTATCTGAAATAAACTACATTGAGATGGTGGAAAAGCTTTATAGCTCAGGTGGATGATTTTGATGGAGTTTTGTTCTCTGAGCTGGATGGTTTGACCGTGAAGCATAAGCTTCAGGTAGAAGTGAAGTGTTCGAATTTCTCTACATATGGTTCACAGCTTGCCCTGTAGTGCTGATGATGTCGTACAGAAGTACGATTAAAGCTCCACGGCCAAACCATACAGCTCAGGGTAAACAACTTCATCATAAACTACATGATTTTATTTATATCGGTTTTAATCTTCTCGTTTATTGATGTTAAACACTGTGATTGTGTATATTTGAATCTTTAATGAAGTACCGTTATAATATCACTAAATTGTAAGTTTCTGAGTAAAGTGGAATTGAGATAAGTGTCCTTGATTCCATCGTTAACTATAGTACAACTTTATTTAAAAATTAAATTGTGTTTTTGAATGATCATTTTAATTTTTTCAAGTTGGTTAGTAGAATGAGATTCTGTAGTTGCTCTCTATTCAACTGTTTCGGAAGTAGTTACATAAAATGCAATGCATCATCCTATAGATCATTTGTTTTCGATTTCTCATTTCTAAGTTGTTTGATTCTAATAGGTTCTAATGATCACTTCATGACATAAATTAAAGCAAATTGAATACATTAATTTATGTATAAACTGATAGATAACAGATATTGAATGATTGTTTACCGAGATATATAAATATTACAGTGGACATCTAGGATGCAGTTGGACGATCTAGACTTCGCAGATGATCTGACTCTTCAATCGCACACCCAACAACAAATTCAGGAGAAGACGACCAGTGTAGCAGCAGCCTCAGTAGCAGTAGGTCTCAATACACACAAAGGGAAAAGCAAGATTCTCCGATACAACACACCATGTACCAACATAATCACATTTGACAGAGAAGCTTTGCAGGATGCAAGCACCCATACATATCTGGACAGCATCATTAATGAGCACGGTGGATCTGATTCAAATATGAAGGCATGGATCGGCAAAGCGAGAGTGGCATATTTACAATTAAAGAGCATTTGAAACTCAAAACAACTGTCTGTCAACCAACACTAAAGTCACAATTTTCAATACAAATGTCAAAACAGTTCTACTGTATAGGGCGGAAACCTGGAGAACTACGAAAGCCATCATCCAGAAGATACAAGTGTTTATTAACAGTTGTCTACACAAAATACTTCAGATCCATTGGCCGGACACTATTAGCAACAACGTACTGTGAGAGAGAACAAGTCAGATCCCAGCGGAGGAAGAAATCAGGAAGAAGTGCTGGAGATGGATACGATACACATTGAGGAAAGCATCCAACTGCGTCACAAGACAAGCCCTCACATGGAATTCTCAAGGCCAAAGGAAAAGAGGAAGACCAAAGAACACATTACGCCGAAAAATGGAGATGGATATGAGAAAAATGAACAAGAATTGGATGGAACTAGAAAAGAAGGCCCAGGACAGAGTGGGTTTGAGAATGGTGGTCAGCGGCCTATGCTCCATTGGGAGTAACAGGCGGAAGTAAAGTAAAGTAAGTAAGTAATTATTGAATAGAAAACTAATGAAGTGTTAAGTCTACAAATGATTGTATTAGTGATTGATTAGTTCCAATAAACATGTTTCAAATATATACTATAGTAAATTTTATTTATAACAGAATAATAGTAGAATTCTTGTATTCTATGATTATATGAACTCGTTAGTTGGATGTTCCAGACATATTGCAGGGTTGATGTCCACTCCGAAACTGAGAACTAGTATCGTTGCTTCAAATGCGATCGCGTTATCCACTCTGCTACCGAGCTCAGATAACCATTAGCTTTAGCAATGAGATGAAGCTTAATTCATTTTTGCGTTGATTGTTTGAATCTTCCCATTAACGTTTAGGACTCCGATTGAATGAATTTCAAATCTGAGATACAGATACATCCAGTTAACGAACCCTAAGTAGAATGAAATTTGTCTCCCGAATTCTACTGCTAACCATCATCCATCTGTCAAAAGTCAAGCCCTCACTTGGATACCTCAAGGCCAAAGGAGACGAGGAAGATCAAAGAACACCTTACGTCGAGAGATGGAGACAGACATGAGAAGAATAAACAACAATTGAATAGTAGTAGAAAGGAAAGCCCAGGACATAGTGGGCTGGAGAATACTGATCAGCGGCACAGCTCCATTGGGGGTAACAGGCGTATATATATCATATCGAAGTCATTATGACACTAACTCCTTACAAAATTTATATGGTGGGAAATAATGATTCACAATTTAGTACATTCATAGTCATTTTTTCAACGTTGAACAAAAAATGTTACGTAATCTAAGGTAAATCTTCTTACCAGTATAAAAGACTTCCTAATTAGTTCATTTTTAATATCTTTTAGAACCAAGTTGTAAAACAGATTCTAAGGGGATATTTAACTATGCAAACATATCAAACTGTTTGAAAAAAGGTTCATTTTAATCAATAGGAAATTCTGCCACTGAATATACCGTTAACTCTACATTCCACCGGTGAAGTTCCAAACTCTATTAGACAAAATATAGGTCATAAGAAATACTGCAATCAACACATTTTTCGCATAATATTGCAGTTTTAAGCTATTTTCAAATAAATATTTATTTGAAAATTCTTTATTGATATTGTGATGTGTGCTACTGATGTCGACAAATATAAGTAGTATGTATTATCAAACGAATTTGGAATGCCTAGAGTCAGAAGATTGAGATGATCGAAGAGAAGAGAACGAGAACAGAGGGTGATTGATATGGAAGTGAAGGAACAATAAAGTTCGAAACAGTGGATATACATTTTGCAAATGAAGTATTTACTGTATGGTTCTCAGATTTTACTAAGAGATTCTGTAATTTCTTATTCAAATACACTTGATTGTACCCATGTCTATTCTCATCCGCTATAATATAATGACAACACCATTGGTTTCAAAAACATCATTAGTAATTCATTTGGTATTGTTTACTTGAATCTTCCCGTTGATGTTTAGGACTGCAATTGATCAATCTCCTATTGACATATGTGCGTATTGTGCGAATTGCCTCGATATAGCAAGTGTCTATCAGAACTCAGTAGCTAAGTGGATAGCGCGTTGGCGTTTGAAGCGAACGGTACTGGGTTGGAGTCCTAGAGTGAACATCAACTCAGATGCAGGTTCATCCAGCTGAGGAGTCCCAAATAAGACGAAACGCGCGTCCTGGATTTCACTACTAACCACTATCCATTTATAGTAATTGTTAGGTAAGTATCTATATATTTTAACAAATCATTCATAAAAAGACAAATGTTTTAAAGCTATAGAACACTTACTTTCTGAAATTAGTCGCGAAATTCACGTTAAATTTTGCATTAAACGAATTAGGAAATACTGACTATTGAAACATGGAATTCTATTACAGTAATTTATGGATAAAACATTAACTTCTAGACTTGATTGTATTATATTTAATCCCTTTAGTTGAAATTCATGACAAATACGTTAATTACTCCTTCGTTTCACAATGGGGGTCTAACTAAAATCAGTTTGTGACATAAACTATTTTCAACATCATATCGAGGCAATCCGCACAAGATTCACATATGCCAACATGAGACTGATCAATCGCAGTCTTGAATAACAATAGGAAGATACATGTAGAACAACACCAAATGAAATCATATCTAAAGTTATCTGAAATTATCTATCATGATTGTACAATACTTATTAGAAAACAAAAACACTAAAGAAAAAACACTGTAACTATCTAGTTATAAGCAAAAAATCAATATTTTGTTATTCTCTATAGCAATTAGTGGTTTACTTATTATTTTTTTCCCATCTCCCTTCTCTTTCTTAACTAATCATATTCAACAGTTTGAATAAATAAATCCTGCTGTGATATGAACTTTAGTCAAAACATAAAGAGTAAAATAATTCCATAATACAATGGGAAAAATGGATAAATATAGTCAAAGAACAAAATAATCACTAGTAGTTAATAAATAAACAATTCAAGTATAACTGTCTACAACTCAATACATTCTTCATGGGGTGTAGGGTGTCAATTTCGACAGTCGGTTAGTATTATTATTATTATTTGTATTATAGGAAACAATGATGATCATATTGATAAGTAAACTGACAAAAAGAATATAAAACATACAGAGAAACATGTCACATGTCAGTCCGTTTTCTTCTGTAATGAAATTAATTGGTTCAGTTTAAAAGGAAATAAACAAATATCAATCATTAAAGTCAATTAGCCAAAATTTTAGCCGTTAGTTACAATGTTTTAATGTATATAACCTTGAAATAATCATAATTCTATTTATTTCAATAGATTGTATGTCTTCTTCTTCTCTTTCGACTACTACTACTGCTACTACTACTACGACTACGACTACTACTACTACTACTACTACCACCACTGCTACTACTGTTACTACTACAACTACTGATACTACTACTACTGCTACTACTGCTCACGCCTACCCAACTTCTTAATATTGTTTGTAACGTAATGGTAATATCGAGGTGATCTACACCAGATCCACATATCATTTGTAATCCTAGGCACCAACAACGAGAAAACCCAAACAACTCTCATAAACAAATTAAAATCCATCTTTTACACAAGTTAGTGACTGTTTGGATTCAGTAATTAAATGCATGATGAGTTGAGCATTTGAAGTAAAAAGCAACTGGATTTGAATCCTTGTGTGGACATCAAAAAGATGGTAGGTACATCTACTTTACAGTTTCCAATGCTAACCATCATTCAATTCTCCTTAATAATTGAGATAACTTATACTTGTCTAATAAAGCCCACACAAGCATAAATTTACATATACAGTCTGATGATGATCTTATATTACTTTTTTCTCAGATATTTATGACATTAATCATACGGTTTACGTATCCATATTATATATATATGGAAGGCTAGACGTGACATTCACTACATTAGATATATCACTATTCGTAAACGTATTTTTGTGTTAACTTGAATGTCATCGTTAATTTCTTTGGCACCATATACATTTGTTACTTACATTTATATAAAGATGTTTTTAGGAAAGCGTAAAAACATAATTCATTTTGTGATCTTTACTATTTTTTTAAAGGATATTAGTAGTATACTAAGTTCAACATATTTGTTATGACCAACTTGTTATCATAAGTATATAATGTGTTCAATACAATTTCTTTATGATATACGTGAAGTTTTACGGTTGTGATGAATAATCAACATAACAATTCTGATATGACGACGATATTCTTAAATTTCGGGGTTATTTATTCAACAACCGATTGAATATTGTTGAGAAATTTTCCCTGTTTCCGATTGACCATGTCGGATAACTGAATAGCGGAATCACGTTCTTAAACGAGGGTTTATGACTTTCAGTGCTTAATACTATGTGCTTTATTCAATATTGTGTTTTTGGTACAATATAGAATTCTCAAAACAAAGTATTTCAACAAGTTTCCGTTTCTTAATTCTTGGTCGATCCTGACGACAAATAGTGAAATCTTGTAGTGATACTGAGTAATCGACTTGTAAATAATTTAACTACGATTCTTGAATTGTGATTACACTACAATCACGATACAAGTTCAGACTTAGGAGGAATTGATGATAGTCCACCTCACCAATTAGTGGTCGCTAGGTAGATTTTAGTAGTTCAGGAATCGATATGTGAATTAACGTTTATTATTTTCAATGCATATTGCCAACTACCATGATGTCTGTGATTGTAGTTTTCTGTAAGTTGGACAGCGAAAGGTCTTAAACTTTTCGTAAACGTCCCTGAGTAGGTTATGCGAATAATAGACATAATGATGTGTTAAAACAATCAAAAACATGTAACTTGTTGAAATATCTAGATGGTAGGAACAGGTAGCCTAGATATTCAAGCAGGCCACCAGATACTCCATAAATCTCATGGTGGTTAATGAATATTCTTCATAGTCAGTCGTACAGAAAATAGTGTTCACTTTCGAATTCATATATTGAATGTAAATCCTTCTGAAGAGGCCGGAAGATTTTATGGACATTGGTGGATAGCAACTATTCACAACTGGAAAAAAATACTACAAATGTATGTATATATAGCATTCACAAGTTAATTGGCCAAAAGACAGGAATTTTGTTGTACCACTGTATATTTTGTACTGAAAATTCTTTCTTGTAACCAAATACATGGTACTGAATGAAGTGAGTATCGTTACTATCATCCCAAAATAAAAGTGCATCTAGACTGTAAGTAATTATAAACTCCACAAGAATTTTAAAACAAGTCACCGAATCGATGATGAAAGACTATGTTATCAATTGTCTAATATTTGAAGTTTCAACTAACTTGATCAAACCTCACAGGTTAAATACTTTCTAGATTTTTATAGTTGACATCATGAACTCATCCTTTTTAGACAATCACTGAAAAGCTGAACAGCTGTTTCTTCATAGAATGAGACTGATCTTCAGAGATCACTTACTCTTTGGACAACTGAACCGAGATTTAATTAATGGTCTACACTTTTAACATGAATCAATCACCGACATTGTTTAATCATCTTCCAATGTCATCGGTGAGTAACAGCCTTCTCCAGCTGAATTCATCATGTAAACTAAAAATTCAGTAGTTTCGACAACGCTCCTAAACTAATGCTTCATAGATCATCAAATAATCAGGAAGACAAACATAAATACTTAACTACATAATTTTTCTATCCTAATCATTTGATCATAAAAGAACCAAAATGTTAAGACTTCAATTTCTTGTCTACCACCTCATTTCAATGACAACTATACATCGTCATCATAAAATTGACCCAAAAATTCCAAGTTTCGAATCTCTTATTTAATGTTACGTACCTAATACACAATTGCCTATGTTTTACATTCATAAAGACTCCTCAAGGTCAATCATGATAAGGTCACATTGGATATTAACGATTTACACACTGGTCAAGGTCTTTCATCACTAATACTTTAGCTGCATAACCTAAGTAGTATGTTATATCAAGAACTATGCTATCAAGAACTTAAACCATAACTTCCACAACATCAATCATTTTATAATTTGATGACAAAAAGTGGAACCTTACGGTCATAAAATTGTGACTCAGTGATAAGTGGGTAATTTACACAAATCAGTTTATATTTGGAGAAACGATTTTTTTTCCCACTTATCATCGTTACGTTAATTTTCCTATTCCCTGACAAATATGCGTGAACTATTTTAAAACTAAGTAGGTTGTAAATATTTACATCAAAATAACATTTAATAGTAAGTGAAACCTCATTATCATAGAACATCATAGTAACTATTAAACAAGCCAATTCAATTCGTAACTACAATGTTTAAAGTAGATGTACAAGATTACATGACTAGGGCAATAAGAATGACAATTTGTTGTTAAATTCAAAAGAATGACAAAATTTATTTTTAGTAGTCGCTTCATTAAACATTCAAAGAACTAAATGTTTTGATTGATCATAGAAGTTAATGGAAAGACTCTAAAATCGATCAAATTTCAAACTCTTAAAACAATTATATTCCATCTTTTGATGCTCTTCTTTATGAATATGTACAGTCTTGATACTCTCTCGTTTACTTATGTTCTTATGAATGGATATTTATAGTACTTACTCAAGCCTGCTACTCCTCGTGAAGGAGCACTGACCACCCACCAGCACTTTACATCCAACCCTGTCCTGGACAACCCTTTCCACTTCTTTCCGCTTCATATTCATCCTTTCCATATGTGCTTCTATTTCTTGACGTAATATGTTTTTTGGCCTTCCTCTTTTCCGTTTTCCCTTAATATACCAAATTAAGGCTTGTCTCGTGATGCAGTTTGGTGATTTCCGCAATGTATGTCCTATGATGATTTCTTAGGGCGGCCTGCTTGATCATCTGGGCTACCTGTTCCTGCCATCTAGATATTTCAACAAGTTATCTATTTTTGTTTGTTTTAATATATCACTATGTTTATTAATCGCATAACCTATTCTGCTGCGTTTCTGAAAAGTGTACAATCTTTCGTTGTCAAAGTTACAAAAAACTCAATAAGAGACAATGTGGTTGCTGGCAATATACAACGGAAAGAATGCACATCATTCAGATGTTCATTTAGTGAACTGCTAACATCTAACTGGCGATCACTCAATATTTATCGCCAGGATCGACCAAGAAGAAAAAAACGGAAACTTGTTGAAATACTTTACGCTGAGAATTCTATATTGTACCAAAAATATAATATTGAATAAAGCTGATAATAATAATAATAATAATAATAATAATAATAATAATAATATCCACGTCCAACATCTTTTCCTAATTTCCTCTTCGACTGGAAGCTGCTTTGTTCTCTCCTACAGAATGATGTTGGTTATGGTATCCGGTTAATGGATGTTGAGTATCTTACGTAAACAACCATTTATAAATACTTGTACCTTCTTGATGATAGTTACAGTAGTTCTCCACGTTTCAGCTCCCTACAGTAGGTCTGATATCTATCGTAACATAGCTTTATTTTCTTTAAATGTAATTAATAAATACAAGATTGTATCACGCGAGACCGATAGCTCATGGGTTCGAATCTCGAGAGGCGAAATCGTGAATACACATTGTTGAAGAGCCCTACAATAGGACGAAACAGCTATCCATTGCTTCCAGATTTTCCATAGTGGTCTAGCTTCAATTAACTCATGATCTCAACTATTGGAAGATTGTATTAATTGTGTTGGTTTGTTCAAATGAGTTGTGTTTTTTTTAAAAAGAAAAGAATAAACCAAAACACCGTTAAATCTTTTGATATCACATATAAGACCCCAAATATACTGGTGTTTATTTTTTTCTCTCTTCTTATCATAAAACTATATTTTACACAAGAATGGTCAGTCTAATTGAATAGACCAAAAAAATAATAAGAGGATGAACCAATTTGTAATTCTTCATTTACAATTGGTACTAAACAAAATAGTGATGCACATATTTATTGGCACACTTTAGTGTAATACACATACAAACATACATGGATATATATATATATATACATTTGTGTGGTTGTGTGTATCGTTATAGAACTAAGCAACGAATACCATTTGTACAGATTATTTTTTATTTTTTTATTTTCGAAATAAATAAAAAGTGCTTGAATAAACTCCTAGAAACTAATCTTGTTTAGCACAAACAATTAATCTCAGTGATCCCAGTTTTATTGTTTTTCCCTTTGAAACAAAAAAAAAACCCAAAACAAACAAAAGAAAAATAATAACCATGGAGTATATTACAGATATAGAAAATCAGTAGTATAGAAGAAATGATTTGATATTCAATGGAACTAATAATATGCATATGCATTTTTGTCTTGTTTGAACCTATTCATTGTAATAAGATTAATGACTATATAATGAGTATATTTATTAAAGAAAAAGAATATGTATTTCAACGAGAGGACTTGAAGTAAATCCAACGCTTTCAACTGACCATCTAGTTCAAGCTTTATTCAAGATAATAGTACATTTACATTAATAAATAAACAATGATATGTTATTTCATAATAAAGATACATTATATTATACTATGGTATACTATAATTAGTATATTAACTCATTTCTTTAATATACAAATGATATATATTCATTCTATTACAATGGGAATTAATACATTATATGGTAATAGTATGAATGATAATGTACGGATTACAACAATATCATCATTAAAACCGGAACAATTAAAAATTGTTAATATTAATGAAAAAGATGCGATTAGTCGATTATATGGTAAGTAAATATAAATAAAAACTGTTTTTCTGATTTATTTAGTTATGCCTGTTATTCCTCATAGAGGAGCACTGGCCACCCACCAACACTCTACATTCAACCATATCCTGGGTAATCCTTTCCAGTTCTTTCCACTTCCTATTCATCCTTTTCATATTTGAACATCGATTACCATGATGTGCAATGCTGACTAGTGTTGGAAATGGTTGGAAGAAATTTAGGGGGGGGGGCGGCCAAACCAAAATGTGGCATCAGTGCTTGAAGTCACTAACTTCTAGTCTTAGTCATGTTGGTAGATGCAGATTACTTGGTTGGGGTCTGTGTGACTATCGTAACCAATGTTTGGAGACTCTGGGTGACATGGCTCAGGATTATTCACAATGGTGTAGGTGTATACACTCTTTGTCCTCTCTTAAACTATGAGATGAAAATTATTTCATATCTTTCTTTCTACCAACTAATTCTTTCTTTTTGTACTATATCCTTACATAAAACCTTTCCTTTATATATTATACCATTGATTTAACTGCTTCTATGAAATCGGTGTTCGTATTGCTGTGCTAATGAGGTGTGGCATACACGTGCCTGGTGCTACGTTGTAACTGACTGACTGACTGACTATTTCCTGACTAATGTGTTCTTTGGTGTTCCTCTTTCTCCGTTTCCCCTCAGGATTATAAGTTAGGGCATGCCTCGTGATGCAGTTTGGTGATTTCCGTAATGTATGTCCTATCCATTTCCGTCGTCTATTACAGACTAGCTAAAATGTTAACATATTAAGTCTTGCTCCCCACGTATATATGCGCTCAATTCCTATTATTAGTCCTTGTTTCGCCTTGTTACGCACTTATACAACTTGGCTATAGATTTGCCTATGTAGTTGCTCGCATATACTTGTTCGCTTCTCTGCATTGTGATCAGCAATGTCGCCCCCAAATGCCCTGGTACGGCCGAAAGTGGGGAGAGTCAGCCCTCCCTCTCGAAATGCTCTCACATGGTCATGCGTATATAGCCTCTGCCAGGAAAGTCCTACTCACTGCCTTCTCTCATTAGGGGTGTTGTTTACGAAATTAAGATGACGAAAAGCGAATGTCACCCACTTTAACTAGGTTGGTGGATATGGAGAGTCCACCTAGGGGAGTTGGAAAACCCTGATTTCAAACCAATGGTGCATATGAGCTCCAGTATCCTGATGGAACAAACGGCGTATGAACCAATCGTTGGTCACCGGCTTCCATGGGACTGCATCTCCTGGAGTTGCCCCACTGTCTTGTGGATCAGACCTTCAGGTCGAAGGCTCCGGATGTGGCCCTTCAAGAAAACCACTCGCTTCAGTTTGGGCACCAAGGCAGTATCACACCCCTCACACATATCAAATGAAATCTGTGTGGCGGATATGTATTTGGTGCCTCCTTGTACCAATATCTATGTGTTAAAATAAATAAATAAATCAGCAATATCGCCTAATAAACTGTAGTTGTCGCTTCCCATTGCCTTCTGATTTTAAACACCTTTGAGATTTATATTATAACGTTTATCGCGATGATCGATTAACGAAGTAGAGCCACTACGAGTATTATTATTGTTATTATTATTATTAATGGCTTTATTCCATATTGTATTTAGGTACAATATAGAATTCTCAGCACAGTAGTAGTATTAGTAGTCGTGGTAGTAGCAGTAGTAGTAGTAGCAGTAGTAGTATGAATGAATGAATGAAGTCAAGTAAAATAAATTTTATTTCATATTAAAATTGACAGCTGAATCATTTTATTCTTAAACATATTTCTCAGTATACAGTTTTGTGAAGATCACAGAATTTTCATAAATTTTAAATCGTAAACTGACCCTAGTTAGATCATCCTTGAGAACCTGTAAGTACTGTACAACCGTTTCATCTTAGTTTGGGACACCTTGATAGTGCATATCTACAACATCATATCCGAGGATAGGACCTAATAACTTTGGTTTTGTGAGTGAACGATTAATCTGTAGATCACTAAGATGAGATACAATAGAGTACATATCTAACTTTAAACAATTCACGATGTTGTATTACTATCTTGGATTGTCTGTAGGGAATAAATGTCTCATACCCGATATATTTGAATTCTAGTAGCCACGGCTACTATATTTTACTCATTTTTCTCATACATATATTGAATTCAGAACATTATATTATTAGATTGTACGAGATAATAATAAATATCTTTGGAATTCTACTTAGAATCCGGAAATTTTCCAGAATATTTCTAACCAATCAGTGTTTTATGCAAATGTAATTAATTTTAACATTGTTTCTACAAATACTCTCAGTAATGGAAAACTATTTAGAATTATGATAAATATTCAATTAGATTACATGATTGGGATTCTAAATGCCCACATACATAAAATACATCATGCATATATTAGTCACTATCAAGCAAGGACATGACATTTCTCTTTCAATATTCTTAGTTCGGTGAAATAGTGAAAAGCTGTAATCTTTCTAATTCAAGTGAATCCAGTATTAAACTTATTCAAATTTTGAGGAATTCATCGTTTTCATCCTTATTTGACCTTCTTCATTTTCTCAGATTCCCTTGATAGTCTGAATACATGTTTTGTTTTTACTCTTCTGTCATTCATATCTCTATACTCTAGATGAAATACCTAAGAGTCAGTATTTAAGTTAATTAATTTTTATGAATGTTATATTCAATGATACAGTTTTGTGCTTACAGCTATTCACTGTTTATCTAATTAAGATCAGTTTGTGATTTAAACCATAAAAAAAATTATTACCATACTGAAAACTACTCATGACTCACATAGGTAATCGTTAATCCTTCTAACTTGAACACTAAATGAATAAAGTTTAGAAAACTAAGTAGTATGCTTATTATGGATGATATTTCTATTATCAATAGTCAGAAATAAACTAATAAACAATGATATTACACAAATATGACTAAAGAACTAAGTACAGATTTATGCATTCAATTCTCATAGTTTTTATGCTACACCTAGTTATACCTTACAGTTAGGCAGAAGTGAATTTGGATTGACAACCAACCTAGACATTTTCTCCAAGATCAGCTGTTATTTTGTAATCAATCTATAAATATAACCCCTTGACTAAAGATTCTTCAACATTATATTAAGTAGACAGAAGTAGTCGGTAAAAGACAAAAAAACACAACTCGTTTTCAAACTCGTTAGGAACCAACAATTCCCTAAACTTGACAGGTATCCCTAAATGATGAGTTCCAATTAACAAAAACCTAAATCTCCATAGTTTCATATTGACTAAGTACAATCATTTTACATTAAAACATAATTCACGAGATATCGAGTCACTAAGACTGATCAGCTATATTACAACTTAATTAACAGAATACCAGAAAGATTTAATATCAGTCAATAATCAATGACCACTTAGTACAAGTATTATGATGTTATTTAACAGAATTTCAATCATATACAACATTCTTAAAAAAAAAACTAAAAAAAACAATACAAATCAATATCCAATGTTACCACTATATGTATGACCTCAGTCAACATACTTTTCTATTTAACATTTAAGAATGTTGGGTTGTTGTTGGCGTTGTTGTCGGTGTTGTTGTTGTTGGTGGTGGTGGTGTTAGTTTTGTGTTCGACTTTTTCTCTATGGAATGTTTGTTTTTTATAGACTTCGTGTCATTTTCATCAATTAAAGAAGGATAATAATAATAATAAACAACTTACGAAACAACCATTCAGTTGACGATTTAACAAAATTGTAAAACAATATTTTTTTGATAGAAAATAATTTAAATGGTCAAGGTCATTCATGACTTAGATACTAAGTGAAGTATTGATTTTTCATCATAGAATATAATCACTGATTAATTCATTATTCAATCTTTGATATGTTGTATTTGATAAATCTTCTCATTGTACACTAGATTCGATTCCTAAGCTCTTCTAGTAATTCATAAGCTAAATCTATCAAAAACGCCGATCTGAATACGAGAAAAAAAGGGGTGAAATATGGAAAGAACGCTTTACTCTAAGGTTCTTTTATATATAGAAAATTGAGGGTATTTATAGTATTTTAGATGGTTTTTGGCTTCCGGAAATTTCTGGAACACTACTTCATATAGTTGCAGTCTAGGTAATCATCCAATCAGAAACAGGACGTGTTATTTTTCACTTTTTTGATGTTTCCGACAAAACTTCTATTGAATGCTGATTGGATAAGATGTTTTTTAGCGTTTTCATAGCTTTTTTTCGGCTTTTTTCGAGGAATTTTCTGGATCTTCCTAACGGTATTATACACAGTGACTTGGAACAAAATAAAAATACAATAAATTACTTCATTTTTTTATTACGGAACGGAAACAACTTAAAATTAAAACGAACTTTTGTATGTGTACGTTGCTTATAGGGATTAATATGATTTGTATTGGAAGGGGGGGGGACGTTTTATTTATTACTAATCAACTAACAACAAATTTGTACTTTGTTGAATAAAACTCTTAACTACTATATAATAAATATGTTCCAGATGTATTTGTACTTTATTCATTGTAAGCTTATTTCTGAAACAAACATTTAGGGAACAAAACGATTAATATGATAAACTGTTAATTATTTAAAGACTGTTCCCTTGTTAAAACAAAGAGAAACTATATTTGATAGTTAGGATGCTTGATTATGATTTTGGACCAGATTGCCAAGTGAAACGTTGGATTTACTTTAATTTCATTTGCTCAGATTCTGCAAATACATTCTTTCTCTTTAATGTCTCAGATCAACTCAGTGCACAAACTGTGAAACTATTCGATCATACTTAGACAAAAGTTCTTATATAACAACTATATGTTATAAATATCAATAGACGAGTTATCTAGATAATAATAATAATACTGGTTTAGTTCCTCACCGTTCCAAATGGTTATTGCAATCAAATTGGTTGAAGTTAGACATTTACACCGTTGGATGCCGGCCAGTTTAGTGGTCTACAGGTTAAGCGCTCGCACACGAAACTCATAGATCCTGGGTTCGAATCTTACGAGGCAGGATCGTGGATGTGTACTAGTGAAGAGTTTCATAATAGGATGAAACAACCGTCCAATGCTTCCAGGTTTTCCATGGTGGTCTAACTTCAATTAACTTATGAATTCAACTATCAAAAAAATAAATACCCTATAAAAACAATTGATTTCTAATTATGTAAATACTGTCAATGTCAACTGTGAAGAAAACAATAATATTTTCATTCATAGTTTTTATGACCTTAGAAAATCAGACAAATATGCATATTATAATGAGTATATTCTACCAAGATTAAATCAAGTCAAAAATTATGATAATGAGAAAGTGATTTTTTTGTTGCTACTAACAACTTAGAAACTATTCTACAATGTTTAAAACAAAAAGAAACAATTGTGCATTTTGAAAGTGGTATACTGATTAATTTCTGGTTAGTGTTTTTTAGTGAGTTAGTTTTCTACGGGATGGGATAGCTAACCTCATGCCCAATCCTCTTTCTTTATTTAGGCTTGGAACCGGCAGTAGCCACAGAGAGGCTCCAGGCGTCGTTATACTGATTAATTATGAAGTAATAACTAGTGTTGTGTTTATTCAGTTTTAAGTGTTGACTGAATTCTATTGGTCAAGTCGTTTTATAACCACTAGGTAAAGTAACTAAATACTGAATAGGTTATATTAGTATATTAAGTGGTACTAAGTAGTTCATTGAACTAGGATCAAACAGTAATGCTTTGCTGTTGTGACACAAAATTAAAGAGCACCAGTAATGTGATGATTATAGATACCAACTGATAAGGAGTATGAAAAACATAATTAGTAGGTTGAATGCTTTTTGTCCATTGCCTTTGGGCATATATAACCTTTCTAAAGTATAAAAATATAGAGGATAATATCAAAAACAAGAAGAATTTTATTGCCATAATCTAGAAATATTGATATCATGATTTACTATCGGATCAAGAAATAGTCGATTTCTTTACTAAGTTCTAAATGAGACGAATTTATCTCAACCTATGGAATATGAAAATATTTAACTTGATTTCAATCGTACACACAATGGTTTGAGTTTGCCACTATTGATATGACGAATTGAATTGAATCAGTCACTGTTGAACTATGTACATCCTGAGTGTGTTGCTTGATATTGACTTTAGATATAAAACTTGGCAAAGTTGTATTGTGTTAAGTATTTGAATACATGACTTATGTTTTAGCCTATTTTAGACTGATTAAATGAATTCCTTAATATCGCTAACAGTAAAACTAAAACAGTATCATGTATGTATATACGTAGCTTCAAACCCATTAAAGTTACCGACGTCTTGGGTGATAAATACTGATTCAGAGTGTCTATATAAACAACAACACTGAGATGTAGGTATATCTGACTGGTTAGTCACGAACAAAATCGAATACGCATCGTGAATTCAACTGTTAGACACTGCATAACTTGACTAAAACTTTATTTCAGTTATGATTTTCAAAATCTCTTCCAGTTAACACTTAACGAATTCCAGATAAAACGAAGTCGAATTTGCTTTAGCCTCCAAAAAATAATAAAAGTTGAATGATACATCTTTCCGAATTCAAAGATAGTTCACGATTATCTCGTAATGAATATAAAAGTCAAACGGTCAAGACCAATTTATTATTTAATACAAAATTACAGAGTTCCTTCTTAATACTTCATATGCAAATCCACCATCAATTGTACCCTTACATCTTTCATGATTCTTATAGTTCTCAACTTCTTTATGTTTCTCTTTCTGTTTTCTTCAGTTTAATCTTTTCAACCTTCTACTAACAAATACTTTATATATGATTGGTATTACATACTACTTATATGTGTTGATATAAGTAGTATAAACCATCATCTTATCATCATCATCATTGTTTATCTTTGATCTACATGTAAATGATAAGCTTTGTTTTTCTCTCCTTTCTATTGAAAAATCTATTAACTAAACCAAAATATGTCAGTTAAAATGAAGAGTCCTGTCAAATGGTTGGTACTTTTTTTTTCTTTTATTTATTTATTTGTTTTATCCAAATAAATCTTAAGTATATGAAAAGAAATAGGACTGTCGGTATCTATCACTTCATGATAATGACGAAAAAAGAAGTGCATATTTTCATTTGAATGAAAAGAGATGAATTCAGTTTTGATGCGATTGACAGAAGTCTTAACATACGCACACACACACAAATGAATCATTGTAAAATATAAATTATTTTGGAAGAAAAATGCTTATTTTTTTGTGTTTAGATATAATCTGTTTGTATCGTTGTTGCTATGCCTTAACTGATAATTGATAGTGGTTAAGTGCTTGCGCGCGAAACCAGTAGGTCCTGGGTTCGAATCTCGCAGGGGGCGAGGTCGTGGATACGCATTGCTGAGGAGTCCCACAATAGGACGCAACGGCCGTCCAATGCTTGCAGGTTTTCCATGGTGGTCTATTTTCAACTGACTTATGATCTTAACCATTGAAAATAATAAAACTGAAGTGAATAAAGAGTAACTGTGAAATCCAGTGTTCTTTTGCAAAATGAGAAAAATTATACATTAAGTACTTCATTTGTAAATCTTCCATTAATTGTCCGAAACATCATCATTTCTTTCATTGTTGTTACAATTAATCTCTGTTTATACTTTCGTTCTCTTCAATTCGATCTTCTCAACTTTTTGCTATCAGGCATTACCCTTCTGAATGGTGTTGCATGCTACTTATACCTGTCGACAGGCATAAGTAGCATATACGACAAAACGATGAAGTTGACTAACTTGATTATTTGTTCATAGAACCAATTTCCATATCTCAAAATGTATCAATTTAGAAAAATGAGGCAAACATCTAAATGACTATCCGATAAAGTGAACATCAGCTAAACGATAAGCGTACGGTATTGGCCATGATTTATTTCGGTTTTCTAAGAAACGAGAAACACATCATTAATTGGATATTTGGCCTAAATTTCTAAGGAACATATATACATATATTAATAACTGTACATGTATCTCTCAACTCAGTTTAGTTAGTAAAGCTTATTTTACACTCAAATGGTCACCTGGTTTTCAAATACAGGAATTTCCTATATCAGTATCAGAATCGGAGATTGAAGAGTACAAAACTATATGATACCATGTTAGGAAAGCTATCAACTGTATGCGAATTATTCAATCTATTTAATGAATAGTCTTTCAGTAAATCACGGAATTAATAAGAAAACAAATTCACTTGGTATTGTTTACTTGGATCTTCCGATTGTTGTTTAGGACTGAAATTGATCAGTATCTGTGTGTATTCATTAACCCATATAGATATACACAAAGTTTCCAAATCTCAATTATATGTTGAGTAGAGTAGAGTAGTGTCTATTAGTGTAATCCGGGTACTGGATTCAAATCCTAGTAAACACTGAAGTGTAGGTACACTCAATTGATGAGTCCCACATAGGACGAAACACTCATCTTAAACTCCTTAGCTAGTTACCATCTAACTCTGCTCAGTATTCTCATAGAATGCAAACTAATATTAGCCGCGCGATTCTTCCCGTTTTCCAATTTTACTTAAACCACTATTACTACGATTTTTGATGTGTAATCTCATTTGTATGAAAATGCACATTAATGATAAAATAGTGAGATAATCTCAATTCTATTTTTAAACATTTATGGAAATCCAATGGTCATAAAGATAATTTTCCTCTTACTGATTTCATTCATGAATTTATCGTTTATAAATAGTTTTTGACTAATTTCCACTATAAAATGACGTTGACTAAACAACCAATGAAATTCAACAAATGCTGGATCCTTATTTTGTTCTAATATGGTATTCCTTCTCATCAGATTGTATCTTCCTTGGAGATATCATAAAAGTTCCTGTTAAGTTTAAATTGGAGTCTTAATTCCTTTATCATGCTTTAGACATTGTGATTTATAACAAAACCTTAGTGTAAAAACTGAGCAGCCTCTTTCTATCAAACTTTTTTTATCAGTACAGGGTTGTGGAAATTATTAAGTTTTTGATTGAGATAATGAAGCGATTGATTTTAAACCACCATTGAAAACCTGGAAACACTGGATGGCCGTTTTGCCCTACTATGAGACGCCTCAGCAGTGCGCATCCATGGTCCCGCCTACGGGATTCGAACCTAGGGCCTTCTGTTTCAAGCGAGAACGCTTAACCTCTAGACCACTGAGCCAGCCGGCATCCAACGGTTTTAATGTCTAACCTCAACCAATCCACGAAATTGAGCGACTATTTTCCATTGTACTGAGGTAGATACCTGTCTCTACCCGACACGGATTAGCTCCACCAGTCACGGTTTCTCATCAGAACTAGGAGAATTCCCTCACGAAGCTAGTCACTAGTGAGCTTTCATAATTTATGGACGAACCAATCAGGTATAAGATAACAGATCTCGGATTTTGGCGCGAAATTCACTCATCCATTTGGATAATTAGAGTTTTGGCAATATAGCTGATGTCAGTTATTGATGAAAATCCTAAATCTAATTTCTAACCCTAACCATCAAATGTAAATCATAATTGTGATTCCTCACACAGGTTTCTAACCCTCATTTGGTCCTGATTAATAGGTGGACACTCAAGGTCACTTTAGCGTCGCTTAAAAGTCTTCCATAAATTATAGTCTCACCTTATGTTCTTCTTTGAATTGCTACTACATATGCTAACCGTTTATACCACACTAACGACCTGGTAATTTTAACTTCATCAATTTAAATAGTATATCACGAGGATCGATCACATACACCTTAGCAGCAACAATACTTTAACATGCAATGTAATATATAATTATCAGAATTATTAGTGTGGCCCTGGGTTCGAGCCTCGCGTGGTGCGGGATCGTGGATGCGCACTGCTGAGGAGTCCCATACTAGGACGAAACGGCCGTCCAGTGCTTCCAGGTTTTCAGTGGTGGTCTAGCTTCAACTGACTCATGATTTCAATCTGTGAAAAAAAATTAATCAGAAAATATAACTAACACCAAATTCATACACATGAAATCTCATTAAATCGAATGAATGATTACATGAAACACATTTATAATTAGTTGGAGACATAAATAAAGTTGAAAAGTCCATCTACTTGTGAAATGAATCTAATTGATAATGTCGATATTTTAAATAAATCAAACTTATTCTCCCATTGAATTGTAGATTAACTAATTTTAGTAAACTTGAAATGAAATACAACTAGATAACGTTTATTACATACTGTATTAAAAGGAAAGACATCAAATAATGAAGAAAAAAAACTTAATTGATTTACATATATTGACGCCAAGAGTATTTGTTGTATACCGCATATATAAATATGCATAATTTCAGTCTATGTATATGTAACTATAATTTAGGAGTACCATTTCATTGACTACGAGAAAGCATTTGATAACGTGGACAGGACAACACTATGGAAGCTTCTTCATCACTACGGTATGCCTGAGAAGATAGTCAATATTATACGGAATTCTTATGATAGATTATACTGCAAAACCATGCATGGAAGACAGTTGAAAGACCCACTCAAAGTAAAAACTAGTTGCTTACTCTCACCCCTTTTCTTTCTCCTGGTGATCGACTGGATCATGAAGACGTCAACATCTGAGGGGAAGCATGGGATGCAGCGGACAGATAGGATACAGTTGGACGATCTAGACTTCGCAGATGATCTGACTCTTCTATCGCACACGCAACAACAAATGCAGGAGAAGACGACCAGCGTAGCAGCAGCCTCAGTAGCAGTAGGTCTCAATATACACAAAGGAAAAAGCAAGATTCTCCGATACAACACACTATGTACCAACAGAATCACATTTGACAGAGAAGCTTTGGACAGCATCAATAATGAGCACGGTGGATCTGATTCAGATATGAAGGCACGGATCGGCAAAGCGAGAGCGGCATATTTACAATTAAAGAGCATTTGAAACTCAAAACAACTGTCTGTCAACCAAAACCAAAGTCACAATTTTCAATACAAATGTCAAAACAGTTCTACTGTATAGGGCGGAAACTTGGAGAACTACGAAAGCCATCATCCAGAAGGTACAAGTGTTTATTAACAGTTGTCTACACAAAATACTTCAGATCCATTGGCCGGACACTATTAGCAACAACGTACTGTGGGAGAGAAGAAACTAGATCCCAGCGGAGGAAGAAATCAGGAAGAAGTGCTAGAGGTGGATACGATACACATTGAGGAAAGCACCCAACTGCGTCACAAGACAAGCCCTCACTTGGAATCTTCAAGGCCAAAGGAGACGAGGAATACCAAAGAATATATTACGTCGAGAAATGGAGACAGACATGAGAAGAATGAACAACAAATGAATAGTAGTAGAAAGGAAAGCCCAGGACATAGTGGGCTGGAGAATACTGGTCGGTGGCCTATGCTCCATTGGGAGTAACAGGCGTAAGTAAAGTAAAAAGTATGTTATGGAGTTTGATCGCTAACTGATGTTCATTTAGGCGAAGACGAAGAGGGCGTCCGCTTTATCCAATGTAGTGTTTTTCGGAGTTGGCACAATTTATTTTGTAGATGATGTCCCCACTTTTGTTCTCAATCACTACAGTAGGATTTTAATATGAAATAATTGTATACATATGACGAAATAACTAAGAATCAATCATTTGACTATCAGATGAAATTGCCTAAATTATTTCGAGTCAAACAACTACACTAAATCGAAATGTATTTTCACAACTACTAAAAAGTGTGAAGTTTCTGTACATAACATTCAGATTTAACCGTCTAATAACTGTACTACTGATATTGAGTAATAATTAGTAAGTTGTTCATAGAATTTGTCCGGTTTCACTAATCGAGTAACGAATAATTTATATATAGACAGTATTTTCTGTTAAACAATACAGGAACTTGTTAATGAGACCTTAAGTTATTCAGTTTTAATTAAAGCGTTTTATGTAGATTTTGGAATATTCACGTATTTCAGATCATTTACTGATCTAAGCTAAGGCACAATTGAAAATCTGGAATCACCAAACAGTCGTTCATCCTAGTATGAGACTTTTCACCAGTGCGCATCCTCTATCTCAAAACTGGGAATAGAACCCAAGACCTTCAGTTTCGCTCACGAATGCTAAACCATAGCCGGCATTGAATGATGTCAATGTTTAAATTCATTCAATTCACCATATTTTGAAACCGTCACCATTGGTTGTAGTAAAATAACTATCTCACACTTACTACAGTTTGATTTTGCAGGAGATATCCATGGAACTCGATATAGGTAAATTTAAACACCTACTTGAACAGCGATTCGGATTCGTTCAGATCCTCTTTAATACCATTCGCTTTTCAAAAACATTATTTTCAACCACTAAGCACCATCCGTCTAATAATTTGCGAAATAGTGGGCTTTTGTATCGTTCGTATTGAAGATTCAGGTTATCCATTAAAAAAATATGGGTCTAAACATAATTTCTTCTGGTGTATTACCCATTTGTAGAGAATTCATTCAAAGCCTAGAAGACAAATACTACTAACAGGATCCCGATTAATTTTTATTTGGTAATATTGTTTAGCTAAATGACTTTATATATTACTCGGATACATATGTGTAACATATCTATCATACTGTAATAACTCATTTCCTAGGTGTTCAAGCTGTCGTCATCTTCTACAATTATGTGCAAAACATCAAGTGTTCTATCCTTTGTTTGAGTAGACTAGAAATTGACGAGGTAAGATTAACTGTGCAAACATATTTTTTTAAACCGCTCTCACTATTCAACTTGAGTTTTCCACTTCGATGTGCGTCTACTGATTCAATAACTGATGTAAAGAAAGCTGTATTGATTGTATCATTCATTAGCTTTACCAATGAATCACTGAATATCTCCTTGTATAGTTTGCAAAGGTTAAAAAAAGACAATACGTAGCTTCATTTTATTAAATTTTATAGTAGTTATATGACAGATGAAAATAAATTATTCTGGATGATCTACTGCGGAACTTGGCAGTTTCTCAAAACAATCCTATATTCTGCAGACTTTTTAGGAATTCGAGTCTAAAACGCTAATCTACATATTCAGAATTAAACTGAAGTAACTTTGTTCCATCTTTGGTTTGATAAAACTTAATAGATGATTTTATCGATATTTCATGCTGATTGCTTTTCCCAGTGCTTTCGACTCTCTCCTGCACTACTCATATACTACTTAAATCGATACTTCATATAATCCCTATTACTCAATCTTGTGTTCGTTTTTATTTTATTGCTTGTTTCCTTGGGTTTCGACATTAATCCAAGCTGTTTTTATTGTTATCATTACTAGTATAACTGTCATCTTGCTATCAATTTCTTGTGAAATACGTCTCATTGATATTATTAATCTATAAATTGTCTTGATTAGTATAGCATCCTTTACATATACACATACATATTGCCATGTACTAGGGTAGAGCTTGATAAATACTTAACTAAATACAATATTGACACTTCAAATGTGTCACTACAGAAATACTAAAGATCATAGTAGAATTAGACTACTTGCTAATTTTACAGTAGCATGTGATAATTATCAAAAGATTCCATCAAGTTGTCTTAGAACAAAATCCATTGAACTATATGAATCTTTAAATAGATTTGTTGAAAACTCACTAAGTATAATCAAAATAGGTTAATTAGCTTGTTTATATTATTGTCATCTAAATTACACCTTCAGGGGATATTAGATTTATTCATTTATAGTTTTAGTATGTATGATGGTATATTTATATTAGTTTAAACTACTTGGCTATTTTATTTATTTATTTGAATACATAAATATTGGTACAATGGGGCACTGAATACATATGTGTGGCCTGTGATACTGTCTGGGTGCCTGGACCGAAACAGTTGGTTTTCTTAGAGGGTTACACTCAGAGCATTTGACTTGGAGGTCTAATCCAAAAGGCGGTGAAGCGATGTCAGGAGATGCAGTCACATGGTAGCAGGTGGCCAATATTTGATTTATACGCCATTTGTTTCCTCAGGATCCTGGAGCTCAAATGCACCACTGACTTGGAATCAGGGTTTTCCAGCTCTTCTAGGTGAATCCTCCGTATCCAGTATGTCGGTTGAAGCACCGGACATTCAGTTTTCGTCCTCTCATTTTCGTAAACAACATCCCTGGTGCGAGAAGTCAGTGAGTTGGACTTCCCTAGCAATGACTGCATACGCGTGGCCAAGTGACAGCATTTCGAGAAGGAAAGCTATCTCTCTCCACCCTCGACCGTATCAGGGCTTTGGGAGGCTACAAATTGACAAGTTGTGTAAATTTCTAGTTCAGAAATTACCGAAAAAATGTATTTCGCCTAATCGGTATTTCTTCATCAGTAAACACTGTCAACTTTCTAAGTTATCAACGTCTAGCAGTACACACTGGAAACTTTAAGTCACTCAACTGGAAATCTGAAATCATATATTCAATACTGTTTACAAATATCTCAGCTACGAAATATACCAAATAAATTCACGTCTCACAGTAAGTGCATTAGGTTCTAGGCTAATTCCAATGATTCTTAATTTTAAATTTAATCAATTCTAAAGACTAATGATTTAGAATAGTAATTAATATTGAATCAATATATGTGTGTGGCCATATATAAGTGAGGGGTAACTGTATTCTTCAAATTATGGTGTTTGAACAGGTACCTAATTGGTTTCAAAAACAGATTAAATTAAACAACTTAGTAAGGATAAATGATAAACATCCATCATTCTCTATTGCTGAACCTATTGTTGAAACAGGTCATAAGATGATTGATCTTAACACGACCTTTTTGGCGTTATACAAAAGTGTTAAATGGGGTACCGTAAGGTTTATTGAAACCCTTGCCATACAAAAATCCAAACCCTGTTCATTTATTTAAAAACACTTTGTTCTCACCTTAAATCTATCCTGGTAATATTAGTTCTGTTGCGACTTTAAGCTCGGATAGTTATCACGTGATTTATTCACCAATCGAAATAGGACTTATTCAATCATAGTACGATGACAAAACCAATGACGTACCACCAGTATGAACAGCTTAGCATCCTTATCGGTCCTTTGTTCGCTTAGCCCTACCTGTTGAGTCTAGAACACTGATAACAACTCCCACTATGCCAATCATTTATTTCAAACATACTTCGTTTATATACCAGCCAAACAGACCACACCACAAAATAGGAAATAACATTTATACAAGATCAAGCAAAAATGTGGTTGTGAACGTGGGAGACTGTAATCAAGAAACTGAACCTAACTTAAGAACAGTAAATCTACAAGTCAAAATAAAGCTTCTAATAAGAGGAATATATATATATATATAATCTAGTTGCGGAACAATAGGAATATATGTATAATATTAGTCCATTAATAGATCTCAGAAGTTACTCGTAATTTAATCTTCACTAGGATAATAATAAATTTAGTATCCAGAGCGGTGACTTTCACATTGTTTTTCATAATATATCCTTTATTATATTTGCTTTATTTTACCCTCCATTTCTAATCTAGTACATGTATATTATATGTTATTAGATTGTTCTAAATGTATTACGCTAATATATCATCACATAGTTCTGATCATCTTCATCTTTTTTATTACATTATCGAAATTTATCAAATAAACTCATTGTTTTAAATGTACACTAGTTTACTATTATTGCATGGTAACAAAAGGAATATAACTTCTTTTTTTCGTCACAGATACATAAATATTACGTCATAACTAAATAAAATCTATTCAATGATAACTAGTTAATCGACGATAATACCCCTCCCCTCAAAAAAAATCATTAATTAACCGAACAGATTATACTAGCAACCGTAAGCTAAATTCCAGACTCTTATAAAATGTACATCTATTCTATGCATATTAAATAAAATTAGTTTAACTAACAATGAATTATAGAACAAACTGAACAAATGTGATTTAATAATAATAACACTTGCTTTAACGAATAAAATGAAAGTAAATTTTATCATAACTCACTTCATCCATTCGAAGATAAAAGGTTCTTGCATTAAATATTAATTTCGTGGATTAGTTGAGGCTAGACACTAACACCGTTGGATGCCGGCCGGCTCAATGGTCTAGAGGTTAAGTGTGAGACCGAACGTCTTGGGTTCGAATCCCGCGGGGCGGGATCATGGATGAGCACTGTTGAGGAGTCCCATACTAAGATGAAACGGCCGTCCATTGTCCCCAGGTCTTCAATGGTGGTCTAACAACAATGGATTTATGATCTCAATCAAAAAAACATTTTAACTCAGTTTGACTGACATCCTAATTCATCTACAGTTCCGTCAATAATGAATTATTATTCCAGTAACTTACAATAAGTTTTTTTATTATAGATTTATATAAATAACAGCTTCACTCTCCAGTTTGAAGCATGTTTAATTAACGAGTTAAAGTCAGAACTAAATAACTGTCCAAAATTTCTTACTTTTCAATAATTTCATTGAAATTATGAAGCGATCTCATTTAGAACATCATTGAAAATCTGGAACTACTGAACAATTGTAGTGAACGAGAACTCAAACAGGGACAATCGAATGTATTTCAACACAAAATTATAGAACGTTTTGTTAAAATCTGGTAACCATGCAGTAAATCCTTGATTTGCAAAATGTCAATCAATTGTCTCAAACTTGACTGTTCCTTCTGCAAATGTCAATGAATCGTCCCAGACATGATTGTTCTTTTGATTCAACATCAAACATTCTCTGTTCTCGTTCTCTTTTCTTCGATCTCTTTAACCTTCTTCTGCCAGACATTTGCCTTTCGACTGATGATGCATACTACTTACATCTGTCGACATCAGCAGCACACACCACATTACTATATGACTCTTCGTCAATGCGCATCAACGATGCCTCTCATAGGAACCGAACCCTAAACATCCATTTTACCCCTAGAACACTGAGCCGGCATTCAAAGATGTTAATGTCTAACTTCAAACAATCCATGATATTGTGTTATCATTTTCCATAATCTTTGGTAGATAACTGACTCATATCTGACATGGTTTAGCTCCACTAATCACACCTTCTTCCTAGATTACCGATAATTTCCTCTTAAAGTTAGTCATTAGTGATCACATGATAATGATCAGTATTAGGGTTGTGAAGATTAATAAATCCTATTAAAATCATGGACTAATCTAACTTAGATTAGTTAATGAACATTTTCAATATTTTTCTCCAACTGATAACAGTTTGCAATGTACACTATCTGTCATCCGATTATTAACTATACTTGCACAAATTTTAAAACCAAATTTTTATAAACGTTTTTAATTTATATCAGCGATGGATAGTGGAATCCAGGACGCGCGTTTCATCCTATTTCGGACTCGTCAGCTGGATGTACCTGCATTTCAGAATTGATGTTTACTCTGGGACCTGGACCTAGTACCGTTCGCTTTAAACGCCATCATGTTGTCCACTTAGCTACTGATTCCTGATAGCCACTTGGTTATGCAATGGCGTAAAGTTTTAAATTCACTTAGTGTTATTTACTTGTATCTCCTCATTGTCCTGGATTCCACTGCTAGCCACTATCCACGCACTTCTTTTTTATGCATAGCTCTGGCTCGAGCTCATGTATAGTAAGAGCTTCAGTTAATTTTAAGTGTTGGATACGAAAAAATCTAGGTAGATTTGAATGAATCTTATATACAACATTAAAATCAAACTGTAGATCAATAGAGTGATTACAGTTACTTAAATGTTCAAATATAGAACTCTTAACTACTTTCCGCTTATCCTTGTAGAACTAAACTAAACTTGGACATGCTTCCATAACCGAGTTGAAAGTGACCGTTGGCTATGGCTAATGTATCTTTCACCACAAGAGCAAGTAGTTTAATATCATTCTTTATATATATATACACCTAAATTCCTTCTAAAAATAAGATTTATGTAAATAAATTAGCACATAACATGTTCAGTGTACAATAAATATAAATAAATTTCAGTCAGTAACACATAGAAATGTGAAACATATGGGAGTATTTTTGTGTTATTAAAGACAAGAGAGAGATAAATAAAAAGAACATTAGAGTAGTTTGCAAACACACACACATACATACATACATACATACACATAAGGCATAATAAATTAAGTGTATATTAATTAATAATGAAAACTTATCAAAAGTTTACTTGAACTAAACAATCTGTTACCAAGTGATATTACATAATCAGATATAGTTTTATGATATTTACAAGAAAACCATATGTGTATAATTTCTTAATTTGTTAATGTATCATAAGTGTTTTGTTGTGTTTGTGTGTATGTGAATGTGAGTGTGAGTGTGCGTGTGTATGTGTATATTTGAGAAGTAAATTGGTAACAGAATCAAGATTACACTTTGTTTGTAAGGATTTATTGAAATGAAGTAGTTCATTGATCAATCTCTACTGGGATATGAATATCTTGAGTGGATTATTTCGATATTAGTATTTAGTTACAAGTTGTTTTTTTAAATAATTGAATTACACTGGTTGAAATCACGAGTCAATTGAAGCTAGACCACCATGGAAAACCTGAAAGCACTGGACGACGGTTTCATCCTAGTATGGGACTCCTCAGCAGTGCGCATTCATGATCCCGCCCCACGAGAGATTCAAGAGGTATTTCCTGGAGTTCTAGTGAGAAGCAATGAACAGTGGTGTTCAACCGGGTCAGTTGTGAGAGTCCCATACTAGGACGAAACGGCCGTCCAGTGCTTTCAGGTTTTCCATGGTGGTCTAGCTTCATTTGACTCATGATTTCAACCAGTGAAATTTCAAAAAATTTCCTCAAAACCCATTCTGATAATAATAATAATAATTGAATTCACCATGGAAAACCTGAAAGGAATGAACGGTCGTTTCATCTTAGTATGAGATTCTTTAGCAATGCGTATTAAAGTGACATGGTGGTTTGTCTGAAAATCGTACTAACTGCGTGTTTTTGTTTTGCCAATTCTTTACGGTATACTATAAATTATTCTGATAACTTTTTTACAATCAAATATTTACTTTATAAATAATTCACTTTTCTAACTTACTACTAACCATGTAAAACAGATTTACATGAAGTTACATAACATGTTTATTGAAATGATATCGTCTTTGAATTGTGTCATCTACGTAAATCTATTTACCAAATGGATAATATGTTCTTGTTAAAATTACATTGTCTTAGCCAGATGGTTTAATCGAAAAGATTTAGTTGTGTTTCTAGACAATATCACTGGTACAAACTTCATATAGAAATGAGTTATAAGAATTGCACTGCATATATATATTACCATGAATTTGATTGGCCATTATGAATATTTGTCTTATCATTGGTTATATATTTATTTTGAGTTTACAGATAAGTTCCTTGGTATATTCGAATTGAGATTTTGTTACGATGATATTTTGCATTCCCACGTACAGTCTTAAAGATTTGATAAGGAAAGCAGCCATCATTCAAGTACTATTAAAGAAACTTTGATCTAGAGAAGTAATGAAATTAAACTTTCATGAACATCTCTTGAGTGATTGCTGCTTTCTTCGTAAAATCTTTGAGGCTGCACATGGATGTAAAATACCTCCTTCATCGAAATATCTATGACGTATCATGAAATTGTATTCAATATGTTCAGTCAAAAACTAACCTACATATTAATTTTGATTGTCTTCACTTTTTGAACCTGATTTTTAATTTTATAGCCGTTACTTTTGGAGAAATTTTTATAGTTCACTTCTCTCTGAAGTTTATCTTGATAATATAGTATATAAAGAGATAATGAAAACTTCACAATTAAACTACCCTCCCCTCAGAGAATGTGATTTCGTTTATATCACCCTTCTGAGTTACAAATTATCTCTACCTTAGATAAAATATAATTATCACTTTTAGACTAATTAAGTAGGACAAATTCGATGTAAACAGTAAAATCGATCGATGTTTTCTAAATCCCTGTAAAACAAAGTAACGAAAACTTAAAAAAGCGAAGTTACATAAAACGAAAGAAACAATCACTCCTAGTGTAATGAACAATTCTATATCATTTTATGTTCAGACTTCTAATACCACATCTTATCTTGATCGAATATATTCCAAGATTATAGTGCCAATCTTGATAAAAATGAGAAGCCGTGACCAGTTGAGCTAATCCGTGTCGAATAGAAACAGATGTCTACCTCAGTACAATGGAAGATGGTCGCGCAATTTCACGGATTGGTTGAGTTTAGACATTAACACCATTGGATGCCAGCCGGCTCAGTGATCTAGTGGTTAAGTGCTGGCGCGCGAGACTGAAGGCCCTGGGTTCGAATCCTGCACGAGGAATCGTGGATGCGCATTGTTGATGAGTCCCACAATAGGAAGAAACGGCTGTCCAATGCTTCCAGGTTTTCAATGGTGGTCTAACACCAATCGGTACGTGATCTCAATCAAAAAATGATTGAGTTATGCATTGAAAATTTTAATGTTACTAAATTTAGATACAAGCTGCATAAATTACTATCAGTTTTAAGTTAATCAAATGATGTAACAATTTGTTAGTAGTTAGTCATTATTATAATTTCAATTGAAATCGCTACATAGATAACTGATTATTTTGTTATTTCTAAGACAAATAGACCAATATAATTAACTAACTTCTATTTAAAGCATCTAATTAGTATAATGACAAAAAGTAAACAAATTGTAATGTAGAAAACATAAGTATTATAAAGTTGTTTAGTTCTCTTGGTTCGATGATTCAATGATGAAGCTTTCATTGTCTTTCTTAATTTAATCATTTAGTTTAGAGAATAAAACACTTTGAAATTCATCATACTGGTTTTGTAAGCAATGATGGATAGTGGCTAGCAGTGGAATCCAGGCTGCGTGTTCCGTCCTATTTGGAACTTGTCAGCTGGATGTACCTACATCTCAGAATTGATATTCACTCTGAGACTCGAACCCAGTAAGTTTTAAAAAACATGATTCATATTGCAGATGCTGAGATTCGTGTTCTGGACTTAACAGGCAGGGTTAGACAGGAAGAATAACCGATAAGGACTCTAGACTACTCGTACGGGTTTTATGCGTCAATAATTGATCCGATCGATAATTCACTGTTCTGAGCGCAACGTCACACGTTATAACATACACATATATTAATAAAAAATACAGACTCCATATATGAAAACATTACACTACCGATATGATAAACAAGGACTCGATTGATTGTAATGTGAATAAGATTACAAAATTGATTTGTTTTTTCCCTTAAATCATCTTTAATATGTAATCACAATTTAAGGAGTAAATTATTTATATCTCTTGGTTACAAATGTTTAATATAATGATATTGTAAATTTGTATTCATCAATCAAATTTCTGATTGCTGAATGTCAAGTACTACTCGGTTTGTTTCATATAAATCGAACTATTGATCATATAGAAATTACTACATTCAACTATCAATTATATGTTGTTTCTCGTGTCGTCCAATTTACAGTTCTTCTTTGAATGTATTATAATGTTTGGAGTTAGGACAACTACTTTAATTTAAGGATCTATTTTAAAATCAATAATAACAAAATCGATTAATTATTCAATCATAATAAAGAAAATATGATCCATTATCTAGTAGAATTCTTTTGAAGGTTTCTAATGTACTCTAACTGTCGAAAGTATTCCCAATATTTTTCTGATTTTCATAGGCTTTATAAAGAATTATCAAAGTTCATTTTGAAAAAAAAACAAATTTAGTAAATAGGTAAATATCGACCCAAGATTAATAGTTACTACAAAAAAATTAGTACAGTTATTAATTTTGATAACTTGATCATACTACGCTGATAATCTATGGCAACTGGGATCAGTGTTATTCATGATCAACTAACTGAATGATATAACACATGTCCCAATCAACTTAAATAATGATATTTGGTAACGACTTACTTAGTTACGCCTGTTACTCCTCGTGGAGGAGTATAGGCCTCTCACAAGCACTCTGCATCCAACCCTGATCTAGGCAATTCTTTCTAGTTCTTTCCAGTTGTTATTCATCCTCTTCCTATCTGCTTTTATTTTCCGACGTAATGTGTTCTTTGACCTTCAACTTTTCCGCTTCCCTTCAGGATTCCAACTTAGGGCTTGCCTCGTGATGCAGTTTGATGAATTGCGTAATTTATGTCCTATCCATTCCCATCGTCTTTTCCTAGTTTTCTTCTTTAGTTGGAAGCTGATTTTTTCTCTCCCATAGAAGGTTGTTACTGATGGTATGTGGCCAGTGGATGTTGAGTATTTTATGTAGCCAACTATTTATAAGTACTTGTACCTTCTTGATGATGACTTCATTAATTCTTCATGTTTCAGGTCCATAAGATAGGATTGTCTTGACGTTCATAACAACATTCGAATGCATATTGTCTACACAACACTAATCAATTCGACTTCAGTCATCTTATGACAAATATATATATATATATATATATATATATATATATATATATATATATATATATATATATATATATATATATATATATATATATATATATATATATATATATAATAAATTATGTATCCTATCAAATGATACTTTCTTAATAAATTATTAGTTGTCCATGCTAACCTATAAATGATGATCAATTTAATTATAATGAAATCATTCATTTGTAATGACAGAATTATACAGAACATTAGCTTGTTTGTTTATTTGTTTTCCCTAATGAAATATACTCATATTACATTTTCAATTAAATTCATTTTGTAGTCAACTAAGGAAATAATAGACAACACTGAATAGAGATTCATTGAATATTTGTAAACTTTTATCCCTAAAACCAAACAAACAAAACAGCAACAACAACAACACTTCATTTCTAGGTATTTAGTTTGGTGTTTTAATCTCTTCATGCTTAATAAAGCGTATATATATAAATGTATATATACCAGTAAGAATGATTAATGTTTAATTAGGCCAAATCTTTAATTATACTACTAATGGATGTAATTATAGTTGATTAAATTACTTTACAATATCATTCCATTTTTTCATATTTGATTGTTTCCACGAAAAACAGAAAGAAGGAAAGAGAAAAAAATAGAAAAGATTAGTGAAAAGAAAAAGAAAAAAAAAGAAGAAAAAAGTTGGGTAGAATATTAAACCTACAATAGATGATGACTAATAATATTGTTCTTGGTACGAACAGGAAGAAAAAACAAAAACAAAACTGTTCTACTTTTTAGATTCCACAATTTAAAACATTAAAATAAATTGCCTTTTCGATAGTTTACATAATAAACTAAATGTAGTTTAACAAATATTAAAAGCTAGTAAGTTTTGAATAGTTATTTCGTTCTAGTAGAGAACTCTTCAGTTGTATAGATCCCCAACCCTACCAGGATTCGAATTTAGAAAGTTTGTGGCTTCATGGCGAGCACCTAACCTTTAGACGTTTTATTCATTCAGTTCTTCTGATATTTAATGGTTAATTGTAATCGATAGGAAACCTTAGTATATTTTAACTTAGTACTGGTTAGCAAAGTGTATTCATATACTTGAAGAAAGTATTTCTCCCTGTGAAAATGAGAATTATATCACACTATATAAGAGTTAAAGGTGTTACCAATAAGCGATCCAAGGTAAATCAGTCACAAGATCAGAGATCAACAAAGAAAACTATTCGGCATAAATGTAAGAGAAAATGGTGCTATCAAAATATACGAAACCTAACAATCATAAATGAGTCAATCCAAACAATTTGATATGACACTCATTAAACAACTGAACAGTTCATTTCTACAAAGAAGTATCAGCTGATGATATGAAAACTCTAGAATTCAACCAACTAGTTCTGAGAACAGGTCATCAGAATCACTTTCTTTTAATGAAATATATTAGTACATTGAAGACATTTTATTATAGGTCAAATTAATTATCATTCTATAATCTATCCTAAATCAACGGATAAGTTTAGCCATACGGATGGAACAAACCATAAACTCTTTCAAAAGAGACATACTTCTGTGGTGTGTGCCACTTGTATCGACATGGATAGTATGTAACGAAGATCTAGAAGGAAAGAACGGGAACAGAAAGCAATTCGTATGAAAATGAAGGAACAATGAAGTCTGAGACGATTGACTGATATTTGCAAAAAGAACAGTCAAGTTTGATACAATTGATTAACATTTTTCAAATGAAGTATGTACTGTATGGTTCTCACATTTTAGTAAGGTGTTCTCATTTTGCATTCAAATACATTCTATTTCCCCCACTTGTGTTCTTGTTCACTGCACTTCTTTAAAGTAACAAACTGTTTTATTTATTTATTCATTCTAATTCAGATAGAAATATAAGTTGAAATCATGAGTCAATTGAAGCTAGACCACCATGGAAAACCTGGAAGCACTGGACGGCCATTTCGTCCTAGTATGGGACTCCTCAGCAGTACTCATCCACGATCCCGCCCTTCACAAGATTCAAACACAGGATCTATCAGCGGATGCGCACTGCTGAGGAGTCCCATACTAGGATGAAACCGTCGTCCAGTGCTTTCAGGTTTTCCATGGTGGTCTAGCTTCAATTGACTCATGATTTCAAACACTGAAATTACTAAAATCTCCACAAAACCCCTTCTGACAGAAATAAAGGTGAAAAAATAAACTGGCTAAACATCATGGTAACCAATGATTAGAACAAATAAAATTGTCATTCTTATTTCTTTCCGCCAAATTATCTTTATGCTCATTCAAAACTGATTGTCTTCCTTCATTCAATTATGTACATTTATTTAGTTTATTGACTGTCTATTGCATATTCAAAATAGATTGACAGTTAATAAGCATTTTTTTACACTTTTAGTATGGTCTATATAATGACAACAATATGACTTTAGGAATTTGTGGAATAGATTACTGACGTGTTTATTTCCTCTATTTTTTTCCCAATTTTATTTATATCCTTCTCAAGGTCGACCAGCATTTGATTGGCTGAAATATTTAAACCAATTCAGTATCTCGACTGTAGATCATTCACTGAATAAAGATCAAATCGTTTAAAAAAGAAAAGACCCGCTTAAAATTTAAACTATCCACATTACACGCTGTTTATATCTATATTTGAAAATGATTTTAACTTTAAATCATTACTGAAGATGGTGTAGTGTCGGTTATTATGTTAGGCCCATATACCTTATTCTGGCTTTCGGACAGGCCAATCTACTTATTCTACTCGAGTCATGTTTTGACCTTGTTAATTATTCGTCGCTTCGCTTCGCTCTACTCCATTCCCTTCTCCGATATTTTTTCTGGATCAAAGATGGCATGAAATAAGGAGTTGACTAGAAATATCTTAACTGTGTTATCTACCCTCGATTCTTACGTATTCAGCTTCATGAAAAGCTAAGTGTTATATCCCAACAATAATAATGAATGGTATCTGTTGGGATATATTTATGGACCAATACTTCTACATATATTCTTATTAAACAATCATTAAATAACTAAGCTATACATACATGTACTCCTCTTATTATAAGCTCTTAATTGACCTATTGGTCACTTTTATATGATTTACTATTCTGAAGTTATTCTCAATCTATTAGTCACAGGTTCTCGTAATCACAGCTATTTTTGGTTTGATCTCGTACAAATGTTACTTCCTATTTTATGGTGTGATGTGGTCTGGTTTTGCTTGTTTGAAATATATGATTCATATCGTGGAGGCTCAGATTGGCGTTTTGAACTTAACAGGGAAAGGTAGCAGGAAAAATGAACAATCGGAACTCTTGGCTGCTCATACTGGTGTATGTGTCATTAGTTTGGTCATATAAGTCAGCGTATCTAAATTTAGCAGTCGTATTCTACGATCTACGCTTGACATTCATAACTTTCCATTTAAAATGAATTTCAAAAAAGAACAACTGTAATATTCATACAGTTGAGTAATAGGTAAGTAACCATTTCAAGCAAGTTGATAAAGTTACGGTTACTCATAAGTAGTAAAATACAGATAAAAGAAAAATAAGACTAATGGAAAAAATATGGAATAATTAAAAAAAGGTTTTTTTTATCTACGGTCTAATAAAATTTACAACTTCAGACATTATTGACCAATCATGATCATACTTACACGTAATTGGTTCATTAAATTGACCAATCAAATAAAAGTTATAAATTCAGCTGACTTGTATTTTCTTGTTTTCAATGATTGCAATATGTAATGAATAAACAATTAGTTAAACAAAATGTCACCAATATTTTATATTTTAAATATTTATTTACTTCAAAATGTTTCATTTACTATTTGTAATACTCTAACTTATAAATTAAATCAAGAAAATTTAAATTTATCTTCATTTGAACATTTAATGATTACAGGTGAATCATTAATGGAGATACATAATGATATTTATCAAATGAAAACTACATCAAATAAATTTAATATAAAAACATATGAATTAAAACCAGATGAAGAAATATTATATACAGATATACCAAAATATATTATACAACCTCCATCAATATTATATACATCTAAATGGCAACCAGCAATAGTACATTGTGTTGCAGAACCTGTTATATTATTATATATAGTTTGTGTTACTAATCCAATTCATTCAAATGCACGTTATGAATATAATAAAGAATATATTGAATTAATAATGAATCAAACATTTAAACAATATAGTAATTTGTTAAATTTAAAATTATCAAAAAATTTTAATATTAATATATCAAATAAACAAAATCGTAAAACAAGTATACGTTTAATTGATGAAAATACAGTAGAAGAATGGTTTGGTGATTATTGGTGTCAATGTGAAGCATGGAATAATATTTTAAAATTAGGTGAACCACGTGTAAAAATTAGTAATCAAACACATATACGTATTGCATGTAAGTTATATTGATTTATTGTTGTTTTTAAGATAATCACTTACTAACAGCTTTAGAAGATAACTGTGAATTGAAGCTGGATAGGTAAATTGTTGAGTCCAAATTCAATGGTTTAAAGTTTAAGTGTTTCATATGAGATCAAAAGGTATTGGGTTGGATCTCCTATGATATTGCGAGTGTGTATTGTTGATTAGTCTCAAACTAGAATGAAACAACTATTTAGTGCTCTTTAGTGTTTGTCTAAATAAGGTTAGTTCGTTATTCAAACTATACAGTTAGTATAATGTAGCTAGAAAAGGTACTAGTTAATAATCAACTTTATAAAGTGTATTATTCGTAAATTATTGTCTAATCGTAAATTTTATCAAACTTCTATTTCATAGTAAGCTGTTTCAGTCATATTTTCTATGTAACTCCAATGACAATTGAAATCATAGTGAATAATCTACAGTGTGAACAGTTTTTAGGGACCGACGATTAGAATAAGTAGTCTGTTCCAACTGTTGAGACACTTTCTAATATTAGTGGGAAAAAACAATATTTAAGATTTGATACAAACTTTCTTTCAGGGAAAATATTAGTATTGCGACAGGATTTTACTTGCTTAGTTTATTACTTTGAGTATTCTTAATTTTAAACTAAGCTTATTTTCCAATCTCTTCATCTCCTGAAGTCCCCTGTTGTTTTAACCTGTGATCCTTATGTTGACATTTTGTACGTTTGAGCTATTTTTGAAATCGAGAGATCGAAAGTCATGCACGACATGCCTTTATTTTCATCTCGTTTTAAAAAGTTACAGTTTTAAAGTATCGAGATCAATATTAACTATCATAGTGTGGTGTGTGCGAGAGATGTCAATAGATATAAGTATCATCAGTCGAAAGTTAAATGCCTAGTAGCAGAATGAGAACAGTGAATGATTAAATGTGGAAACGAAGGAACAATGAAGTTTGAGACCGATAGTTTACTAATGAATTATTTACAGTGTGGTTCTTAGACTTTACTATGAGATTCTGTAATTTTGTGTCCAAACTCGTTTGGTTGCCCCCACTTTTGTTCTCGTTCACTACAATAGAACTATCTTGTCTAGTTTGAAATGAGTAATACTTACCAAACTAATTCCACATGGACTACGTTTTTGAAGCTATTAATCTCTGTGTTCTATAAGTTGACTGAAGCTGAAATTCTAAATATTTAATGCTGCTGAGCTATATCGTTGGTGCTGTTATGTGTGTAAATTGCTGAAAAATAAAAATGTGAGATGACATAGATGTCTACTTCTCTCTGATTTTCACTGATTTCCTATGTAGACTGGTTCATCATTTGTAAGCATTATCATATTTTCTAGTTTTTAATAACGTTCATAATCTATGGATCAGGTAGCAATACAAACATAAATGTAAGTGATTTTAAAAGGATGATTCAAATTATAAAAAGAGATCAACAGCTCCTTCAAAATCTCAAAAATACCTTGTTGATAAACAGTAAGTAGTATGAAACTCAAACCTAGGAAATTCTAACCATTAACTAACATTTAACATTAAGAGTATAGAGTTGTGGAGATTGTCAAGTTCTTGATTGAGATCATGAATCGATTGATGTTAGGCCACCATTGAAAACCCGGAAGCACGTACGCAAACCCTTAACTTCTAGACCAATCAGTTGCCATCTAACGGTGTTAATGTTTGGTTTTGACCAGTCACATAAAGTTGCGCGACCATCTTCGATTGTCTGAAATATCTACCTTGCGCGCGAGATCAAAAGTCCTGGGTTCTAATCTCGGGAGCGGGAGCGGGATCGTGGATCAGCGCTGCTGAGGAGTCCCATACTAGAATGGAATGGCCATACAATGCTTCCAGGTTTTCAATGGTGGTCTAACATCAATCGAATCATGATCTTAATCAAAAAATTTAAAGTTAAAATATGTTGATTAGACGAATGCCTAACCGATACATCTTTGTCTTAGTATGAGACTCCTCAGCAGTTTTTAAATCTAAACCTTTCAAATTAAGTAGAACAATTCCTATACATGTAAGCAACTGAATGTTATATAAGTGAAGTCCAAATGTAATATTTAGTCTTGACAATTTTTTTAAAATTATAATACTCAGTTAGACTTATTACAAACTAAAATTGTACACATCACTCTTTATATCTTTCTGATATACTTCCTTGACTTGATGCTTTCCTTAATGAAATCTTTCAATTAATTTGAATTATCTTTAAATGTATCTAACAGTTGCCCATTGCCCATTTTTTTGTTTGTTTTTGAAATGAGGTTAAAAACGTCATATTTTTACACTGCTTATCTTTTTCTATCTGGCAATAAACCAATGATAAATCTATAAACTAGACAACTGTAGTAGTAAGTTAAAAGTGTACATATATACATGTGCATATACATATATGTGCGTGTGTGTGTACATATATATATATACCACTTTTATGTACTGTTTGACATTTATTGGCGCCAAAATGACAATTTACTTAAAAGTAAGATAGAATGACGAAGAGTAACAGATGATCATGAAACCAATAATATTTCTTTTATGTGTTGTTGCTTCTGTTGTTCTCTTCTTAGTTTTGATCTTTTGTTGTCTAGACACCCACACACACACACACAATCACATACATTCGTGTATATATACATATACATACAAGTACAACACATAATGATGATGATAATCATAATAATAATCTGAATCCATGCATTCCATTTTGGTAATAAAGATATATCATTCATATTATAGTTAACTTAGTTAAATGTTTATGTGCTTGTGTATATATTGTGTGTATATAAGTCTTAGTGTACGATTAATGATCATGATTTCTTTTGTATTGTTCATTTACTTTATTAACAGCTGACCTTGTGTTAAAATCAAATAGTAAAATCACACTACACCTCAATTACAATGTCCATATTATAAATTTAAGAAATTTAGGATACATTAACTAGAATCCCCTTCATTTGTAGCATTACACTTGTTCAGTATCATTTTCTATGATTTAACACATTCTTAAAGATTCTCATAAATCATACTCCACAAATATGTCGTTGTTTTAAGTGTTTTTTTATTTCCCAATTCTAAATGTTTGGCTAAATTCGTACCTACAGAAGATCTACTTAATTTTAGTTCATTACCTAGACAGTGAATAAACAATTAAAAAGTACAACGGACCGTACATGTTTGATGTTTTATTGACCGAAGTAGTATCTATTCTAGAGGTTTTATTATTTATCTATCTGCCGATCTCATCAGGTTCTATATTGGTTCACAATAAATTTGATATTTGAAAAATTCGTAAACATTTGTATGAATATCGATCATTGATAATTGATCGGTAGCTGGTATTATGTCGTTTAGTTTTGAGCACTGATCATAGTTTATGGACGAAGTTGCACTGTAACTACCACACTGTCAGATTCAGATTTTTGTAGTAAGAACGGAAGGCCTACAGCCTATGTTATTCCTTTTCTAGTATACTTCTGTGAGTGTCCAGTCTTCTCTTGAATAAGTAAATCGAAGGTGCGGACACCACTGCTTCGAGTAACAGGTTCCAAGTATTGATGACTCAGTGTGAAAATGTGTATGCCACGGGTATTTTGTTCGTTCTTGGGTTTTCTATTCTCCTGCTATGTCCTCTGAGATGTCCCGATATAGTGAGAAGAAAAAGTGAGAATATGTTGGGCTCAAAATCATTTCTTAGTACTCTAAAGATCAAAATTAGATCTCCCCTTAGTCTGCGATAGTACAGAGTAAAGAGGTCCGGCTTTTTTAACCGCTCTTTGTATAGTAAACCCCGGAGTTCTAGAATTGTACGGGTAGCTGCCCTCTGTACTTTTTCTAGAATATCCGAGTCACCTTTTAAACAGGGGCTTGCAGCCTGAACGCAGTCCTCAAGGATAGTTCTCACCAAGGTTGTGTATACTGTAGTGAAAATGGTAGTATCTGACTTAGTGAATGTCCGTCACTCAACGTTGCAATTCCTTTCTTGTTTTTATTGTCGGCTTTGAACATCATGTATCAGTTGTAACTCGTCAGTAAAAAACTTTTTGAAGGATCTAAGCTCATATCATCAAGTTTCATAACTACAAAGTGACGACTCAACTATTCTACCAATTTTCATGATCATATGTATGAAGTAAGAGTTTTGGAAAAGGGAATTTAATGTTTGATTCTATTTCATCTTGCGTTCTATAGGCATCTGAAAGAAAATAAACTATTTTCAGTTTTTTAAATCGTATATTAAATAAATGTAAATTACGTCTTCAATCGCCAACAAAAGACTCAAAATTTTATTTTAAGGGCTTGATAATAGTAATGATAATAATACCCCGTATTCTAGTACATCCTTGTAAATTCCATTTTGAGTGAGATCTATTACTCAAGAGCAAAAGATACCACTTGGTTTACTTTAACCGTACCCACTAACAAGTAAACCATTACTGATCGGTTAGTTGGTCAACCATGCTTCAATGTAGGACCTGACACAAATATGCAACGACTCAAGATGTCACACCAAATCACATCGAGATGAATTTAATGTGGTGAATAGCAAAGGATTCAAAATAATTGTAACATTAATGATTTCAAAATATTATGAAACATAGAAGACGATATTTTCAAGGGAGAAATCCAACAGCAAAATAAAGTGTGTAATTCAATATTATTTGTTTGAACCTTCCGATTGGTGTTAAGGACTGCAATTGATCTGCTAGTCACCATTCATTTATGCTTATAATGCTGTGAATTAAAGGTATATCGAGGCATTACGCACAGGATTTACATATACTAATAGGAGAATGATCAATTGCAGTTCTAAACATCAATGGGAAGATCCAAGTATACAATACCATGTGAATTTAAAATTCACCCCATTGCACAAGCAAGTGGCTATCAGGACTCAGAAGCTAAATGAATAACTTGATGGCGTTTGAGTCTCTGGGTTCGGGTCCTGGAGTAGACATCAACTCCGCGATGAAGGTACATCCAGCTGACGGGTGCTAAATAGGACGAAACGCGCGTCTTGAATTCCACTGTTAGCCAGCATCCATCTATGACATATTTGATTACGCTAAAATAAGCTAAGAGTACTGCGAAAGAAAAAAACTACTCAATTTTTTAAAAAGAATTTTGGGACAAGTTTAAACTTGAGTTTTAAATGAGAACCGGATACTATTGCAAATAGATTAGGTTAAAAACTAAAGGTAATTAATTTGAAATCGATTTTGAAAATATGAAATGTTTGAGACAAGGACTGACGGTCTTGATTCCTGTCTAGTGTGACAGTATGTGTGCACTCACGAAGAGCTGCAAACTTGAACTAAACAATTGTTCAGCGCTCTATGCTTCTCAATAATACTTTGGCTGAGTACCAGTTGTTAAAGAAAATCAGTCAACTATATCGATAACCAATGACACACCACCTGGTTATATTTCATGCTAAACGAATTTTTATGAAACAAATGGATGTTAATGACTAACTTTAATGTGGATAACGAAGGCATTTCGACCAAGATAACAATTGGGTATAGTGTTGCTCTTTAAATTCGTGTACATTTCAATCACTTTAATATTTCGTAATTGTTTGTCCTATCTTCTCCCAGTCCTCAATCAGAATTCATTTGAACTACATTTAAGTTAATTTATCTATTTTAAATTAGTAATTCAGTGATTATACTAATTCTTCCGTTTGGCGGGGCTAAATTATTGTGACCACTTTTAAATGTTGTGTGATTAGAGGTAGTTTAACAAACAATCTGGATCTAGATTTCGTTTTAGTTGATACTCATTAAAAAGCTGCATCGGTAATTCTGAGGGGATTAACACTTACAATGTGGCTGAAACCCGCATCATCCTGTATCAATGAAAATGTTAACAATGATGTGTTTGGAAAAGCAATTGACATCTTGTTGGACTGACATATTTGCACTTAAAGGTCATAGTGGAGAAACCGTTGTCGTCTTTATTTAATCTTTCTTATAAATAAAACTATATCAATCAGGATGTATATGTTTGACACAATTAATGGACATTTGTTTCAAAATGATACTAAAAATTCAAATTGACTGAAAAGGGTAGAATTTAATTATTAATCCTGAACTTTAGGGAACTGTGAAATTTTGGTTTATGATATACAACTGAAGAACTTGCTAGGAACACATTATGTTTACATGATGAATCAACTTTACTAAGTTGGTTATGCCTTCTTAATATTCAGGAATTAAAGTTAGATTGATAGCTAAAGGTTAGAACTTATAAACCTTAATCTAAGTCTATAAAGTAAGTTTATACATACACTAATCCTTTTGATGGTCGACCAAACCATCCAGCTCAGAGAACAAAGCTCCATCAAACTCATCCACCTGAGCTACAAATCTTCTTCACACTAATCCTTAATCCTAACTCTTATTAAAACCATAACTCTTTTTTTTTACCCTAAATGAAATTTTTTAGCTTTAGTCCTAATACTATTTGTTTCAACTTGTTCACAATCATTTCATTACCGAATTCACAAATGATTGCTTTCCTCAACAACGAATGTACTATAAATACCAAGTAATTTTTTCAATAAAATTACCGATTATATAATAGGTTGCCAAAATCTTGATTTAGTACTGGTTGATGAACGTCATTCAAGATTGAGATCTCCTTGTCGATCCGGCATGATATTTAAACTTAGCGGCTTTCTGATTCTATATAAAATTATCAGAATGAGGATTTGTGGATATTGTAGTAACATTAATAATTGAATTCATGAGCCAATCTAAGTTCAATAGTCTCGAGATTAGGAGTCTGTGGGCGGAACCGAAGGTCCCAGGTTCTAGTCTTATGTACGTGATCGTGGATGAGCACTGATGAGGAGTCACATACTAAAACAAAACGACTGTCCCATTCTTCCAGGATTTTGGCGATGCTCCAGCTTAGATCAAATCTAATAAAATACACTTTTTATCCTTATTACATACGTATACTGATATAAGTAAAAACGAATACTCTTAACGGTACGTTGATGTTACGTAATTCAATCTCTATTAATGTATGTCTACCTAGTTATTGTAGATAGATAGATAGATAGATAGATAGATAGATAGATAGATAGATAGATAGATAGATAGATAGATAGATAGATAGATAGATAGATAGATAGATAGATAGATAGATAGATAGATAGATAGATAGATAGATAGATAGATAGATAGATAGATAGATAGATAGATAGATAGATAGATAGATAGATAGATAGATAGATAGATAGATAGATAGATAGATAGATAGATAGATAGATAGATAGATAGATAGATGCGTGGATAGATAGATAGATAGATAGATAGATAGATAGATAGATAGATAGATAGATAGATAGATAGATAGATAGATAGATAGATAGATAGATAGATAGATAGATAGATAGATAGATAGATAGATAGATAGATGCGTGGATAGATAGATAGATAGATAGATAGATAGATAGATAGATAGATAGATAGATAGATAGATAGATAGATAGATAGATAGATAGATAGATAGATAGATAGATAGATAGATAGATGCGTGGATAGATAGATAGATAGATAGATAGATAGATAGATAGATAGATAGATAGATAGATAGATAGATAGATAGATAGATAGATAGATAGATAGATAGATAGATAGATAGATAGATAGATAGATAGATAGATAGATAGATAGATAGATAGATAGATAGATAGATAGATAGATAGATAGATAGATAGATAGATAGATAGATAGATAGATAGATAGATAGATAGATAGATATGCATGGTAATCAACGTGATAAATGATAATGGGAAACTATTTATAGACAAATATTATTACTGTTTACTTAAATGTATTTTTATGTATATGGCGATTTAGATTAGTTTTGTAAAACAATCATATTCACTAAAATCCAAATAACATTGAAATACATTCACTTACATTTCTTTCTTTGTTTATAAATTGTTATTCAATCTATATACTACTGAATTGTTTCCTTTTTGAATAACTCATAAAATAATTCTTTTTTTTTCATTTTCTCTTTGGTGGCTTTTCTGTTTTTTTCTTTTTATAAAAAAGAAATTGTAACCACAAAAATTATCTAAAGATAATTTTCACCGTAAACTGATATATCAGTTTGATGGTTTTATTGTTGGACACTTTCTAAATGTATGAAAGTATCAGCCTATTTAGTGATCCAAATAAACAGTTCAAGTTACCATAGTGATTAGATGATAATTTCAGGCTGCAAAGTTTAAGCTTAATGTTATTCAAAAACCTTAGAACTTAATTACATACTTACCCCTGTTACTCCTAATACAGGATAGGCCGCCGACCACCATTCTCCAACCAACTCTGTCCTGAGCTTTCTTTCTAGTTTTATCCAATTGTTGTTCATTCTTCTCACGTCTGTCTCCATTTCTCGACGTAATATATTCTTTAGTCTTCCTCTTGTCCTTTGTCCTTGAGGGTTCCAGGTGAGGGCTTGACTTGTGACGCAGTTGGGTACTTTCTTCAATGTGTGTGTGCTATCCACTTCCATCACTTCTTTCTGATTTCTTCCTCCGTTTTGTTCTCTCCCTCAGTAGATTATTGCTAATAGTGTTTGGCCAACGGATCTGAGGTATTTTGCGTAGACAACTGTTAATAAATACTTGTATCTTCTGGATGATGGCTTTCGTAATTCTCCAAGTTTCCATCCCATACAGTAGAACTGTCTTGAAAAACCTTAGGGCAGTTTTCTCTATTTCTATTAATTATTCTCTATACCATACTTACACTCGCAAATGAATTCTTTTTAGTTCACATTATATAAAATGAGCAACAGAAATTTCGTTGTTTAGTGTTTTGAATGTTTTACATAACATGTGAACTAATCAATTCTTTCAAATGAATAAAAACTTCACCCCAGTGTGCAAGCAAGTGGCTATCAGGACTCAGTAGCTAAGTAAATAACTCGATGACGTTTGAGTCTCTGAGTTTGAGTCCCAGAGTGAACATCAATTCCTAGACGCAGACACATCCAGTCGACGAGTCCTAAATAGGAATAAACACGCTTCCTGAATTCCACTGCCATCCACTATCCATTTTCGCTTATTATGTTTACTTTGTTTATAGTAAATTCGTGAAGAAATTTTTTTTAGTGGTCCACTGAATAATCGGAGAATTGGTAAAGAATAAATACTAAAATAGATAATGATTTCTTCATATTAACGTCTGATAACTATATCTCATAACTAAAACTCTTTGGCGGACTTATTAATAAATATTTTGTAGCCAATAATACATTTTCCACAAAAGTATTAACACCTATGAAAGGATCCAGAAGGAAATCTTTAGAATGAATATCTTTCTGAACTTAAGTAAATAATTAAGGTAATATGACGAAAGTTCTCCAATAAGCTTTAAAATTCAATAAACCTTTTGAATCAGAGGTTTCTTCGTCGATTAAGATAGACTTACTTTTACCTTAGCATTCCGTACAACCACTTCCTATTTGACTAAATCCACGGATCAGTTATTTGTATCAGCCTTTAAAAACTCTCCTAATTTTAATTTGATGCATAGGAGGCATCCGGGTAGCCATACATTAAAAACGATATTTATTATGTCTCGAGACTCCAATCAATATTTCGTGCTCAATTCATCAGTCACAATTCAAATTATGATTTCTATCTTGCGTCTAATGTTCTGTCTATAGCCAAGTGCCCTAAACTTGACCACTAATACGTTCTGACCGGCACTATTAGCCATGAGGAACACTAGTGTTGTCTCGCCTACACGCAAGTCTTCCTTTAACCCGAACTTTGAGTCATAAGAGAGATCAGCAGCCAACCTTCTATACATCAACCACAGTCTCTATCTTAAACACTCATTAGCTTATGTATACAAACCTTTCAAACTGTACAATACACTAAATAAAAAATCATGCTATAAACACAGCTATGCCGTAAGTGGAAGAGTGAGTACACAGTACTGAATTAATTAGTAATTATCAAGTAACGCTAAAACGCATGGTGATAACCAGTAACTCCATTGAAAGCTTACAATAAGGTGAATATCAAAAAGGCAACAATGCAGTTACCTATTAATCATATAATATAAATATAAGTAATGTAGAGATAGTTTGTGACAATCCTAGCCCTGTATTAAGATGAAATAGATGTCTGTTTCTTCTTAGCTTTTAATAGTTGTCTAATTAAGATCAATTTGTGACGTAAACTATGAGAAAATGATAGGGCTGTAGTAGCGTGAAATCGAATCATAGCTAGAATTTATCGCTGTTATCATAACTGATATTACAAATCTTATGTTGCTGAACATATTTCAGTTTACTTATATGCATGATCTGCTTATATAGATAGGTTGTTCATAGTTGATTTATTGAAGATGAAGCTAATTCGTATCCCGAAATGGGAACAGATCACCACTTAGCTGTTTTGTGTAAGTGGTTGTTCACTGGGTACTGATCAATCTCATGTTTATCTACTTCTTAGTGTTGATCGAATTCCATCTATTCGTTTGCAGTATGGTCACTTTTATGAGTGACTTGAAATTATGTGCACAATGTTGATATATTTAATGTCTGGAGGTAATTAGCAGGACTTAGTTTAGGTGTTAGTTTGCACTGGTTAGTAAGTTGTACCTGCTATCTTGAGAAACATGGGTTCTCCCTGTGGGATTTGAATCCACATCATCTAGTTTCACATTCTGAGATGGTTCAATTGATCTAGTCGGGCCGTGACTGACTTCAGTTATTATCATTTGAATAATGTTACTACTCTGTGATGATAAAACAAACTTCATGTATATTTGTAATTGTTTCATTGAACCTATACAAATACTAATGTATCATTGTCCTTATAAATAATATCCTCTACAAAGAATCCTTTGGAAGTATTTCCATGATCATAACGCAGTATTTATCGTCAGACAGAAAAATAAGCTAAAGACATGTGATAAATATGGTAAGCAGTACACACACGTACTTAAAGGTTTGAATAATTTTTTCTGATTAGCGTTTTTTTAGCAAGTTAGTTTCCTACGGGACGGGGTCGCTAACCCCATGCCCAACCCTCCTCCTTTATCCGGGCTTGGGACCGGCAGTAGCCCCCGGAGGGACTCCAGGCGGAGTTAGTACACACACGTACTCACATAAAAACAATCAAGGTTATAAGCGAATAACTCAAAGTAAAAATATGTGTGGATGAAAACTCCAAAGGAATGAATTAGTTTGTCATCCTAAAAGCAAGAATGACCCTGTATGGATGTAATATAGTATTAGACATTATAAGATTACCAATTCACATTATTTCGCGTTTGAGCTTACCGGTCGTACATATGAAACGGCTAAACTCAGAAGGTAAACATTAAGAATAAATTTCTATGCAACTAATTAATGCTAACTGATGAAATGATTCTTCTTCATTCGAATAATATAATAAACTTATCTGTTACCTTATTTATAGAGTTATAAAATCGTAATAATCTATACCACGTTTTTGTAATGATAGTTATATGGTGTCTACAAATGATATCTCCAGGTTTTCAATGGTGGTCTAGTATCAATCGGTTCATGATCTTAATCAAAAACTTAATAAACTCTACAACCGTATACTGATAATTACCATATGCTCACTAGTGACTAGCTTCGTGAGGGGATTCTCCGAGTTCTAGTGAGAAGCTGTGACCAGTAGAGCTAATCCGTGTCGGGTAGAAACAGGTATCTACCTCAGTACAATAGAAGATGGTCACGCAATTTCGTGGATTGGTTGAGTTTAGACATTAACAACGTTGGATGCCGGCCAGCTCAGTGGCCTAGAGGTTAAGCGTCCGCGCGCGAGACTGAAGGCCCTGGGTTTGAATCCCACGAGCAGGACCATGGATGCGCACTGCTGAGAAGACCCACGATAGGACGAGTCGGCGATCCAGTGCATCCAGGTTTTCATTGGTGGTCCAACATCAATCAGTTCATGATCTCAATCAAAAGCTTATACGGATAATAAAATAGCCATCGTATAATTTATCATTCTAATAATATAACTGAAATATTCTTATTGAAATTCATTTTCAACATCATTTTGAATCTATTCATTGTAACATGTAAATAAAGAAAAAAAGTATAAGTGTAGAATTTGAAATATCACTGTTCTCCTGCTATTATAGTGTGTGTGCTACTGATCTCGACAGATATAAGTAGTATGTATCATCAAGTGAAAGTGAAATGCCTGAAGGCAGAAGGTTAAAAAAAACACAACCATATCTGAGATGATTGACTGACATTTTACAAATGAAGTATTTACTGTATGATTCTCAAATGTTACTAAGACATTCTTTAGATTTGTGTTGATGAAATACATTCGATTGTATTCACTTGTTTATTCCTACTCATTACAATATGATTAGCTATCAGAAATGTATCTTCTTTCTTATAATTATGATTGATACATATATATCTATTAACTTATAGGTGGTCTTATTACATAATCATTACATTTCATTAATAATTAGATTAGACAACTAATGAAGCTATGGAGTAATGTAGGTATCAAATGGCATGAATCTATATAGATGTATATATGATAAATATCTTTCTAATCATTTCATAAATCATCATCTATTTACAATTATCAAATGTAATTTATTATTAATATAGAGAATAATAAACAGTTCTGTTGTATGTTTGCTTGTTTGTTTCCATATTAGCAATGTGAAAATAATATAAATTAAGTTAAATATTCTATAATCATTTATCCCATTATGTAATCTCTGGATATTCAATGATATTTCAATGGTATTTATTATTAGATATTAGACTGTTTTGTGTATAAGTATCAAATGATTGTTGATTGTTTAATACATTAGTTGTCTGGTTTTTATCTTTCTTTTGTGTTCTTTTTTTCCTTTTTTTCTTTTTTCCTTCTTTCTTTTCTTTTCTTCCACTATAAATATGTAAGTTGACTGATTAGTAATAAGATAATCTGATAGTTGTTAAGACGATTAATGAAAGTTAATATGTACTTGGTATTATAATTAATCCATAGTTGAGTAGTTGTTATTCAATTTCAATTTAGATCAGCTAAGGATTTTGTGGAGATTTTAGTAATTTCTTTTAATAGTTGAATTCATAAATCAATTGAAATTAGATCACCATGAAAAACCTGGAAGCACTGGACAGTCGTTTCATTCTAGTATAGGACTCCTCAACAGTTGAATACTTGATTTGAATAAAGTCGATTTACATACATATGAGTGAGTTTAAGTATAGTTTAAGAGTTTGGATTCAAGTATTGTTGTGACTTTATGTTCGGCTTTTTATCACGTGGTTTATCCATCAATCAAAATACGACTTATACAATCGTAGCACTGTGCCAAAACCAATGACGTTCGACCGGTTTGAGCAGCCTAGCGTTCTTATCGGTCCTATGTCCACCTAGCCCGTTCACTTGAGTCCAGAACACCAATACCAGCTTCCACTATGCGAATCGAATCGAATCGAATAACTTATTTCAGACAAACTGGGTTTATATATATCAGCCAAACAGACCGCAACGCACCATAAAATAGGAAATAACATTCATACACAATAAAGCCAAAAAGTGGCTGTGAACGTGAGAGGCAGTAGTCAATAAACTGAACATAGCTCAAGAACAGTAAATCGTACAATAATAAATTATAGGTCAAAATAAAGCTTATAACAAGGGGAATATAGATATACATGATCTAATTATTGAATAGTTATACCATAAGATTGTATAGATAATATTAGTCAATTAATATGTCACAGAAGTTATTCATGATTTAATCTTCGCTCAGATATAACAAGTATGTTAAGCCTATAATAAATTTATGAATACATTTACACTTGTCAAATTAAATTAACCACCTCAAGATTTTAAATTTTTGATCAACTCTAATCATGTACTATGATTTGGGTGACTTTTTGAAAATGATCGCTATTGTCATATGAGCTAATATCAACTTACAAATCATTGAAAGTTATGAGCAGTTGGATAATCGTCTCATTCTCAGTTGAAACTTCTCAATAATGTTTACCGATAACTTTAAGCTTGTATATCATGAGTTTGATACCAAGAAAAGGTTATAAATAAGACATTGTTGAAGAAAGTCACAAATTAAAGTGAAACAAATGTTTAGAGTTCCTTAGTACTGAGTAATACTCAAAGTTCTTCTACCCATTAACTCTGAAAACAATCTCCAAACTATTGAGACTTTAAATAGTGAGTCATTCAAACTGTAAAATGGTATTTTGCCAACTGATTGAGAAAATATTTTTATTACTATGATCTTTAAGCTGACTGACTAAACACAATTAAAAATACCTGAGAACATCATCTGTTTTAATGAAATTAATTTTTTGAAGGTAGATGATGAAAACATGGAAAATATGATGTTACATAAGTGGAACATTGAACACGGTAAATATTTAGTAGAAAATTCGGTGGAGCTATAATTTATGGACGAACTTTGAACGATGCTGAAGTGACCCTGAGGGTATACACCTACTGATTAGGACTAAATGAGGGTTATAAAACAGTAAGAATTCTCATTTACAGTTGATGGTCGGGGTTAAAAGTTAGATTTAGGGTTTTCATCACGAATTGACATCCATGGATGAATTTCTCGCCAAAATTCGTTACTCGTTATCTTATATTTGATTGGTTTGTCCATAAATTATAATCTCGCCGAAACTTCTATAAATCATTCATCCTTTTTAAAAAACCAGAAGTGTGCTATTCAAAAATAATCAGAATGGAAAGGTTTCACTTCATTTAACCCGGCTTTTTAGAATGTTTGAAACAGATTCTAAACCTAGTACCATTAACAGTCAGTTATCAAAATATATAAGAAGCTCAATTATTGCTTTTATTCAATATTACTCAGATCTTTCAACTCTGTTTTGTATTGACTGCCTACTCTGGCTCTTTCTCTCTCTTTTGGTGGTTGACTGGGTCATGAAGATCTGCAAATCTAAGGTAAAGCACGAAATACAATCGACAGCTTGCATTCAGCCTGATGAATTGCACTTCTCAAATAACTTAGCTCTTCTACCCCATACACTTGAACAAATGCAGGTCAAAACAAACAGAGTAGCAACAGCCTCTGTTTGCAATAGTAGGCCTCAATATACACAAAGGGAAACTCATGATCTTGAAATATACTACGGTGAGTACCAACCCAATCACACTTGATAGAGACACTCTGGGAGAGGTGGAAAGCTTTACGTACCTGGGCAGATGTAAAGGCACTGATTAGCCAAGCAACAGGCAATATTTCTACAACTGGAAAACATTTGGAACTCAGAACAACTGCAACCGATATCAAAGTCACAATCTTCAATCCGAACAGCATTTTGATCCTTGCCTAACAAACACTTTCTCCAGTCTTCTTTTCTATTCTTATTTGCGACTTGGAGGCTTCTAGCTTTCGAACGCTCAAGTTATACGCGGTATATTAAGAATCTAAGATCGAGAAATAACAATTTCTTCCGATTATGAGCACACAAGTAACAAGTTTAGCTGCAATAAATCTGTTATGATCTTCATGAAGTTATAGACCATGGACACTTTGTTAGTTGGAGTCTATATTAAGCCTTACTAATAATTCCTGAAGAAAATTGTGTTAATTATACAATGACTTAGCAATGGCGAGACTCTAATTTATGAACAACCTTTGAATGAATTTTAAGTGACCTTGACAACTGTTAGTCAATCAGAAGACAGTATCAAGTAAAAATATATTATAAGAAACTAATGAATTACAGTGGATATTCTTCTTTTACATGATTTAAAAAATTGTTAAGGTTTGATAAAGGTTCAGATGTTCTGAAATCATAATGCATACAATATAGGAATTCGTTCATATTGCTCCATAATAGTCGTCCTCTGGAGCCGCGGTACAGTCTTAAAAATTCCTTCAATCTCGACCACATGGATTCAATGTTGTTAGTATGAACGCTGGTAGTAGGGTCGAAAAAGTGGTGTTTATGCACTACGAAATGATGGACATACCCAAGTCTATGAAGGCATCTATGCGTTCTCCAATCATCTGTATATACCGTAGTGCCCAGCTGCACGTATTCCTTTATAATTGGCATTATTGTGCTTGCTTGACGGTTTCTCATCCTCTGGAAATGCCCCTTTTGCGTTGAGCAATCATAAATTCCAAGTACCTGTCAAGTATATTTACAGAAGTGCTACTGACCCAGTCTTCTTTGATACTACGTCCCCTTTTGTATTTTCGCTTTCACACTACTGTTTCCACAATACTCCCAACTCCTCCGAATCATTCGTGTAGATGTGTCATTTTAAGTGCACATATATCACGACAATACTCATACCACTGAACGGCTGAAGTTTCAGTAACATGTGCAAACGCCGCAGCCAGTGTTACAGGTGCCTTTATAATCCAATTTGCAACTATTATCATGATTTGCCTCAGTCTCAATCGCGATCGAGCAAAGAAAGTCCCCGTTCGAGCCGACTTTTTTCTCCAATATAAAGAACAACGAAATACAATCTCATCACGATAGTCTGCAAACCGTACTGCAGTCATTTGATTACCGCAGTCACAGATACAGGAAATTCTTAGTAGTCTCATCTCTTGTAGCCGCTCAATAATCACCTCTTCTCTAAGATCCGCTGTAAACCGATCGTATATGAGCATCAAGTGTTGAACTTGGCGCCGTGACCTTGAAATTCCTCAAACGCTTCTGATTGGCTCGTCCATAAATTAGAGTCTCACCGAAAATCCTTGTAAAATATCCAGAAGGATTTAGTGACCACTTTTCCTAATCAATCTAAAACATATACCCAAGTATACAAGGATGAATTCATCTACTTACGGTCACTATCACTAATTACACAGGAACATGAACTCAAAGCTATGATCACTGTATTTTTTTATCGTGTGACGGTATCGAATGTTGTTACTTTTAACAAATATATGCTTAACCTTCATATTCCGTATTAGAATATAATCTTTATAATATTTAGAGAGGGGTTTCGTGGATATTATAGTAATTTTTAAATAGTTGAATTCGTGAGTCATGGAAAACCTAGAAGCACTGGACAGCCATTTCGTCCTAGTATCAGACTCCTCAGTAGTGTCCATCCTCGATCTCACTTCACAGTTTGGATATTGTTACCAAATTAAATGTAATCAATGTTTCACTCAAATAATCTTTATTTATTATTATTATTATTATTATTATTATTATCAGAATAAGGATTTGTGGAGATTGTAGTATTTTCACAGTTGAATTCATAAGTCAATTAAATCTAGATCACCATTGAAAACCTGTAAGCATTAGACGGTTGTTTCGTCCTTGTTTAGGACACCTCATCAATATGAATTCACAAGGTTTAAGATAGAAAAAAGAGAAATAAAGAAATAGATAGAAAGATACTTTGTTTAAAGAACAAAGTTTCATCTGTCAGTTTCTTTATGCGAAAGAAAGAAAGAAAGAAACTGACTAGGATTTGAAAACACATAAAAACACCCTTTGATGTTTTTCTTTTTTGTTTTTCTTTGAAGATAACTTGATAAAACCTAAAAATTTGTCTTTCTTATTGACCTAAAAAAAGAAAAAGAAATTTTTCTGACTTGATTTGACCAGAATTGATTTGTTATAATGTATCCTGAAAACAAAACGGAATATTCTTGAATAAAGATAAAATATTGAAAGTTTCAAGAGTGAAGAATGTTTGTAATAATGATAGTAATAATGATAATAATCAATTTATCAATTATTACAGGTTTAATACAATATGGAATTCTTGCCCTCAAATGCCCTGGTACGGCTGAGCGTGGGGAGAGTCAGCTCTCTCTCATGCATGCAGCCACTGCCAGGGAAGTCCTACTCACTGCTTTCTCGCACTACAGGTGTTTTTTAAGAAAATGAGAGGAATAAAATCGAATGTCCAGCGATTTAACCGGGTTGGTGGATATGGAGGATCCATTTAGGGGAATTGGAAAACCCTGATTCCAAACCAATGTGAACATGGGCTCCTGGATCCTGAGAGAACAAATGGCGTATGAACCATTCGTTGGCCACGAACTACTATGAGACTGTATCTCCTCATGACGCTCCAGTGCCTTGTGGATCAGACCTTTAGGTTAAATGCTACAGGTGTTGCCCCCTAAGGAAACCACCTGTTTCAGTTTGAGCACCCGGGCAGTATCTCAGCCCTCGCACAAATTAAGTGAGATTTGCGTGGGGCCTATTTATTTGGTGCCTTCTTGTACTAATATCTATGTCTTCAAATAAATAAATAATAAGTCTTAGCATACAATTTTTTAACAAGTTTCCCTTACCCTCTATAGACGTTATGCAAAATATATATGTTTATACATAGTCGTACGTGAGATAAGGTGATCAAATTTTCATAGTTTAAATCACAAACTGATATTAGCTAGACTAATATATAAAACCAAGAAGAATTGGGGGATCGATTTGTCCAACTACTAAGCCTTGTGCTCAAGACTGTTGTACACAAAAGTGAATTGTGAACCTCTAGACCGCTGAGATGAAGTCTACTGATGCAAATGTTTAGCTTTAGTCAGTTTGCGATAGTGAAGTGGTAGATAACTGTAACACACACGCTACATTGTTGAATTCCATTGATCACGGCTTGTCGATAGAAGTCTACTGAAACCCAGCTCAGTAGTCTGTTGGTTAGGTATTCATGCATAGGACTTAAGGTTATGTAGTTCCATGCCTAGTGGTGGGTTCATAAATACACACTATTGCTAAGTTCCATCTCAGGACGAAACAGCCGTCTAGTGTTTTTTGGTTTTCAATAGTTTTTCAGCTAAGATCAGATAGTGATTTAATCAAGGAATATTTAACAATCTCCGCAAAACATTGTACTAATATTGTTTTATGTTCAACTTTCGAGAAATTACCAAAACATTCAGTATCCAATTTAATTAAATTATATTTTAAGAAACTCAAATAACAATTTCCTGAAATGTTATTATGTTTTAAAATTAATTTACGTACATACCTTATACACATATAAACGTGATTCCTGTGAAACAGTATCAAAGAATAAATTCACATGGTATTGTTTACTAGAATCTTCCCATTCATGCTTTGAACTGCGGTTGATCAATCTATCTCATTGGTATATGTGCTTACTGTGTAAATTGCCTCGATATTGTCTTGATTCACAAGCATTATAAGAAAAGATGAATAGTGGCAAGCAGTGGAATCCAGGATGCACTTTTCGTCTTATTTGGGACTCGGCAGCCGGATGTAGCTGCATCCACTACTGGCCACTATCCATCTTTGCTTATAATACTTGTGAATTAAGACAATATCGAGGTTATCCGTACATGGTGCACATATGCCAATAAGAGACTGATCAAATGCAGTCCTAATCATCAATGGGAAGATTCAAGTAAACAATACCATGTGAATTTAAACTTCAATCGATTGCACAAGCAAGTGGCTATCAGGACTCAGTAGCTAAGTGGATAGCACGATGGCGTTTTAAGCGAATGGTACTGATTTTGAGTCCCAGAGTGAATATCAACTCTGAGATGCAGTTACACTCAATGACGAGTCCCAAATAGAACGAAACGCACATCCTGGATTCCACTGCTAGCCACTATCCGTCTTTGCTTATAATACTTGTGAATTAAAGCAATATAAAAAAAACTTATTAATTCACAGACCATGAACGACAATAAATATTAAATATAATAAATTATAATCGAAAAAGACAATATTCAACCAAACCACTCATTGTTACCCTACTATAAGCAAGATTTTTCTTTCCCAACAATTTAGTTTGGTATTATAATTCAAATTTCTGATCTCTGATATTTCATTCTTTGTGGACAAGGTCTCTTTATGTAATAAAAAGAATTTAAAGTTTAATTATCAGTAAGAGAATTAGTAGGGATTATTAATGTAACGTAATGTGTTCTTTGGCCTTTCGTTTTCCCTTTGCCTTCAGGATTTCAAGTCCGGGCTTGCCTCGTAATGCAGTTTGGTGATTCCAGTCATCTATTTCGTATCCATTTCCATCGTCTTTTCCGAATTTCCCCTTCAGCTGGAAGCTAGTTTGTTCTCTCCCACAGTAGGCTGTTGCTAATGGTATCCGGTTAATGGATGTTGAACATCTTGCGTGGACAACTATTTATAAATACTCGTAACTTCTTGATGATGGTTGTAGTAGTTCTCCACGTTTCAGCTCCGTATAGTAGAATCAACTATCTTGACGTTCGTATTGAAGATTGTGACCTTGATATTGGTTGAGAGTTGTTTTGAGTTGCATATATTCTTCAATTGTAGGAATGCGACCCTTGCTTTGCCAATCCTTGCCTTTACGTCTGCATCCGATCCTCCTTGTTCAAGTTTGAACCACAGTGTTCGATTATCTGATTACTCCATTTTCTTTAAACTATAAAGCAAATAATCATAATCTTCAAAAGAAGACCAATGATCTTTAGGCTAATAAAACGTTTAATGAATTTTTTGAACATTTTAATATTAAATAGATTATGTATCATTCTGTAGTGAATGAAAGCAATGAGGTCAAGTAAATATGTTTTAATATAACATTGCAGAATATCTCGGTAAAATCTGAAAACTATACAGTATATACTTCATTTGCAAAATATCCATCACTTGTCTCAGACTTTGTTGTTCCTTCTCGTTTTTTTTCCTCAATTTTCTCAAATTTTTGCCTCGAGGTATTCCACTTTGATTGGTAACACATACTACTTATATTTGTCAACATCAGTAGCATACACTATAACTCATTAACGAGAAATGAACTTCACAATGAAAATTTTTACATTGAATAACGTTCATTTTTTCAGATCAAATTATACTTATGAACAAAAATATTTTTGAGCAAAGATGGATAGTGGCTAGCAATGTTATCCAGGACATGGAATTCGTCCTGTTTAGGACTCGTCAGCTGGATGTACTTGCATCTCAGAGTTAATGTTCACCACGGGACTCGAACCTATTACCGTTCACCAAGTGAAAAATATTTTTATGTATAAATTTCCATCAGTCAAAATTTAAACATCAACTAACAGATACAAATCTAGAATCAGTTAATATGCATAAGGATGACAATAAGCAATAATAATACTTAATCATAAATTTCACAACTAATAAACTATACATTGTTCCATTTAGCTCATTGATTAAGTGACATTGTTAAAAATAATGAAGATTTTGAAGAATAGGCTCAGTAAACTAAAAAAGAATATTTTCTATTCCATATTTTAAATAGAATAATTTGGTCACCATGTCAACGTCACATTAGGATAAAGGTTACAGTTGTTGCATGTTGTATATATATATATGCTTATGTAATAATCAAATGGAAATGAGTTGGAAACAAGCAGGACAGAAACGAAGTAGTTAATAATAATAATGATAAATAATAATGCATACGAAATGTATGGTTTTTGGTCAACTAGTTCAAGTTACATTTTAGTCACATAACAACAAAATGTCAACTAGATTCCATGTTACTACAGCTAATAATAATAATAGTGATGGTAACAATAATAATAATGATCTAACATGGAAAGATTTGAAAATTATGAATATGATTATACTAAATCATACACTTAAACACATGTAACTTGATTCTTTTGTGCTACTCTGTTGTCTGTTTGTTTTTCTTGTTGTTTATTCTTGTGCGTATATGACTATAATGGTTGTCATGGTGAAGACCAGAGTACCTGTAGTAATAAATGCTTACACATCATACTTTATTCAGTGTTTTAACTTTAAACTTGATGATTAAGTTCTAAATTTTTATAACTAGTAGTCAATTGTTATGACTAGGTCGCCAATTATTATGTATGGTCGTTGCTAATCGTAATGTCAGAATCGCTTATCAAAGTGATTCTTATTACGTGAAGTAAACACATCACGACTAGTGTAAATGAAAATTTCATAACTCCAAAACACGACGACTACACTCATCTGTATATTAAATTGTACACTCATTTCGATTATTCATTAGAATGAGATCATGTATATGAAGAATATCCAGACTTATAACAAAATCACACACCACATGTCATGCTGAGCATAGTCCATGTTCATTGAATACATGAATGATGTATCTTGAATAAAACATCACATTCAAATCAATGAATGTTATATTGAATAAAATATCAACATAGGAAAATCAAAACAAATTTCACTCTGACTAATCATTATATTGAAATAGAAAATGGAAGTACTATTGAATATGAATCATAATGAGTAAAAGAATGAAATTTTCTTTTTTCATCCCATTATATCATAAATGAATACATTAATCAAGTAGAACCTCATTAAAGACATAAAGCGGTATATCCAGGCCTCATGGTGTGTGATTAACCATCAAACTACTGAGTTGACACCCGATAGTTTACATATACATCTTCATTAAATTTGGACTATTGAATCGGGATTATTCATTGTGATTAGTGATAAATGTCTCTTACGTCAAATATGGTTGAACTTCATTGATCAACATCTCTCTTAGTCAGTCAGTCCGTCAGTAACAACGTAGAACTTCGGACGTACGTACATCAGTTCGAGTCGCCACACCACCTTAACACAGAGATGCAGTTGTCGATTCAAATCCCGTAGTGGTAGAGGTAGCAAGAGTATAAGCAGTAATCGGGAAGATTAGGGTTTGGAGATGTTATTTAAAGAGTATAATACAGTGAAATAAATTTGGAAAGAGGAAAAAAGGGACATGAAGAATTCAGAAGATTAGAATTCGGGAGAACACAAAGAGTGGATGCACCTGCGCCATTGCAAACGATTTTGAGCCATGTCATTCAGGGTCTCTAACCATCGGTTTCTATCATCTCGTGGTCCCCAACCAGGTAGTCTACACCTACCAACATGACTCAGTCCACTTGTCAGTGACTTCATGGACTTGTGCCATGTTTTGGTTTGGCCGCCTCTAGCTTTCTTCCAACCTACTCCTATACCACTCAACATAGCACGTCGAGGTAGTCGGTCGTTGGGCATACGTAACACGTGTCCCAGCCATCTCAACTGATGAAGTTTCACTACTTCATCAATTGATTTGCCATCCTTACCTAGTACCCGTTTCCTAACAACTGTGTTACTTACTCGATGGTCCCATGATATACGAGCAATGTTTCGAAGACACCTGTGATCAAATACTAGTAACCTACGAATATCCTCTACTCTTACCGGCCACGTTTCACTTCCATAAAGTAGGACGGGACGAACTGCTGCACAGTTAACCCGTCCTTTGGTTGATAGACGGATATCTCGCCTACGCCATAAATGACACAAGTTGGCAAAAGCTAGTCGAGCCTTCTGTATCCGTGCTAAGATTTCGTCACACACCACACCACAAGGGCTGATGAGACTTCCAAGACAAGTGAAGCGGTCGACACACTCAACTACTTCACTCCCTATCACTAGTTCGGGTGTCGATGTAACCCAATCCTGAAGCAACATTTTGCACTTCGAGGGAGAGAATCGCATCCCGAACATGCTTGCATTGTTGCTTAGAGTGGTCAGAAGACTCTACATTTTGTCAGCGTCTTCACCAAATAAAACTATGTCATCAGCATATTCTAAGTCAACAAGTGAACCTCCTGGTAGAGGTTCAACCCCTGGAAATTCAGATGAGGAGAGTGTTATCTCTAAAAGTACGTCGACCATCAAGTTGAACAAGAATGGGGAGAGTGGACAGCCCTGACGAACACCAATTGAGGTAATCAATTCTGATGACAGTTCGCCATAAGCTCTCACTCTACCAGTTGTGTTCGAGCAGAGAGCCTGTATAAGGTTAATGTACTTCTTTGGTACTCCTTTCAGTGACAAACACTGCCATAGAACCTCACGATCAACAGAGTCGAATGCCGCCTTAAGGTCGAGAAATACTACCATTGTGGGGCGTCTGAATGTGTGTCTGTGTTCTAGAACCTGACGTATTGTGAATATCTGATCTATACAACCACGTCCAGGTCGAAAACCGGCCTGGTTTTCTCTAATCTGCTCTTCACGAGCTTTGATTAGGCGTCGAAGTATTATTGAAGCTAATATTTTAGACACTATATTAGTCAAACTGATTCCTCTGTGATTGTCACAAAAGGACTTTTGTCCTTTCTTATAGACTGGCACAATCAGTGATTGAGACCAGTCAGATGGGATTACGTCCAGTTCCCAGATTCTACCTAAGACCTCGGTTAATCTCATTGCTAATACTGGACCACCATCCTTAAAAATCTCAGGAGTAAACCTGTCATGGCCTGCTGCTCTCCCTCGTTTCAGATTTCCTATGGCTTTTTCAACTTCGTAAAGGGACGGAGGACTTACATTAACTTGCCATTCAGGTTGACTAGAGATCGTGGGAAACCAAAGTGTGGCTGAAGGCCAGTTGAACTGATCCCTAGAGTGTTCTGCCCATCGATCCAATCTCCTGGATTGAGAATGAATAATATGTCCATCTTTCTCTGAGAATGTTTCGCTAACGGTTGGGTTCCTAATTCCGGTTTCCTTAACGAGTCTGAACAGTTGTCTGCTATTACCTATTGCCGCTGCCTTTTCCATCTCTCTTGCTTTCGCTACCCATCACTGTTCGCGATCATTGCGTAGACTTCTTGTCAGCTTGCGCTTAAGCTGACTCCGCTCTTCACTATGTTCAGAGCCAGGTGGAATGAGTTTCTGAGCATCAGTGCGATAGATGCTGCTGAGATCCAGTGTTGCTCCCTAACCTTCTGGTTTACCTTCCTAGCAGATATCACTGCTGTTTCCACAGCTTTTCGGATATCATTCCATGCTGCCTCGGGGTGGGTATCACTTACATGGCTGCCTAACTGTTTTCCTAGTTGTTCCTGCAATAAATTCTTATCTTGGCTATCATTAAGTAGGGCCTAAAGAGGTTTCCTTGCAGCGTCTTTCCTACGTCCGGTAAGACGCAAGCAAATACGCACTCGCACTAGAGCATGATCTGAATCTAGGCATGTGCTCCAGAATGAGCGATAGTCTTCTATCGAGCCCCTCCATCGGTGGCTGATAGCGATGTGATCTATTTGGGTCCAACGTTGGGACGAATTAGGGGGTCGCCATGTTAAAAGATGTTTTTCCTTATGCTTAAAGTTAGTATTTGCAAGGAACAGGCGGTTATCTGAACATAGCTGCAACAGACGGTCGCCATTATCTGTTCTTTGAGCCACGACACCATAAGATCCACCTAGGTGTCTTTCCCCACCGCTTAGTTTACCTACTTGAGCAATAAAGTCACCGGCCACTATTACTACATCAGAGCGCCTAGCTTTTCGGAGAAGGTCGGAAAGCTTTCTGTAAAACTCATCTTTTACATCATCTGAGCTGCAGTCAGTGGGAGAATAGGCAGAGACGACGAAGAGGCAACGACGAGTGTCCCTATCTTTCCGGATTCTTACTGTTCCGTTCAGTCGGACAGCGCACAAACGACTGTCTACTAGGATCCACTCTAAAAGAGCTAGTTCTGCTCTAGGACTCAATGCTATGCCTACGCCGGCGAGGCCACGGGAAGCAGAATCAGGGATACCAGATACACAAAGTGTGAACCGAGTCTGTTCTTTATTTTGGCATGGTGAGGTCAAGTGAGTGACGCTACTCGGATCCTGTATGCGCGTTTCGGAGACGCAGCACACATCGATGGGGCGAGATTCTAAAGTCCTAGCTAAGGAAGCCTGCTGTCCTATTTGGCAAAGTGTTCGTACGTTAAAAGCTCCTACGTGTAGTTTAGAGCGTGGTTTCAGGAGGCCAGGAATAGAGTTCCACGTACTCGAATCGTTTGCCCTAGCGGTGCGAGGTGATAAAGAGACGTGAGGAGGGTTAGTCATGAAGATAAGAGAGGTATTAGGAGGTGTAGGAAGGATTTGAGTGTGACCAACTTGATCTCGTGTGCTATTACGGGTATGAGGGCTGATATCACTTCTTGGCTGCCCACACCATGGAAGGGTATTTCTTGAGGAACCTGAAAAGGAAATTGGATTAGTGTTGGTCTTGACGACCTGGGAGCGTGACCGCAGAGCCCAAGAGACAACTGCTTGAGGCCGGTCGCGCACGGCCTTTTTGTGGAAGGTTTTTGACGTGTTAGCTCCGTTCTTCAAAGGGTCTTACCGCCGGAGACGGAAATCCGTAAGGTAAGGTGAGGTGTGACATTTTTAGGGTCAACCTTTTCTAACCCCACCCCTCCTTGTGGGAAGGCAGCATCGCTGTCATGCTGGTTGTCCGAGGGAAACACCTTACTTCTGTCACACCTCTCTACAGTCAGCAGTACGACTTCGCCCTCAGACCTTGAGTTGCTGCTTTTAGTCTTACCGTTCTCCAATCGACCTGCCTGGCATGGTAGAACCTACAGGAACATATGTTCCAGCCAATATAGCTCGGTTGGGTCATCACGATAGGCAAGCCCGACCACCGAGTCAAGGTAGCAGCTTCGGTCGGGACAACATCTCTCTAGAATTCTGGAAGTGATTTCTCAAAGTTAGTCATTAGTTAATATCTATTACAGGACAACTGATTTTAGCTACATTTTAGTTACATAGTTCTTTGAGTTATTTTTTCACCATTACTGAACTTGATTGGTTTCGTAATATCATATCATATAATTGAACATTATTCCAAAAGAGTTAGTTAGCTTTAAAAGTAAATAGTATGTTTAATCAGTTACTTCAAGTAACAGATAAACAACAACTGACAAGTATGAGGAAATCTGAGAATAATTTTCATCACCAAGTTTGTTTTTATTTGTTCCAACAAAAAAATGTTTTAGAATATTTAAGGAAGATTTTAGTGAATATATATTATATCTGTTATATCTAGAGCTTGGATTCTTAATATACCGTGTATAACTTGAGCATTTGAACGCTAGAACCCTCCAAGTAGCAAATGAGAAGACAGAAGACAAGTGAAAGGAATGTTATTGCAAAACAGTGTCATTTGTAGTACAAAACTGTCAAGTATTTATAGTTTTCAGTAGAATGGAAATCATCATTATAGTCATACAGGGGGTTATTAGCATTTGTCTAATAGGGAAGCTACACGTAGGGATTCTGTAATATTCTTCTAAAAGACGATTGGATGGAATATCTTCAGCTCTTTCTGAGCTTATTTGAGCTTCCTCGAGTTCATACGTGAACCGTCCTCACAATATCATATGTGAGTTACTCCATTTATTATTCGTAACCTTTAATTTCTACTATTAATATTTTCTTAATTTTAATTCCTAATAAATGTAAGTTCATTATACATGTTATATACTACTGAATGATATATAGTCGAAAATCATTAAATAAACACAATACGATTTGTCTAATCATCAATAATATGGTTGTTGAAATCGACAGTAATTAATTAGCTATTCCTTAAAGATAAAAAAGAAACACTTGTGTAAATGAAGCCATATTGTGAGACTTGAATTTGATTGATGATATAAGAGAATAAGCTTTTTGTTAACAATCTGATAGTACTAAGTATTATAAAAAAAAGTAAGTTTTATTTTAAAGCTTGACATAAATTGTTGGCTCAATTATCGACTAATACTTATTTGACTGTTTATGAATGAACTTTACAAGGTCCGAAATCAACTTAGTGAAAACATCTTTGACTAATCTCAGTTTAATTCATTGGTGTAGCAGCTATCTAGTCATAATATGTTACTTATAGACGGACACTAGTAGTTGATCTTTTTCAGGAAGGACTGGTTAGGATCTTGAGAAACTTGATGCACCCTGTAGGATTCAGATAGGTGTCACTCAATCTTACATTCTGAGATATTACCACTAAGTTATTCGGTATACAACTGACCCTTTGAAAGGCTAAGACAAGTTATTTAGACTAATGGCCACACTGCAACTTGAACGATATAATTCAATCAATAATATAAAACTGGCAAACAAAATATTGATGTAAATACCTCAGTTCCACAGAAGATAAATCTCTGATTGAAAAGATCAGGGCTAATATCTCGGAGCATGGAGCTGAGTGACATGACATGGGAGGGGTCGGTTTCCTCAAAATCGTAAAAACTCTTTATTGACGAGTACTAACTCGAACAAAACCGCTTAATGTCTAACTTAGATTTTCCAAGGCATTTTCTTGTCTTCTTTACCATTCTAAAAACCATAAATTGAAACTCACCAATTAACACAAACAAGGCATAATAAAGAAGTAATAATTATTTAATGGTAACAACTTAGTAGAAGAACAATTCAAACAATAGTTACATCAATATAAGGAGGGGTTTTGTGGATATTATGGTAACTTCAATGGTTAATATCATGAGTCAATTGAAGTTAGACCACCATGGAAAACCTGCAAGCACTGGACGGCCGTTTCGTCCTATTGCGGGGCTCCTCAGCAGTGTGCACACACGACCTCGCCCCTTGTGAGACTCGGACCCAGGACCTACCGGTTCCGCGCGCGAGAGCACTTAACCACTAGACCACTGAGCCGACATCCTAAGGTGGTAATTTCTAGCTTCAACTAATCTGGTGGTCTAGTGGTTAAGTGCTCGCACGTGAGACCAGTAGGTCCTGGGTTCGAGTCTCACAAGGGGCGAGGTCGTGGATGTGCACCGCTGAGGAGTCCCACAATATGACGAAACGGCCGTCCAGTGCTTCCAGGTTTTTCATGGTGGTCTAACTTCAATTGACTCATGATCTTAACCATTGAAATAGTTACATCATTTTCGTTGTCAGTGAATGTATTTTTTTATTGAGATTGATCACATGTAAATAAATAAAAAAATTTTAAAAAAACATTCATTCAGTTGTATTTTCTATTCAACTTTATTTTAGATTTAAATAAACGTTTTATAAAACATCCCGAGTCAACAAGAATACCACTTGGTTGGACTGTGGAATTCACATGTGAACCACCAGATGGAAGACCAATACCAAAGGTATTTTATCTTATTAAGCGTAAATAAATTGTAATTAGTATGTTATGTAATAAAAAAATTACATGATATTATACTGGGATTTCTACCCTTCGTGTATAACCGTTAAATTGAATACTTAAGTAAATCAACCGTTAAGGAGAATGACAGAAAGTTAATAATCTCCTCATTAAAAGTTTATATTGATAATACAATCTTTAAGAAGTAGAAGATGATTAGGAAATAATGGAATTATGCATATAAGATTTCATGTTACTTAGTGTAGTATCATTGATGAGCACGGTAGACCGGATGCAGATGTGAAGGCGCGGATCGGCAAAGCAAGAGCAGCATATCTACAGTTGAAGAACATCTGGAACCCAAAACAACTGGCAACCAACACCAAAGTCAGAATTTTCAATACAAATGTCAAGACAGCTCTACTGTATACAGCGGAGAGGAGATACAAACAGTTGTCCAAGCAAAATACTTCGTATCCGTTGGCCGGACATTATCAGTAACAACCTACTGTGGAAGCGAACAAACCAGATTCCAGCGGAGGAAGAAGTGAGTACGATACACATTGAGGAAAGCACCCAACTGCGTCACAAGTCAAGCCCTCACCTGGAACCCTCAAGGACAAAGGAGAAGAGGAAGACTAAAGAATACACTACGTCGAGAACTGGAGACAGACATGGGTATAATGAACAAGAATTGGATAGAACTAGAAAGAAGGCCCAGGACAAAGTGGGTTGTAGAATGCCGGTCAGCGGCCCATGCTCCATTGGGAGTAACAGACGTAAGTAAGTAAGTAGTGTAAACTATTAATTGTCTTCAACAATAAACAAAATATTTTAGGCAGAGATAGTGTTGTGTTGGAGAGCGCTGGTGGGCGGCATATCCTTCTCCACGAGGAGTAATAGGATTAAGTGAGTAAGTGTTGTGTCTTGTTATTGGGGTTCGTATTAGAGATGTTCAACCGTTTTCATTCCTAAATCCGTAAGATCGTAGACCGTACTGAACACCAATAACGAGACACAACAGATAGATGGCGGCTAGCAGTGGAGTCCAGGACGCATGTTTTAATCCATCCGGAACTCGTCAGTTGGATGTGCTAACCATATACCAGTGTTGATGTTCACTTCGTGACCTAAACCTAGTACTGTTTGCTTTAAAAGCCACCAGGTTACCCATTTAGCTACTGATTCCAAACAGCCACTGACGAAATGTGTTCTCTGGATTCCATCCCACTCTGCTTATAATCCCTGTGGCTGAAAGCCAATATCGATGCAATCCTCACAGGATGTGCATATGCCAATAAGAGCCTGATCAATTGCAGCACCAAACATCAATGAGAAGGTTCAAGCAAACAAAACCAAGCGAATTCTGGTGATATTGTCCAGAATAACAATTAAGGCTCCACAAGTAAATCATCTAGATCAAAGCACTAAAAAAACAATAAAAATATTCAAATAACTTAATATATAATCATTTCTTTTCCTGTATTGATACAATCCTCTTTTAAATGCAGTTTAGTCAGGAAAATAAAACAAGAAACTTTACTTTGTCAGCATCAATCCATTTCTTAAATATAATCCTCTATAAATGTTTCTCTTAATGACCATTTATTACTCATTTGAGCAATATAATTATATCCCTTAAAATTTTACATAAATTGGTACATGTTTCCCGACATTTGGTTATCAGTGGGATCATTTCCTCATATCATTATGAGCTACTTAACTTTTGTAAGTAGTGTGATAATTTTTCATAAATTAATTGTTTATTAACCTTGATGTTACTACTCATTATTGTTCAAATGGTCACTATTGATAATCTTGAAAGAATGTTTATATTAAACAAATTAAACTTTTCTCTTGAAATCTAGGTCTATTGGATGAAAAATGGACGTAAACTTGAAGCGAATCATTTCCAAGATTCAATGTCGAAATCTGTAAAACAGACAAATAATAATCCTAATTATCAAATTATAAATCATGATTTAAATATTAATTATTCTGGATTAATTAGTCGTTTAATTATACGTCATACACATTTGAATGATGAAGGTGTTTATACATGTGTAGTTGAAAATCAAGCTGGACGACGTATTTCATCGAATGCACAACTTACAATACATAGTTAGTAACATTACTAAATATTTTTAAAAGACTTAACTTTAATGATTTTATCTATTTACTTATTTAAACACATAAACATTAGTACAAGGAGGTAGCAAATATATATGCGCCACATAAATCATTTGATTTGTGCGAGGGCTGGGATACTGCCTGGGTTCCCAAAACGAAACAGGTGGTTTTCCTATGAGGCCACACCTGGAGCCTTCGACCTAAAGGTCTGATTCACAAGGCAGTGGAGCAACGTAAGGAGATGCAGTCTCATGATAGTTGGTGACCAACGATTGGTTCATACGTCATTTGTTCCTTCAGGATACTGGGGACCATATGCACCACTGGTTTGGAATCAGAGTTTTCCAACTCCCCTAGATGGATCCTCCATATCCACCAACCCGGTTGACGCGCCGGACATTTGCTTTCCGTCCTCTAGTTTTCGTAAACAACATCTGTGAGCCGAGACGGTAGTGGGTAGAACTTTCCTGGTAGTGGTCATATGCACGTGGCTATGTGAGAGCATGTTATGGGGAAAGCTGACTCTCCCCACTCTCGGCCGTACCAGGACCGTACAGTATAATCTCTTTCAGCATTTAAAGTGTAATAATATAATATATATCAAGAGAGATTTGTGAAGAACGCTCAATTTAAAGATAGTTTGTATTACGAAATGACTTTAGATAGATGATCATTGAATACTCGAAAGAAATGGTTTGCTTTTTCCCTTTAGTATGAGACGGTGAGTCTGAGAATAGTATTTCGGCCTATTTGAGACTCGTCAGCTAGATGTATGTTCTATATCCCAATGTTGATAATTACATTCGTAATGGACTCCACTGTTAGCTACAACCCATTTATTTATAAAACTTGTGACAGAATGGCTATATCGTGGCAATCCGGACAGGAAAATACATAAGCAGACAAAAAATGATCGACAATTCATTATTGAATATCGACAATAGGATAATTCAAATCCGTACTGATAACGATATAAACTCTGTCATACTTTTTCGCGTTTTTATTCTTCTCTTAGCTGATGGACATTGGTCAACCTGGTCACCATGGTCAAATTGTCCAAATGATTGTGTAATATTACAGCCTAACTCTACAATGTCACAATTATCTAATCACAGTAAAATTTTAGAATATAATAATAAATTAATTTGTTCTACACAATGTCGTCAATCGTTTGGTCAACGTACAAGATGGTGTAATGCTCCAGAACCACATGGAGGTGGGAGAAAATGTCATGGTGAAAATACTGAACATCTGTCTTGTTACGATATTTGTTTAGGTAAGAAATTTTTCTATATGACAACACATTTGCTAATGATTCTTACATAATTTCATAAAACTTGTGTAGTTTTTTCCTTGGTTAGACCTTTTATTGATCCAAATATTATATTTTAGTTCTATGGTTTAATTTGTAAGTTTGATTTATCATAGACCGACCTCAATTGAGATATGATCGAAAACGCGCAAACACTGAGCAGCTACTTCAAGCTAATTTGATAATCATCAAAAGTAGCTCCAATGGTTAAGAGTTCTCCTCAATGGTGAGGAAGATTAGTAGCTCAGGTGGATGATTTTGGTGGAGTTTTGTTCTCTGAGCTGGATGATTTGGTCGTGGAGCATTCATCGTTCTTCTGAATGACAACATCAGCACAAACTTCAGGTAAAACGGTCTTAGGTCAGATTCTTTTCTTTTGAAATTGTATAATACAAATATTGTTTATTTAGTTTTAGTATAAATGTTTAAGAAAGTTTGTCAAATATTTATAGTGAAGTTCTACTTGAAGTCTGTTCTAATGATATCATTCAGAAGAACGATCAAAGCTTCACAACCAAACCATCCAGCACAGAGAACAATACTCCACCAAAAAATTCGCTTCAATGTCTGAACATCCCATGAAATAAAATGTCATCTTGTTAAACTCTCATTTTCTTAGGCATGAATAAATTTCATGTTCAAGAGAAGTTTATAAATGTTACATTTATTGTGTTAGATTAATGTGTTAAGTTTGAAAACACATTTATCCGGAAAATATTATGGACGTTATTCTTTACATCATAGTAATTATTCATGATTCTTATCTGTCTATTTCACATTTATTTCATGGACATAACTGTGGAGAAGCTGGTAATTATTATAAGAAATTGTAATTCATATAAGGTAAGGAGAAAAAAGGTAAACATGTTAGATGAGAACTTACCTTAGCAACTAAAACGAACGAAAACCATATCCAATAATACATACTTATTTATTTACTCTGAAGATGTGACTTACATTAAGTCACGAAAAATCAGAAATACCATTTTTCTGTGGTATATGCTACTAATGTCGATAGATATAATTAGTATCTCATCAATCGAAAATGGAATGCCTGATGACAGAAAGTTGAGAAGATGTTTGTTAGATGGACACTCTCAAGGTCAGTTTAGCGTCGTTCAATTATCATCCATAAAACTTAGTCATGCCGCCCATTTTTACCTGTAGAATAAATCATACTACTAACAAGTAGTACAAATGTTTTCTCTAAAAAATGTCTTCTTTTTTCTGATCAGATAATTTAACAAATTCTCAACAAATTTATCATAATGAAAATCATTTCCTAAATGAAAGAAAACAAATTACAATTTTAGAATTTAGTTTATTATTTGGCTTAGGATTAGCTATTCTATTCTTCTTAATTGCTGCTACATGTGTATTATATATACTTGCAAATAAATGCTGCCCAATTATGTTGAAATTATTACCAAATGAAACAATACTATCAATTAATTTACTTCATTCATTAATTCATTGGTCAAAATGTAAACAAACAATAAATCAGTGTCATACAACCAAGTCATCTACACAAGATTTTGATTCAATTCAACAATTTATGGAATATAAAAGTGAAATTATTTATTCACCAAATTTCAATTGTCAACAATCATTACATTATGATTGTGTTAGTTTAATACCATTGAATAAATATAATAGTAGAAGTATCATATCAATGGATCAGATTTATACAGATGATATAATTCATCGAAGTATTGAACCTAATTCATTTATGAAAAGTAAGTGTATTTTGATATTCAGTTATCGGTAAATCCTTTTTAGGTATCCAAAAATGATTGACAATAACTTAAGCTACTGAATGTTAGTAAGTAATACAATTAATAAACAAAAAGAAACCAGTTGGGGAGGAATGTATGATGGAAGTGGAATACGCAAATTGTTGTAGATTGTTGTAAATAAATTTTCTAACAAAATCATAAACATTATAAACAAAAATGGATAGCAGTTTGCAGTGGAATCCAGTTTGAGGCATGTTTCGTCCTATTTGGGACTCGTCAGCTGGATGTACTAGCATGAGTTGGTGTTCGCTCTGGGACTCGAACTTAGTACTGCTTGCTTCAAACCCTATTCCAGAGTGATAATGAACTCTGAGATGAAGGTGCATCCAGATGACGAGTCCAAAATAGGACGAACAGTGCATCCTGAATTCCACTGCTAACCACTATCCATCTTTGCTTATAATGCTTGACAATAACGAGGTAATCTGCACAGGATGCACATAGACCAATAAGAGAGACCGATCAATTACAGTCCTAAATATCAATGGGAAGATTCAAGTAAACAATACTATGTGAACTTAATATTCAGTAGTTAACATACTTTCAAATCATTTTAGAGATTATAACTTGTCGTATTTTTATCGTAATGTGCAATACTAATAAGTACTAGCATGTATTTCTGACACTTAATCCATTTTATTATTATTGTATTCGGAAGTTTATCTTAGGTTTGTTTCTTGTTCAGTTTTCTGACTAGCATTACTGATTTTAACACATTATCAAGGTGTTAAGTGATTAATCGCATGTTCTGCAACTTATCACTCATGTCATGTCTAAAGAACGCAGTTATCTTGTTGATCCTATCTTGAAGTATTGCTAACAGCCTAAATATCTCTTGAGTTAAGATTTTAAATCCCATTCGCGTACCGTTGTTATTTTATTAATGGTGCCAATTAGCTCTGTAGATAAATGACAATTATCATGCCAGGGGCTACCGCTCAACAAATAAATGACCTTTTATTTACCTGGTAATAAGGGTTAGATGAGACCAATTCAATACACACTTGATCACCTTGGTTTTTAATAAAAACATATCAGTAAATTTAGAATAGTATGGGTGGGAAAATTGTGTAATTTGTAGTTTCACATTTTTGAGATTTGAATGAAGTCAACACTATAAGTGACTAAATACCAGACAAACAGTTCAAAAGTTAAGCAAACAATACAAAATCTTAAGGTCTTAAATTTAAACTTTATTAAGGTCTTGTGTGAACTGTGCGAGTGAATACAATAATGGAACAAAAAGACTGTCTAGTTCAACCTATTTTTGTCTGACTAGAGTTAGTCTGTAAGATATAACTGCAAGTGTTCAAATACATTGTTTCATTACAAGTTAAAGTTTCTCTCTGGTACATTCATTGTAAAATTCATTCTATAATGAAATCATTCTGTTTAAGTATCCTATTTACTACTTAATCTTATTAATTTAGACTACAATCTTGAAAGAGCAAATTACCAATTCAATGATAATCAATACTGTGATAATTCAATGAATCAATTTCATATGAATGTACCAATCCAATCAAATTCTCAAATTAAATCATACAATCATATCAATACAGAAAGGAATACCCTTAATCTACCATTCTATTTAACACATAGTCATAGTACACAATTCATTAATAATTTACAAACACTGAAAGAATTCAATCATCAAATAACTGATAATCTATGCAATTTAAATCATTCATTTAACCATTTAAATGTGTTATTGAATTCTAGAGATGAATTTCCTAATTCAATCATTGATCAAAGATATTTTTCAATTCCAACAACTTCAGTGCTAAACACAAAATTAACTACCATGGAAGATAATGTTAGTCCTTATTTTTCTGTAGTCATATCACCGAATCAAATTGATATTAATCCTGGTTTAAATTCATTGAATAGTCGAAGAAAAACTATTATTCCGATATCATCCTAGTCATTGTGTGAAATTCAACCTGGGATTATTGATGACAATTTACACTTATAGGATGTAAATTGTGGTTTTATCTGATAGATTGTTGTATGCATATGTGTATATATAAAACTGTGTTGGTATTATAGATTGAATGAGAATTATGTGATATTATTATATGGGAAAAATATTTTCCATAAATCTATCTACGCACAAAAAGAATTTCATATCTATGTGATTTGAATGCATTTTTATTTGATTTATTTTATCTACTGACTTATTTTAAAGTAGTATGTTATTAATTTCAAAATAACGTTGTAATGAAAAAGATTTGTTATCTGTTCTATTGATTTTTCTTTTGGATATTATGGCACTTTCTTCAGAAAAGATTATTATTCAGATTTTATTCCTTGCTAATAAAAGACCGATTAGTTCATTTGCTTCTATAGAATCCTAAACATTTCGGACAGATTTCATTATCATATCAAGTTGAGATCAACCTCCTTATAGATTAAAGGGAAATTCAATTCATTCTCAACCGGTTAGAGCAGAAACCTAGAAACCCAGTGTTGTTCGTGTCTATAAAGTTCTCTCGGTTGACACGGACAGTTGTTGAAAAACTCAGTACAAGTATCTGTTATACGTTATTTGATCAAGGAGTAACATTTTCAAGTAATCAATTATAAGCATGTAAACTTCACCTCCTCGTTATGTATGACATACAGAAAGGATTCAACTTACACTATTGATTACTAATAAGTAATATACTGTAATACATTATCAGAGTTAGGCGAAGAATAAATGGTTTTAGGAGATGAGAAATAGATTCAACGATGAGTATTGTCTTCCTTTATATGATTCATATTCATACCAATGAAGAATCTAACTGATCTGCATATTACAACAAATTTACCGCAATTTATCGTGGTCACTATGATTAGAATATTGGCAAAACTGTGCCAAGTAACCATGATCTTACTAACAAAGTACTGGAAATAATAAATATTCCCATCGTGTAAATTAGGACACCTATAAGTGAATAATATTTCCAATTAGGTCCTCATTAGCCTCTACACTAATATGTAGTAATATTCAGATAACTAATTAGAAAATACTAGCCAAATCAACAGAGTTTATATGTCAATGATAACAATGAAAAGTTTACTGGAAAACGCTTAACATAGGTTAGAAAAAATCTACAAATAGATTACGAATATCATCATGGGGTGGTCGAGATTGTCATGTTTTTGATTGAGATAATGAATGTATCAATGTTAGACCACACTATTGAAAACCTGAAAGCACTGGACGACCATTTCGTCCTACTGTGGGGTTCCTCAGCAGCGTGCATCCACGATTCAGAGGGTAAGCGTTCGCGCGCGAGATTGAAGGTCCTACGTTCGAATCCTGAGTGCAGAATCGTGGATGAGCCCTGGTGAGGAGCCCCATACTACGAGGAAACAGCCGTCTAGTGTTCCCAGGTTTTCAATGGTGGTCTAACATTGATCGATTCACAATCTCAATCAAAAAGATTAGAAATAGTTTAAATAAGTTTCAACATTACCAACTGCTCGATTTAGGTGTTTGTGATCATAATCATCATTATTAAAATTTCTAAAATGGTGGCATTATTTGAGCGTCAACAGCTCAATAACAATACCTTGATAAATTCGTATAACCTGTACATACTGCATCATGCACAGTATAAACTACAGAATATATTCTGTAAGAGATCCAGTTTTCCCCCGGTTAATGCACAAAAGACTTATTAATAATAACCTTCACCGTTAACAAAGGGAAAATACAAACACTTACGAATAAAATTCATACCTGTTTAAACAAGTTGTTGGCTAGTTGAAATCAGCAGCTCAATGATTTATGTGTTAGTGCTTGAGGTGAAAGGTACTATGTTCAAGTCACAGTATGAATATCAATAACTATTCAGGCCGAGCCAGCTGACAAATCCAGAATAGGACAGAAAGAATGCTTTGGAATCCATTCCTAGAAATTATCCAACTTCATCAAAGAACACAATTGTATTTCAAATAATCTAACTCATTACTTCATTTATTTTTATAGTAAACATAAACCGTTACTTCCAACTCTTAGAACAATCAATCAAAAGTGGTTTATATTAGTATGTTGACTAACACATATGGTATTAGTTGAATTCTATCAATTAAATATGTAGTGTAACGACACTGAGTATTTTATTTCAATTATGATTCAAGTGTACTATATATATCGTTGAATGGTTGTGTCCAAATACTTAAAATCAAACTGACAATGTGTATATATTCAATCATAATGAAAATATGGACTCACTCGTTGATTCAAAATAGTTTATAGATAAAAACAAAAGGACAAACTACAGTTGTGTTCATCATTAAACGTCAGATTTTAATCGTTGAATTCGTGAGTCGATCTAAGCTAGACCACCATTGAAACCTAGAAGCATTGGACAGACGTTTCGTTCTAGTATGGGAATTCTCAGCAGTGCACATCCACGACCCCGCATTCGGTATTTAAATCCAAGACCTTCGGGTTTCAATGATTGTTTATTATTATTATTATTATTATTATTATTATTATTATTATTATTATTAGCTTTATTCAATATTATATTTTTGGTACAATATGGGATTCGCAGCGCAAAGTATTTCAACAAGTTTCAGTTTCTTTCTTCTTGGTCGGTCCTGGCAATAAATATTGAGTGATCGCCAGTTAGATGTTAACAGTCCAGTAAATGAACATCTGAATAATCTGCATTCTTTTCGTTGTATATTTCCAGCAACCACATTGTCTCTTATTGAGTTTTTTGTAACTTTGACAACGAAAGGTTGTACACTTTTCAGAAACGCAGCAGAATAGGTTATGCGATTAATAAACATAATGATACATTAAAACAAACAAAAATAGATAACTTGTTGAAATATCTAGATGGCAGGAACAGGTAGCCCAGATGCTCAAGCAGGCCGCCCTTTTTTAGCTTATATCGACTCATGAATTCAATCATTAAAATTACTGCAATCTCCATAAACCATCATTCTGACAATATTAGATTATGAATTCTTGAGGTGTCATAGCTTATATTTAAAAAAGAACAGTAACCTTCTATTGGTAAGGTCATCGGTTCGACACCAACTCTCATTAACTGAATTTAATGAGCATAATAATAACATCATCCTATATATAAATAAATTAGCTGGACTATAGTAAAAGAGTTTCCTATCCTATATGATTCATTTGACAGAAGAATAGAGCAATACCGTAAATTACTCATCATATTATAATATTACCCATGTATTTTTCATCTTATAAATTATAATCTGTTAAGATTAAACTGAATGATTGAGCCAATCATTTTCTGATATGATCTATTCTTTTCAACTAAATTTATCTCTATTCAATTTTAAACTTTGTCCCATACATATTCAATGATCATTTATTGTGTACTTGGTTATAACAGGATGAATAATGTATGATTAAGAATGGTTAAACAATCGATTACCTGAATCAATGTGCATCATTGTATAACCAAGTGACGACTACTCACGGAAACTAAGTTATCGACAAAAATGTCTCCTATCCTCATAAGTAGGTAATAAACAAAAGAACAACTAATCATGAATAAAGTTCATTTGAAATGAACAAATATTCGATGTAAAAATACAACGTGAATATATATATTCCTTAAGCCTGTTATACATCGTGAAAGAGCATAAGCCCACCACTAGCATTCTCCATCCAACTCAATCATGAGTAATCCTTTCCAGTTGTTTCCACTTGCTATTCATTCATTTCATGTCTGCTCCGAAATCCTGGCAAAATGCACTTCTTCGTCTTCCACTTTCAAATTTGCCTCTAGAAATCCAATTTAGTGCTTGCTTCGTGGTGCAGTTTGATGATTTCCTCAACGTATGTCATATCCACTTCCAGTGACTTTTCCTAATTTCCTATTCAACTCGAAGATGGTTTGTTCTCTCACATACTAGCTTGTTATTGATGGTATATAGTCTACCAATCTGGAGTACCTTGTGTAGACAATTGTTCATAAATATCTGAACTTCATGATGATGTTTATGATAGTTCTCAAAGTTTCAGCTCTGTACAGTAGAGCTCACTGTCTTCACGTTCATATTGAAGGTTTCGACTTTGATATTGGTTGACAGATGTTTTGAATTCCATATATTCTTCAATTGTAGGAACGCTACTCTTGTTTCACTAATCCGGCCACTCACATCCCCAACAGATCCTCTTCGTTCATCGATGATACTGAACAGGTACGAGAAGGTTTCCACCTCTCCCAGAGTTGCTCAATCAAGTGTTACTGGGCTGGTGTTGTCTGTGTTGTATTTCAGAATCTTGATTTTTCCCTTGTTTATGTTGAAACCTACTACTGCAGACAGAGACTGTTGCGACACTGATTGTCTTGACCTACATTTGTTGATGTGTATGGGATTGGAAGGCTAGGTCATCTGAGAACTCCAGATCGTTCATTGTATTCCATGCTTCACCTCAAATGTGGAGCTCTTATTAATCCGGTCAACCACCAAAAGAAAGAGAAAGGGAGAGAGTAGGCAGTCATGTCTGACTCCAGTCCACAATCGGAATACGTCTGTCAGCTGTCCTCCATGCATCACTTGCACTGTAGTCCGTCATAAAAATTCCACTTGATGATGTTGACTACTTTCTCAGTAACTCAGTCCATAGTGTTGAAGAAGGTTCCATACCATTCGCTTATCCACACTGTCAAACGCTTTCTCACAGTCAAGCATGTTGATGTATAGTGACAAGTTCCATTCAATTAATCGTTCAACAATTACCATAGTGTCGTGATTTGGTCAGTGCACGACCGATCCTTACGGAAGTCGACCTGTTGATCTCGAAGTTGGGCGTCTACTGCGTATTTCATACGATTCACCAACACTCTGTTGGAAACATTTCGTTCTACCGATAGTAGTGTGATTCCTCTATAGTTCTCATATTTGCTCAGACCTTCTTTCTTTGCTATCTTGTTGAGTTATCTTTCTTTCCAATCTGTCGGCACTTGTTATTCCTACCAAATTTTCTTGAATAGGACATGAAACATGTTTGCAGTCTTTTCTATGTCTGACTTCATTCTCCAATTGGTATTTTGTCAGATGTTGCTGCTTTCCTACTGTCGAATAGTCTGATGGCCATCTTGATTTATTTGATCGTTGGTGGAGTGATATCTATAAGAATGTCTGTGTGTGTTGCAACGATATCCGGTGGATTAAATGGAGCTGGCCTATTCGAATGTTCTTCAAAGTGTGCTATCACCTGTTCCTCTGCTCTTGAACCTCAGTAATTGTCTTGCCTTGTTTTCTCCTGACTGGTTGCTTCTAGAACTTCTTTAATCCCTTTCCAGTTTTCTCCATAGTATTTTCCTCGTTTGTGAGTAGATATTGTAACTCCTGAACTTATTCGTAAGAGCCATCTTGAATTCGTTGAGTTTGTCAATATCTCAAAGGAAGGCTGTATTGAACCTTTGTAGTGCTGTTTGTCCAGTTGTTCAATATTTCTTTAGCTTCAGTTTCATCTTGGCAACCACCAGGTGGTGATCTAAAGCTATGTCAGCTCTTCTGGTTCTCACGTCTTCCATTGACCATGTGAATGTTTTACTGATGAAAATATGGTCGGTCTGATTCTGTGTAGTGTAATCCAGTGAGACTCATGTAGCTTTGTGTATGCGTTTGTGTGGGAATATTGTACTGCCTATGACCAATTTGTTGAATGCACATAGACTTGCAAATCTCTCCTTATTCTCCTTTCCCTCTCCCAGTCCATAACGTCCCATGATATCTTCATGTCTGGTGTTGTCTATTCCGGCTTTTTTGTTTAGATCTCCATTAGGATTTTCAGGTCCTTTTCTGAGCACTTCGCTATGATCGATTGTAGCCTCTCATAAAAATAATCTTTTTCTGCGTTGTTACTATCATTGGTGATGACGTTCACTATGATTCCCTCCTTCTTTGTTTTGAAGGATGTACCGATGATTCTGAAGCCATGAGATTTGCATCCTATAAGCGCTCTGAGTGATTCATTTGGCAGAATTAGTTCAATTCCTTGTGTGTGGGGGGAGGGGCATCTTCTACTTGACCAGAGTACAATAGCACCTTTTCCAAAGCTATTGTTTTCTATCCAGCTTACGTCCAATGGGTTTCACTTATTCCGAGCACTAATAAGTTGTATCTCTTCATTTCTGAAGTTATTTAATTGGTCATCCCAGCCCCCATATTGTATGAACTCTCCATGTACCTATGTTAGTTGTTGCTTGATTGATAGACAGAAAATAGAAAAGTAGTTTCTTCAACAAATCTCAGTCAAGGTCAACTCAATATATACTGCATTCAGTTTAATTTAGTCATACAAATTGTGATGGATTGTGTGAGTGAGTGAGTGAGTGAGTGAGTGAGTGAGTGAGTGAGTGAGTGAGTGAGTGAGTGAGTGAGTGAGTGAGTGAGTGAGTGAGTGAGTGAGTGAGTGAGTGAGTGAGTGAGTGAGTGAGTGAGTGAGTGAGTGAGTGAGTGAGTGAGTGAGTGAGTGAGTGAGTGAGTGAGTGAGTGAGTGAGTGAGTGAGTGAGTGAGTGAGTGAGTGAGTGAGTGAGTGAGTGAGTGAGTGAGTGAGTGAGTGAGTGAGTGAGTGAGTGAGTGAGTGAGTGAGTGAGTGAGTGAGTGAGTGAGTGAGTGAGTGAGTGAGTGAGTGAGTGAGTGAGTGAGTGAGTGAGTGAGTGAGTGAGTGAGTGAGTGAGTGAGTGAGTGAGTGAGTGAGTGAGTGAGTGGGACTAATGAAAGAACCATATTTATCCCTCATAGCTATACACACATATCTACATAACATTTAAATCCTAAATGTTGAGCACTGTAAATGTCGTTATGAAAGTCCTCATATAAAGTTTAATTTGTCTCAGAGAATTGTAGAAATAAACCATAGTACTCTTCACTACCATAACAACAATACTCATTATCAGCTATCTTTGTAACCCATGCCACATCATAGAATTTTTTTCTAAAATTTGTATAGATGTGTAAAATTCGTGTAAATTGTTTGTCAACCCCTGTCTACTTTATAACATTTCTCCACCATCAGTAACGAACAACTTTCTTGTCAGAATTTCTACATTCACACAAATTCTTACCAGTAAATGAAGAAAAAAAAAGGAAAATTTCTGGGTGGTCAAGATGTGGTAAGTTAGTAAGTATAAAAATATATGCACTTGTGTGTGTGTGTGCGCGTGTGTGTGTAATGTAGACAAAAGAGAAAAAAAGGAATATTTTCAAGCATGAATGAAAACATCATCTTGTATACATTGAGTCCTCTATTAAGACACCCAGAGAGAAAGAGAAAAAAAGGGCATGAAACTGACCGTCTATAAAAAAAAGAATTAAAGAACATTTAAAGGACAATACATTCTACATTGAATAGATACAATAGTTTTGTATATAATGCAAATACATACAAATACATACAAATTACTGTGGTTAAATGATTTAGGAAATAAGTAAAAGCCGCTTTTGTTACCCTTTTTTTAACAAAAAATGTTAACTAGTTCAATGAAAACGCCAGCTGTTCATTTATTTCAAATAAAACTCATTCTTTACATTTTGTTTTAAATGATCAACTGTTGAATATTTATTCATGTACGACATTTAAATTAGAATACATAAATAATATGAAAGTTAATTAGTATATATTGGTGGTAAAGATAATTACTTATTTATAACCACCCACAGTTTATTACTACTACTGATACTACCACTACTACTACTACTACTACTACTATTACTACTACTACCACTAATACTACTTCTACAGCAACTACTACTACCACTACTACTACTACTACTGATACTACCACTACTACTACTACTACTACTACTACTACTACTACTACTACTACTACTACTACTACTACTACTACTACCAATGATAAATGAGTTGGTTAAACATTCTGACTAACTATATAAAAAGTGTCAGTAAATAATTAAATATTATACTTACTAGATCTCGAAGAGAAATTATAAGTTATTGTTCATAGAATATTTTCAATCTTTTATCACATCAGTAAATCTTTGAAGAATATTATTACTAATATTATTCTGTATCTATTATATATATTGTATGGCGCCTTAATATCTTGATCTTTTCGAATGAATAGGTATACATTTAAAACCAACTGCTTGATATGTATACACGTGTTTGTTTGAATGCGCTCATATATAAATATGTTGGTATCATGGAACTATTCACTATTATTATTATCATTATTATTATTATTATATCCATAATTACTTTTAAATCTTGGTTGAAAAAAGAAGAAAGAGAAGTTCCGGAGAATGAAAGAATAAAGGAATGTGACCGTTCACGGTGTCAGTGTGTGTATGTATGAGGGAAAGAGAGAGAGAGAGAGAGTATGTGTGTAGAATAGAGGAATATAGAAAGTATGTGTATATGACATTACCCGAATGAACTTTAATGAATAAATCATTTAACCACTTTTAATTATAATAATCATAGTACAATCCTTTATAGGGAAATCACACAATTTTATATACACGATCCTACATTACATGTCTAGTGTATAAAATAGATAACTAATAGGAATATTAGTATGGAATAAACGACGGTGAAATACAACTATTTTTGGGGAAATTTAAAAAATGTATTACATTAGTAAATAAATAAATAAAATATTTTAATGGGATATATTCTTTATATGGTATTACTCTTATTATTGCTGTTATCATTGGAGGCGGTTTGATAGTAACAGTAATAGTATTAGTAGTAGTAGTAGTTATAGTCGCGTGTCCCAAAGTGGACATTATTCTCTCCCACTATCCTTTGATATATATATATGTCTGCTTCTTTACTGTTATCTATTCACATCATCATTATAAAGAGTAAAACTGTGAGGTTTTTAGTTAGTTAGGTAGTTATTGAGTTAGTCTATTAGTTTGCATATTCTATCTGACCCATGAACATTAATACTATCAGTTTTCTAAGTACAAAACATACACAGAAATATTCGATAGAGTTTATTGAATTACTCTTTTGGTTTGTAGTGATTCTTATAGATTTAATTAACGCAAATTTAATTAAATCTTTGATATATGTATGTACATATTCCTTACTACTGACTATCTCACATAAATTAGTAGTAATGATGGTGCTTAAACATCAAAGTATTACTATTATCATAATGATAAATATTATTGTTGATAGTAATCCGTACTTGGTAAACAATGATTTTTATCAAAATATTTTTATTGAACAGCTGTTTGCTTGTAGTGTACAACCACAAACACATACACACAAACGTGATCTACCCATTTAGTAACATGAAGTTTCCGGGTGATCACAGTAAATTTAAGTCACTGGCTTGAAATTCAGTAATCTTTATTTAAAACTGTAGTTAATTTGGTTGATTCACTTGATCACAAACTTTAGTCATCGATGTATGACTATGACTACTCACCTGTTGTCAACATCTTGAAAAGCTGACCTCGGTGACTTAGATATGTGTAACGAATGTCATCCCAGAAGATCTCACTTCGTGTGTTGTTTTCAGACGCTAGTTCTGGTTGGTAGAAGCTGAAGGTTGGTCACTGTATGATATGGTAACATAGTATGGAAGAAAGCTATACAGGACTGGTATCTATCGGTTCTTCACGACTCTCTGGTTGGGTACAACTTAGCAGTTTGATGTTTTATCAGACATGGCTCAGAGCAAAAATCGTTGACCATTCTGTTGTAGCCTTTTTTATATTCTTTATAAAAATGAAAAGAATCCCCTCAATTAAAAGAGGTCCCCGTCAATTGTATTGTTAGTTGTTATATACTATTCTCGTTCATTTAATTTTTGTAACCCCATCAAGCTTTTGGTTAAATTCCCGGGTCAGAACGTTTTCTTTATTTATCCAATCAAGCTCCAATATGTGTATTAAGAAAATTATGGTAACTGCATGTATGAATGTAACGGATATTAGCAGATAATGCTAACACTGAACACGTCAATATACTAGACTATGTAATGGATATGTAAATGATATTAAAATGTAACTATGAGTTTTTTCAAAAATTTTAAGTATTTCATCAATAAGTACGTACTCTCTTATTTATTGCATTTCCACTCTTCTCATACTCCGATCACATGTACATATCTCTAACAGTTCTGCATTAAATTAGTGTAACTCAAACACTAAATGATAACTTCTCTAGTTCATATCATGAACTATTCTTAGTTAGACAACCGTTGAAAACCAAAAATCATCAAACAACTGTCTCGTAATGGTATGAGACAACTAAGCAGTACGTATCTATAACCCTTACAGAGATCAGATGGAATGCTGACGGATCTCGTGATGAAAACTCAAACTTTAGACCACTTAGTGAGTATCCATGACCAGTGGAGCTAATTCGTGTCAGGTAGAGACAGGTATCTACCTCAGTACAATGGAAGATGGTTGCGCAATTTTGTGGATTGGTTGAGGTTAACACCATTGAAAGTCGACTCATTGATCCAGTAGGTTAAGCATTTGCGCGCGAGACTGAAGGCCCTGGGTTCAAGTCCCGCAAGCGGGATCGTGGATGCGCACTATTGAGGAGTCGCACAATAAGACGGAACGACCGTCCAGTGCTTCCAGGTTTTCAATGGTCTAACATCAATCGGTTCATGATCTCAATTAAAAAGTATCCATTGAATTAAATTACTAACTTCAATCGATTCACAATATTATACAACAATCTTCCCATGCCATTGGTGATCAGTTCTCAATGTAAACTATCGAATTTCAGAATCTACAAAAATCATTCATACTAATCAGTTATAGGTGTCTACTTTTGTTATGTAATACTAAAATTCCATCATTCTTAACTCAGTAACCCCAAATCATTTAACATTTCCAATTGTGGTCATCTATTCTCTATCCAATCCATCATTAATTACGACATATTTTCAAACTTAAAGCCTTCAAATGCCCTGGTACAGCCGAGGATGGGGTAAATCACCTCTCACATAGCCAAGTGCATACAGCCACTGCCAGGGAAGTTCTACTCACTGCCTACTCGCACCACAGGTGTTGTTTACGAAATTGAGAGGAAGAAAACGGAATGTCCAGCGATTTAACCGGGTCGGTGGATGTGAAGAGTCCATCTAGAGGAATTGGAAAACCTTGATTCCAAACCAATAGTGCACATGGGCTCCTGGATCCTGAGAGGACAAATGGTGTATGAACCAATTATTAGTCACCGGCTTATATGAGACTGCATCTCCTTACGTTGCTCCACTGCCTTGTGGATTAGACTTTTAGGTCGAAGGCTCCAGGTGTGTGAATTAATAAATATTTAATTATCCAAATAATCAGCCAACAACTTTCTCATGATTTTAATTGAAAAGAACAATGTGTTATATGTAGCCCAATATTTATTTCAATAACTAACATATACAAATAAGTAACATTGAAATGTATGAAAATATGTCTACAGATACACTGTATAGTACAAATATCCAGTGTACTTGTCTAACCATCATCTTTATCATGATGCATTTTGTACTTTAAATGACCTTGATATAATTGATGATTCATATTATTTCATAAGAGTAAAACCTGATAAACAAAGTATACAACATGTTATAGTAGATTGATATGCAACGACATAAACTATCAGCACGATTTTTCACTATTCCATCTGTCCAAACTACTTAAAATTAAAAACACTATGCATTAATATATGATTAAATATATAGATGTATTAAATTTAATAAGTTGAGATAGAAGATCGGACTGTTTTGGATGATGAGTCATGAACCTTAGTTCGGGAACAACTACAGTGGTAATAGTCGTTGTTTTTTGAGCAATAAATGCATCTGATTCAGAAGTGTAAATCTATGACAGATCTACTCATAATTGTTGATCAACATTCTTTCAATAATAAATAACCAGTATGAGGAATTTTGGAGATCGTAGTAATTTCAAAGTTAAATTAAAGCTAGACCACCACTGGATTAGAAGTGGTCTTAGTGACCTAAGAGCGTGACTGCAGTGCCCAAGGGACAACCGCTTGAGGTCGGTCACACACGACCTTTTTATGGGTGATTTTTGTGTTAGCTCCGTACTTGTTGAGACCTTACCACCGGAGACGGATATCCGTGGGATAAGGCGAAGTGTGCATTTTTAGGGTCGAACTTTTTTAACCCCACCCTCCTTGTGGGAAGGCAGCATCGCTGTCATGCTGGTTGTCTGAAGGAAACACCTTACTGCAGTCACACCTCTGTACAGTCAGCAGTACGAATTCGCTTTCGGACCTTAGGTTTGTTGCTTTTAGTCTTACCACACTTCAACCGACTTGTCTGATATGATAGGACCTTGAGGGATGGTTGTTCCAGCCAGTATAGCTCGGCTGCTACAGACATACCACCAAAACAACGATCAAAGAAATCAAGATGGCCATCAGACTATTCGACAGTAGGAAAGCAGCAACATCTGACAAAACACCAATTAGAGAATGAAAAGACTGCAAACATGTTTCATGTCCTATTCAAGAAAATTTGGTAGGAATAACAAGTGCCGACAGATTGGAAAGAAAGATAACGCAACAAGATAGCAAAGAAAGAAGGTTTGAGAAAATATGAGAACTATAGAGGAATCACACTACTATCGGTAGACCGAAATGTTTCCAACAGAGTGTTGGTGAATCGTATGAAAGAAGGAGTAGACGCCCAACTTCGAGATCAACAGGTCGGATTGCGTAAGGATCGGTCGTGCACAGACCAAATCACGACACTATGGTAATTGTTGAACGATCAATTGAATGGAACTTGTCACTATACATCAACTTACTTGACTGTGAGAAAAAGTTTGACAGTGTGGTTAGGCGAATGGTATGGAACCTTCTTCAACAGTATGGACTGAGTTACTGAGAAAGTAGTCAACATCATCAAGTGGAATTCATAGGATGGACTACAGTGCAAGTGATGTATGGAGGACAGCTGACAGACGTATTCCGATTGAGGACTGGAGTCAGACACGACTGCCTACTCTCTCCCTTTCTCTTTCTTTTGGTGGTTGACTGGATTAATAAGAACTCCACATCTGAGGTGAAGCATGGGATACAATGAACGATCTGGAGTTCTCAGATGACCTAGCCTTCCAATCCCATACACATCAACAAATGCATGTCAAGATACTCAGTTTCGCAACAGTCTCTGTCTGCAGTAGTAGGTTTCAACATAAACAAGGGAAAAATCAAGATTCTGAAATACAACACAGACAACACCAGCCCAGTAACACTTGATTGAGCAACTCTGGGAGAGGTGGAAACCTTCTCGTACCTGTTCAGTATCATCGATGAACGAAGAGGATCTGTTGGGGATGTGAGTGGCCGGATTAGTGAAACAAGAGTAGCGTTCCTACAATTGAAGAATATATGGAATTCAAAACATCTGTCAACCAATATCAAAGTCGAAACCTTCAATATGAACGTGAAGACAGTGAGCTCTACTGTACAGAGCTGAGACTTTGAGAACTATCTTAAACATCATCATGAAGTTCAGATATTTATGAACAATTGTCTACACAAGGTACTCCAGATTGGTAGACTATATACCATCAATAACAAGCCAGTATGTGAGAGAACAAACCATCTTCGATTTGAATAGGAAATTAGGAAAAGTCACTGGAAGTGGATATGACATACATTGAGGAAATCATCAAACTGTATCACGAAGCAAGCACTAAATTGGAATCCTCAACGTGACGTTGAATACGGAAGACGAAGAAGTGTATTTTGCCAGGATTTTGGAGCAGACATGAAATGAATGAATAGCAACTGGAAACAACTGATAAGAATTACTCCTCCACAATGTGTAACATGCATAAGTAAGTTGTAAGTATGATTTCCCTAAATTGTGTAATTAATTCACTTTCTAAATGTTAATTATTATTGTAATTGTACTAACCTATTTAGGTATGATAAGAAAAGTTGCACAATACTTATTTAAATACTAAGTATAAATTTATTTAATAAATGGTAAACTGTTTTCCATCAACACTTGTGTACATCTTTAAGAATTATTGTAATAAATAACACTTCAGAGAACATATTTGGGAAAAAAATAAACTTAAGTTACATGTTTAAAGCCACACACGTAGATACACAATTACATGTAGCTATGTTTTTTCTAAAGAAATGATATATATATAATCCTATATCATTATGTTAACATGGCAACTGTTATCATAGGAAAATACTGATATTTCAGTACAGTTCCTTATATATGAACAGGTTATTTCACACATTGTATAAGTTATCATCCAGGTAAGCTTGTATAATTGTGTGAAGTTAAATGATTGAGAAAGAGAGATTAAATAACTCCAATGACTAAGTAAAAAAAAGCGTTAAAAATTATACCAGTGAATATCAACCCAACGGTTCTAATGGTTAAGCGTTCACTATGAAACCTCAAAGTGGTGAATTCGATCTCTAGGTACACATTACTAAGAAGTTCAACATTAGGTTGAAATAACGATTCAATTTCTGTTGATTTTCAATAGTACCCTAACTAAAATCAATTTTTGATGAGTACATCTTATAAAGTAAATTAATCAGAGAGTAATAATATCAGTAATCGTTTTCATTATTATACGAACTATAGACACTTTTTCACTATCGGTATTCATTATCGAATATGATCTTTGAGTGAATGCCTCGATATGGACTAGATCTACAAGTTGATCTTATTTCGAATGGTAACTAGTAGTGAAAATTATAGATTTGCGCTTTATCATATTTTGAAACTAATAATTTACCAAGAATCCAATCAGATTTGAGATAGAGGTTATTGGATTTTTGTGCGAAATTTAAAACGTTAAGTGAATCGCACCAACATTTAGTGGATTTAATACTTTTGTAGATGGACAGTTTATGGCAAACAAAACAATAGTATTACAAAATGTAAACATATTTTACATAATTAATAAAACGATGTCTTCTTCTGGTTACTGTGCCTATAAATCGAAAAGACAATAAGATATAAATTAGTTCTTATGGTTACAGATTGTCCATATTCTGTAACCCTCTAAAGGACTTGAACAGATCTTTGATTCCATAGATTGTTCCTAGCTAGGGTCAGGGATTAAGGTCAAGGATTAAAAGTTGTGGTTGAACTGTACGAGAACTTAAGCAAGATCTAACAATATGCAAAGCAAATAATATACCAGAACAAATATTAGTACGACAAACTGAAGTGGCCGTTTGCAACTAAGAAGACCGTAAAAAGAAATAATACTCAAATTAAAGACAAAATGTTAACAACAGCTATGCAATGAACGACACTTAGTTGTTTCTGGGACTAGTCAGCACAATTAGAGTTTAGTCGATTATTAAATATCATTCCGCACGGTTGGCACCGATGGTGAAAAAAAAGAAATATAAATCCAATCCTGGGAAGTAATTCAGGTTAATAGTTTGACAGAGTACAGAACGGTCTAATAGGATATTACAACACGATTGTATTGTTCAATCACCAGTCGTGGCCAATAAACTGGAAAAAGAACTACGTAGATAGCAATCATTTGAACATCAACAGTAACGTAGGTATCAATCAATCAGTTGATAGAGTCTATACATAATCGATACTAATAAACAATAGATATTGAATATAAATGTGATTTTCTATCGCACACGCAAGAACAAATGTAGGAGAAGACGACCAGTGTAGCAACAGCCTCAGTAGCAGTAGGTCTCAACATACACAAAGGGAATAGCAAGATTCTCCGATACAACACTCCATGTACCAACATAATCACATTTGACAGAGAAGATTTGGAAGATGTAAAAACCTTTACATATTTGGGCAGCATCATTGATGAACACGGTGGATCTGATGCAGACATGAAAGCGCAGATCGGTAAAGCAAGAGCAGTGTATTTACAATTGAAGGACATCTGGAACTCAAAACAACTCTCTGTCAACCAATACCAAGGTCAGGATTTTCAATACAAATGTCAAGACGGTTCTACTGTATAGGGCGGAAACCTGGAGAACTACAACAGCCTTCATCCAGAAGATATAAGTGTTTATTAACAGCTGTCTACACAAAATACTTCGGATTCCTTGGCCAGACACTATTAGCAACAACCTACTATGGGAGAGGATAAACCAGATCCCAACGGAGGAAGAAATCAGGAAGAAGCTCTGGAAGTGGATAGGACACACGTTGAGGAAAGCACCCAACTGAGTCACAAGACAAGCACTCACATGGAATCCTCAAGGCCAAAGGAAAAGAGGAAGATTAAAGAATATATTACGCTGGGTAATGGAGACAGATATAAGGAAAATGAACGAAAATTGGATAGAACTGGAAAGGAAAGCCCAGTACAGAGTTGGTTGTAGAATGGTGGTCGGCGGCCTATGCTTCGTTGAGATTAACAGGCGTAAGTAAGTAAGTAATAAATATGAATACACACAAAATGCCGCAATTAAGAAGATATGATCTTTTATTTTAGTTGCAGAAATTATTAAATTTACGTGTCACTATAGGGTTTAAGGTTGAAGTTATAATTACGAACAGACATCAATTATGATTTAAACGTGCTCTATAGCCATACAACTGAGTGAATTTCGCCCAAAAGCACAAGAAGCCCTATCTTACCAGTTTATCCACAAAATATAGTTCCACCGGGTTAAGGTTTATTTCAGTACAAAAGAGACTAGCGTTAGGATTTAGTGAAAGTGTTTATATTGCCTGCTCTATACAATAAGACAGAATTTGTTGTTTGATACGTTTAAAGTTATTATTTTCACCCTACAGTTGCAAAGATTAATTGCTCATAATTATTTTAAACGTTTTGAGCAGTGCACAACAATATTTTTACTGCTCATCATACAGGTAACGGTTCGCATCTGGCTAGAAGATATTTTATGTGTTTAGGGGACATTCAGAGTAGTATGAATGAAAAGGACTGGAAAAGAGAGAAACAAAAGAAAAGGTGAATAGACCACTCAGAAAGTCCACACAATGCACTTACATTTGTTCAGGAAAGCAATAAACAACACTTAGAAATAACATAAGCCTCATATTAAGATAATCTTTAATATTGAAACTAGAAGCAGATAGTTTAATCCGCTACATACATGTTTGAATTTCGCGCAAATACCCAAAAGTCACGTTCTTGATTCTCATTGGTTCATCCCTAAAGTAGTATACCTTTATCATAAGCTTCACCATAATTTTTAATTTTTATGAATAAAGAAATTCAACACTCCCAAATTTAGTCCATTTATGCAATCAAAGTCTGAGTCACAAAGAGTTTACCAATTTTTCTCTATCATAGTGTGAAGGTCCAGTATGGCCTGGTTTATAAAAACAAAAAAGAAATACACGCTTGTTAAAGTCACATTGTTAGTATAATATTAGCATAAAATAAACAATGTATCATACCTTTCCAATAATATCCAAAATCTAGGCCTTGTGACAAGCTACCCGACATGCATTTAATTGTGTTGATCATTTGAAGCAATCTAAATGGTCTAAACACTGTCTATACAACTTGTGTGCTATCTCATTAATAAATACCATTTTGTACTTTTGTTCAGTTATTTGGTCTTAATCTTAAGATAAAAAGGACTACTTACCTACTTTCAGACAGTCAGTCAGTTAGTCAATCAATCTATGAATGAGTCATCATATGAAAGACAAGCGATAAAATGTAGCCATTCCAGTAACAATGATGTGTTCCTTTCCTATCGTTATTTATAACGAATATTCATTGAAAATGGACAGGCTTAGTCAACACTGATAATCTGTCTACCCAAAACGGAGATAAAATTGAGAGTTTTTTGGACAATTCTGAAGAGCTATCTCTAATTAAACTACAATAATAGTGAGAAGCCGTGACCAATGGGAAGTTACTACTGTCAGTTACTCACAAATATCTGTGGGAAATAGTTGAGCAGTATCACGAATTGACCTTAGTTTGAAATGTAAACCGCCAGCTACTGACTCAGTGGTCTAGTGGTTAATCGTTCGCTGAAATACTATATGGCACTTGATGGGGTCGTGAATATCCGTGATTGAGACGAAGAGATAGTCGTCCAATGCTTCTTAGTTTCCAGTAATTCTGTAACTTATATGAGTTAAAGATAAAAAGTATAGGATGAAACAGTTGTATAGTACTACCTAATTTTAAATACTTCTCTCTCTCTCTACTTGATATCCATTAGTTCATGATGATATTAATATTCAGTTGTAATAATACATCGGTCTATTTCAGTTCAGTATTAGCATAACTTCCTACCATCATGTTATTGAAATCTCAAAAAGATTTTATCTTACCGACGACGTTTGAGTTATGCTAAAATGATCTTGAGAAAACCCAACCACCTACGAAAGTTAAACGAGCGTTATAAATTAGTGTGAAGAATTAGAACTGGAATTTAGAGTTAGAAGTCGAGGTTTTGAATTAGACTTAGGGTTGTTGTCACGAACTGATACCAGCTATAATTTCAAAATGTCATTTAGCCATATATATATATCCATATATATATAATATTCATTTGATCCATAAATTAAGTTAATGGCCATTTGAACAGAACATCTAACTCATGTCTCATCAATCTTTGTAATAGAGTGAAGTTAGTGGAGATTGTGGGATCTTAACAGAATAAAATACAAACTGATCTTAGCCAGAGTACGATTAAAAACCTGGGAGCACTGGATAGATGTTTCGGCCCAATAGGAAAACCCTCCTCACTAAGCCTTCACAACACTGCCACACGGAATCGAACCTAGGGCCTTCTTCTAGTGAAAAGCTGTGACCAATGGAGTTCAATCGTGTCGAGCATAAGACAGTTATCCACTGTAGGTAATAGAAGACGATTCTACAGTATGGTGAACTGATCAAGGTTAAACATGCACACCATTAGGTTTCAGATCTATGGTCTAAAGGTTAAGCGTTCATGCCCAACACCCGAAGTCCTAGATTTGATTCCCTGTGGCAAGACCGTGTTTACACACTGCTGAGGAGTCCCGAACTAGGGAGAAATAATTACACGGTAATTCCTGATTCTCACTAGTGATCTAGCTGAGATATTTTCATAATTTAAACAATGAATATTAATTCTTTTAAGCCATGATAGTTTTATAACAGAGATGGTGTAAAATTTTGTAAGTTAATTTTTATTAGGAAACCATATTAATTGAAAAATCACCTGTAAATAAATGAACTCTTAAGTTGTATTCGTTACAGACTCGTCTCAATCGGTAAATCATTGAGGAACAGAAGGCATTGAATAATTACTTCGTCTTAATATGCAACTCATATACAATGAGCATCCAATACCCAATCAGGTATCGAAACCTGGATCTCCATGTTTCACAACAAATGACTGACCATCATGACCACTAAGTCAGCGTCCAATCATGGAATTCTAACTACAGTCAATTTGTGATACATCGCTACGATCATCTCATATCATTAACGATTATTGTTTCACTCCAGACACGTCTGCTGTGAATATCGCCTACAAATTAAATCAATTTCCACGAAACCCTTTAAAACTAGATAATTGATTTATTAAAAAAAACTATTGTTTACATCCATTAATACGCATTTTAAATGAGGGAATAATTAATCAGTGACATGAATGAACCTGTACACTATTATTGTAAATGTATGAACCAGCTAGAAGTCTGAATTGTTTGGCTTACATTAAAAAGTCTTGAGGTAATTGTACTTCTTGTAAAATATGAAAATCTTTGATTCAATCTTGGTTCATGGTTTGAATGCATACTCTGGTAATGAGGAGTATCAAAGTAGGATGAAACAGCTGTCTAATAACTAAAGTTGGGATTTAATTCACTTGATATTGCTTTACTTGAATCTTCTCATTGATGTTTTTAGGACTGAAATTGATCAGTCTCTTATTGGCATATGTGCATACTGTGCGTATGCCTCGATATCGCCTTAATTTACGGTACTGAGTTCGAGTCCCAGAGTGAACATCAACTCTGAGATGCAGGTACATCCAGCTGACGAATCCCAAACAGGACGAAACGCGCGTCCTGGATTCCACTGCTAGCCACTATCCATCTTAAAGTTGGGATTATTTGGAATTCTCTTTAAGCAAACATGAAACTTCATATTGAGATCTTAAAAAACACCATTCAGAATCAAACTCACTCTAACTTCTTTTCAGTTAAGAAACTTTGTTGATTTCTCGACATTATCTGTACAAATAGTTTGGCTGAACTTATACTCAACAATACAATTGCCAGGTTTCAGCGCTCCATAATGAATTTCCAAAACATTTTGAAGAGCTTAACTCATTGTCTAAAATCTGTTGACATTGAATAGCACCGTGTTAATATTGTTGATCGATACCGTAATCATTAGTTTCATTAGTAATGAATACATGTCAGTATCTTTAATTTCAAAACACTTTGGGATATTTCATACACATAGTTCCCTTTAACATTTTGAAAAGACCAAGAACAAACATTCTAGCAGAATGGCATGAATTCATTTTTATTTCGTAGGTTCCCATCAGTTAAATTACAACCTGTGATATTTAAAATCGTAATTACATAATGGGTTTAAATTACTTACATGAAAGAGTTTGATTGGAAGTTATATTGTGAAGACATATTCGTATAGTATAGCAAGGGTGTAAATAAATTGAATAGACTGAATATTGTAAATATATACCTTATGTAAAAGAACATTGTGACAACAGTTCAAACGGCTAGAAACAAGTAAACAATGATAGGAATAAAATGAGTAGAGGTCAGTTGATAAAATAAGATTATTAATTTGGAAGATAGTTGAAATGAAACTCAATGATGTGATAAGTGCAAGAAACGGTTTAAAGAAAAAGAATATTAAGATACAGCGAAGGAATATTAGTCACCAAGGCAAGGAAAGATTAATAACCATCTCCTTTTAAACAAATAAATTAGGTTTTTGACACCTGATAGCAACTGCTTCAGCAAACTTCAGAAGACTGGAGTTTGGCTGCTTACTAATCACCTTGAATGATTGTGGGGTATCGACCTGATATCCTGTGTCAAGGAAATATTTGTTGATTGCACTATTTAGAGTCTTTCTTTGTCTTGCAATTATGGAAATCTCTTGGTGTAAAGGTTTTGGCTTATTTCTACTACATTTTTACCTCGAGAAACATCAATAATTAGAGATTTGAATAATTGCATACGATCTCCAGTCCTTGAAAAAAAATACATATTTGTATGAGCTTCTACTAAGAATTCAAGCCAGGAAAACAGCTAAGAAGACGTAATTTATCTAATTTTATTATGTTTGTTTCGTTATGTTAGGTATACCGCAGGGGCAGAAGGCATTAGCCAATCAGGATCGTGAAGGTGAATATTAGATTTTTGCGTAAAATTCACGTATCATGTATACCAAGCAGCTGAGAGATTTGTGTGTAGTTATCCGGTTGTTTAAAATGGCAACTAAAAATTCATATCTTGCTCTATGAGTAAGAATAATGGTGTTAAATGTGCCGAATGATTAATTCTTTCTCCATAGATTATATATGGCAAGCAAATAAACACTATTGATGATTCTTAATTACAAAACGAATTCTGACCGATTGGCATAATATTTTCTCACTGGTTCTTGCTGTTATACAATCATTTATCATTACTTACAGTTTATCATATATCTCAGGGTCATATTTGTTGATATACATACAAGTTGTTCTATTACAGTTTTATCTTCATTTGGAAATATCAAGTGTGGTAGGCTATCCATTCGTTTTCAGTGTTCAATAATTATGCAGTATTCAGCATTATCCGACATTTTACCGTTCATTTAATGAGTGAATGTTCCAAATAAGAGTGGAATTTTCATTGAAGATTTCATTTAAAGCATCAAAATCTAGTTATATCCGTCTGCTATGAATGTATCCGTGTAGCATAATCCAACATCGCAGATGTAAAACATAAATAAAATGGTATTTGGAGCTTCATACGAAATCTTCTGTGATAATTACACTCTTATAAGCAACACATAACTAGTAAATGAACGGAAAAATGCCGAGAAACGCTAGATAATGCACACCTATTTAACATTGAAAAGCGGATGAATAACTTTACATATATGAAAGCTCTCCTGAAAGTCGTTTCTCCTCTCTTTCTTGTTCTTTCTTCTATTCACATGTGAATTAATAACACTGAAGTATTAAGGTCTATTAGTCATTCGATCTATCCAGTTCTCGCAGACTCATTCAAAATCACCGTAACAAAAACTTATAAGGATAAATGTTGAACAATTGTATCAGATTATTTAATCTAAATGAATGATATGTAATTTGCCGTACCAAGTCAATAAAATTCATCCTTTTTCAAAAACACCGCCATCATACAAAAATGATGATCATATATTGCAATGATCGATTCAGCTTCCATACAAATTTTTCTATCTGTTTTCTACCTCTCTCTCTCTCTCTCTTTTTTTTTTCTTTTATATCCATTGCTTCCTAGCCTCTCTCTTTCCCTCTCTTATCTGCTTTCCGTTTATCAGCCTTGTTTTGATTTGTTCATCTGGTTAAAAATTACTTTCAATTCGAGACAAATAATAATTCATCAATTTCTCATCTTCATTTAAAATTGTTATTATTGTTTTATTCCCCCATCGGATAGATAAAATTTTGTGGGAAAAATTAACTAACTATTCTTGTAGCGGGTTAAACTGTCTACTTCTAGTTTCAGTTTTAAAGATGATCCTAATCTGAGGCTTATGTTATTTCTAATTGTTATTTATTGCTTTCCTGAACAAATGTAAGTGCATCATGTGGACTTTCTGAGTGGTCTATTCACCTTTTGTTCTTCTCTTTTCCAGTCCTTTTCATTCATACTACTCTGAATGTCCCCTTAATACACAAAATACCTTTTGGTTAAATGTAAAGGGCTACAATTCTATCTGATAAATAAAAACAAACGTGAGCTATTTATTATTATTATTATTATTATTATTATTATTATTATTATTATAACTAACTGCGGTAATTAGTATTTCGAACTAATCATGGTACCATGAGATTTAGTATCTAGTTTAAAACTCATGTTTATTATTCTCCCACATATAATTGTATCCATGTATGTACGTTTTTCGAAAATGAATCACATAGGTTTGTGTTCATTTGTCAAAAATGTCAGTAAAACTTATCATCCTCTCTTCAATCATATGACACAAAGACTAACTGTCATTATGATGAATATAATGAATAGAATAATTAACTAGTTGGTTAATGTAACCTTCAGTGATTATTGTTTCTCAGTCTCTATTCATTAAAGTTACCAATAATAATAAAATTAATAATTTGTAACTAAAAGGACATGCCTAGACAATTAGACACAGAATGTGTATACGACAACATAGATTGATCGATATTAATCTTGAATTATCAACAAACGGAAATTATAACTCATCACAAACATCCTTTTTATTCAATAAACATGTTATTAACTTGCTGAATTATTTGAGCTCAGTAGCTCAGTACAAAGTTGACGTTTGAAGTGAAAGGTAGACAGATTTGAATCTTAATGTGGACATTAATACTAGAATAGAGGCATATTCAGATGACGAGTCTCAAATAGGACGAAATGCAAATCTTGAATTTCAACGGTACTCACTTGCCGATACTTCTAAAAACATTCACTCTAAATAATTGTAATTGAACAAAAATTACTATTAAAACCAGCCTGTTTATTGATAAATTAGGATTTTACATTAACTTTTTGTATTATTTTTTTATAAATGACAAATACACTGAACACTAAAGTTAAAGAATTTGTTCTACTTATAAGTTCATAGTAGAAAATAGAAGGGACTGCGTTTTCAATAAAAATTTGAATATTCAACCAAGTTGTATTTATGAATACAGGAAGAAGGAAATGAAAATTCTGTAATTTACGCGAATAGTTCATTTTCATTGTAAAAGATGAATTATTTCATTAATTTATAAGTGGAAGTAGTAGTTACTTACTTATACCTGTTACTCCTCGTGCAGGAGCATAGGCCACCCACAAGCACTCTCTATCCAACCCTGTCCCAAGCAATCCTTTCCAGCTCATTCCAGTTGTTATTTATCCTTTTCATATCTGATTCCATTTTTCGACGTAGTTTGGTGGAAGCAAAAATTTAATTTATTTAAATATCTTGTAAAGTACAATTTAGTATAATATACTTTTGACATGATCAGATTTTATATGTAAACATTTGATGTTAATCAGGTTAACTGACTCAAAATTTTTATTAATGTCACTAATAATACTAACGTTATAACAGTAGATATTGAATTTTCACGAATGATCGTTTCTGAATGATTTTTAGTACCAATGGTTTTAAGTTGTACTTTATCGATTCTTGCAATATGCTATTTGAATTGTTGGTGTTACAGCCATCAAGTAGTTGGCACGATCTTATTTACTTACGTCTGTTACTCCTGGTGGAGTATGGGTCGTGACGTAGTCTTAGTCCTTTTTTTAAATGTTATGATCTCAGTTCATATATTTATCGATTAACTGACTAAGAATTTACCTGCTACGTTCTCTTAATCTAGTTAATTTTGAATGAATTATGGGCTTTAACAGAATATTGAGTAAATAACATTTTTCAAGAAAAGTTTGAATGAATGATGTTAAAAGATGATACCGATTCCTAAACCTATTATATGCTAAAGGATAGAAGATGTAATTCATATACTGTTATCATTTATCTGTTAATGCCGGAAGATAATGTTGAATGTAACAAAAAAAGGGCCTTGATGAATAGTGTAAGTACTTAGTTATAAACAAGAAGGTGAACTAGTATATATACATTAATTATACGGTGATTTTCTGTGTGGAACCTATTTTTGAATCGATCTGTCCAGACGATTTTTAAGTATAACACTAGCAACATTGAAAATTAGAATTTGTATCTGTAATTTTTAATTGGGACAGTGGTATTTAGTCTATGAGGATAGATTCTCTTTCGTATTGTTTCTCAAAAAAGTTAACTTTTTACCTATTTTCGAGTAGTATAAAAGATTTATAAACTTAGGATTCTCGGTTATTATTGACATTACATACCTTTTTCAACATTCACATCCATAAAACTTAGATCTATTATATCTTAATGATTATGTATTTCTCATATTCCTTAGGTTCATGATTAAGATCAATGCAATGCTTACGATCAGTGGTTGATGATATTGCTTGACTTATGTCAGAAAAATCCGTAACAATGGCCCAAATGCATTTGCTATTTATCATTTTCATCTAGATCTTCCATTATAATATCCCTTTTCATCTTGTATTCTCAAACGATGTCGGTAGATACAAACTATTTGGTTGGGATTAGTGGAATAACCACAGTCAGTGTTTAGATATATTAAATGACATGGCTTAGAATTGGTCGCAATAGTACAAATTTATTCACTATTTATCGTCTTGTAGTTCTTGAGCTTCAGTATTTCTTCATATATACGTTCTCATTCTATCTTTTTAAGCCCTATTCTCAAAGCTATTACACTATTTTGACTTGTTTTCTACTCATGTTAATTTCATCTCGTTTTGATTATATAGTATGTTAACCGAAGCTAACGAGCGTTAACCCCATACTCTAAGTTGATTATGACTGATTGACTGGGTATGGCACAATAATGAATCGAATCCATGTTAGCTAAGATACTGGGTTCAAATCTCGGAGTGGATATCAACTCTGGGATGCACAGAGATCCAGATGACAAGTACCAAATAAAACGAAATGCGAGTCTTGGATTTTGTTGCTAACCCTATTCCACCTATTTTTCTTAAAGTGAGCTACATATATAGTAAATTAATTTGTCATATTCTTCGTTGTCGCCAACTCTCTTTGGCCCCTATTCTTCTCTCTTCGTTCTCATTTCTTTCATTTCGATACATACAAGTGAACACTTAAACAAAAATTATTTTCTTTGCAAAACAAAACAGCTCAGATTATTTTAAAAAAGGTCTCTTCCTTATCGATTGTCTACACTGAATGGATCGTTATTTTCACTTAAATGCGAAAAGAGGAAACAATGTGAGGAAGTGTAAAAGTTGTCACTATTCGTCGAATGATTGGTTTGAAATTTTTTAGAATTATCTTATTATAAATACTCTTATAAGTCTAACCGACAGTATAGCATACACATTATATCAATCTATATGTATAAATATAAAATGGCAGAAATCATGCATTAAATACATGATTTGCAAATCATCCATCAATTATCTCAAGTTTCATCGTTCCTTCATTGCTATTACAATTACTCTGTTCACGTTCCCGTTCTCTTCAATTCCATCTTCCAAACCTTCTGTTGCCAAGCTTTCTACTTCTCAGTGGTATTATGTACCACTTATGTTTGCAGCATACAATTTGTGATGGTATGGGTTACCTTTTTGCTAATATTAAAACTTAAATATCAACAACGGGACAATCCATACCACCACAAATTCAATAAACATTCACATACACTACACAAGTCAGTGAATATTTGGACTAAGTAGATAAATGGATAACATATTGAGGCTGGAAGTGAAAGGTACTTGATCTGAATTGTGGAACAGATATCAACTCTGAAATCTAAGAGCATCTGATTAACAAGTCCTAAATAGGACAAAATGTAAGCCCCGAAAAAATTCGAAAACTACTTTCTTTAGTGACAGACAACCACCTAACAATAAAAGTGCTACTACTACTATTAATAATAATAATAACAATAGTCGGTAACCACTAATCAGCGTTCAAATATTATATGTAACGAGATGTTTTTTTATCTTAGGAAGATGCAATAAACCGTAGTGTCAAAGAAGAAAGGGGATTAATCGAAATTCATCGAGAACAATGAATAAACAATTACATTTTATATTTTCAGTTGATCATTGTCAATAAAATGTGAGTTCTAACCCCATAGATAAATACTAACCTGATAATGTATAAATTGGAGAATATTGAATGGATCATTTATAACAAATTCCAGAATATAAGACAGGATACATATTATCATTTCACTTAAAACCTGAACAAGTAAATATATGTATTCTCAACAGTTTAGATCGTGAGTCAGTTGAAGCTAGACCACCATTGAAAACATGGAAGCACTGGACGGCTGTTTCTCCCTGTTGTGGGGCTCAGTAGTGCGCATCCACGACCCCGCCCCCCCGCGGGACTCGAACCCAGGACCTATCAGTCTCGCGCCAGGCGCCTAACCGACTGGACCACTGAGCCCGCATATGTATGCATTAATGATATAATTTTATGAAAAATAATCCAAACACCTTGTGTTTGTTATGATTTGTGATAACTGAACAGTCAACCAGTAACATCAAGCAGTGTTTTTGCACAGTTCCCTACTCTCTTCGTTTTCATTAAATTTTATTATAGACATTCTTTTAAGGAGAAAACATTTTCTCAGCCTAACTTTTCAGAATTACATCTTGTAATAGACGATCCACCTACTGAATTTCAATAGACGAATAGTATAGTTCCGTTTGATGAAGACTTTGATAAGGTGCAGAGTATTTTAAATATGTTGTGTAACAATGTAAATATGTTTAGTATGCTCTTCTCTCCCTCTGAATACAAAATATTGCTTCAGAAATGGTATGTATCAGCAATTAAACTCATTATAGAAAGTAAAGTAATTGGGTTCATTGAATAATTTACTTTTCTTGTAAAGTTTCATAAGCTCTGATGGGTTGGTGCTCAGTGAAATCTCGGTACGAATTCAGAAAGTTCGCTTAACTTTCACCATTTTGTAGCACCTGCGAGATTTCTATCTGCTAATCAAAGGACAACCATATAAGGCGATAGTTTGTTCTGTATTACTCTATGACTGTGAAACATTGTCCATGAAAGTAGAAGATATGTGTAAGCTGTAAGTTTGTGATAATAGGGATCTTCAAAGCATTGCTTGAGTATCTGATGATAAGTCTTGCTGATTGAACGCTAGATTTGTTTCCTAAACTCTTCTAGTAACCCTCAGGCTAGAACTACGCGGCGACTTGAACACGAGAGAAAAGGCGTGAAATATGTAAGAAACACTTTACTCTAAAGGTTCGTTTTTGTACAGAAAATATAGGGTTTTTATAGTGCTTTAGATGTCCTTGGGTTTCCCGAAAATTCTGGAATGTCACTAAACATGATAAGTAATCATCCAATCGGAAACTCGGCATGTGACTTTTCATTTCCTTGATGTCTTTAACAAAGCTTCAAGTGAACGCTGATTGGATAAGATGCTTCTCAATGTTTTCAGAGCCCTTCTTGTCCTTTTTTAGAGGAGTTTTCTTGATCCCCACAACATCTTAGAAGGACCAAATTAGAAATACTGAGGTTAGGCGTAAGGTACTTACCGAAAATAGTAAATCGGTAGCTGAAGTGGGATTAAGTTAGAAAAAAGCTGGGCAATCAAACCAAAACTAGGTACCAGTCTATGAAGTCAGTGACTGCTGGACTGAGCTATGCTGGTACATACAAGCTACCTGGTTAGTGCTTAAGCGATTATGGTAACCTATGACTAAAGATATTGAATGGAATGATCTACAATCGATCATCATGGCTCAGATGCACTCAATCTTTGTCTTCTTCTAGACCTTACATTTAAAATTATTTTATACTTCATATTTCGTTAATTTATTCTTCCTTATCGGATCATATTGTCGGTGCCTAATGTATCATACTACTAACACCGATTTTTTTTACTAATTCCACTACTCTGACATTTGTCTTGATAATTGCATATTACTGTACTAATATAATGTGGCAACTTGAACCGATGCACGTAAGTGTTAGATTCTATGTTGTATATGGCTGACTGAACAAGCACACACACACACACAAGGAGGGAGAGAGAGAGGCAAATAAACACGATTTTTGTTGTTAACCACACCATTAAAATAAATCGCTGTTACATAAGTAGAATAATCAGTTCAATAATTGAAAATGTAACATTTTTTTGTTCAAGTTACATTGATCACCATTAATAAGCATAATGTAAAATGTCAGACAATATTGTTTCTTTTTTTCCCTTATACAAAAAAATTGTGAATGCTAAGAAATATACAACTGTACAGTAGGCTATATTCACATTGATTTAAACAAATATTATACCTCATTTTTCAAAAAATGAAACACAAATAATTGCTGTATAAATTCAGTTTATTGTTTAATCAACCAGAAGATGAATTCTCATTTGTCGTTCGCATGAACGTTGTGTGTGTGTGTGTATATATGTGCATATTATTCCCCTGGTTGATTTTCTTGGAATGCGCGTTTCATCTATAGTGACTGGTTATTTTGGTGTCTCGAGATCTGACTTCAATTTGGACAAACCAATGAATATGACATGAATATAGATCTTCCGTTTAATTCTGTATATAATACACCTAGACTAACGCCATTTGAGCGATGGTGGTAATCAGACGCCAAATACAGATTAAGTTCGATAAATTTATTTCAAGCATTCATCTACTCAGATAGACATTAAAATTGGGAAGCGAGAAGGAGAAGCGAAGTGGATCGGAGAAGGCAAGTGTGCCAACTCATCTTCGTGAAGTATGATTCATTATTTATGGCCAGGAACAAGTAAGCTAAAGATGTGATGAACAGAATAAGCGACTCACTCACGTTTAAGTGAAAACAGTCAAGGTCATAGGCGAGTGATTGACAAGGTTAAAGTGAGACTCAAGATGAATTAATTAACTATCTGTTCGACAGCAAGAATAACTCGTGTAGGCGTGACACAGTACTAGACACTACACATCCTATTTACAAATCAGCTGTTTGTATACCTGTATTTCATTATTGGTATTTACACTGAGATTTAAACTCATACTTGCTATTGTATCGAACACTCACTTGTTATCAACTGGGATGAAAAGCACAAATATTCAGTACATACTTTTGATGAGAATGAAGTTATATGCAATGTTCTATATTTCTAATTGTTGATAGTTAAAACGATATTTTAACAGATGAAAATTTTTCCATTATATTATAACATGCTTCACCTTCTATTCAAGAAGATTTGGGAGGAGGAACAAGTACCGATGGACTGGAAAAAAGGACACCTCACCAAGATAGGAGAACACTATGGAAACTTCTTCTACACTATGGAGTGAGTACCTGAGATTGTCAACATTATCCGGAACTCATATGACGGACTACAGCGCAAGGTCGTGCATGGAAGACAGCTGACAGATGCATTCCAAGTAAGAACCGGAGTCAGACAAAGCTGTCTACTCTCCCCCTTCTTCCTTCTTCTAGTGGTCGACTGGATTATGAAGACCTCGACATCTGAAGGAAAACGCAGCATACAATGAACAGCTCAGAACCAATTAGACGATTTGAACTTCGCAGATGACCAAGCTCTCCTATCTCATACACACGAGCAAATGCAGACGAAGACAACTCGTGTGGCAGCAGCCTCGGCATCAGTAGGCCTCAACATACACAAGGGGAAAACCAAGGTTCTCAATTACAACACGGAGAACACCGACTGAATCTTACTTGATAGCAAAACTCTGAAAAATGTGGAATCCTTCAAATACCTGGGAAGCATCATCGATGGACAAGGAGGTTCAGGTGCAGATATAAAGGTGAGGATTGAGAAAGCAAGGGCCGCATTCCTACAGTTGAAGAACATATGGAACTCAAAACAACTTTCAACCAATATCAAAGTGAGGATCTTCCATAGGAACGTCAAGATAGTTAATTCTACTATACGGAGCTGAAACATGAAGAACTACTACAACCATCATCAAGAAAGTACAAGTATTTATAAATAGTTATCTACGCAAGATACTCAACATCCATTGACCGGATACCATCAGCAACAGCCTTCTATGGGAGGAAACAAACCAGCTTCCAGCTAGAGAGGAAATTACGAAAAGACAATGGAAATGGATAGGACATATATTACTCAAATCATCAAACTGCATCACGAGGCAAGCCCTGATTTGGAATCCTGAAGGGAAGCGAGAAAGAGGAATGTCAAAGGACACATTACGTCGGGAAATAGAATCAGATATGAAAAAGGATAAATAACAACTGGAATGAGCTGGAAAGGATTGCTTGGGACAGGGTTAGATGGAGAGTGCTTGTGGGCGGCCTATGCTTCTCTACGAGGAGTAACAGGCGTAAATAATTAGGTCATTCATCTAAAAGGCAATAGTGAATTTTTGCATCACAGCTAGTGTCAGTTCATAATGAAGACCCTAAGCCTTCATTCCTAACTTTAACTGCTAACACTAACTGATGACACTAAGTCTTAACCAGTTTTTGAACATAGTAAGTGGTTAAAATTCCGCAAGTTCACTTTCGGCATCGCTCAAGAACATCCATAAACTTTAGCTGCACCGTGGTAAATCCAAATACTGACAATGTTATCTTTATATGAATATTTCTCTTTTTGAGTAATCCATTGATCTATAGGGGATGCTGATTCAAAAAGTAAATAACGTGTGGGAGAGTGCTTTAAGCAAAAACTTTTAATTATTTAATATGCAGGAGCCAAATTTAAGATGTTACCCTGGCATTAATACTCTTTATGGTGTTTCTACTCTTGAATCATATAATGTATTCATGACTAATTTTTATGTCGACCTAAGAACTGAGAAAACTTTGCGATGAGTACCAGAGACAGTCATTATCTGATAATCTCCAGTATATTTGATACCAGACAAGTTTATACGTAGTTGTAATAAACGATGAGGCTTCGGACAGTAATGAGCTATTTTGTTAGTTAGTCACAATACTAATAATATAAATAATAATAAAAGTAATGATAATGACTGTCATAATCATTATTCTTAATATTAGTTGGAAGAATATGAAGAACTTTCATGCTTATTGTTGATCATTATACCCGAAGAACTATTCGAGTTTGACAAAAACACAGGATTGATGGCATTATCAAGTAAAATTATGGTGAGATAGTTATTCTTATAAAATTGATTAAATTCAACAACAACAACTAGCAACTACATTCCAAACAATGATCTCCGGTTACCAATATCGATTGTAGTAAAGAGATTAGAATACTTCAAATACAAAATCATTTATCGTATTTAAACTGTATTCAAAACTATAATCTAATGAAATAAAATCTTCAAGATAAAACTACTTATTTAAATCATTATACTATAGTTAATAACTATTTGTCCATTTAGGAAATTTTTCATAAAATATGTGCCATTTAAAAAATATCATTATAGAATAGAATATTAAGAATATTGACCGAGTTATAATCTGTACTTATATGAATGTGATTAATTGAATTTATTGATTCATTACACTTGTTTCCATATGTTATAACTTGTGACCGCCGATTAGAGGGCAGTGAATTAACGATCGGACCAAGGATGCGTAAAATAAGTGAGAGCAGTTTAGAGTCCTGATTGGTCCTGCTTTCCGCCTAGCCCAGCCAGTTAAGTCCAGAACACAAGTCTCAGCCTCTGCAATATGAGTCATTATATTTCAAACATACTCTGTTCATATACCAATCAAGCAAACCACAACGTACCAATAAAATATGAAACAACATTTGTACAAGATTTGGCCAAAAGTGGCTGTGAATGAGGGAGGTAGTGAATAATAGACAGGGCATAATTCAAGAATGTTGAAACGTATAATAATAGTTCATAAGTCAAGATAAAGCTTATGATAAGAAGAATATGAATATGCATAGTTTAGTTATTTAACAATTATACGACAAAAATATATATTTAGTATTCGTCCATAAATGGATCGCAAAGTTACCATTCATTATGTTTCTTGGGTCCTAATACCATAGAACTAAACGTCAAATTAAAACTAAGCTTAAATAAATCTTTTCTATTAGTCAAAATAATTTGTTGCTTAGTACAGTAAATCATTTTTTTTTTAAAGTGAGTCTTAATGTCTAATCAACGATGAACTATTGTTAATTCATGGATTTACAGTGAAAAATCTGTTGTAGGATTGTATAAAGCATTCTAGAATTCAATTATTCTATCTTTTAAACAATTTTTTTCGATTACTGATTACGATTGAGATCGAGTTTCAATATTCATCAATTCCAAACATTTTTTCGTTCATTCAGTGATGCTCCAAATGCCTTGGTACGGCCGAGAGTGGAGAGAGTCAGCTCTCCCTCTTCAAATGCTCTCACATGGCCACACGTATACAATCACTGCCTTCTTGTGGCATTACTGTTGTTTACGAATTTGAGAGGACGAAAAGCGAACGTCCTGCGCTTTAACCGGGTTTGTGGATATGCAGGATCCACCTAGGGGAGTTAGGAAACCCTGATTCCGAACGAATGGTACACGTAGGCTCATCTCTATTGTTAAATTCATGAAATGTATAGGTTAATGATATTTACTGAGAATATTACTTTTCTATTGTTGATCATTGAATCTTGGATTTTAATTGAGAAACATGTGTAGCATAGTAATTTTTTACCGGTCTATGGAATTACGACAAGCACGAAACCAGGATTCAGACGTTTATTATTTCATTTGTTGATAACCGACATCCTTAATGTGAAGATTCAAATGCAAAATAAATACATATACGTTAAGTAATGGATATTATTATCCTATTTTTATAATCTACTGGCCTAAATCACAAGACTGCACACATGTTTTGTTGGACCAACTGATCAACCATAAGAAGTTAATAACATAAACTGTTCTGACACAAAATATGTGCTGGTCAAGAAAGCTTTACAACAGTAAAATTAGTCATTTTTATGCAATACATGTGTCTATCAAATAATTAACTGAATAAGAATGAGCTACTGACGCAAACCGGACTTCTCTCTCACAATCTAATCATAGTTCAGTTGATTAGTTCACAGTAACGATAGTTCTGAATCGATCATTCAATTCAAACTCATTCAGTAATGATAACCATAACCGGGGCAAGGGACGACTCGTATCGACAACTTTCAGGTCAGTGGCTCATTGAGCATGAGATTTAACTGTTGATCGATATCCAATTGAGAATATATATATATATATATATATATATATATATATATATATATATATATATAATTATTACAGTATCCACACTAATTTACAGGGTTGATCAGAGAGACGGAGGCTTGATATTTAGAGACCATAAAATACAACTGTTCACGAATTTTTTTGATTTAACGTAGATAATGAATGTTTAATATTGATGTAATTGTAAAATGGTATAATTTTCTTCACTATGCCAATTATTATTATTATTATTATTATTATTATTAATGATACTAATAATAGTAATGGTAATGGTTATTAATAGTAGTACTCATAATCATATAAAATATTTTTATCCAAAGAAATGTCATTATTTTTCCTCTAATCTAAATGGAACATCACATTTAGTAAACGGGGGTAAAACAAATCCATAATACTGCTTGTCATTATTATTATTATTATTATTATTATTATTATTACTATTACTATTATTATTATTATTGTATAAAAAGTATACCGAATGAAATTAATTTTCTGTCATGGTATATTTTAATACTCATAATCTGTATCTGTTACAAACTCAGAATAAATGCATATATTGTCATCATTCTATAGGATTAGAAATATCATTCATAGACAAAGACAATTCACCGATAATTGAATGAATATTTTCTTGAAATTTTACATTTCATTACCAAATTAATTGTAAGTTTAACAAATCTAATGAACATTATATTCAATGAATAAAAGAAAAAAAAACGGAACGTCTTTTCTTTTTTATTTAAATGAATGAGTAAAGGAACCGATAATTTATCAGGTTTAATGAATATCATAGAAACAATGGTCTAGTTGGAGAAAACACTGTCTTGTTTTTTCTTTCTGTTCGGCAGAAAGATCAATAATAGATATTTTTCTAAAGAATATTTAAATTTGAAAGGGGGTTTGTTTTTGTTTTTTTTTTTGTTTAAAGCATAAGAGTTTATATCTAATGACATAAGATTATAAATGGAGGGAAAATAAAATTGACATTTTATAATCGGGTTTATAAGAGAATTCGGCATATTTCTAGTTTAATTAAAATATAATAAGATGTGATTAAACTAGAATTTGGATACTTTGATTAGTTTTAGAATATTTTAGAAACATATCGTTTAATTAAAGATTTTTAGTTACCTTAGTAATCAATAGTGTGTTACATATTTGTATAATGTTCAAGATTTCCGGGCATTTACCATTGTGGGCATAAAAGAGTATAATTGTCATTGAGGATTTCATTTCATGCATTTGAAGTTATCCATATCTGTCTATTATGAAGTTGTCAGTGTAGAGTATGAAATCTCCAATAAACTTATATTTATATGTGGCACTTATCCATTAAATGGATGGATAAGTGTTGAATATTGGACACTTATTGAACATAGAAAAACATATAGATAACCTCACATATCCATAGTTAATTTATTAATTCAAAATCACATCCTGATTATTATTTTTGATACCATATTGAAAAATGGTAAAAGGTTTTTCATAGTCAAGATGGGTTCAGAAAACACACTGAACTTGACAGTCACCTTTATTATGGATTGTTATTGATATTCAGGGCCGAATTTTAGTTATTCAATTTTGGTGTACTTAGATCGTGAATACTGTCAACGGACTGATACGAAGTCATACATATGGTGAGAACATTATCCTCGTTGAACAAATTGTTGGTTATTTCAACTCCATTATCATTTGCTCATCACCAGGTATAGATCATTGTACTTCGGTTCGAGTTGTACTTTAAATGTGAGCGGTAGCTATACTATCCGATTACACAAACCGAAGTAGGTGGTGTGGTTTGCACCTACACAATAACCACTAAGAAACTTCCAAGAAGTTTCGAATAAGAACTAAGTTCGAATCCAAGTGTAGATATCAATACTGTAATGAAGGTAAATCCGGATAACAAGTCTCGGATAAAAAGAAACACTTCAACAAGCAAGGCAGTTATTGTTTTGAATAGTTCACCTTTAATAGATCAATCTGTATCATTTATATGGCATTTTGGGTATTTATTCAGAGTAAAATGTGTTGGTCAATAATAAACATGAAAACAGAATATCACGGACTAAAATCGACTGATGGACTACAAGAAACTTACGCCTGCTACCCCTTGTGGAGGAGCATAGGCCGACCATCAGTATTCTTCATCCAACTATATCATAAGCAATCCTTCCCAGTTGTGTCCAGTTGCTATTCATCCTTTTCGTGTTTACTGCCAATTCTTGACACAGTGTGTCTTTTAGCCTTTCTCCTTCCCGTGTTTCTTCAGAATTATAAGTTAGCACTCGCTTCGTGGTGTAGTCTGATGATTTCCCCAATGTATGTCTTATCCACTTCCATCGTATTTTCCTAATTTCCTATTCAGCTGGAAGTCGGTTTGTTCTCTCCCATACTAGCTTGTTGTTAATGATGTCCGGTCTAACAATCTGGAGTATTTTGTGTAGACAACTCTTCATAAATGCCTGTACTTGTTGATGATGGTTGTGGTAGTTCTCGAAGTTTCAGCCCCGTACAATAGAACTGACTTCACATTCGTATTAAAGATTCTGACTTTTATATCGGTTGACAGTTGTTTCGAGTTCCATATATTCTTCAATTGTAGGAACGCTGCCCTTGCTTTGCCAATTCATGCCTTTATATTTTCATCAAATCCTCCTTGTTTATTTATGATGATCCTCATGTACATAAAACTTTCCAACGCACACAAGAACCTAGCACATTTGAGCATCGATTCAAGTTGCCTTACTATATCAATACAGAAAGATGAAACTATCAAGACAAATGTTACAGTAGAATTAGTTACAGTATCACCGATAGTAGGAAACATTGGGGATAGACAATGTGATTCGATAAGGAATGATAAATTCGCCAAATAAACTGTATAAGATAAATTTAAAAAAGACAAAGGGTGAATCTATGTGTGATGCTGTGACCTATTCCGAATCATTTATTAATTATTTATTCATTTGAACACATAAACGTTAAAAATGAAGAATATTTGAGCGAACAATTGTTTTCAATAACTGCATCATCAGGCTCTACAGTTATAAGTCCATAATTATGATATTTTACAAAGGCCAAAAATAAGGCATGTATTAATGAATTGGGCAATGCTATGGACGTTTGCATCTGTTAAGACATATATACTTCAAAATTGTATTAAACATTGTATAAACATTAGTACAAGGAGGCACTAAACACATATGCGCCACAATTCATCATTCGATTTGTGTGAGGACTGGATGCTGCCCGGGTGTCCAAACCGAAGCAGGTGGTTTCCTTAGGAGGCCACACCCCAAGCCTTTGACCAAGAGGTCTGATCCATAAGGTAGTGCGACAACGTTAGGAGACGCAGTCTCATGGTAGTCGGTGATCAACAATAGGTTCATACACCATTTGTCCCTTCGAGACCCAGGAGGCCATGTGCATCATTCGTTTGGAATCAGTGTTTTCCAGCTTTCTTAGATGTATCCTCCATATCCACCAACCCGGGTAGAGCGACGGACATTCGCTGTCTGTCCTCTCAGTTTCGTAAACAACAGTAATGCCGCGAGAATTCGTTGATTAGGACTTCCCTGGCAGTGTTTGTATGCACGTGACCATGTGAGAGCATTTGGAGAGGGAGAGCTGACTCTCTCCACTCTCAGCCGTACCATGGCATTTAAAGGAATTATTTCACTTGAACTCTTGAATTGTTAGTTACAATAATCATGTGGACAACAATCAGGTAGCCTGTAACTACCAACATGGTTCAATCCATTTGTTAATAACTTCATGAATAACTTGGTTACTAAATTATGTAAAAATCATTTTTATAAATATATATTTCAAATGATTACTATTAGAATAAGTATTTGATTTCAAACACCTTATAAACTATTCAATGATACATTTTGTTAAAATATAGTAAATATATTTGGTAAAATAGAGATTAGGTTTTTGTAGATATTATAGTAATTTAACAGTTGAATTCATGAGTCAATTAAAGCTAGACCACCATGGGAAATCTGGATGCCAGCTCAGTGGTCTAGAGGTTAAGCGTCCGTACGCGAGACCGATAAGTCCTGGGTCCGAATATCGCGAGGCGGGATCGCTGATGTGCACTGCTGAAGAGTCCCATACTAGAACGAAACAACCGTCCAGTGCTTCCAGTTCTTCCATGGTGGTCTAGCTTCAATTGACTCATGATCTCAACTACTGAAATATTATTGTTTGTTGTTTACCTCTTCAACTATTCAAAAGAGAAATCGATACTTTTTTTTAAATATATAGGAAATTTTTTTTTATAAATTAAATTTTGTACATACATTCCTAGTTAAATGTACCTTTAAATGATCACTACGTTTAAAACGTTTTAAACAAACATTACAACGAAAATTACGTTCACCAGTATGTGCACGTCTATGACGTGATAATTGATCAGCACGTGTAAATCTTGCACTACAACCAGGTTGATTACATAAATGTGGTTTAGCACCAGTATGTAAATGATAATGTTCATTTAAATGAGATCTTTTATAATATGCTTTTGTACAATTTGGATAAGTACACTTATAACGTTTTATACGTGTAATAGATGAATTTTCATTTATTATATAATTAGATTCTAATGTATTTTTATTTGATTGAAATAATATATTATTCTGATTAGTTGTATTATATGTAGTCAATGTTGATGAATAATTAGAATGAAGAAAAGAATTCAAATATAAAGTTTGTTGATAATGATTTGTTGTTAATAAGTAGCGTAGAATACATTGAGTAGCTACTCTAAGGTATGCTAATGTTGGATCCGAAATATTACTATTATTATTATTATTATTATTATTATTATTGCTATGGTTATTATTAACTAACCAATCATTAATCCAATTTTGTATCTGGGGGTTTTGACGTTGTTGTAATATATTAACATTTAAATCCATAGGAAATAAATAAGAGATTAAATTTGAATAAAATTGACTATTATGTAATACAGTATTATGATTTAATTGTGAATTGACATTTAACAAAGAATCCATAATAAATGAGTTTGAGCATAAAATATCCATTCGATTATTATTTATCATATAATTTAATAAATAATCAATTAAATCCCTTCTATACAATAAATTTGTATGAAGAATATTATTTTGATTTGGAATTGTAGGATTTAACGATCCAGTGGTATTCATCTTATACAATATAGAACATTTAAAGATATGTATATTTAGAATTAAGTCTTCCTAAGAGCTGAAGTATTTTCTTTGACCTTGAATACATTCGATAAGTTAATTATGTGGTCATTTTACATTCTCATCTATTAGTATAGCTAATAATGAACAAAATACTTGGGGGTGGTGTATCCTTATCAACTTTACACTTGACATTTATTGAAAATATAATTTTAACACAAATAACCTATTCGCTATTTCTCACCCACTATTAATAAAATCCACTCTTCTGATTGGTTGATTCTAGGTCAATATATCTATATATAACATTGAATATGTCTACTTTATTTCTAATTCAAAGGGATGATAGTACTATTTTCATTTGTATTCTAGCCATAGAATAAAATGGCTTTTATATAGGGGAGGGGGAGGGGGAGGGGAACCAACCAAACAAAACACATCCCATTAAAATTGAAACTATTGGTTACTTTTATAATTGAGGAGATAATTTTGATTGTACACAAATATATTGGATCGGAAATGATAATATATTGTTTTGTGTTTAGAAATTTTGCATTTGGGAAAAAACAACGAAATATAGTCTAATTTGACAATTATCTGCTGCTGAGGTGTCCCACAATAGGACGAAACGGCCGTCCAGTGCTTCCAGGTTTTCCATGGTGGTCTAGCTTCAACTGACTCATGATCTTAACCATTTAAATTACTACAATCTCCACAAAAACTCGTCTGATATTAATCAAATTATCTGTGTATTTAATTCTGTATGTATGTCCATACACATATTTGTAATAGAGGTTGACATTAAGCCTACGGCAATAAAGATTCCCTACCACCCGTTTCTTAGAAATTGTAGTGTGTAAAAGAAAATCTATTGATCGGTGATTGGCGGACTTGTTTTGCGAGTGTGTACTGAAGTGAAAATGAGCAAAAATTTTGTCACCTTTAATAATTTTGTAATTATCAGAATGAGTTTTGTGGAGATTTTAGTAAATTTCACAGGTTGAAATCATGAGTCAGTTGAAGCTAGACCACCATTGGAAACCTAGAAGCACCGGACGGCCGTTTCGTCCTAGTGCGCATCCACGAACCCGCCCCCTGCAGGATTCGAACCCAGGACCTACTGGCTTCACGTGCGAGCACTTAACCATTAGACCACTGAGCCGGCACTCAACGGTGTTAATGCCTAACTTCAACCAATCCACGAAGTTGCGTCATCGAACACCAATGTCTTCAGTGAGCTGATATCTCACAACAGACCTGGTTGAACTCCACTGGTGACGGCTTCTCACTAGAACTCCAGGAGGTAAATGGTCGTAAATTGTTCATCTTTGTAATCTGATTAGTTGAAATCGAAACAGCATCAAGTGCTTTGATTGAATGTCAGAATTTTGATTTTTACATTTGAAATTTGATGATAATGAATAATTCTTTTTGTGTAATCTTAGTCTTGTAAGAAATTTAGCCATTTTAAGGAAAAAAACATCGACTTAAGTGCAATCCTACTGTTAGTGAATGTGTATTGGGATAAATTTTTGTTTTCCGATCAAGTGATTTAATGTCAACCTTCAATTGAAGTTGTTAGTTATGTTGCCACGATTACTTATATGTATCACATTAAAAGAAAGTTTATTGAAAAAGGAACTGAAAATCGGTTTGAATATTTGATAAAAGTTATTACTGAATTCGGTCGGTTGTCTAATGCTGAATACCCAATTAATAAACAAATTATTACCGAAGTGTGTACATAAGTTTTTTAGTAACACATGGTCTGTTAATCGGAGAAACAAATCAACATATCAATAATTCATCATGATAAATTACTGATTGCAATATGTATAATTCAGGTGAAGCAACCATAGACCATCATTTAATGGACCGACTTTGACAGTATATGAAAGTAGTAATAAATTTTCCGAAATAGCCACTTAATATTCAGTAAACGTTTATTTTGTAAATGGTCATTCATAATGAGAATTAGAAAACGTTAGATTTCAATGCGGTTAATTTTAAAAGTCCATTGAAACGGTTTATTGTTTTCACTTGTAAATTATTTGCAGTTCTGCATTTTAAAATTAATTTTTTGGTCGCAATAAAAACTAGTGTGTTTAATCAGTCACATGTGAATATTGTTAACCGCCGTAATATGAAACCTGCAATGTCTAGACATTACGAAAGTAACCATTTTTGACATGCATTTGAAATATCAGTTTGATGAAGTGTAAATGAACAAGCCTACGTCGTCTGACTGACTCAACAATTATCTATCGACATTAAACGTATAAATATGAATAAGGTCAACTGTATCAATGAACATTTACAATGTTATTATTATTTATTGTCCTTATGATCATTATTATTATTATTATCTCAATTGACAAGATTCAATTCTCATACTATGTATTTCATTGACACAAAATTTTTTGCATTTTCAATTTTCCTATAATACTCAGTCACTTATTGTGACTGAACACTTTACTGAAAATAATCCAGACCATTATTGAATGACCTTTCTAATTTGCAAATATTACAATTTGTATGTATATGTATATGTCGTAACAGATGTAAACGTTCACCATTGTTAACACATTACATTGTCAAATTCATTAATGCCATACCATATTTTTGGTCTTTATAAAATATTAAAATTATGGACTTATAACTGTATAGTGTGATTGTGCCAGTAATTAATAGGTATATAGGTGTGCAATACAGGTATTTAAATGATTCAGTCTAATAAGATAGCAAAATATTGCTTTGATATTTAGTATACTTACTATGTGGTTAGTAGTTTAGTCCAGAATTCTCACTTCATCCTGTTGGGATTTTGTCAGCTAGATGTACCTTCTACATCCCATTGTTGATAATAATACTAAAGCTCGAATCTAATATCTTTCACTCAAACCACAACTCGTTTTTCATAAATCTGTCGATTTTAGCTCCCCATTAACTTGTATAGTGGTTATGAAGTTATCAGTAAGGGTTTTAAATCTCGTTATTGATATTAAAGCCTTCAATCAACCCGTCGTTCTTTGCATATATACATACTGATCAGATTGGTACAATATTTCCTTCCACTCTTTTTTCAAAACAAGTGTGAAAAATTGAATGGAATATACATCCGAGATTCCACTTCTGGCTAAAATCCAACTTTACTAAACACATAGGATAAAAGGTTATTGAAACCGTAATCGAATTAAAAGGTGTTAAATCTACTGAAGCATCTAACCACACGACAGAGTTACTCACAGTAACCAGAGTTTATCAAAACGATTTTATCTAGAGAGCAGTACTATTACTGTAAAAATATATCCAAAACAGTTGCTGTTATAAAGGGAGGAATATTGTAAAAGTCAGAACTGGTTTTTGGGAAATATTTTTAATTATAATTTTGTTGGACGTTTATTAAGACACTAGATTACGATATATATATATATATATATATATATATATATATATATATATATATATATATATATATATATATATTAACCCATTAAATACTGTTGTATGGTTTACTAATCTTAATACGTTGCAAATTTATTATCACAGCCACTTTAGCTTGATGATGTATAATTGTTCTTTTTTCGTTTCATAGTGTGATATGGTCGAAGTTGGTTTCTGACTTCTGGACTCAACAGGTCACAGAGAGAGGAGACAGAAAATCATGGATCAGGAAGTATTCAGCAGTTGACTCAAGGTTACTAGTACTGGTTGGATTTGTTATTAGTCAACTCTGATATATTAGATCATAAAATTCGGGATTCTGATTGGATGGTTCGTCATGCAGAATTGGCCAGCGGTCATAAGACAATAGTTGTACACTCCAACTTGTGAGGCATATGAGTCGTTTAACTTACCAATGTATATAAAATGAAAAATGCTTCGTAGAATAATTACACAGACCGTTTCCAACATGCGACAGTGTAAATAACAACGAACATCTGTGTGTAGTCAACAATCGAAACGGAGGCTAAGCGCACGAAATACAGTGACTGTTACATTCGAATAAACATTCAGCTACAATGTAGGACCAGGCACATATGTGCATCGGTCCAAGTCGTCGCACCCCATCAGCACAAGATAAACACCAAATTCATAGAAGTAATTACTTCAATGATTCTAATATATAAAAGAAAGATTGTGTATAAGGATATAGTACAGGAAGAAAGAATTATTTGATAGAAAGAAAGGTATAAAGTGATTTTAATTTCATAGTTTAAGGGAAGACAGAGAATGTATACACCTACGACATTGTGATCGATCCTGAGCCATGTCACCAAGAGTCTCCAACCATTGGTTACGATAGTCACGCGGACCCCAACCAAGTAGTCTGCATCTACCAACATGGCTCAGACTAGAAGTTAATGACCTCAGGCACTGATGCCACGTTTTGGTTTGGCCGCCCCTAACTTTCTTCCAACCATTTCCAATACCGGATAGCATTGCGCATCGTGGTAATCGATGTTCAGGCATAAGCAACACGTGGCTCAACCATCTCAGTCGATGAAGATTCACAACTTCATCAACTGATTTATCATCATTCCATAATATCATGTGTCTAACCTCACTATTACTTACCCGATGACACCAGCAGATGCGAGCAACGATTCCATAACATCTGTGACTAGATGCCAGTAACTTGCGAGTATCTTCTACTCTTAATGGCCACGTTTCCCAGCTGTAAAGTAGAACAGAACGAACTGCTGCGTAGTATATTCATTCCTTAATTGATATACGGATATCTCGCCTTCGCCATAGGTGATGTTAGTTGGCAAAAGCCAAAAGAACTTATTGAATCCGTGCTGAGATTTCGTTAGACACCAACCCATTAGGGCTGATCAGACTTCGAAAAATAAGTGAGCAACAGTCGCGAATACTACCAGATTACAATTATATTTAAGAAGTATACAGAATGTTATAAATTTGTGCAAATACTTAGAGGTGATGCACAGCAACTGAACACGATTTTCCACATTTCCAAAATGTTAAGAGAATTAACTACTGAATATTATTAAGTAGCATAGTTTAACACTCAAAGAATTATCGAATAGGAAGGTAAGTTCACTAGACAGGATTAACGTAGGATAACGCCAAAGAAAAGACATTCTTCTTCGACTGAGCATCCCTGTCTGGTGAAGTTCAGCCATGTCGAGCGTGAGGTACTTCTATTCAATGGAGGTGGAAGATGAGAGCATTATATAATGTGCTGGTTGAAGTCGGACAGGCACATCATCGGTTGCTCGCTCAGTGGCTGAATGGTCACTGTGAGACATTCATATCCTGGGTTCGACACCGACGGAACTTATGATAAACTGTTTTAAAGGCACATGTTACAATGAAGCAGCCTTATAGTGGTTTCGGTTTTTTAGTGGTCGTATAGCTTAGATCAATCTGTGATGTAAAATGTGAAACTCAACAGTCCCCCATAACGGTCACCACGCTTTGCTTATGCCTTTACTGCAAGATGGTTTTAATCCAGTTTATTCACCCACAATAACGCAGTCATCAATCTTCCTTGCCTTGATGATTTCAGCTTTAAGAGTATGTGAGCACCACATGCTTTTCAACAACCTCAATTATAGTCATATATTTCTTGCTCCTCTTCAGAGCGATAAAAAAACTAACCAAATTTTCCAGTATTACACCACCCTTTACATAGATTTTCGACTTTTAAAATTCTATTTTTGTCCCCTTCTTAATCCTCCTGTTAAGTCCCGATAAGCATAATGAATGGTAACTTTTAGGATCCATTAATGGACGAATACTAAACGTATATTTTTATCGTATAATTGTTAAATAACTAAACTATGCATATTCATATTATCACGGAACAACTGTGCATACAATACATAGAACTTAGATCAATTTGGTGACGTGTTTGTCCAGCTGGCTTTTTTGTTGTTGGATCGTCTACTTTATGAAATGTTTTTCCCTCAGAAATTTACCCCATTTCGAAATACGTTGTTCTCAATTTTATGTAATTTATTAACTAAGGTGTATAGATTTTTGTTGTTTTTAAACGGCCAAGTTTGGGTATTTTAATAATACTAATAAGTCATAATATTTCTATACACTATATTTTCTGAAATCATAAACTAACATAGAAGGCAACGTTTCACTGAATAAACATTTAGAAATTAACATGTAAGCAAGAATTTAAAGAGTGAGTGGTTGACACTGAATTTTGTTTGTAGAAAAGAAGTAATATACAACAAATTTATGGTTTATTAGCTTCATATAAAACTAAGGACATTTCATTAAAAGAACAAATGATGAAAGGCAATGATTAGAGAGAAAAATATTTTGTTTTTTTCTACAAAGAAAAACGGGGAGCAATATGTAATTCATTATAGTTTGCATTAAAACTAGTTTAAAATACAAAACTGAAATGTTCTTATACTATAACTAAATAAGATATTTTCATTGTTAGTTAAATGTTGTATGCTATTGTATAAGGAAAAAAAGACATTTGAAAAGTACATATCTATGTTCTAGAGAAGAGATTAGTGAATGTGTTGTCCTAACAACAAAAAACCATAAATTCAATTAAGATTCTATGAAAATTAACATTAATTTGATTTTGACAAATTTAAATCTGATTCTTTAAACAATGGATCCGTCACCCAGAGACGATCTAATCCAATTGAATTAGATAAACCATCATTTGGAATATCTACAGATGCTGTATCAGGACTAACTGCATTTGGTGATGATTCCGATCCACGAACCAGATCTAAACGTCGCAGTATTTGTAAAGATCTGTTTGCATCAAATGATAAGTCAAATAATGGACCTGAGCCACCATTGAATTGTGAATCAAGAGAATCACCTTTGATTGGTGCACCAATTGAAGATGGTAATGAAATATGAGATTGAGGTGATAAGTGTTTAGCAATCCAAGATTCAGCGCGAAAACCCAACTGTACAGGAGTTAAGGCAGTATTGCCTTGAAAGAGGTAGATAATAAAACTTTAAACGATGTATATATATATAACAAAATACTAAAAAATAGACAGTATAAATAATTTATGATCTGGTTCAAAGTTTACATATGGAGTTTATTTTCCACACTTCATACTAAGGGTAGTGAGAGGAAAATCAATCAGATGATCGAAAATATCAAGATCACTAATAATGTATTGTAAAATAAGAAACTGAAATATATATAAGGGGCAGTGCTACATTATGAATTAGGAGCTCACAGAACATAATACCACCAAAAGTACACCTACTTAACTTATATGAATGCAAACAATTACTGAAATCCAAATTAACTCACTTGTCAAACACTCGGGTATGAGTTACACCTTAAGTGTGAGAAGGACTAGTGTTAATACACAGTTGACCAAAATTGGAGGTAGAGAAGAGTTCGAATCTCAGACTTAACCACAAAGCTATCACTCCACATAGAATTCTGGGTTGATTTGCTCTGAATAATCACATTAAACAGTTGTAAATAGACTGACTTTTGTAGTCAATTAAGTCAGTGAATGTCCGAAAACGAAGACATTAGTTAATAATCAAGTTATTCAATTCAGTAATTGGATTGATAAAACATGGATCAATGGATTCTGGATCCGTTATGTAGCGGTAAAAAGCATGATCCTCAAGTTCGATCATTCTGTATTTCTTAAAAAGAAACTAACCACAACTAAGGCAGTTCTTCAGTGTGCTTTTCATCATTTTAGCACAGTCTTGAAAATCATTTTGCAATTGAACAGAATTACTTGTCGTCGGTTAGAGATTACCTACTACTGACCTCCTCTGCCTCCCTGACATTATTTACTATGTAACTAATTAAACATGGGCGGAGGGACGAGGGTATATTAAAAACAAGTTTTCATTTCAGTTATCTGTTATGTCTTTTACAGGAATCGTCTATTTAGTGGAATTTTAAAATTGGGAAAATAAATGGACTCATGTTATCAGAGTTCCTTTTCAGTTAGAAGGAAAGAGAATTCAGCTACAATCTATGAATTTAATGAACTAATTCAGTGTTAGTGTATTGTCGCGCGATCAACTCATTATTCAGTAAGATTATAACTTATAGACAACCTGTGAGTGATAATAAAGTGGCTTTGAGAAACTTCAACCAATTACTAAGGCCAAAAAGGGTTATAAATTAATGTGAGGAATCGAGATAAAGACTTAAGGTTAGAAGTTGGGGTTAGTAATTAGAGTTAGGGTTTCCACCACAAACTAACATCAACAGTAATGTCAAAATGCTATTTAAAAATATAGTTATATGAATTTTGAGCGAAAATCCTAGAATTGCTACCTTAAATGTGATTGATCCACTCAAAAATTATAGTGCTGCCCATTGTTAACATAAAGTAGAATTTTAAAGAATAGATCTTTGAAATAGAAAACAAAACCCTATGCGAAGATCATGTATTAGTCATTATCAACATAAAGCCAAGCACAGATGCGAGTTGGTTCAAACTGTAATACTACATTAGCACGACAAGATGAAGTATGTAAGAGATCGCAATAATGCAGTACCAATGATAATGAAAACAGTAAACCTTGAGAAAGTGGTTTGAAAAGACAAAGTGGAAACGTATGCCTGAATAAGTCCTGAACTTCAAGATCGAGAAGAATATAAAGGGTGAATACACCTGCGCCACTACGAACGATTCTTAATCATGTCATCTAATGTTTCAAATCACTGATCACGTTTATTACGCGAACCGCATCCAGGTAGTGCGCATCTACCAACATGGCTTAGACCAACAGTTAACGACTTCATGGATTGGTGAGGTGCCTTTGTTTGACCAACTTTAATTCAATTTTAACATCTTGGAGTAAGTCACTAGTAGACTGACTATTATAATTTAGTTTAAAAGAATTTATGGAGATTGGTTTAATTTATAGATTGTATTTGTTTAGTGAGAAGTCGTGAGTGTTATAACAGAACAAGTATTCAAATAGTCGAACTTTTATAACTGTCCTCCTAGCTGAAGTTATTGTTTATATTTCTGTCGTGTAATTAATAAAAATCCTTAAATTATTGTATTTTAGTATTATCCAGGTTGTAAATTTTCTCGTGATGCATAAACTGTTATATACCGTATCTTCCCAAAGTTACCGTTAATTAATTACGGACCCATTATCTAGTTTTCTTCCTCCACTTATGAACTAGTAATCCCCTTATTGTAATTTCTTAATTATGTTGATGTGTGGTCAAGATTTCATTCTACATAACTGTATGAGTTTCGAATCATGATTGAGTATAATGTAAAGTTAACAACTGACTTTCCTTTTGACTCAAGGCAAACGACAGGGAAAGGCTTGAGTGTAGCAGACCAATATGAACTTAGTTTGGGTAGGCTAAGGGTTAACGGTGTAATTCAGACGTATAATTGGTCACATCTACGACACTAGGCTAAAAAAGAAATAGTAGAAGCGGAATAGAAAAATGTGTAATTATAATTCCGATTAATGACTTTAACGTGAGATACCAAGCAGTGTGTTCAAGCAATAACAGCGACTAATGGAGTTCGCTACGAAATTGAATGGTCTTTAAAACGATCTTTGACAGGGTGGTGGATACCTGATGCTAAGGGATTTCATATCAGGATGAGATGGATGACTAATGCTCTTTAGTTTTCAGTAGTACCCCAAATGAAATCAAACTACGAGTTTATATATATAAGTTTAATCAGATGATTATGCTGTCTGTTGTCTCGAATGACGATCAAGGTGTTTACTAATCAATGGAAATCATCCACTGTATTGGTACAAGACATTTAACAGTAAAATTGATACAAAAATGAAAAAAAACACCGGAATATTTTGTTTACTACTTACTGTCAGTAGGTCTTAACAATAAAGCATATGTAAGTAAAGCTGCTTTAAATTCTTGTTCATGCGCCAGTTTCAACAAAGTATTGATTGATTGTAGTCCAGAACTTTGACAACAAAGATATTGCTACACAATAGTAATAATAATAATAATAATGGCAGGATAATTGACACAAAGTAATAATTTCTTAATATAATGTAAAAGCCACTCATGATTTCTACTGTTACATTACCAGAGGATATTAAAATTGCACGTTAGGTGGCTAGAAATAGTTAACAGGAAGAAGCGTTAGACATACGTTTCGTACTAGCCAACACTCGTCAGTAGTCTTGAGGGGAATGATGTTTCCTGGTGAATTTGGACCTGAGTCAGTAATGAGTTCCGCAGTCTGAGAGGTTACCGCCGAGTTATTCCGACCGAGACTGACCTCTTCCTATAGGACTGAGATGAAATTATGTTTCCAGAAAGTTAATTTTAGTAGTGAATGTACAGGAAGATAGCAAAAGTTTAGTTAGCTGGAATATATAAGTTTGATTTATCGATCCCATACACTTTTATGTGACCTTTGCGATATATCAAACAAGAGAATGAAAGTAATTAAAAATAATCTTTATTTTAAGCCTGAAGCTCAATGAATTTAGTCAATTGACTATTGTTTTCCTGGTAACTTTGATGAGTTAAGTAAAATGTTATAAAAAGCTATAACAGTTTTACATATGTAAATTTTATTGAGTAAACCATTTCATTATATACTATGTATCTTCAGAGCAGTACGAGTGAAAGCAACGATAGGGAGGCAAGGATGAAAATGTGAATTTACAGTATTCTTGTAAGACTGTGAAACCAATGAATTAATAAAAAAACCCATATTCTTAAATACTCATCGATGGTAGTAGATTTTTTTGACGTTACTGATTTATCATGGTGAAGTTCCTGGGAAATTTGTTGACATAATAAGAGAAGGAAACGATAAACTTTGATTTTACAGATACTTTAGACGATACTATTTGTCTATTATTATTTCTAAGAATTGAAATGTTTCCAGTTATGAATATTTTTGCATTGAATGTGATCCATATCTGTTGGCATATATCCATTCTGAGTGAATCGAATTGATATGGCTGTTTGGTCACAACGTATTTAGAATAGACAGATTGTAGCTAGCAGTAGAACAAATGACGCAAGTTTCGTACTATTTTGAGTTCGCAGTTGGATGTTTGCCTTCTAGTGTTGATGTTTACAATGAGACTCGAACGTGGTACCTGCCGCCCCAAATACGTACACATTAACCAGTAGGCTAATGAGTTTGGACAGCCATTAAACGTGTCTATCCTGTAAATTTGTAACAAATAAGCCATAAATCAAGGCATTTACTTAGGATATACACACGCCAACCAACATCGGTCAAATTTCACTCTTGAACATCAACCCTTGTTGTACCGATTGGACAAGTTAATAGTTATCTGAATTCAGTAGATTAGCGATTAACGCATTGTAGGTGTATGAGGCGACAACACTGGGATGTGATAAGTACATCCAAATAACGAGTCTCAAATAAGAAGGAAGCTCTCCAATTTTATTCTAAATTTGGTAAAGCAATACTATACTGTCGAACTAGTTTGATAGCGCCTTTTAGATGCTTGCACGAAATTCAAAACGGAGTCAAAGGTAACTCACATCTCATTAAAATGACCATATGAAGTTCTTAATATGCCTAAAACTGATTGAAAAATATCCATTTTAGAGTCTCAATGTGATATGGTGTATAAGCTAAATAAAAAAGGAAACTGTTCCAGAAGCAGATTATTCCCGAAACGCTAATTACTCATGATTCAGGGTATTAGCGTGATCAGAAGTATTCGTTCACGTTAACTATAATCTATGATCCTAATCCTCCAAACTTTAATCCCGAAATTAAAATTATGACACCAACTCCTAATCCAAAGTTGCGATTAAGATTTTAGCCTTAAATTCTAATTTCTAACCTTAACCTTTTTTTCTTTAATCATATTAATAAATTCAGCATGTAACGGTTAATTATTCATTCCAAAACTGTTTACTGATTGTAATTTTATCAACTGTTCCCATTGTAATTTCTGAATAAACACTAAGTTTTTGATTAACTGACAAATGGCTCAAGGTCGTCAGTATAGTATAATTTTACTATAAATTTTAAATATTCGATGGTCAACAAACTGATATAGAGGGTCAATAAAAAAATCATCTGATGACGAGGAATGGCTTTATTCTGCAAGGAATAAAATATTAACTACTGGTAAGCTTGATTTCTTGAAGGATAGACAAGTATATTGTTGGGGAGATCTAGAATATTCCTCTAAAAAACGACCCAAAGGGGCCGTGAAAACGCTAGTAAGCATTTTTATCCAATCAGCAATGAATCGGAGTTTCTCAGAAACATATAGAGAGTGAAGAGTCACGCGTCACATTTCTGACTGGATGATTACCTATCCTGCTACTATGTTTGGTAGGGTTCCAGAATCTTCCGGAAGCCCAAGACCATCTGAAATACTGTGAATAATCTTGATTTTCTATACATACACTAACCTTGGAGTAAAGCGATTTTTTCCCAATTTCGCGCATTTTCTCTCGTGTTAAAGTTGTCGAGTAGATTTAGCTTGGGCGTTATAGAAGAGCTCAAGAAACCAATTCAAGCGTTCAGTTAGAAGATTTATCTCATAAACATATCAATGAGCGCAAATAGACATGAATTGGTTTAACCTAATAAACTTTCTTAATTTTTTTTTCTCTCGAGTAACCGGACTTGTATACAGGAATAGTGAGTATCACAGTATCAACTCGCTAACATTACAAAACTAACAATTGATATAATTAAAATTTTATTTTTATGTAAACATTTAAAATAACAACTTACCATATACTTTAAGTTATTAGCTAAATTAGTTTGTGCACGCCAATAACGAACCCATACAATGGATAGTGTAGTAATAGCACAAGAAGTTGCAGCCATAGACCAAGCTAATACTAAATCATAATTATTTGAATTAAATAACCAAGCGATAGGACTAATTAGACCTAAACAACATACAGCTGTAGTTGTACTTAATAAAATAGCTGAACGTGAACTTTTACTCAATGGAATTGTACGTAAATTTGGTAAAAGATATAAGAGATTATCAGCAAAAGTTGAATTACGAACAATACCTGTAACAGGTACATTCTAAGAGAGGAGAGGGAAAGAAAAACAAAACGAAACATTTTTTTTAAAAGAAAACAGACTTTATGAATGAGATGACGAATAAAGTTTATTAATACAATTGTAAAGAAAGTTGTTAAAAGCCGTTGTATTCTCGTTGGAGGTGCTATGTCTGGGTGTGTGTCATTCAATTCTGATGTGTCCGATGCCTTACTGTTTATACTTGACAAGCATGAACTACTGCAATTTCTCGATCCTACTGCATATACTTTTAGATCAGAACTACTACTGCAATTTCCACGACGCGAAGTGAAAACACAAAGACTGGTACAAATGAAGATTTCAGTAGTTTAAAAATCCTAACAGAATATTCAAAAATAAGGAATATTTGAACGAACAAATGTCTCTAACAGCTTCGTCATCAGGCTCTACAGTCATAAGTCCATAATTATTGTACTATTTTACAAAGGCCAAAATAAGGCATGCTAGTTAACTAAACAATGTTAAATATCAAAAACGGCTAAAAAGACAAAACGAATTGGTGGGGGAAAAGGCGGATAAACGGTTTACAATATCTAGTTTAGGTTTATAGTGATCCAGTCGCGGACCAAGGTAAACATAGAGGCTGAACATACCTCTTTTAGAGACATAGGTTAAGTTTTCTGAAGTTTATTCAGATGGCTTCATCTATGTAGAAGAGTCATAATTTAACTCTTTTAGGTGGATTTGTTTGGAACTTGATACAAAACTGAGAAAACGTAATCTATTTTAATACGATATTCACTATCTGCTAAGTATAGAGCTGTTAGTAGGTTTTGTGATCCCTTTTCCAAACCATGGAGGTGAATTTCCACGCAAACATAAAGCCCTCTGAAAACGGCATATGTGACATGTAACATTGTTTAGTTCGCTACAATACCTTATTTCGGTCTTTGTAAAAGAACACTATAATAATATTATATAGAGCTTGACAGTGAAATTATTGAAAATGAAGATTTATTGACCTTCCAAAAACATTTTCATAAACAAGTCCAAAACCATATCGCCTTTAGACTAAAGTATGATCATTTATATGTTTATTTTTACACACAATAATACCTTAAATACAGGAAAATACATAAAGTTACTGTAAAAACACACTATAGTTCATCTAGTAGTGCTGTGTTCCCTGAGTTAGACGAATTAATTAAGTAGGAGCTTCCGTTGTCATTCTGAACAAAATAATCGGGGTTTACTTTATGTAGAAGTGAACTTCTCCATAAGTGTTATATCATTCGTTCAGATGACCTTGTTTGTGGATGACTGTTTTCATATGTCCCCTTATTCTGATGAGGAACATTTAATTGAAATAGTTTGTGGGGTTGATTTGAAATCAAACTTTCGATAGTGTTGTATAAGTTCCCCAGGGGCATGTACTGAGGCCTTAGTCACGTCAAAACTAAAATCTCTTTTATATGTTCAAAAAACAGCTTGTTCTCCCCCTTGGATCTACCCTAATAATATTGATTTATTATTATCAAGAGTAGTGTAGTTCATGTTGCTGTTTATTATCTTAGTATTTTCTTATCTCCTGATTTGTCCAGTTTGAAATCTCTCTATCTTAACAAGCAAATACACAGTTAGATTATTCAAAATGCATAACATCGATATATATGTCACATGAGTTCTAGTAAACTCAATCTCCCAAAAATTATAGATGATAATTGTGTTTTGTCCATTGTCTTAACATCCCTCACTACATAGTTATTACAATAGTGATGTTACCTAGGACGATAATTAAAGCTTTGCATCCACAATTAGGCGTTTGCTGGGGTCCTGAAGGTACTGAGTCTGATCTTCGACAAGATTTTGACTGAATACTGTCGAAAAGTTTCAAACTAGGACGAAACAAATGTTCATTGCTCCTTATCTTCAGTGGTATCCTTAAATGAGACTAGTTACCTTTTCAATGTTAACCATTCACATGACATTGAGATAATATATAAGGGTTGGTCAAACCAGAAGTCCATCTTTATATGAACAAATTATACTAAAGTGGAACTTGTCTAAGGTCTTCAAAACAATTGTTAATTAAATACTAACCAAGGAACAGGGTATTTTGATGTTCTTCCAAAATTTTTATCTTAAAAATGGTATATCCAGTAAAAGTGACCTGTCAATGATTGAAGAAAGATATATTGAGTTATATTAAATGAGAGTGACTACTTTATACTGTAAACTGCATTTCACTTATTGATTGGTTTGTAATTTATTTCAATAAACTATCTTAGTTGTGATATCGCTTCGTGTTTGAACGATCGAATTTAAGTGACTTGATCACAATAATTTACGTTATAACAAAAGGATTCATAAATATAAATGTAAAGACTTACAACATTTAATTGAATGACACAACAGACTGAAAAGAGATAATTCACATCTTACTTACTTCGAACAGTTTCAAGTCTAAATTATGACTATTTTTTCTTCGAACACACATTAATACTCGACTGAAATAAAATCCATCCGATTTAGTAGTGAATGAATCCACTGATTCATAACCATGTATATTTGGAGAATAACTACGTTTTATTGATCGTTCCAATATATTAAACAGTTGAGAAACTCGTATGAATACTTTTTTAAATGTGCCTTGTTTACGTTCATAGTGGGTCGATATGGAATCAGTCAAATTGGAAATAGTAGAACAAGCTGGAGTAGCATTAAAATTTGGATGAAATCCACGAATCCAAAAACGAAGTACATCATAATCATCCGGATCGACATAAGCCTTAAGTTATTGGCAAAGAAAATAAAAACGACAGAAAAATGTGGTATATTGGGTCCTCCGGGAATCGGTCAAATAATAAATGCACGTGACTGGATAAGAAATAACGTGCATTTCTAAGGGATGAGACATACAGCACTGATGGCTTGGTTTTTGGGATAACAAAAGGACTGGAAGAATGATGGATTAGTAAAGGACGACTCAAGGAAGATGTACAAATGGCTATTAATTTTTGATGATAGACCGACAGTAAGTGAAAAAAGGAAACTAAGAAGTACAGAACAACCATTTCTCACTAATTTAGGATTCATGGAAAATAGTGCAATATATACTACTACGATACAGGGATAAACACTTTTTATGATACAACACAGCCAATTCAATTATTTTTAATGATATTGGTATATAGTAGACAACTGGTTTCAAGAGTTTCTTCCACATTTAGGACATAATTTCCTTTTTCAGAAATAAAAACAAAAAAGTTATGAGGGGTTTAGAATGTGATGGGAGACAATGGATGCATTTGGACCATTGAAAATTATTTAGAGCCGTGTCAAAGTATCTAACACCGGTTACGATAACTATGCGGACCTCAACCAGGTGGTCTATACCTATTAACATGGCAAAGTCCAATTGTTAGTGACTTCATGGTTCGATGCCATGTTTTGGTCAACCCTAGCTTCCTTCCAGTCTATTCCTACGCCAAAAAACATCGCCCATCGAGGAAGGTGGTGGTTAAGCATACATAACAGATATCTCAACCACCTCAGTTAGTGAAGATTTACTACCTTATCAATCGATTTACCATCTTTGCCTAGTACTGTGTTCCTAATCCTGGTATTGCTAATTCAGTGGTTCCAAAATATACAAGCAATGCTTCGTAGACACCTATGATCGAATACTAGTAACCTACGAATATCATCTATTCTTAATCGTCATGTTTTACATCCATAAAGTAGGACAGAGAAAACTAATGTACAGTAAACTCCACCTTTGGTCGGAAGAAGGATATCTCGCCTACTCCATAAGTGGCGCAAGTTAGCAAAAGCCAATTGAACCTTCTCAATCCGTGTAGAGATTTCGTCAAACACCAGACCACCAGTACTGATGAGACTCGGTAGGATACGGGAATATTGAGAAATACTAATATTTCTCCAACCCGATCGTAGTTATTACCTAAACGTGGTGGTCGGACTTGTATATCGTGATAACCAAATCGAGGTAAATTGACTGGAATACTTGTCCTGTTAGGTTCTACCATAAAGGTCGGTTGGAAAACAGTTGGATTAAAAGTAGCAATCTAAGGTCCGAGTAAAACGTCGTACTGCTAACTGTACCAGGGTATCCTTCAGATAACCAGAATCTGTGGTGATACTGCTTCACTACAGCGGAAGAAGGTCGGTCCTAATAATAATATACATCAACTTGCTCCATGGGTTTCTATCACTGATGATGGTCCGAAAAATATGAGGATAACATATCAAGGACTATTTATAAGGAAGCAGTATGTGACGGCACTTAATTAGCTGTTGATAAGTCTTTTAATTAAGCGCATCTAATAACCCCAGGCTACATTTACACGGGAACCTGAACATGAGAGGAAAGGCGCAAAGACTGGTGATGAGGATTTATTTGACTCACAAAATAAATCGAATTGATTTAAGAATTATTATATCCCGGAGAGAATTATGAATGGTAACTTTTGAGAACTATTTTAGGACTAATATTACACGTATATTCTTAATGTATAACTATTCAGTAGCTAGATTGTGTACATCTATACTCCTCTTATTACAAACTCTATTGTGACCTATAAACTATTATTATACGTTTTACCGTTCTTGAGTTATGCCCAATCTATTAATTACAGTTTCCCACATTCACAGCCACTTTTGACTAGATAGTGTACAAGTGTTATTTTCTGTTTTATGGTACGATGTAGTCTGTTTGGTTTGTATATAGACCCAATATGTTTGAAGTAAATGATTCATATCACAGAGGCTGAGATTGGTGTTCTGGACTCAATGGGCAGGGTTAGGCAGGAAGAAGGATCGGTAAGGACTCTAAACTGCTCTTAAGGGTTTAAGCGTCATTGGTCCGGTCGATAAGTCACTGTTCTCTAATTGGCGGTATCATTACGTTACATATTGACAGGGGCACAGGGCCACAAGTTATAACAAAAATACACCACATTTTATATGATTTACTTACAGTTAATTTAACAGTCAAATTTGTATAAACTGAACTGAGTTGTGTTTAACAATAATAATTCAATAACTTACTTTGTGAACACAGTGTTATACAATTAAGTATCTTTAATCCTTCTTATGATGTGAATGCATGTCACACATGATTGGAGAAAAAAATCAATTTTATATGTCATCTTCATTCCAACTGATTAAGCTATTACTCGCCATATCAGTTGTCCCTTGGGTTCTGGGGTCATGCTTCCAAGTTGCCAAGACCACTACTAAACGATTTCCCACATAGGTACCTTAGGAAGAAGTGTTTTTCCAGGATGCAGGTGACCGGGAAGTGACAGCTACAGACACACCGCTAACATCACTTGAAATCACGTGGTTCACAGTCAAGTCTTTTCGTTAATTAATAATAATAAGTAGGAGGGATCATTCATTACATATCGTCAAATACTATTTGTTGGACAAACCATATGAGTAGTTCCCATTTATTTATTTAAACACACAAATATTGGTACAAGGATAAATGCATCACACTTTGTCATTCGACCTGTATGAGGACTGTGATATTGTCCGGGTGCCCAAACCGAAGCAGATCCGGGATTAAATGTAATAAGTGAGGTACAGTAACAAATCTCTAAGTCGGAACTAACAAATGTACGAACTCTACAACTTCCTTTCAGGTCACAATAATTCGAGCTGTCAATGATGGGTATGGTAACGTAATACTGAAGTAGTTGAGACGTTTCGGTTTACAATTGAAGGTGTATCACGAGACGCTAAGAGTTCACAGCAGAAATACTGAAACATTATCAGGCTAAAAGTGTAAACTATTTCACATAAATGAGCAACAACAAAAAGCATTAGCGGTAACGAATTTCCGATGATTAATTCTGATAAACTTTACCTAGAAAATTAAAGATTATAAGTTCAATCCCTTTAAAAACCAATAATTCCAACTGATGATGGACTTTAATCTAAGAACAAAATCAATGTTTAAAATTCCTTGGAATTTAGTAATATTTTCACCAATATAAACTTATTTATTTCATGATTTCTCTCCAGAGATGTTTATAACCCATAAGTAAAAGTAATAATTATTTAAAATTAACATACATCATATAAGAGAGTAATGAAGATAAATAAAGCAACTGTAGCATGTATGAAGGAATTATAGAACGTTGAAGTGGATGAATGTTTGTATGCTATGAAAGGAGAAAGTCTCATAAAATTTTTAAGAAATACAAGTTTCTAGAGAATGGAAATGAAAATTGATATTAAAAGTTACTGAACAATAAGCGTAAAATCGAATAAATTAATAGAGTAAAATGAGTAAAGCTCAAGAAAATCACTCAAGAATGGATGAAAGAGAGCTTATAATTGAGAACATGGAATAATATACTACTTAAGAATAATAAAAAGCAGAAGCTACCATAATAGTGAGAGATTCACAACTGTATCCTTTCGAATACAGTTTCAACCTTCTAATAGCGATGAGCTTGGTGAAACAGAAAAATCTAAGTTCTTAAAGTACTGATTGTTTTGTATGATCTTGGGGTATTATTACTGTCCACTATCAAGCGGATAACATGGAATTACACTGTCAGAAACAGGTTGGTCTTATAATCTCATTTGTTGTGGAATGTGCACGGAGATACGAATAAGCATTCCCCTTTCTGTTCTCCCAATGTAAGTAGTTTGGCCCGGACAAGTAAACCGGTAGATACAATTGAGGTAACATGTGACGAGAATTTGTCCACTTTTGTTTGTCTCAATGAGCAGTTTACCTGATAAAACGAGACTAGCTTGGAGACTGGATACTTCTTTCTCACTGTAGCACTTAGTTTAGAATTAATTATACTGACTATTTCATCACATTTGAAGCTAATACGTAAAAGACTGGCTTTTTCTCGACCGTAGCACGTTCCATTCCCTTTTTTTGTTGTCCCATACTTACTGAACTTTTGTAGGTAACCATTATCTAGCAGATACTTTTCGGATAATTAAAATAAACCTTGGTATCATTGAGTAAGAAAAAGAGAATTCAGAGAGGAAAATTTTCTTTTCGACGAAATCATTTATTTAAGCTGTACTCTAATCAGTTATTATTATTACTTTATACAAGTTTTTTCGATTATTATTCAGTTTATCACTATAACCTTTATGTTTGTCATTTTTCCTCATATCTGTCAATTGGACTATCATCTGACCCATAAATTATTTTATTCCTTACCCCTTGATTAGTACGTAACCTCATTGTTATTTAGTCTCGAATCAATTTGTGATGCAATCTTTTCTATATTTTCTATATAGCTATATATATGAATGTACAGCTTAGGTAAAAGATACTTTTCAATCATAACTAAATATTCCCTAATCTTATCTTTTGAACATATTTTCGGTACACGGTTGAGTAGTGTTTTGACCAAAGCTTCTTTGTGACTTATTAGACAGAAGCTAATGAAATCCAACTAAAGTCTACTGCGTATCTTTTCGCCAAATACAAAGCTTTATTTAGCCATCTGAATTGCGCTGGATACCAACATCAAGGAACTGAAATTTATCACTATGTTCGTGTCCTATTGTAAATCGTATTTCAAGGTACTCTTAATTGAGAAGATTCAGTAAAAATTAGTTCCAAAGATGAAATTCCTATCACTATTTGGCAACTGTTTGGGAAATATTGAGAAAAAAGTGTATGGGTTACAAAATGTATGCTGGCGTGTAGTTGAATTTCTAAGTTTTTTTGACAATTAAGGGTGTTTTAGGTATCAAAAAGTCAATATACAAAAAAACTCACTATTAAACCATGATGTTTTGATTTGATTGAGTTGCACGCTTTTTGTAATTGTTGTTGAGGTATTTCAATAAAGCCAGCTATAGGAGCAATATCTGCTAACCGACGAAGAAGCCAGAATTCTCGGTCAAGTTCATTCGCATTATTAGCTGTATCAACAGAAGACGAACTGGTCCCTTCTGAATTATTTGAAACATCAAGAGGATGTGATAGAACCTTTTCGAGTGAGCAAAGATAATAGTAGTAATAATAATAATAATGTGATACAAGTAATTATTTTTAATGAAAAACTATTTAGGATCGTGTTTTGTGCTTTCCAAGTGACATGCAAACGGAATGAAAGTTGTCACATTGCATTTTGGTAAACTGACATAGGATAGTTTTTATTACCATGAGTAGTGGTGAGTTGAGTGATTTTAGTAGTGTATCAGCAGTTGTCACTTTCCCCTCGCCTACACTATGGAACGATATATTTTCTTGTGACTCCTGTAAAGGAAATTGGACTAGTAGTTGTCTTGGAGACTTGAGAGCGTGACCACAGAACCCGAGACACAATTGTTTGTGACTAAACACACGGTTGATAATGGGGTTAGTGAGATCATAAATCTTTATCGAAGTAGTTGGAAAATACATTAAACATGCATAGCCACCTCATACTCCACCGCAAAATGCTGATTGGCACAGGAGTAGGTTTGAACAAAATCAAGGATCGGCAGATTGAAACACCAGCTTATGAAGTGATAGACTGTTGGTCTGGACAGTGTCAAAAGGTAGAAACGACCCGGTTCGAACTTGCAGTATAATCAAAACCTAGGGTTGAATGTCCTAGGTGGCATTTCAAAGTCAGTAACAGTAGCCACTAGTTTTTATTGAATTGCTAATTTTAGTGGTTGACTACATAGTCACAGATGCTTGTAGGAAGTAGGGTGGCATGGAACAACCCCAGCCCTATTGTAACAATATGGATGTAGTGTGTCTGAATGCTAATTTAATGAGTATCTGGTTGTGGAGTCAATTTAAAACCTACTTAAACGAACTCCCGCGAGTTAACTGATCCATTGTGATAACTAAGATGATCTGATTTCAATACTTGTAAAGTGATAAGAGACGTGGTTGACATATTTATCAACACCACTCAATTTCGCCATCTAAATTAAACCTACTTACGACATTAGGAAGGCATCTACAGCCCTACGTCTCCCAATAACTTGAAAGTTGTGAATCAGGACTTAAGCAAATTAGTAGCCCACTTTTCAGATGTGCCCGAGGGTTTTGAAAAATATGGGAGCCAAGTGAGATTCCAACGGAGCAAACACTGATGTTTATTGTTTTGACTTAAGCGAGATAAATTTATAAAGACAGTGAGTTCCATTTTACCAGACGGGTTGAAGTGTGGAAGAATTTCTTACTGATTTAAAATACAGTAAGTCAACCATAAAGTAACAACCTTGGAAATGAAACATTTGTAACCAAACCAGAAGCAGAAAATGCGATTCGATTTCAATGTTTATGACCTTAAAAAACTACTACAGTTTTAATCTATTTTTTACTCAAAGCGACATCCAGACAACTCAGAATATACTGCTGTGTAAAAACCCATGTGAAATATCGCCAGAGTATTGATTTCTCCAAATAAGATTTATAGAATACGACATCGTAAGGTAATACAAAGCTAGCAACACATGAGTCAACTACACTGTTATATGTAAACATTAAAACTAATGTGAGAAAGAATCTAACGAACTGGATAAAAGGACCCGAACTAGTTGTTTGTTTTCACACTCACCAGGCGGAGTAGATTGAAATCCAAAGATTAAATACAACTTACCGAAAATTCACTCTGAAGAATTTGAAACTGACTTTCAAGCTTTCTATCAAGAAAGACAGCTATTTTTTCGAAACTTTTTCTTTCGAATGGTAATACTGTACTACTATCCTGTAACAGTTCTCGAACAAGCGCCCTACGGGTGAGTGGTATATAAGCATTTCTATTGGGGAAATATTTGCACGCTAAAAACAAAGTACTTTAATGCAAACTGCGTTGTCGCTGGGGGATTTCGAATAGTGTCCAAAGATTCGACTACCTTTGATTTCCTGAATACACTGAAGATTGTAGATTTCGGAAAAAGTGGTATGGAGGAAGGCTTAATTTTCCTTTTCAAGTAAGAATAAGAAGTTCTTAAGATATCTTTCATTGTCCATTTACATGTGAAATAGTAGCGTAAGCATCAAAATCCGCGGTGAACTAATCCCATATCTTTGTTGCTAGCTTCTTGTTTATAATTTATTTGAACTTCTCCCGTTGCAACAGTAAAGATTGAAAAAACGATTTTAGCTATGAATCAAAATCAGTAGTTGTTCAACCCTTTTAAGGAGTAAGACTTCCAAAACTCGATCAGTAATACATATTATAAGGTGTGTCTACGTTCCAACCTGATTTATTCAACATATATCTTTCTAGTAGACCCACTGAGACTGTTGTTAAGACTGAATCATGGCAGTTTTGGAGGAGTTTCAGCCACACATGTCATGTCATAGGTTGTAGATGGCATAGGTCTTGTGTTTACTAACGTTCCGTGTAATACTTAAATTTAAGACCACTAAGTTATCTTATAGCTCATCTTTGGATACCCCTCAAGGTATTCATACAATCTGAGCTGAAAGATAAAACTAGATATTTTCATGCTCGAAGTTTAACCCATTAAGACTCAAAAGTTAGTTGAAGATTTCAACTATCGGGCCGTCTAAAAATTCCCTTCAGAGTTTTTAGTACATTTACCCTAAAGGGATTCTTGTTATGGTAGGTAAGGTAACTTAAGTTCAAGGAAAGCAGGGCACTGAAATCAGTCTTGATTAACTAAAAGTTGCTGAGGAATTATGTGGGTTAAAGACGATATTCACATTGTCCTAAGACTACTTTATAAAACCTGATACAACTCGGTACTAGAAATAAAATACGTTACACAAATCATCATCGCCTGTCGGTTAACATATACCTAGGCACTCTGTTAAAAGCAGGTTGTTTTGTAAAGGGATCAGTCTCAGAGCTTTTGGTCTTATTGGATATGAAGCGGTAGATGATACCCCAAAATACATAGTTCTGTAGGTCTTCGGTTTTCGATGCTGACCTCGCAAGTTCTGATGGGCACATCCAGCTGAGGGCAACTGACCATGCATCTGCATTGGGCCACGAGTTGTCACACCGTGATACACGTCTCCTACAACCATTAGTCAGCTTAGATTAAACGCTGCCCGATATCAGTCTTCAGTCTTCAGTAATAAGGATAGGAGGTCTATCGACCTATATTAATCCTTGCAGTTTGTAATACTGTGGAGGTCCAACCTCGTTTTGAATATATTAACAGACGGTGCTGATATTACGTGTTCCGGCAGAGAATTCCAGTAATTCACTACTCGGTGCGAGAAACAGAACTCCAGGCGTAAACGGTTTGATCTCGGTTTTTTGAATTTTCTTCGAATGTCCTCTCAAATGATCGGTTCTAGGAGGAAGTAAAAGATAAGACATGTTAATACCAAGGTCATTGTTCAGTATACGATAGGCCAATATTAGATCACCCCGTATTCTACGGTAAGATAACGGAAATAAGTTAAGGTGTCTCAGTCTGTCTTCATAAGATAGGCCAGATAGACCTTGTATGATCTTAGTAGCTCGTCTTTGGACTCTTTCTAGCATATTTGCTTCATACTTGAAACAAGGATACGCTGCTTGAATCCCGTATTCTAAATGTGGTCGCACATAAATCGGGTATAGTAATCTAAATATTTCATCATCTAAATACTGGAAAGACCTACCTGTAGCCTTTTGCAGCAGCAGCCTTGTAGTGACTAGTGGTTTTGAGATCATTGCTTAATATGACTCCTAAATCTTTATAGTTTCTTACTTTGGGTAGCACAAATCCACGTAGTGTATAGTCATACGATTCATCAGAGTTATTTAACTGCATCACCACACTCTTATTAGGATTTACCTCCAGTGACCACCTGTCTAACCATGCCACCAATGAGCTAAGATCGTCTCCAAATCTTTATGTCATCAGCGAAGAGTAGAACGGATGATTTTGCTACAGTTGGCAATTCATTTAGATAAAGTAAAAAGAGAAGAGGACCTAGGATTATTCCCTGGGGAACCCCACCTTTTACAGGTACCCACGAGGAGAGAGCCCCATTAACCCTTACCCTTTGTCTCCTGTCATGAAGAAAGTTACTTATCCAATCTACGGCTGTATGATGGATCCCAAAACGTTCCAGTTTGAATTTAAGACCAGAGTGGGAAACCTTGTCAATGGCTTTACTTAGATCTATGAAAATCACATCCACAGGAGCATTTCGATCCTTTGCAGCAGCCCAATCTTCTCGTGCAATGACAAGATTTGTCAAGCAAGATAAGCCTTTCCGAAAACCATGTTGTGCCCTAGAGCAAAGATTTTGCCCTTCAACATAGTTTATAACAGCTATCCGAATGATTTTCTCCATCAGTTTTACAACTGCACTAGTTAAGCTAACGGGTCTATAGTTTTCAGTTTTGTAGGAAAAAGGAACAGAAACAGAACTGGCTTGGACTCAAATATTATTTGAATGACACTTGAATTCGATCGAACAACAGTTTGTATTCGGGTTGTAACAACGGTGGCTTTAGAAAGACCAGTTATCGTATTAAAGTGTGTTACCAGAGTGTTGCTATTCTGTTTAACATCAATAATCCAATATAGAATATTTTAGGAACAGTATTGTTACATCCTAAATTCCAAACCGTGGGATGATTGAGATATGGGTACTTGATAGATTTACTACCCCAAACTCAAATAAATTCCACAACTAAACAGGAATGTACTAATGACGATCGTAAATACGGTTGTATGCCGCAACTCTAGATACAAGTTCACCTGAAACCCTCAATATTAGGATTTCATGAGGCCTAGTAAAAAAGAGTTAAGCTGAAATGATTTATCTTCTGTAGTAAATCTATGCCAATCAATAATGGTCCAAATAGTTAACTTGATAAGATAAACAAACAGGCAGATGGACGAAAACATGTGGAAAGCCTGATGGGTTTGGATTCAGGATTGGTCATCCAAATGTGTAAAACAAATCCGGTGGAATCGGATTTAAAAATAATCTCTCACTCACTTGGTCTGATAAATCCTCCTGTAGCTATTCTTGGGCTACTGCCGGTCCCATGACCGGGTAAAGGAGAAGGGTTGAACATGGTATCGGCAACCCTTATACCGTAGAAGACAACCTTGCTAAGAAAACGCTGAACAGAATAAACAGTTCAAAACATTTAAACTCTATCCTACGAGTCGAAGGAAGAATTATGACTGCAACGACGACAACAAAGATCATTTCTATGAGAGGCTGCAATCAAACACAGAGAAGTGCCCAAGAAAGGATCTCACCATCTTGATGGGAGACCTGAATGTCAAAGTTGGAATGGAAAACCCCGGATATGAAGATATCATGGGATGACATGGAGTGGGGGAGAGAAAGGAGAATAAGGGGAGATTCGCGAACCCAGGTGTACTCAACAAATTGGTTATAGGCGGCACAATATTCACACACAAACGTATTCACAGAGCTATATGAGTCTCTCCGGATCCCACTACACAAAGTGAAGTGGATCACATTTGCACTGGTAGAAAATTCAGAAGGATCATGGAAGATGTAAGAACCAGGAGAAGAGCTGACGTAGCTTCAGATCACCTCCTGGTGGTTGCCAAGATAAAACTGAAGCTAAAAAAGCACTGAAAACCTGGAAAAACAGCGTCACAAAGGTTTAATACAGCCTTCCCTTGAGATACTTACAAACTTAGTGAATTCGAGATAACTCTCAAAAACACGTTCCAAGCCTTACAGGATTTACTGAGAGAAGATTGGACTACAATGGAGGACAACTGGAAAGGGATCAAACAAGCATTAACTTCAAAGTGTCAGGAGGTTCTGGGCCGCAACAAGCATCATCAAACGGAATGGATTTAAGTTCAGTCAGTGGTAAACAAGTATTGTTATTTTAGGTGATTCTGAAATAATAGACGAATGTAGCACCAACGGATCTAAGCTGAATTATTGTGTTACCAATTGCGATCCAGAATTATTTGTTCACCAGATGTTAATTCCAATAGTACCCTCTGGAGTTTATTTTGAATACTTTTTTAACTAACAACTACGTGATGGTTTATTCATTGTATCAGTGTAGCACGATCGTACCTAATTTGGGTGACTTTATTATCTGAACTATGTTCAACGTCTTTTTAGGCAATTGTGATAGCCTAATTCCTAAAGCCAAATACGTATAACAATGACGACCATGACGGGTTTAGTGAAAATGTTAAAGAAGATTCAAATGATTGTTAAATTTTACAGACATGGAGATATAATGTAATGCATGTACAGGCGAGGTTAACATGCTGATTGATGAGGAATATTACAATTAAAAAATAATAAACTTGGCCAAAAATGTTTTGAAAGTGGTTTGTGTGGAATAATTACGGTTAGTCTTAGTGAAAATATATGCATGTTAAGTACAAATAGAGCAAATCATCCAGTAAAATAGTCAAACTCGCCTGGATTATTTTCAGTATTTAGATTATCCGATGGATATGGCGTATAAAAAACAGTTGCGAGAAATGGTACAAACCCAAGAGTCCAGACACATATGTAGCTATCGCTGTATGAACCATCTAAAATTAGGTTAACGTTGCAGAAATTTTATAGCCTTAACTCACCGTAAGTTTCTTGGGATGTTATCTTTGTTGTTTGGCTATGGAACTCGAAAATTGTGAATTAACCAGGAAGTGATCAGAAGAAAAGGATAGTCCATGGTTTGAAAAAGAGTAAAACGTTAGAAAAAACAAGATAAAGAGCTAGGTCAAGTTAACTAATCAGTCTTTGCTTGCATTGCTAGCCAATGTAAATATGAGTCAATTAAAGACCATGCTTGTAAGTGCTTGATATTTTAATAAGTTTATTTCCCTGAAGCATGTAAATGCTATCAATGCTTGTTAATGAACCATCGTAGCTAATAATTAGTATAGACGACCTGTTATTAGTATCGATTGAACTAACAAGTTATGGGTACTAATCAATATAGCATTACGATAATACACGTGAGCGTTAATCAGAGAACTAATAGAATAATGGGTTAACATAAGTAAAATGCAGTTGATCAACTTAAAGTGAAAATGAGGACTTATAGCGACTCACGTGCAAATGGGTTTATTCTCATTTAACCCAGTTAAGCCCTTTTTGCTAATTTATTTAGCGGACAAAGCTATCCGCACTATAACAACTTATTGTACCCTTATTATTATTTTGTGCTTGTATGAAATACGTATGCTTGAATATTGCTTACGGCCTACGCATTTATGTCACTCTGCTAGTCTCACTACTAACCGCTTATTTGATTCGATTACTCATTAATTTCACATGCTATATATATGTCCACGTTATTCATATGGTTGACTCTGCTTTCTCGCTCGCTTGATTGTACTCGATTACTTACATTCGCTCAGTCGCTCGCTTGCCTGTTTGCCGTTCGGCACAACTCTTAATGCTCGTTTAATGCATCTGTAATTTTGGACATCTGTGTGTGTGGTCTCGAAATAAACGTAATCAACGCTTCGTATTCACCTTCTGAATAATATACCGTTGGGGGTTAAATAGGACGGTTATCAAGACGAATTGTATACGAAGCTTAAGGGATATATCGAATACCGACCACCACAGACTAATAAAAGGACTGCGTTTCCTTAGTCGGGCTTACCAATGTAGAATTGTAGTCTAAGTCATTATTAGTATTATTGTAATAATAAACCCAATCTTATAATTGTAGATATGTCATGTTGTGACTGCCCAGTCTATAAGATCATACGTGGAAGTCACATCATTATCTACATTGACTCAGCGTATCGTAAAAATTAACAATATGATATTCAGTACTTCTGAAGAACACATTTAAGCTAAAGATAGGATATGTTTAATCTGAATAAAGACAAGTTATACACAATAACCACGTCTGTGAGGTTGAGCCATACCATCCGATTGAATTAGATGAATATTCCCGCTCCCTCCATCGTTAGCCTTCTCTTCATGTCAATTGTTGAATACAAGTCTTTCCAGTAATTTTATGCATGGCTTCAAAGCTCGTGCGGTTAGGGTCCAATGCCACTACGGAACAAGTACCGACAGTTTGGAATGAAAGACACCTCAACAAGATCCCAAGTAAAGGAGAAATGAGGAAACGTGCGAATCACACTACTATTGGCACCACGAAAAGGTTTCAACAGTGTTGTTGAACCGGATGAAAAATTCAGTGGACAATCAACTTCGAGATCAATAGATCGGATCCCGTAATGACTGATCTTGCACAGACGAAATCGCGACACTATGGATCATCGTTGAGCAATCTAGTGAATGGAACTCATCACTATACATCAAATCGCTTAAATGTGAGAAAGCGTTTGACAGTGTGGATAGGCGAACCACGTGGAACCTTCTTCAACACTATGAACTGAGTAACTGAGAAAAAAGTTAACATCACCAAATGGAAGTCATACGATGGACTGCAGTGCAACTGGTGCATGGAAGACAGCTGACAGACTCATTCCAAGTGAGGACCGAAGTCAGACATGATTACTTACGCTCTCCCTTCCTCTTTCTTTTGGTGGTTGGCTGGATTAGGAAGACCTCGACACCTGAAGGGAAGCACGGAACAAAATGGACAGCTTGGATGCAGCTCGACGATTCAGACTTTTCCGATGACGTAACTCTTCTATCCCATACACACGAACAAATGCAGGTCAGGACAATCAGTGTAGAAACAGCTTCTGTCTGCAACAGTAGGCCTCAAAATACACAGGAGAGAAATTAATGTTCTAAAATATACTACAGTGAGTACCGAATCAATCACGGTTGATGAAGCAACTCTGGGAGAGGTGGAAACTTTCTCGTACCTGGTCAGTATCATTGATGAACGAGGAGGATCTGATGCTGACGTAAAGGCGAGGAATGGCAAAGCAAGGATAGCATTACTTCAATCGAAGAACATATGGAACTAAAAACAACTGTCAACTAATATCAAAGTCAGAATCTTTAATACGGTCCTATTGTACGAAGCTGAAACTTGGAGAACTACTACAACCATAATCAGAAATGCACATTTGTAAACAATTATCTACACAAGATACTCATTTTTCGTTGGGCGGATACCATCCACAACAGCCTTCTGTAGGAGAAAACAAATAAGCTTCGAGTTGAAGAGGAAATTAGAAAAAGACATTGAAACATTACGGTAATCACCAAACTGCATCACGAGTCAAACCCTGACTTGGAATCCTGAGGGGAAGTGGGAAAGAGGAAGTCCAAAGAAAGCACCACTTCGGGAAATAGAAGCACATATGAAAAAGATGAATAGCAACTGTAAAGAACTGGAAGGGATCGCTCAGGATAGAGTTAGATGGAGAATGCTAGTGAGCGGCCTATGCTTCCCCATGAGGGGTAACAGGCGCAAGTAAGTAAGCAACTGGTCTGATATCTTGTACACTTCAAAAAAGTTATTACTTGTATAGATAGGTCATTCATAATGAAGTGATTGCTGCAATAATCCACCACTAATCCATGTAATTGAGTAGTCATTAGGCTGATTGATTAGATTTATAGCGACTCACGTGCAAATGAGTTTAGTCTCATCTAACGCAGTTAAGCCCTTTTGCTAACTCATTTAGCGGACAAAGTCATCCGCACTATAACAACTTATTGTACCCTTATTATTTTGTGCTTGTATGAAATACGTATGCTTGAATATTGCTTACGGCCTACGCATTTCTTCACTCTGCTAGTCTTACTACTAACTGATTATTTGATTCGATTACTCATTCATTTCACATGCTATATATATGTCCATGTTATTCATATTCACACACTCACACACTCTCGTCTCGCTCTTGCTCTCGCTCGCTTGCTTGCATTTCGGCACAACTCTTCTATGCTTGTTTAACGCATCTGTACATTTGGATATATGTGTGTGGTCTCGTAATAAACGTAATCAACACTTCGTATTTGCCTTCTGGTTAATAAACCGTTGGGACGTTATATAGAACGGGTATCAAGACGAACTGTATACGAAGTTTAATGATTATATCGAATACCGACCACCACAGATTTAAGAAGAGTTATGGGTAAGTTCAGTGACAATGAACTGGACGTGGATTACTATCTTGTTTTTTATTGTAAGGTTAGTTTAATGTTTTTAAATGGGAATATTTATCATTTCAAACTGTTAGTTCCCGGAAAATGTATGGATTACTATATGAAGTACTTTTCACTACTGATAATGGTAGTCAACGAATATCGTTTGCTTAAGAAATTAATATCAACATGTCCTTCTACATTTTTGGTATGCGGTATTTGATGAGATTGTAAATGGAAAATTGAGGGAATAGTTTATACAGTATTTTATTGGTCATAAACTTTTGTAACCCAGGTGGAACTCCCCGCATTTGTATTTTAAACCAGCTGGATGTTGGTGGTTCTGTACAAAAGTCATAGTCAACTTAAAAGAATAAACATCCGAAAACCATTTATTCTGTAGTTCATCCGTATTGAAACATTGAGGTTTCCATTATAGTTAACAACAGTAATACTTATTGAATTAGCTCACTAAGTAAGCTGTAGATCTTTTACAGAGTGAGAATTATACATAAAACTGAGCTGACAGTTTTGAAATATGTAACTAACTACTACCAGTCCAAGTTTGAGCTCAAATTGGTTCACTATCCATTAGCTTCTCTCTATCTTATCCCTTAAGTCCAAGAGAGAAGTTGGCAGACGGAGCTCTGTTGTTACAACATATTAGGCATACGTGGGTTTATATACAAACATACCGGATAGCACCACACCATAGAATGAAAAATTGCAATCATACACAAATAACCCTAAAGTGGCTGTGGATAGGGGAAGCTGTGAGCAATAGACTGGGGACAAATCAAGAATAGTAAGTCGTATAACAGCCAATAATAGGTTAAATGAAAGCTTGTGATAAGCTGAACATATAGATATAGTAATCTAGTCAGTGATTATGCAGCAAAAAAAATAAATAGTAATAATACGAAAATCAGTTCTAACAGATCCAATATTTACAATATTAGTCCTGTAGTCGAATTCGTAACAGTCGATCTCTATAACGTTAGCTTTCTATATCATAATAGTTCCCATTTATCCATCCGATCTTTTGAATCAACCTGCAGAAAGTGCATAGCTATTTATAAAAAACAAACGACTGTGTTCAACATCATCCCCATGACTTACAGTTGCACTATGGAAAAGTGCCAATGAATAACAACGTTCTAAGCTTCTATTTGGTTTCATTGGAGGATAGTTATACTGGCAATGAGATACTAAGAAATCAATGGAACACTTATTATTACTATCCTTAAATCAATAAAAAAAATGTTACAACTAACTCATAGGACAACAGCAAATAACATGAAATTTAAAAAAACTTATTTAAAACAATTAAATATGAGACAACATCAGTATGACAGCATTTAAGTGATGCTTGATATTAAAATCTCCAGAATGTAGTGAGCAGAACACGGGTGGGGACAATCGAATAAATTAAGCTCTAATTCAATTTCTTCTTGACTTCCAGGATCATGTCGTTTATAAACAGATAATTGTTGCAACAATATATCAATACCGTCTACTTCACCTAATTGAAGACGATTAGCTTCATCCATTTGTAATGAGATTGATAATAGCTCACTAACGTATAATTTATTTTTGTCAAATACTGGACGTTTTTGTAAACGTCGTAGAAGCCATGCAAATAAACTTTGATTTGCCATTATCACAGTTATATCCGGACGAATTTGTAGTAAACTTTCAACAATTCCGAGTGTTTTATGCACACCGTCAGCTTCATCTTTCTTCGTCTCATCTAAACGTGAAATATTCCATATAAGTGATTGTATCAATTGTTCAGTAAACAAAACTTCTAAAAATTGATTAACTTTGTCTAATCCAGCTTCTTGTAAACAACTAGATTCAAGTAATTCATGCAACAGATCAATAACAGATAAACTAATATCTGTATTTTCATGAGCCAATAAACCTAACAATAATGATATGGGACGTGTTTGTTCTGCTAAGATTGGGTATAATTCTGGATTGGCTGCAAGCACCTGCATCTCCTCCGGTGTTTCTTGTAGTTCCAATTCTGACTGCATAAAACGCTTAGATTGGTCAAGGAACTTATTTTGAGCTTCCTGGTTGCTTAGAGCACGTTTTTCAAGAAACACAGTAAGTCGACGGACAGTAGTCTCAGTCACTTCATTTGCTCCAACAGTATTAGGCCCATTGCTTGTTTCCGAATCCCACGAATCCGGTGCATTTAAAGGACGTGAAAAATCTTCGAGATCACTAACATCGGATGAAGTGTCAGAAAATGCGGATATGTGATCAGCGCTGACCTTTGGCCGTTTTGCATCTGTTTCAAGTTGAAGAGATGGTGGACACTTAAAAGTCATATCTAACTCCAATTAATCCAGGACATTGTATGACCATCTTTCATTTTCTTAGATGGGCGCCTTCCTCACATTTGACACATGTGTGTACGGTTTATCTCTTTTTACCTCCCTGAGAATTCTAGATTGTACCAAAATATAATATTGAATAAAGCCATTAATAATAATACCCAAGAAGTACATTATTAAAATACCCTTAGATAGATATAGTCGTAAAAACCTAACAATTTCACTTCTAAAAACTGAGCATCACATAAGAAACGAATAGATATTTGAAAATAATAAAAGTCTGATTAGTTCAGCTTTTTATCGTGAATTCCATAATTTAAAAAGATTACCAATATATCTAGCCTCAATAAAGAACGAAAGATTTTCGAAATATCGCTAAGATTTTACAGAAGATCATACAATGTACTAACATATTTTTGATTATAAGTTGTTAGTATAGTTGAATTGTGAACTAGAAGTGGTTAAATATTTCATTCTCTTTGGAATCCATTAGTTTGTAGTGCAGCGTCGAGTCGCGGTCGACTATGATCACCACTATAGGAAGACTATGTGTCAGTTAACCGATAAGATCCCCCATAAGCCAAATATCAGTAGACAGTTGATGACTGTAGTCGAAATGTATCTGTTGGCGATCTCATGGCATCGAAAGCATACCGAGATCGTGCCAGGTTACAAGTGTGGTTACTGAGCGTAACCGGATTCGTGCAAGGTCACAATCAACGGAAGAATGTATGTGTTTTGGTACAGTTAAACAAACAAGTACGGTAAAACCATCCCTGGTACAATTGGTTATAATAATAATTGTTTCCATTACACCAATTGCGTTTTCTTGATAAAAGTAGGTCACTACAAGTTAAACCTACCTGAATGCTCACATTGAGATTCTAATCTAGTATTTAGCACTAAACTATATTACCCGATATTCAAATAGTAGGAATTTCTATTAAAAATTATTGACTATTCAATATATTAGAATGAATTCCAAATATTTGCTTCTTGGGTTTTACTAGTAGTTAAGATCCAATTGTACTAAAAGCTTCTACCTAAAATACAAATAACATAGACATCATCTGTTCAAGATTCTATAGAAGACTGATCGGTTACAGTTCTTTGTACCAACGACTATGAGAATTCTAAACTCTTACAGATATTCTCGACTAATTATTATTGAGGCTTAACAGAATTGTTAGGCATTTTAATATCAAGCTAACAATGTACTAGACTTGCTTACTTATTTAAACAAAGTTGAATTTTTAAGCAAAGATGGATAATGGCTAGCAGTGGAGTCCAATTTGACGCGCGTTTCGTCCTATATGGAACTCATAAGCTGTGTGTAACTGCATCACAGAGTTGATGTTCATTCTGGGATCTAAACCCAATACCGTTCGCTCTAAACTTAATCGCGCTATCCACCTAGCTACTGGGTCCTGATAGCCACTTGATTTTGCAATGACTGAAGTTAAATTCACTTGATATTGTTTACTTGAATATTCCGGTTGATGATTAGGACTACAATTGATCAGTCTCTTATTGGTACATGTGCATACTGTTCGTATTGCCTCAATATTGCCTTAATTCACAAACATTCTAACCAAAGATGAATAGCGGCTAGCAGTGGAATCCGGGAAGCGCGTTTCACTCGAATTTCACTATCACAAAAATGTTTATATATATATGCAGAAATTTATTGCTACGGTTAAAAATGTATATACATACCACCGCTTATGAATACAGCAAGATGGTATGCACATAAAAATGTCTTTTCTTGAGTTAGTATACACATTTACCATTACTATAGTCTTTTCCAGAAAGAAAATTTCAGTCCACAATTTTCCTTAGATAAGAAACTTTTTCTATTCAAAAGTAATATATGACCGTAATTGAACTACATTGATAAAAATGAATATATTCACCGTATCTTTCTTTATATGTAATATATACAACAACATTTTTCCCTACTGAGAAAATTATTTCCCTTCTGTTTATCAAGAAGTCAGTAAATATATAATAAATAAATGGTGAGAACACTTAAATTTTATGATATGAGTTTGAATTATTTCTTGATTATTGAATAAAGTTATTGGTTTGTACAACAGTGAGATTGAAATTAACGTTTACGTGTGACTATTAAGTGACTATGTTTGACAGGATCTATTATTTTTGAGTAGAGATAAACTGAAAAAAATAACATTGTAAATTGAAATGTCTGATGAAACAGAGTATTCAAATTCCAAGTCTTTATTCTCTTCTGTTAAAACTGTTAACTGCTTTATATTAGTGAGAAGTAATTGCTTATGATCGTAATTTTGACTGTCATCTCTATGGTTAGTTATGATATATAGATCAAAAGTTATTTTTGTGCCTAAAACTAGTCTTTGCAGTTGTGAAAATTAGTAGAATTTTATGATTTTGATAGGTCAGCTTTGATGAAAACATAAATCTTTTGGAATTTACATGCTGGATGTGATTGGCTAAAAGTATTTCAGAGATTTATCAACAATTGGAAGGTGTTTTGAATGATAATCCATATTGATTTATGTGATTATATAATATGTAATGATTTGTTCAAAATTTCTTGGATAGTATGTATTCCAACTACTATATGAGTTCCTTTCTTCAGTCGCTCATGTTCTTTAGCAAATATAGGTATCAAATTACAATATATTAGTTTATTGAAGGAAATCAGTTAACAGCTTAGGCAGACGCAAACTTTTCTGCCACATTAAAAAAAATTACATCTGGAATCCAATTACAATCAAAATGTTAACTGAAATGATAATGTAATCGAGTGAAAAAAGCTTAACAAGGAGTTTGGAAGTAAAATCCAACCTAAGTCCTCCCCGTGATCGTGATGGATAATGAGGGTAATCTTAATGAACAAATTGAGCGGTCGGTTGGGATTGTACAAATTCACCTTGCTGGTGTAATATGAGTTACTTGGAGACCTAACTTCAAGGTTCTATGATCGTAATATATATATATATATATATATATATATATATATATATACTACGTGGATCTGAACTTATGTAGTTGTGTATGTTGGCATATGCAAAAGTGTGCGCTTGCAGAGCTCATCCAAAATGGTCCAAGCTAGAAAGTCAGCCCTATGTCAATAAAGCTGCCTAACCAAAAAAACTAACCTGCAAACAAAACAAAAACGGAATGGTTATCAGTTAAAAGTGAAGGGAGTGGTGACCATCTTTCTTTCCTTAAGAGTGCTTATGCCTACGTGTATGATATAAAGTTAATGGGCTCAAGCTTATGTATCGGTGATATGGATGTAACGCGTAAGTGCCTGAAAGTGGTAGCAAATACAAATGAAGGGAGTGGTGAACATCTACCTTCCTAATGAAGCTAGTATACCTATTCGTATACCGTGGAATGGATAAGTGAAAACCTATGTATTACTGATATGCATGCAACTTATACTTGTCCCAGGTGCGACGTCTGCATGCATAGACTGAGTGTCTATGCAGTGGGTGTATACGTTTCGAAACGACATTCTTTGTACCAGTAGAATTACCAAACTTCAAAAATAAGGTTTTACCAAACACAAATAGTTGATACACCATACTAAGAGTTCAGAAATAAGTTCATACAAAAATAAAAGTTTAACATTCCACGTAAAATATCAATCCTTTCAAGAAACCAGACTTATTATTACTGTGTTGACAAATGCTAATTCAATGAAAACTTAGTTCATAAATATCTACTAATTTGAATTCGAACCCTTAGTTTAAAGAAAGATATACACTGTAAAGTTCATTTTTTTAAAACCCTAATAGATTTATTGTACCTAAATCAATAGAATTTATCTAAAACTAAACATTAAGTATATGAAACTATTTAAATAGTTCACTTGATATTGTTTGGCTTGTATCTTCCCATTGAGGTTTAAGACTGCAATTGATCAGTCTGTTATTGGCATATGTGCATACTGTGCGTATGCCTCGATATTGCCTTAATTCACAAGCTCTTATAAGCAAAGATGAATAACAGATTGATCAATTGCAGTCTTAAACCTCAATGGGAAGATACAAGCCAAACACTACCAAGTGAATTTATATCCATCCCATTACACAAGCAAGTGGCTATCAGGAATCAGTAGCTGAGTGAATAACGCGATGGCGTTTGAAGCGAATGGTACTGGGTTCGGGTCCCACAGTGAACGTCAACTCAGATGCAGGTACATCCAGCTGACGAGTCCCGAATAGGACGAAACGCGCGTTAAACTGGATTCCACTGCTAGTCACTGTACGTGTTTGCTCATTTCTGTTTGTGTTTATTTTCTTAAACAGTCGTGTTGCAATAACATTAGAAAAAAATGAAAGTGTTAAATTTAATTTAAACAGCTAAGATAAATGTTTTATATGACGTGAGAGTTTTTCATTATTTTATTTCTCTGTAGAAATTAGATTATTTAAATTCACATTAGATGAACTATACTACTGAAAACAGTCAACTCTATTAAAATTCATCGGCGAGACGACCTTTGGACGAATCTTAAGTGGCCTTGAGAAATATTAGCCAATCAGCACGCAGTCAGTATAGAGTAAAAATATCTTATACAAAACCAAGGAAATAAAGTGGATACACTTCTTATACGTGGTCCAAAAATTTGTCAAGGTTAGAAAGAGGTTCAGAGGTTCTAAAATATTAATGCATGCAGTAGAGGAAATCATCCATACGGCTACGGAATAGTCGGCATCTGGAGCCATGATAAAGTCTCAAAAACTCTTTCAGCCTCGACCACATAGCTTCAATATTGTGCTTCAATATGTGCACTCTGGTTGTTGAGTGCACAAAATTCTACTTGTGGATAACGACACGATGCACATAACCAAGCATATGTAGGAGTCTGTACGCTCTCCAAACATCCGTATATATTGTAGTGCCTGGTTGCAGCCAGTGTTACTGGTGCTTTCATTATCCAGTTTGCAATAATTGTCGTAATTTGCCTTAGTTAGGAATTATATATGGGATTTTCATCACGAACTGACATAAGTTATAATGCCAAAAATTTATTTAGCCAAATGGATGAATGGCTTTCGCGTTAAAATCCGAAATCTATTATCTATTATAGTCTCGCCGTTTCATTTCTTATAGTCGCTCAATTATCACATTTTGTACAAAATTCCCTGTGAACCGATCGTACGTTAGCATTAAGCACTGAAGTTGGCGCCGTAACCTTGAAATCTCTCAGACGCTTCTGACTGGCTCGTCCATAAATTAAAGTCTCGCCAATTCATCAATTTAAATATATATATATGAGAAAAGTAGTTTTTAAAACACCAATGTATTCATTGTGTTCTCATGAATGAATGAATGAATGAATGAATGAATGAATAAAATGTACAAAATACATATCATTATTCAAAAGAACACTAATACAATAGAAATAATAACAAAATTTAACTAAATATTGATAAATATTATTATTCATACATTTCATTGTTTATGATGCATCATTCATTGAATAAGCTTAGATATTGATGTATCAAAACTTATGAAATATCACGTTGGAAACGGATAAATGAGAAAAAACTCTCTTATATTCATGATATTCCAAATGTTGTATCATTGTGTATTGATTGATTAAATCATAGACTTTAATTATATTGTAGTGAACAGAAAACGGGTGGGGACAATCGAATGCGTTTGACACAAACTTACAGGACTGTGTTAATAAAATCTAACAATCATAAAGTAAATGCTTAATTTGCAAAATGTCCATCAATTGTCTTATAATGACTCAGACTTCATTGTTCTTGCATTTTCATACAAATTGCATTCTGTTTCGATTCTTTACTGTTCGATCCTCTTGTCTCTTTGCTGCCAGACCTTCTATTCACGACTAACATCATATACTACTTATGTCAATATAAGTAGCACACACACCACAATATCTCTTAATTTGATGAGCTAATTTTAATAAAAGTATATTACAAAATTTAATAGTTGAGGTTATGAAACAATTGAAGCTAGACCACCATGGAAAACCTGGAAGCACTGGACGGCTGTTTTGTCCTATTATGGGACTCCTTAGCAGTGCGCATCCACGATCCCACCTCGTGAGATTCGAACCCAGGACCTATCGGTCTCTTGTGCGAGCGCTTAACCTCAAGAGGTATTCCCTGGATTTTTAGTGGGAAGCCATGACCAGTGAAGTTCAACTGGGTCTGTTGTGAGATAGCAAATCACTGAAGATAATGGTGGATGTGTCGCTCATTTTCGTGTATTAGTTAAAGTTAGGCATTAGTACCGTTGGATGCCGGCTCAGCGGTCTAATGGTTAGGTGCTCGCGTGCGAGAACGATAGATTCTGGGTTCGGATCTCTCGAACCGGGATGGTGAATACACCGTTGAGGAGTCTCACAATAGGACAAAACGGCCGTCCAGTAATTCCAGGTTTTCCATGGCGGTCTAGCTTCAATAGACTCATGATCTCAACTATTAAAATTACTAAAATATCCACCACACCCCTTCTGATATATTACAAATCTTTTTTGTGTATATGATCTGTTCAATGAATATACAAATAATGAGTTAACGTGATATTTATAGTCATATGTAGTGTAAATTTCTTACACAGGAAATTCATGAAATGTTATAGACTATTGATGAGAGAAATGATAGTTGTTTTCAAAGTGATCAAGTATTTTAATGAATGCTGTGGAAGCTTGTAAAGTGGATGTCTTATAACAATGTGGCTTAGTATTCAATGGGAATAGTCCATGACTATCATATAATGTACATATTCAATAAACTGATATGGACATCCTTAGGCGGTTAAGGGATCGTGTGTGCTCGAATGAATATGACTCTTCATATACAGCAATTATTTTTGGTAAGTTGCTGGTATGTGATTTGATTACACACTAGATCATCCAATACAATAACCTGATTTTGACCTTTGTGATTCTGTCTTTATTCTTCATATGTTACATGGTGATGTGAGAACGGCTTCGGAATGATAAAGAAATGATAAAACGTAAGAAAATGAAGTAATTTTGATCCTTAAACTCCAAGTAATCCATAAAATATTATAAACAGTGAAAACAGAAGTTTGACAAATCCGTTGTCAAGATTGAGAAGTATTTAAAAAGGGATAACATTGATATTCATCTTAGGGACCTCATTTGTCATATTTAATGGACAAGGTAGTACGGTATTGTACAGTTGTGTGCGTCCTATAATGGTTGTAACCTGAAATCTTGAAAGAGATCAGTTGTTGGTCGTAACGTCCTAGACTGTAATTCTGAGTCACGGAGGTTTGAATCCCATAAGGGAGCATCAGCAGTCTCAAGATTACAGGTATGCCTTTCTGACAATTACTGACTAGCTCGAAAGTAAAATTCAAGGCTTCCTACCGACTCCTCCAACTACCGAACATAGGAAATTTAATTTATAATATAAAATTGATAACTATTTTGAGGAGTGTTTATCAACGTTAACAACGTTGAATGCTAATAAATAACTGTACAAACGCATAAAACTCAACTAACCATTACACTAGCTAAATAAAAATGGTATCTGTTTGCCTTCTGTAATCTTACTGAATACAAAAATCTACCTCACTAATATAGTGAGGTTAATCTGAATGTTTCTGAAAACTACTTGAATCGTCCACTTGACTTGGCCTAGTGAGATTGAAATTTTCCCAGGAAAAAATATATTTTTTTCAACGTTTTATTTCGCAAAAATATGAAAATGATTGAGTATTTGTTCATTTAAACTGTATGTAAATGACAAGAAACCAATGTCATAAACATGAATATGTCTCATTATTATTATTAAATGGATGTCAGGATTTATTCCATTGTTCATAATCTTTTATATTTAGTTGTGATATTACCATAATAGATCGAAACAATTATCTACTGGCCATTTATTTAAAATGAAGTTATATTGTGATGTGTGCTACTGATGACGCGAGATATAAGTACTATGTATCATCAAACGAAAGTGAAATGCCTGGCGGTAGAAGATTAAAACAATCGAAGAATAGAGGACAAGAACAGAAAACAAGTGGTGTGGAAATGAAGGAACAATAAAGTCTGAGACGATTGACTGACATTTTGCAAATGAAGTACTTATTGTGTAGTTCTCAGATTTTACTAAGACATTCTGTAGATTTGTGTTCAAATACATTCGATTGTCCTCACTTGTTTGTTCTCGTTCACAACATTTGGTGTCAGTGGCAACCAGAAGGGGTAAGAGTGCTATTCTGTGGATGCTGTTGCGGACCTGAGGCCGAGGCGTTAGTTGGGGCGGTCTGGTGCAGGGAGGCGTTGGCTTTAGCAGGTGCTGTCGACGGATGGAAGCTGTGGGACGTGCGGCCGCTGGGCGGACATAGAATGTATATGGCTCAGCAGGTCGCTGGATCACAGGCGTTGAATGTCCCGGGTGGGTATTTGATGTTGTTGGCCCGACGGGGTCGACGTGCTATGAAGGTCGGAGCGCCGCGAACTCGAACTTTTGACGGAGGGTTGGGCACAGACTGTAGAAAAGGAGAAAAGGCACGGCGAGCAGAACCACCGCAAGAATGACTGCTTTAAAGGGGGAAGAGTGTGGTGTGTGTAAGTGATGTCTATAGATATAAGTAGTATGTATCATCAGTCGGAAGTGAATTACCTGGTGGCAGAAGGCTACGAAAATCGAAGAAAAGAGAACAGTCGTGTGGGAACGAAAGAACAATGAAGTCTGAAACGATTGATTGACATTTTGCAAGAGGAACAGTCAAGTATGAGACAATTGACATTTTGCAGATGAAGTTATTGTATGGTTCTCAGATTTTACTAAGGGATTCTGTCTTTGTTAACTATAACATAGTTTGATCCTAAAGACATTCAGAAATTGGCTGTATTCATTTAGTAATTTGCTTCTGATTGGTCATTGAGTGGCGTCCAATGTCATGTATGTCAAGTCTTACAGGAGGTTATTCGCTTCCCAAGCAGGACCGTGGTGACACGTACGACTCTAAGTCTGGGTGACATGAGGTACAGTCCTTCAGGGAGCATCAGTTCCCTCAAGACTACAGGTACATCTTAAGTGCTAAAAAAGTAGATCAATTAATGTTTTCTGTTGACTACCTCCAACTACTTTACATCAGATTAAGTAATTGAATAGATAGTGAAGTTGATTAATTAATAGTTTATACTGAATTAGAAAATATCAATACAGAACAAATCGATTTGAAAATAAGTATATTGAGATATAGTAATGAAATATCTTTTGTGTAAAAGAAATTGGTATTTACCCCTATTTTTTTCTTTCAAGTTCTGTCAAAATGTAGATACTGGTGTGATATGATCTAAAGGATCTAGCAGTTAGGTCTTAATTCATTAGAGAGTGAGTGATTTGGAAGCTAATCTCCTTCTATCGTTTACAAAATTTGATCATTTTTATTTTTCTGCTAATATTTTGTACACTAACATGTCATTTTATCAGAAGTAGAATCTATTCACCTGGCCAATGATTTCATCTAAAATTATTCAGGAGCTTACGTCAATTAGCTGATCTTGTAGGTGGCCATCGTTCGACCACATCGTATCGTTGCATGTCGTCTACAGACTGATATTCCGTTCATTCATTTTAACAAGTAAAAGCTTTATTCACTTATTAAAACCTATTTTATGCCACTATGTTTGGTTTCTGAATAGAAAAGATTATTTTACGATTAGTTAGGGGAAGCCCAGTTGATTATTCATTGTGTGAATAATTTCACTTTTCATTCACAATACTTTGACAATTAATAATTATTGATCTTGGATAGAAAACAAGTTCTTTTTTTCTTTCATAGAACTACAATGTGATCATATAGGACACGTTAAATCATGGATCTACTGAATCTGGAAATTTGAAATATTGTAACTAAGTGACTGAATGAAACTACGTTTAGCTATGAAGTTTAATAAGTCTTGCGGATTGAACGCTATATTCGTCTCCTAAGCTATTCTGTAACCCCCAAGCTAGAACTATACAGCGACCTGAACACGAGAGGGAAGACTCAAAGTATGCGAGAAGTAGTTTACTCCAAGGTTCATTTTAATACAGAAAATACAGGGTTTTGTAATATTTCAAATGTCCTTGGATTGCTAGAAGATTCTGGAATGCTACTAGACATAGTAGTAGTGTAGTAGCCAACCAATCAGAGCCTTTGCATGTGACGTTTCGGTTCCTTGATATTTTTGGCTAAAACTTCAAGTGAACGCTGATTGGATGAAACACTTCTTAGTGTTTCCTGATGCTTGCTTGTCTTTTGCAAGCAATTTTCTGGATCACCCCAACATATTTCCAAGTTCGATCTTGTGTTGTATAGTTATTGGTGTACAATATGAACTTGCTTCAAATTAAAACAAACTACTTAAATGAAGATATTTAATTTTCAATAACCTTACAAGTGATATCAATTCATAATAAAAAATATTCGAGTTATTTCGTTTAATAATAATCATGAAATTTAACATTTTTGTTTAGACAATTTAGCAAATTAATGAATGTAAACAACTTTGTTATTTTGTGTATCTACGGCTTCATAAAGCGATCTATGTTAGATAAACATTGAAGACCTGGAAGGATTGAACAATTGTTTCGTTCTAGTATGTGACTCATTAGCAGGGCTCATTTATATGACTCTACAACTGGGAGTCGAACCCGAAAACCTGTAGTCATGAGCAAACGCTTAACCTCTAGATCACTAAACCAGGATATATGTATATCATCGTTAAATAGAGGAATGTAATCTTTAAGGATTAGATCAATTGAACTACTATTGAACAAATTTAATGATAATGAATTTATTCTTAGGTCATTAGGAAAGAATTTCATTTTATTCAATGGATATTTTCACCAACAATCAATTCATAAATAGAGAGTAGAATAAAAGCTGTATACTTTACGAACGTAACATTTTGAATGAAGTTTTGTAAATGTTTTTAGTTTAAATGTATGAAAATTAGATTATTCCTAATGTAACACTTAAAAATCAGGATTAATGAACTTTATTTGTTATTTTGTCGCCATAGTAAAACGTTTTTCTTTTCTTTTTCATTACAACAATAATACTGATATTATTAGAAGGGGTTTTTGTGGATATTATAATAATTTCAATCGTTGAGATCATGAGTCAATTGAAGTTAGACCACCATGGAAAACCTCGAAGCATTGGATGTCATTGAGCGACATATCCACCATTGTCTTCAGTGATTTGTTATCTCACAACAGACCTGGTTGAACTCCATTAGTCACGGCTTCTCGTTAGAACTTCAGGAAATAACTCTTGAAGCCAGCAACTAGTGAACATACAGTGATTATTATCAGAAGGGATATTTTAGGATATTATAGTAATTCCCATAGTTGGGATCATGAGTTAATTAAAAATAATATTGATGTTTATCTACAATTGTTTGATCACCGAGTAATCATAAATTTCATGTTTGTCTAGTCTTTCATATTACTGATCGTATTTGACCGATCAAGTCACAATGTAAGGACTGTTCTAAGTGATTCAACATTATATGAGTTATACTGATTTGTTAGATGGATGGGATTAGTTGGTAGAAAATCCTACTTTACCTATATTTCATATTAGTCGGCAGTCATTAGTAAGACACATCTACAATTTTGAGTCAGCTGATACTCTCTGTGAGATTTGAACCCGTACCATTCAATTTATTGATGTTCGCTTAGTTTATAATAGTAGCAGACTTCTTCCTCCAACATAAATAATATCGAAAGACAATCTTATCACGGTAATCTGCACACGGTACAGCAGTCATTTGATTATCGCAGTCAGAAATAAATGAGCTTTGCTAAAATCCTCTGAGAACCGATCGTACATTGACCATCAGGTGCTGAAATTGGCTCTGTGACCTTGAAATCCCTCAAACACTTCTGATTGACTAATCCATAAATTATAGTTTCACCCAAATGTTCACTGTACAATTTTCTACAATAACATTTTCAATTTTAATTACATAATTTCCATTCCAATAGTTGAAATCATGAGTTAATTGAAGCTAGACCACCACAAAAGCACTGAGCGGCCGTTTCGCCCTAGTACAGGACTCCTCGACAGCGCACATCCACGACCCCGCCGCCCGCGAGATTCGAACCCAGAGCCTACGAGTGTCGCGCGCGAGCACCCAACCACTAGACCACTGAGCCGGCATCCAACGCTGTTAATGCCGTGACCAGTGAAGTTCATCCAGGTTTGTTGTGAGATTTCAGCTCACTAAAGACAATGGTGACGGTGGCGCGATTTTGTGGACTGGTTGAAGTTACCCATTAACATTGTTGGACGCCGGCCGGCTCAGTGGCCTAGTGGTTAGGCGCTCAAGCGCGAGACTGACAGGTTCTGGGTTTGAGTCTCGCATCGGGGCGGGGTCGCGGTTGGGCACTGCTGAGGGGTCCTATACTAGGGTGAGACGGCCGTCCAGTGTTTCTATGTTTTCCATGGTTATCTAGCTTCAAATGACTCATGATTTCAACTACTGAAATTTCTAAAATCTCCATAAAACCCCTTTTGATAATAATCTTTATTTATCTTAATTAATTTTGATTTTGACAGTAAGCGCATAGAACAGTTACTCATATCGATATAATCAGGGTTAATTTAGCTTTTCATTTGACTTCATAATATATAAACTATTACCAACAAGTTATCAAAAGAATAGGATGTATTAGATATACCATGAATACTTTTCTAAGGAAAAAAAGAGACAATTCATTACAACATAAATGTAGACGGATGGATTAGGGGGGGTTTAGGAATTAGACAATGAACAATATTCAATACACAATTTTAGTTAAGACAAAATAATAAACAACACATATCATATATTGTGAAACGGACACCCAATACAATAAAATAAAATTTTCTTATCAATGAAGTTTCTTTCTTTTATAATCTTTATATCTAGATACTCATGAGTAATATAGATTATCTTATACAAAAACCAACCAAACAGGAATTCAGTTTCCGGATTAACATTTATGTAGGATATTAGTTAATAACTTTTATTTTATGATAGCCATTACTATGGTTGTATAAATGTAATCTGATAAATTACTATGTATATTTATCAATGTTACGATAAGAAATTGTGTTGATTATCAGTATAGAAACATCTTTGTTGGTAATTATTTAGTAACTATATAGAAATTTAACACTAATCCACAAAATTTTCCCTATGTGGTTTTATGAGCTATGTATACATAAAAATCCAACGAACTAAGGCCTAATTAATCAACTACCATTGATTAGTAACCAATATCTTGTTTGGTTAGTCTAGCTTTTTTTATTATTGATTGAATCCTATCTATCGAATTGTAATATGGTCACCAGTCTAAGTGACTTGATATCTCTCGTAGTTGGAGTTAGTCAACAAAAAACACTGTTTGATCTAGGTTTCATGTTACTTAACACACGATAGCAAGGTGCTCCCTAGTTGATTTGTTCATGTGTCATCGACCACTGAGCTGTCCGATCTGTGACTGACCTCTAATCAGAGTTGAGATATATTTACAACTGATCGATCACTGAGAAGTGATTGGTGTCATGTATGCTAAGTTTATTATTAGTGTAGATCAAGTTTTATAAATCACGTTGGATTTTGGCCACTTGCTTAAGTAACTTAACATCGTGCACAGTATGTTTGGATGTATTGTGATAGAAAATTTTTCATAAGTTTCATATTTTCAACTGAATATTGTATCTTTCTTAGTTGTGTAAGGTTGTATACGAAATTATATTTGTGTTCTATGTGTTGTTTATATGTACCACTTGTACGTAATACATTGCATGACACAATAATATATATATACTTTGGCCTATCCCTAACCATGTGCTGTTAACTCATTCTCTTAATTTTACTCTGTTGATTGCGGCCTCTGACGAAACATTATGATAACTTTGTAGATATTTCAGGGCGCTCTGCACTCTGAAGAACTATTGGCTCTTCTTATGTCAAAACATTTGGGTTATATAAGGAAACGAAGCGAAACGAAACCAAGTGATGCGCTGCGGAAAAGGCGAGTGATCCAACTCCGCTAAGTGTCACTTCGGTTCTTTTCGCTTCGTTTTCTTCACTTCGTTTCTCTGACTATCTGTTCGGATCAATAAATGTATGAAATATATATATTCAAAATTCATTCCCGTATTTAGCTTATTTCATCCCGTTATTTTCTAACGCGAATTAAGTCGACAAAAATACACGAGTGTCAGAGGGATGTATATTTTGATAAAAATCAGGATAAGATTCAATGCGAGCCAGATATAGTGCCACTAAAAGTCACAACATTTTTTACCAATTCCACCTGTTGGGACACTACAGATGTTAAATGATCGATGCTATTCAGCGAAAAAACCTAAATATATGTTACTCGCGAGTTGACGTCCGTCAGTGTGACATACCTGGAATCTTGAGGGAATCAACCAAATCACTGACTGAAAAAACTTTTTGAAACTGATTAAGACAGTAGCTAGAGTTCATTCGGCTTATGATGTCAATTAGGAATCACAAAATCTCCAGAACATAAAAGTCAACATTCTTCAACACACAATCCTAGTTAATTATCGTTGGCGTTTGTGTATCCTATGTTGTTCGCTTTGATATATCCATTTCATCATTAGTTTCATATGAATTGTGGCTAGCAGTGGGAACTAAGACGCATGTTACGTCCTATTTCGAGCTCATCAGATTGATTTAACTGCTGCATTCGTGTTGATGTCTACATCAGGGCTCGAATCCGACATCTTTACATGTTATTTGACTAGTTTATTGATGAAGTTACGGAAATGAACCGGAATTTTTTAAGTAAGACATTTTTCATTCAAAAGCTATTCGTTTATTTTCGGAATAATTATTTTATGATGACTTTCACTACAAATCGAGATTAGCTGAAAAAACATTGATAAATGGGGTTGGATGTGTATTGAATTAAACAAGTGTCTGATTTTACCTTTTTATGCTTTACACCAAGAACTGAATTTTGTTTGAAAACTGTTGAAAATTAGAAAACACTGGACAACTGCAAAGTTCTAATATGGGACCTCATTAAAGAACTCATTCATAATCTCATTGATGACCAAATTCAAGACTTTCAGTTCTCGCTCACAATTAAAAGTATACATCTACGACGATATATGGTATTGGACTTAGAGTTTCCTGATCCTTTAAAGAAAAAAATGTTAGTCAGTTATTTAGGGAAAAACAAATATGTAATTATCTAGCTTTAGCCATTTTTTTAATGATGACATGTGGTTCACAATGATTCCCAGTGCTTAATAACTGTTTTACATACGGTTGACCTAAATTTACTGGCTTCAGTTTGCCAGAAGATTATCGTTAGGTATAATGAAATCAACTATAGTTTATGCAACATATTTACAAAAAATACTTTAATGAATAAAATCATTTATTTATTGTGTTGCATTAATCTCTCGGTTAAAATTGAAGGTAATTAAATTAATTTACTTACAAGTAGTATATAATATAACATTAAAAATGACGATGGAAAAAGTTGTAAAATAGCTGTTTTGTGTTGTCTATTTTAGAAAAAATCTAAATATAACTTTAAATAGTCTCATAAAAAGAGAACAGCAAATCAATCTTTACATAATATTGCACCTTTTAGATAAACATTCACCATTTTGTTTGGCTAAGACATTGTCCACGTCACAAAAACTGGAGTATATTTATGTATATCCTTTACAAATTAAAAAACAAGAATAAATTTTCCTTACAACCTAGAAGACAGGAAATAAACATGATGTTGTCAAGTGTGTTCATTTCCAATGATCAACTTCATAAAAAATAATTAGTCAGGATAAAATTATGTTACGATTGTATTTGGTTCATATTGTTCACTATCAATTAATGAACCACCCATATTTGTAACACCTGAATCAGTTTGTCGAAAACTTCCAGTTGTTGAACTTTCATGTTTTGAAATATTACTTACATGTAATAAATCTGGTGAATAGTCTACTGAAATATTATTATTATTAGAAGTATTGCTGTTAGGGCTATTTAAGATCATATATTTACGTGTATTTGCTTGTTGTGGTGATCCATGCGGTGTTGAATAAATTGATGAATCACCTCCAAGCATATATATTAAATGTTTCGGTGGAGGAGGTAATGGTGGTGGTGAATTATTCCTAATTTGTTGATTTTGTTGAATACGAGTCAAATTCATATTTGGCGTTGTGATCAATTTTGTTGGTTGAATTAAAGATGATGGATTCGACATATGAATACTAGTATTATTATTAATTGACTTGGTTGAATCATGCGGTAATATTTTATTCTGTAATCGACAAGGATGACGTGATCTTGGTGAGTATGTTAAACTAGCCATATTTGTTTTTGGTTCTACATATGAATTCATTGGATATTTTGTTGTAAAACTATTACAATTATTATTACGTTGTTGTTGTTGTTGTTGCTGTTGATAATGATGTGATGGATCATAATTTATGATTTCTGGTATACGTTGTAATAATGGAGATGGTAACGTTGATGGTGTAGATCGATGTGTTCTATACTGTTGATTTAATCTATAAACAGTTTGTTTCGATCGAAATTTTGGTGATAAAAGTACATCAGATATTGTATGTGATATAGGTAATGGTGATATATTCTTACTTGTTTGTCCACTATCTGTTGGTGTTTTCATTTGATATGTATATAATTTTTTTCTATTTCCATTTTCAATATTTATATCAACATGATTATTGTCATTATCATGATCATTAACACAGGCATCATCATCATTACTGTCACCATTATCATGATCATCAATACCATCGTTATCATCATCGTCATCATCATTATCATCATCTCTATGTTGATTACATTCATAATTATCTTGATATTCAATAAATTTTTCATTGATTTCATGAAGTTTCATTAATTCATTCAATTCATAATTATTATGTTGATATTTAATTATATTTTTTTCAATATTATTAAATTTATAATTATTTATTAATAAATAATTTGTTTCACATAAATGTACAGAGAAAATAATTAATTGAATTAAAAAATCACCAAATAAATTATTCATTTCTATAAATAACCAATTTTGACGTGTTGGCCAAAAGGATTCAGTTGCTATGGCTGCTGATGATATTACTGGTGTTGTTGCTGGTAGTGGTGGTGGTGGTGGTGCTGTTGTTGTTGTTGCTATGGAGGATAAACTTGGTATAAATTGATTTTTTGATTGATTATTAATTAATAAACATTCTAAACGATTAATTGAATTTGTCATTAAATATGGTATGGTACAACATAATTGTATAATACCTATAATTAATATTAATATACTATCTTGTATTAAATAAATTAAACAATATTTAATTATATTTATATATAATTGATTAAATTTTATATTTTTTTTATTATTAAAATGAATATTATGTAATATTATATGATTGAATTCATATTTCATTTTAATTAAACGTATTATTAATAATAATAAACATACAATCATTGTACAACATGGTATAACAAAACTAATTGCTGCAAAACAATATTCATATAATGTTTGACCAGTTTTATTTAATAAACGCCATGCTGGATAATATTTTTCATGATTATTATTACTATTACTATTACTACGACGACTACTACTACTAACTGTACTACTAATTTGTTCGACATTAGTAGTAGTTGTTGTATATTGATTAAATAATTTAATTTTTAAATTAATTCCAATTAATTGATATGACCATACTTGTGGTAAACAAATTGCTAATGAACATGTAATTAATAAACTTATTATTAATATTAAACGTCCAATTAAAGTACAATTCATTTTTTTCATATTAATTATACTACTTAAATTAATATTTTCATTTTTTGATTTATTTTTAATTATTTGTTGATTTATTATTTTTATATTATGATTATAATTTGGTTTACAAATAAAACATACATAATCTTCTGACCAATTATAATTAATTGATTTACATATTGGACATTTTTGTATTGAACATAAATTGGCGGTAAATTTGAATAGATTTTGAAAGATTGATTTGATTGGTTGATTTTGTTGTTTATGATCATTCAGTAATATACCTGTACTATTATTATTATTATGATTGTGATTATGATTATTCAATGTAGTTAAACAATGATCATCATTTAAATTCTGTTTTATTAATGTATATAAATAATTTATATAATATCCAAATGATTTTTTTAATGGATTCATATATAATTCATTTAATATATAAATACGATTAATTAATAAACCTATAATTAACCAACATAATGTTAAACGTAATACAATTTGCATTGTTAACATAGCTGGTAATTGTGTGATAAATTTCGGTGTATTATTATTATTATTATTATTATCATTCAATATATCTATATATGAAGATGTTAAATTCTTATTCATTATATTATAATATCCAAATGACATTGGTATATAACGTGGTAATATAATTAACCATATTAATGATGAATTAATACAAGTTAATATATAGTATACAATTAAATATTGTGATACATTTTGTATATAAGGATGTGTAAATCTAGTATATTTTGGACATGTATAATGTTTTGATTCAATAAATATATTAACAATAGCAAATAAAATAGTTGCAGCCGGTAATAATGGTAAACTAAAATAAAATATAATTTGTATAATTTGTTGTATTTTATCATTATAAATTGTTGTTGTTGTTGTATTATCATTATTCAATTTTTCAATAGAATTCATAAATTGATTTTTAGAATAGATAACAGATGATAAATGTAATTGATGAATTGCTTCATTTAAATTAATTGGTCGTACTGGTTTTAATAACCAATCTTGTATTAATAAACCAGTATTTGTAAATGTCCAATACATACAACTTGGTAAAGTTGCCATTTGATTAAGTTCTTTTTTTAAAAAATAAATTTAAATGAATAGTTTAACAGATTCTAAATATAGATTTATATATATTTTAACGACAACAACAAAAAAAACCCACATTCATTTCAGTAGTATAAAAGGTAACAGAACAAATTTGTTTTACATGTAACTACATCATTTACAATAATATACACATGAAATATAATAATAATGTTGGATTTTATTTAACCAATCAGAATCGAGTAAATATTTTATACAATAACACATTTTTAATAATCATTGGCTAATACTAACTAAATTCTGATTGGATAATACGTTAAGATGAATGGAGAATTTTAAAAAAATTTTGTTTGGTATTAGTGAAGAGAAAAGATGTCAACGAAAAAATATTAATTTCAATGGTTGAGATCTGGAGTCAATTGAAGCTAGACCAACATGGAAAACTTTGAAGCACTGGACGGCCGTTTCGTCCTATGGTAGGACTTCTCAGCAGTGTGCATCCACGATCCAGCTAATGGGATCCGAATCCAGGACCTATCAGTCCCAACCATTGAAATTACTATAATATCCACAAAACCCATCTGATATTAATCAACATATGCTCACTAGTGACTGGCATCAAGAGATATATCCTGGAGTTCTAGTGAGAAGCAGTGACCAGTGGAGTTCAACTGGGTCTGTTGTGAGATAGTAACTCACTGAAGACAATGGTGGATGTGTCACTCAATTTCGTGGATTGGTTCAAGTTAGACATTAACACCGTTGGTTGCCGGTCAGCTCAGTGGTCTGATAGTTAAGCGCTCGCACGCGAGACTGATAAGTACTGGGTTTGAATCTCGCGAGGTGGGGTCGTGGATGCGCACTGTTGAGGAGTTTCACAATGGGACGAAACGGCTGTCCAGTGTTTCCAGGTTTTCCATGGTGGTCTCGCTTCAATTGACTCATGATCCCAACCATTGAAATTACTATAATATCCACAAAACCCATTCTGATATTAGAAAATATTATTTAATGAATAATATCAAAAATGAAATGAAGTTACTTGATAGGTTAACAGAGTTTTTAGATTATATTTAATAGGTGACTAGGAGTAAAATACAAAATAACTATTTCATTTCATATTGAAGGTTTATCGAGTGGATGTATCCGTCTTTTGGTGTTGATATTTCAACTAAGTCTCACATGGTCCCACAAATCAAGCAATTGAGTAAGTAAGGCATTTTGTATTGTGTGACTATCAGTAACTGTCTTCATCAATAATTTAGCTGAATGAACATCTATTATTGATTAGTAACTTCGTTTGAAACGAATGAAAGATAATGTAACTCGAACATCTATCTTGTAGAAAAAATAAACAAGGCTGAATGTTAACTTTTGATGCTAGAGAATGATTATGGTATATTATAAATTTACTGAAGTCATAAAGTGTAAACTGCCAAATTTTAATTTCTGTAATTAAACGTTTTAAAGTGGATGATGTCAACGTGTTTCAGATTTGAGTAAAACCACTAGTTAGTGATCTGTTATTATGAGTTCAATTTTTAGTTAATGTCAACAGTCCTTAAATGATTATATTATTTTCATTGGAATTAAGAACTGATCAATGTTAGACCAACATTGAGAAACAGGAAACACTGGACGGCTGTTTGGTTCTAGAATCGAACTTCCCAGCAAAATGCATACATGATTGCGCATGCGTGAATTAAATCAAGGACCTTCAATTTCGCTCTCAAATACCCAACCACCAGACCACTGAACTGAAATCCAACCCTGTTAATGTCTAGCTTCAATCGGTCTATAATATAAATTACATTATTTATGTTGTATGAAATGATTTCGGTCAACATATTCTGATATTTCTGCCAGTCTATTTGTAATATTATACATACATTAAATTGATAGTCTGAAGACTATTTCTAGGTCGTAACCTTCTTCACAATGTACATTTTTCAATCAAACTAACTATATTAAACTACCAATTGAATATATAATTAATAGTTCACACATAAGTTAGTTTATCTTTTCATTATTTCTACTATCCAGTCATCAAATATCAACGAAAAGGTATATGACTACATTCTCTTCTTAATAATAGTAGTCGCATAAATACAAATCAGAATACAGTGTAAGCTTATTATATACACATACTAGTCTTTCTATAAATGACAAATTTTTGTAAGTAACAAATTTAGAAGTGTTTAACTCATCTTTCTCATGTTCGCGGGTGAGACCGATAGGTCCTGCGTCCGAATCCCACGAGACGGGATTGTGAATGCGCACTGTTGAGGAGTCCTATACTAGGAAGAAACGATCATTCAGTAATTCCAGGGTTTCCATACTGGTCTAGCTTCAATTGACTTGTGATTTCAACTATTGGAATTTCTAAAATCTCCACAAAACCTCTTTTGATATACATCAATGTTCATGAAAAAGAAGTAATTTCAATGGGCGGTTTTATTGTTTTGAATAGTTTAGAAAAATAACTAAATGAGTTAACCTATTACAGATTACAAAACAGTTAGTCATCATATATAGGGTGTACAATCTGTTTATCAGTTATTATAAGTATTTGCGTGATTACTGATAACTAATATATATATGTCAACTATAAATGGATACAAAAAAATACATAAAAACACAAGTGTATAACTTACCATGTTTCTCAAAAGAGAAAAGTTTTTTTTTATTATAAAACATCAATACAGTGAGGGAGGAGGGGGGTGGATGTGACATTTTTGTTGATAGTTGATAGAAATTCTAAAGAAATAAAATGTTTAACAGAAATAACAAATACGTTTGTGTGTATATATATATATGCGTGGGATAAATGAAAGTTAAGTGAGCTGTACACACTTAATCGTTACTATGTAATATAGCACTGGTGCTAATCTATAACTGTTTACAACTTTACAAAGTGACTGATACCTAATACAATTTTAGTGAAACTCGTTAAATATAAGTAAATACAGAGAGAGAGAAGATTGGAATATTATAAATAAGCACAATGTTTACAATGTTATTTAGAATAGATTATTTCAGAGCTGCTTCAATACTAGTTCTCTAGTAAAAAAGAATGAATTGTACTAACTATGTATACTTAAGTCTTAAGCTACTTATTGACAAGTTTCTTTTTGTTTTCAACATTAAAAAAAGATTGATTTCACTGGGGAATATAAATGTTAAATGGTTTGATTACTGCAAAGGAATACTTTATCTTGATGTCAACGCTAGTAAAACGTTAAGAAAGACACTTAACAATGGAATATGAGGCAAAAGGAAGTATTATGTTTCATTTGGTAATTCACGTATATTTTTGATTTTCTGGGTGAATTTTGTTTAAAATCAGTAAATAAAATCATAATCCTTGGTACGGCCGGGAGTGGGGAGACTCAGCTCTCCTTCTCTCTCTCCCTCTCTCTCTCTCGAACTGTTCTCAAGTGGCCGCGAGTGTACAGTCACTGTCAGAAAAGTCCTAATTACTGCATTCTCAAGGCGCGGGTGTTGTTTACGAAACTGAAAGAACAAAACACGAATATCGGGCGTTTTAATCAGGTTAGTGGGTACGGAGGATTCACCTAGGGGAGCTGGAAAACCCTGATTCCAAACCAATAGTGCCTATGGGTTCCCGGATTCTGAGGGAATAAATGACGTATGAATCTATTGTTGGCCAATGGCTACCATGAGACTGTATCTCCTAACGTTGTTGCACTGCCTTACGGATAAGACGTTTGGTGTGGCTCCCTAAGGAAACTACCCACTTCTGTTTGGGCATCCGGATAATATCCCAGACCTCACACAATTCGAATGACGAATTGTATCGCATATGTATTTGGTGCCACCTTGTACCAATATTTATGTGTTTAAATAAATAAACAAATAACAAATGGTACCAAGCATTTCAGTAGTAAAATATGTTAGTGAAGTAGTATAAGTGATACTTATGACAGTTATTATAGGGTAAATCTGTATGTAATTAAATGTGTTTGTTTTTCATTTAACCTGATCATATTGTAGTATATAATTACGTAACTGAATTGATTAAATAATAGGAAATATAATAAAGAAATCAAACAAGTTCCCACTGAATCAGTTCTACGTTTTGTAGGTATATTTCAATTAACATGAAGAGAAAAAATATAAACAAGTATTTCATTTTAGTATATGACTTTTCATTTATGTGTATCAATGACCATGATAGAGATCTAACTTAGGATTTATAGGTTTTACAAAAGGCATGTAGTCTTTGTGTATCCAAGTTAGTGTTATACACGAGGATTGATGTTCCTCAGTTTTATCGTTATGGTTATAGTGAGTATGCACTACTGCGTAGTTTCATAGGAGGATGAAACATCTACATGTTATTATTGAAATAGTTAATTTCACTTTAATGTTTTACATATCTAAACTCAATTAATTATTGACATTAGTTAGATGAACATTTATTGTCATCAATAATATCTATTTTAATACCAATATGACTGAACTTCCTATGCTCCATTGGGAGTAACAGGCGTAAGTAAGTAAGTAAAGGCTGAAGTTTACAGGTAATGTCTTCTCGTTCTATAGCATACCTAATATTGTGGAAGTTATGTTTACATTATCAACAGAATGTAATGTGAAATATTGAAAAAGGAATCGAACAGTGACCAGTCATAGTTATTTTTCTGTTCATTGTACACATTTTACATCATTTGAAGAACTCAGTTCCCTGTGATAGCTGGAAACTTATACATTAGCATACCTGAAAAATTAATAAAATCTACATGCCTAGGATGATTTTCAATAATCACTGATTATAAGATTACCTAGAGATGATATATTCAGGATATTGAAAAATGTAACTATTTATGTTTTTTATTCAGTACTGTTGAGAATTATCTAACCATGAATTAAAATGTCTGCATATATCTATCTATCTATCTATCTATCTATCTATCTATCTATCTATCTATCTATCTATCTATCTATCTATCTATCTATCTATCTATCTATCTATCTATCTATCTATCTATCTATCTATCTATCTATCTATCTATCTATCTATCTATCTATCTATCTATCTATCTATCTATCTATCTATCTATCTATCTATCTATCTATCTATCTATCTATCTATCTATCTATCTATCTATCTATCTATCTATCTATCTATCTATCTATCTATCTATCTATCTATCTATCTATCTATCTATCTATCTATCTATCTATCTATCTATCTATCTATCTATCTATCTATCTATCTATCTATCTATCTATCTATCTATCTATCTATCTATCTATCTATCTATCTATCTATCTATCTATCTATCTATCTATCTATCTATCTATCTATCTATCTATCTATCTATCTATCTATCTATCTATCTATCTATCTATCTATCTATCTATCTATCTATCTATCTATCTATCTATCTATCTATCTATCTATCTATCTATCTATCTATCTATCTATCTATCTATCTATCTATCTATCTATCTATCTATCTATCTATCTATCTATCTATCTATCTATCTATCTATCTATCTATCTATCTATCTATCTATCTATCTATCTATCTATCTATCTATCTATCTATCTATCTATCTATCTATCTATCTATCTATCTATCTATCTATCTATCTATCTATCTATCTATCTATCTATCTATCTATCTATCTATCTATCTATCTATCTATCTATCTATCTATTTATCCCTATCTATATATTTGTATATATTCCTTCTAGAGAATTATCTACCAATTGTTTAATGATAATTACTTGTTGTTCAAATTGAAATTTATTGTTCATAAGAACAAGAACATTAAATCTTTGTATTATAACTTATTATAACATTAATGATTTACCATGTTAATAATATTAAACTTATTAATGAAGATAATTATTGTTTATTTATTCTTTTCTCTATCATGGTGTTTATTTCATTCATCATTTATGATTTGTTATTGTTATTACTATGATTATCCTCTTTGTTTTTTTTTGTTTTTTGAAATGCCATTCAACATTTGTTGCCATAAAATTGATTGAGTCCTTTTTGTTTGTTTTTTTAAAAAAAGGATGGTTCCATTGAAAGTTTACAAGAAAAAAAAAGAGAACAAAAACAACAACCCATCTTTGAATGAATAATAAATGTGTTTTTAATTTTCGTCATAAGATCAAGGCAAGTAATAGATTGTTGTGTAGATATAATCATTAGAGATAAACAATACAATATGAAACGAACTTTATTTTTAGTTGTTATTGTTGTCTTTCCTTTTTTTCTCTAAAAAATATATTTCGGTGGTGATATTCATCGACAATGATTAAGTAGCAATGAATGATCATTGAATAATATTGCTAATTGATAGAAGGAATAAGTTTCATAGTTCATTTTAAAGGATTGATGCTTGTTAGATAATCATTAGAAATTGGGAAGTATTGGCTTCAGGATGAAACTATTCATTGGTGTATATTTACGATCCCATTAGTGTTTGAACTTAGAAACTTTCATTTCAAGTGCATGGACTTAACGTCTAAGCCATTGAGTCAACATCTAATGGTATACATAACAACTCGTGGTTTAGCGTAATCGTTGTAAATCTCTGTACTATAACATAGTGACATGAAACGTTAACAGCTGATCATGAAGCCTAATATGTTGTGACTTGAGACGTTAGTTGATATCACGTGTTGATTTAATAAGTAGGAGTGATAATTATATATGTATATGATCATCTCTTTGTTTATCCCTTGCTTTGAATCCAAAGAGAAGTCAGCAGACAAGCTTGTATTTTAAACTCATATATACAAACATACCGAACTGAGCCATACTATAGAATGGAAAATAATAGTTATACAAAAAAAGTAAAAAATTTCTGTGAAAACGGTAGGATGTGGACAATTGATTGGAAATGAAATAGGGATAATAAGTAGTATAATAACATATAGTTGGTTGAACGAAAGTTTAGGACAAACAGTTATTTAGTAGTTATACTATCAAAATATATATGTCATTAACACTCCATAAAACAGTCCTGGGAATTGTGATTTCTTCAATCTCTGTTCTGATACGTTTTAGTGACCTTATATCTGAATTCAGTTAGATCGTTTCTGATTGTTATTGAAGTAAAAATGTCGCCAATCCTCGTATATAATCGTCGACTTAAATCACGTTGGTGAATAACGAAATTAGATAAATCAAATATGGGAATGGATTTTTGAATATGTATATTTCGTACAATCATTGGTCGGAAAGCGAAGCGAAACAAAATGATGCGCATTGTGTGAGCCAACTCCATTTAATCAAGCGTGGATCGATATTTATAGTCAAACAAGAATAAGTTACAGACATGTGATGAGTAAGATAAGGAATGCACACACATAAGTTTACATGATAAACGGGTCAAAATAGGACTCATGAAGAATGAATAACTTGGTCTGTCTGAAAGCTAGAATAACCCATGTGGGCTTGATATGGAACTAAACCCTACAACGTCATCATAACTCTATTAAAGAGCTCCATATGAAGATGAAATACTTGCTCATTTTTCCTCAGTATTCTATGACATATTAACTGATCTTAAATCGTTCTGAGAATGACCTATATTTTATCAAACTTACTCAAAAAATGAATGACTTTTTCTTGAGAGCTTTCGTGGATCTTTCAGGAACCTTAAGTTTGTACTGATGATGTTGCTCAGAAGAACAATGAAAGCTCCACGACGAAACCATCCGGTTCAGAGAACAAAACTCCATCCAGCTGAGCTACAAATCTTCCCCATAATCTCAGTTTAGTTTCACTCACTTTTCTTTTTATCGTGCATTTTTAACTTTTCATTTCCTCGTTATATTCTTTTTAACTGATCATACGTTAGTTATATTATAATTCAATTTTAATAATTTGTAAAAGTGAGTCTAATTATTAATGGTTTATAATTTTCTGTTGTTAAGATTCAAGATTACAAATGATTAGCCTATGTTACGTTCAATATATATCCTAAACGTTTGTTATAAATTCGTCGATTCCTGAACTCAGTAGGTCAGTGATAATTGAGGGGAAAATATATGGTTAGGATCCAAATATATATATATATATAACTCTGAGATGAATAGTATACACTTACCAGGTCAATTCCAAATCAAACGAAATAAACACCTTGAATTTTCCTACTAGCCACATTCCAAATAATCTAGAGTTTATTTGTCATTAGTTAGAAATGATATGAGCTGGGGAATTGTTGGAAACTAGAGTGTGAACTGGATAGATGCTCACCTACTAAAAGATCATGAATTAAACCAAGGACTTGCAAGTCTTAATGGAAGGCTTATTCTCCTCATGCAGAAATGAGAGAAATGTCCACTTTGATTAGAGAGTTTAGCACCGAATTTTTTATGACTGAGATCTTGATAGTCTAGACTAAGCTAAAATATGACTATTAAAATGCAATTAGTATTACAGACTAATTAATTCATATTTGTTCAAGTATCATTGAGTATAGTATGAACCTTACTAAATAATAAAAGCGACCTATTATATCACTAACGAATAAAGAAGGCAATTCAGCGAAAAATTCCTTTTCGAAGATTTCATTATTTAAGCTGTACAGTCGTATTTACATTCAATTATATTTGCTAAAACAGTAGTTTATAATAAATTAGAATGGTGTTGAATAATTAAAGAAACATAACACCAAAGAAAGCTGTCTTCATGAACATTCAGTTTAAAGAAGATACTGTAGCAGAATTCCCGAGAAATAGACTTTTAAGATTTTTGAGAAAAATATTTTGTTTGGTTGAACTTCATACTATCTTTTCTAATCGGCCTATGATTCGTAGTTGCACCATGGATAAGCTCCTGCTTTGTGCCAAATCAATGGGTATTTATTAGTTGATTAACTCATGGAGCGGAGGTTATTGATGTGTGGGCGCGAATGATAATCATTGGTTGTCTGCTTAGTCAGACATGTAGATAGTGTGACAGGTGTCAGATGAGTTATATATTTCCCTCTCATTATTATTACTACTCACTTATTATTGATTGTTCATTGTTGTTGGATTGTGTCGGATATTCGTATGGAAATATATTTGCGTTCTAATCAGGCTAATCACGTGTTCTTGACCTGAGTTGTGTTGAAGTCCTGTAGAATAGATACTGGGAGGGAATCTAGTGTAGATATTCGTCTATGGTGGATTTACGCCCCACACGTGTAAACGTGGAAAAATTAACCGTTGTAACAGTTATATTGGCCTCACAAAGTGAGCTCTCTCGAAGCGCACCTCCGATTATTACCCTGCCCGGTTTTTTTAAAGGATTATAGAAGCCAGTTAAAAGCTCAGTCTAGGAGTTTCTGATTAGTTATGGTCGCTAAACTTCACCAGAAGCATGTTTTAAAGTCATACATACAGTCAGAAAAGTCGGCTCAAGAGGAATGCAAATGAACAACTTATGTACTGCCGAGGCTATTGCTATCTACTACTTTAAGCCTAACCATTGCATACAAAAAACGGTATGTTCAATTCATCATTCTCACATGGTCTTAACCTTCCTTTTCTATCTTCCATAATCCACCGTTTTTGTTTTTATCATTATTTCTACTCACAAGTATCAATTAGCTATTATTACGACTTTTAATTATTCTAGTCTAATTAGCATTCACCTTGACATTTTGCACTAAGCTATTCTTTAAAATAAAACAAAATATACAAGTTTTCATTTATTTAAAATGAAAATAATAAGTTAGAACTGAACATCACAACTGATTGATCACTGGGTGGTGATCAATGTCATGTGTGTCGAGTCCTTCTTAGTACAGACCGAATGCTATCGATCAGGTACACCATGCTAACAAGTGCCAAGTAGCACGAAACCCGGGTCTAGGGTTTCCAGTTGACTACTTCCAACAACCATCTTATAGAACTGAACATCTTTATTCGAACTGAAAATAATGTGGGTTATGTTTAGCAAATATTCGTTAACAAGTAATTGAACCCATTCTTTATCCAACCTGTTTATTGCAAATGCATCTTTATTCTGACTGAAATTGATGTGGGATATGTTTAACAACACAGTCATGATTTGATGATTCTCATTTTACATCGGGTATTCAGAAAGAATCTTTTAACCTTCATATGAAAACATTAACACCTAATATCAATCATTAATAACTCAATCTTACACATACGTAAACACACACACACACAATTCATTCATTCATTCATTTTTACATTGTGAACTTTCCACATGATTCACATATAACCGACTCATGTTATCCTAATTACCAAAGTCAATATCCAAATATAATTGGATTAGCACAGTAAAGACCTGATTTGATTATTACCCTGAAGAAGTCCAGAAAAGTTCGTTGAACGAAATGTTGGAATGATTTAACTTTCAGTCACTGAGATGATTTCAAATTTAATAACTTCCCTATATTCGGCGCTCAATTTTTTTATATCAAATTATTCGTTCCAATCTTGATGAATATTCGTATAAAGAACTGAGCATTGTGGAGAGACTATAATTTATAGACAAATCAATCACATATAGGTTTACAGGTCTCGGATTTTAGCGCGAAATTCACTCATCCATTTGGTTAAATAGAGTTTTGACATTATAGCTGTTATCAGTTCGTGATGAAATACCCTAAATCTAATTTCTAACCTTAATTATCAACTATAAATTATAATTGTAATTCCTCACATTGGTTTATAACCTTCATTCGGTCCTAGTTATTAAGTGGACACTCTCAAGGTCAGTCTGGCATCTCTGAAAGATCGTCCATAAATTATAGTCTCATCAATATTGTTTCATAAAAGTAGAAATAAAAGAAATATTCTGTATTAAATTCAACTCAATTCAATTCAATATACACCATCATCTGTAATGTATAAGATCATATTTTGTTTAAAATGCATTAAATTGTTTACACAAACAAACAAACAAACATGAATTTCACTGGTTCCTCATGTAATCACTGGGTGCATTTAATGAAATGTAAATAAATATAAAAAAAAGAAAAAAAAGAAATGAATTAAATTGAAAAAGAAACATGGTTCGAATGCGGTTTTCTTAAATGTTATATCTATACACATGTATATGTATATGTATATGCATTTGTTCATATTTTCTATTCTAACTAATTGTCATCTTATGTTTAATAGGTGTTCGGAAGATGATTTATTATTGAGACATTTATTATTAATTCATTGTTGATTATCTATTACCATTTTAGATAATATATAATTATGATATAGAAATCAATGGATTTTATATTTATAATGTAATGAATATTGAAAAGTGATCAAGAAATTTTGAACCATTTTGTTTTTAATAGTTTGATCTGGATTGAATTATTGATTGATCTTAGTTAGGCAACCATTGGTTGAAGTTAGACATTAACAATGTTGGATGCCGATTCAGTGGTCTAGAGGTTAAGCGTTAGCACGAGACACTGATAGATGTCGGGTTCGAATCCCGAGAGTGGGATTGTGGATGTACACTGCTGGGGAGTCGCATACTACGGCGAAATGGCCGTCCAGTGTTTATAGGTTTTCCATGATGGTCTAGTTTCATTTAACTCATGAATTTAATCATTAAATCATTTTTAAAAAAACACAGGAAATACTGGATAGTTGTTTTGTCCTAACTATATGACTCCACATCAATGAGTATACAACACTTCGCGAAAAATGGAACTGAAGATCATTAAGTGTCACTGTGAGTGTTTAGTCTTTAAATTGATCTGTCAATATACAATTGTTTTAATGTTTGTCATTAGAGATTTGGCTGTAGGATTGAAATCCTTCTACAAAATTTTAATATTCATTATGAACAAAGGAAGTATTTATCTATTCCCAGTTAGTGACTAGCGAAAAATTTTCGTTATCGTTTAATGACATTATTCAGATCATTTTTTGACTGGCAAATATTTAATCCATGATTCATTTCGATTCACTTCCATCATTCTGTTAAGTTGTGACATAAATTTAAATAAAACATGGATTTATGAATGAAATTATTATGAATTTAGAAATGGCATAAGCATTGATCCGATCAGCTCAAAGGAATGCACTTGAAGTGTAAATAAATATGCAATCTACTGCTAGCTGCTATTCATTTTTGCTTATAACGCTTGTGACTTAATACAATATCCAGGCAAACCGCACAGGATGCACATAAACCAGTAAGATACTGATCAATTGCAGTCCTAAACATCACTGGGAAGATTCAAGTAAACAGTATGAAGTGAATTTAAACTTCACCTCATTGCACAAGTAAGTGGCTATCAGGATTAAGTAGCTACGTAGATAACGCAGTGGTGTTTGGGTCAAACGTTTCAAGGTTCGAGTTCTGGAGTGAACATCAACTCTGAGATGCAGGTACATCCATCTGACGAGTCCCAAATAGGACGAAACACGCGTCCTGTGTTCGATTGCTGACCACTATCCACCTTTGCTTACAATCCAACTTGTATTTAGACTAGTTAAGTTTGTAATGGCCTGGATATTTTCGATTGAATTTCGAACGCTCTTGGTTGATACAGGTACAACCTCTGCGGAATGCCTGAATATGACCATTATGACACAAGTTTATTTAGGATAAATGGAATATGGCTAGCAATCGAATCCAGGAAGCGTGTTTCATTCTACTTGTGAACCATCAGACAAATGACTAGTCAAAATATAATCAAAACATCAACGGGGTAATCCAAACCGTTACAAGTTAAATAAAAATTTCTACTCTACTTGTAAGACGATAACTATCTGAACTTACGGACTAGATGGTAACACGTTAGCATTTGAAGTCGAAGGTACTGATTTTAAATCATACAGTGAACACCTATCCAAAATGTTTATTTTAACAAGGAGGTTATAGATCTCAAAATTCACGTAGTTTAATTGAGTAAATTTATTTTAAGCTAAATTATTCATTTTTCGTCAGACTAATTTTTCTATGAACCTATCTGTTTATCTGAGAAACTTAAGAGGAATTAATTAAAGCATAGATCTTGCAGTCAACAAACGATTAACTATCCTTTTAGCCTACGATTTTCTATATTAGAAAACCTATTGTTAAAGAGTGAAGGCTTACTATTTAAACACTGATCCTAAAACGTTTAAGCATTGTGACCTCATGCCGTTAAAGTAAACACAAGAAAAAGTTTTATAAACTGTATTTGTTATTAGCCAATATAGGTTTCCTTCACAATGATCGATTATAGGGCAATAATCAACCTAATCGTTTCAGTCTTGACCAGAATAACTCAATAGTAACGTCTCAGACTATGAAGCTTTATGATAAGGATTCAAACTTCACGTTTGGTGTCTGTTTCTTTCATTATTTCAGGTTTATCATAAATACAAGTTCTGACAAGCAAAAAAAACTGGGTACATTCTTTCCTGTTGACTACTTCTAACCACTTATTTATTGTTACATCATTTTTAAAATACATCCCTGATTTTGTTTACTTTCTCTTATGTTGAATTGTTAACTAACCTATTATAAATAATATATCACAATGTAAAGTTATGTATTTTTCTCATCTAACTTCATATCAATAAATCTATCCAATATATTTTAGTAAACGAAGAAATCAGCAGAAGACGTTAGAAGTGAATAGGACATACATTATGGAAATCACCAAACTGAATCACAACGCAAGCCCTAACATGGAATCCTGAAGGGGAATGAAAAAGAGGAAGGCCAAAGAACACACTACATCGAGAATTGGAAATAGACATGAAAAGGATGAATAGCAACTGGAAATAACTGGAAAATATTGTCTAGGATAGGGTTGGATGGAAAGTGATGTTGAGCGATTTATACTTCTCCATAAGGGGTAACAGGAGTAAGTATGTAAGTATCCCAGTGAAACCAACAGGTTAGGTTTGTAAATTTACATAAGATTTCAAAAAAGTTTCTTAATTTGTCAAATTAAAATGATTTTCATTTCATTTCATTCATATGACATAAAAAAGATGTGTAGAGCAGTAACCATTCAAGAATATTAAGTAAATATTATTTCATGACATAGAAACATACACAAACAGATACAAGTGAAACATAAAATAATAAGTCATAAGAGAAACTAAAATGAATCCATTTAATCTTACAAGTTTTCATTCACTTGTAAGAAGGCCGAATTGATTAGAATGATTACAGTTAGTAACTAAATAAACGGCGTATAAACTGGGTTATGACAAGTAAATGTCGAAATTACAAAAACAATATATCAGTGAATAAAAGATAAATATTTTGAGATGGTGAAGATTTGTAGCTCAGGTGGATGATTTTAATAGAGTTTTGTTCCCTGAGCTGGATGGTTTGATCATGTCCAGTTCAGAGCACAAAACTCCATCATGATAAACATTTTGAAAATTTAGTTAATTTCTAGCGATTTAATTATGAATAAAATGTTGTTGAAATATTCCGGAGTTTGAGGACGAAAAAAATCGTCTTAGATTCTTGTTATATCGCGTACAACTAGAGCATTCGAATGCTAGAATCCTACAAGTCGCAAATGAGAAGACAGAAGACAAATGAAAGGAATGCTGTTCCAAAACAGTGTCAATTATGGTAAAAACAAAATCATCATTATAGTCCTCCAATCCGAATACAGAGGGTTGTTAGCATTTGGCCAATAGGGAAGTTACATGTAAAGATTCTGTAATATTCTTCCAAAAAATGATTGGATGAAATATCTTTGGCTCTTTCTGAGCTTCTCTTAGAGCTTCCTCGAGTTGACACATGCGCCGTCCTCACAGTATTCAAGTGTATAAGTAAAAGAGTTTAAAGAATTCAGTGATTAATTCTAATTTCCTAGGCAATAATTAAACATTTTGATGAGATGTAAACAAAGTAAGAATGAGATTTTGAAGAATAAAATAAATTTATCATTCTATTTCAATGTTTCTTATCAGCTGTAAAGAGCTTAGACTAACATAATGCTAAACAAAGATGTGACATACATATTTAGTGGAGAGGGGGTGGTCTCATACCAAGACAAAACGGTTATCCAGTAATTACAGGTTTGTTTAATTTCGATCATTTCATGATCTCAATAAAAATAAATTAAAGTGATTAAGCATGGACATAATTGGCTCGTAATTAATTGAATATTAAATGAAAGATATCCAAAATAGAAGAGTCGAAGAATTGTTAGTAATATCAAATTATTGCATAATTGATCGACCTAATATGGTGCCATCAGTGGATAACATTATTTATATCGATATTTTTGTTGTAAAATAAGAAAGATTGATTCAGCAAAGAGTTCGCTTTTCAGCGAATTTATCCTCATAGCTGTACAATGACAAATAAATACTTATACTTCAACATAATAGTTACAATGTGATTGACACTACGGTAAAATAACTAAAGGCATAGAAATGTCATTGGTAGTTATGAAACTAATAATAGTAATGTAGTTGTTGAGAATTTGAATATTCATTGTGAAAAGAAATAAGAAAATTATAATTGTGATGGAAAAGCTCAGTATGATAAGAGAACATGTTAAAATTGATATGAACTGTACAAAGGAGTATCGTGGAAAGAGAAACAAATCATTAGGGTGTTAAAGATCTTTAGAGAAGAATATAGAATGGAAGCAGATGGCTATGGAGGAATAAAAAAAGAAAAATTACAGGAGATTAAGATTGTAATAGAAGAAGAGATTGGACAAGTTTCTTTTGTACACATAAATCTAGCTCTTCCAAATGTATTGAAAATGCTTTAGGAATGGTAAGAAAATGGAGACTAACTGCCTATGACAGTTTCCTACTTATCTTGTAGATAAATTTTAACCAGAAATTCGTTTAGATTAAATAACCCGTGTTTAGAGGGTGTAAAATTACAAAGTTTCTTACTAAGCCATTTTCGATTTTCTGTATACACCAAGCCAGGTAAAGTCCTTGATCTCTTTTGGATATAAAGCTCATCGAACGACGTATATACCTGGTTCCACATAAACAGGTAAATTGATTAATGCACATGGAATTGGTTAACTCGGATAATTTTTCTTGTACATTGTTACATAACATTGACTTGATGGAGAACACGAATAATAAAGTTGCTACGACGGAAGTTCTGTTGTATCAATTCATTTTGACTTTCGACCAGTGTGACAAGTGTGAACTTCATCCAAGGTGACGTTTTGAAATCAATATTTTTTGTATTAATTCAGTATAAACTTAGTTTAATAAGACAAGTGTGAAGTTATTCAGTATGACAACTATATTCTCTTCATCAGTTCAGGTTAATTGTATTTTGTTTTTACTTTTACAGTAACCTAGTATATTTCCTCTTTATATGTGATATTATTGTGTGTAATAATGAGTACATAAATGATTGTATTTCGGTTTAGTGATGATGTGACTTTGGGACTTGTTTGCTGAAGTATTTTTAGAGTTAGTAAATCTCTATTTCAACGGTCTTTTGTGTCCTTTATTTACATTGCACCGGTTATTTATTGCCAAGCATAAGTAGTAAAACCACAGACGCAACCAACTTGATACTAACATTAACAACTGTGATATTTCAGGCATTAACAAAAGCGACCCATATATAATAATGGTGCTGAATGTATAACATCGACTTAAATGGAAACAAAATTAAATTGAATTTTAAGGATCAATAACATTGTTTAAGTGATAAAATTTATTTATTTCCAATTCCATTCACCATGGAGAAAAAAGAATGGCATATCACACTTTTCTTTCATACATATAAGTCAGGTCGGAAATGCCTGCTAATAGTAATCTATGTAAAACAAAATAAATTTAACGCTGGTTGTTTATCTTAATTGCTTTTTAACCGTTTCGAGTGTGAAGCAGTTCCCCACTAAAGACTACGGAAAATGGTTTCATACTATCGTGTACTGACTGAAGTTAAATATCAACACCATTGGGTGCCGGTTCAGTGTACTAGAAGTTAAACATTTACGTGCAAGACCGTAGGTCTTAGATCCGATTCTCACGTGTGAGGTTGTGAATACACACTTTTGAGGAGTCCCATACTGGGTCGAGGCGGCCATTCAGTGTTCTCAGGTTTATACTGATCTGTTGACTTAAATAGATTCGTGATTTCAGTGAAATTCAACAATTTCCACAACCCCATACTGACAATCCCTATTTCGTAATAACTTTTTTATATACGATTTTAAATTACTGTTTAAAACTCATTAGATTAATTAAGATATTTATAATTTTCTTATCCTTCATGTACGCACTTTTCTCAACATTGACACTGACATTATTATGTTTAGTTGAAGATTTAAACTATTTGAGACAGTTGACTTGAAGTTTACTATTTCCAACTCATAATATGAATCAATTCATCTTTTACAATTGTAACACAATAATAATATAAGCAAAGATGGATAGTGGCTATCAATGAAATCCAGTTTGACGCGCATTTCATCCTATTTGGGACTCGTCAGCTAGATGTACCTGTATCTCAGAATTAATGTTCACTCTGGGACTCGAACTCAGCTTATAACACTTGTGAATTAAGACAATATCGAGGCAATACCCAAAACATGCACATATGCCAATAACATACTGATCAATTGTAGTCCTAAACATCAATCGGAAGATTAAAGTAAACAATACCAAGTGGATTTACAATAATAATGATAATAATTTTGGATTTATAATTGTAGAACTTGATAAAGAAGTTATCAACAAAGATCGTTCACTTGAATGCTCTTTGTTCTAGAATATCCCTAGAGAATTTCTAAATTATATATATATATGCTTTTTCTTACTTCAAATGTTTCGTTTTGTTCTTCCCCAAAATCTAAATAATGTCAAAAATAAATGCGGTGAACAGAAGTATATAAAACATACCATTCATCTCATGACACTGTTTATCAATAGTTATGAACCTAAACGCAACTGTAATCTATATGTGTATATTATATGCCAAGGGTTGACATGATTTTATTAAAGGAAGGAAATATTAATCAAAAATAAACAAACAAACAAACAAACAAAAAGAAACATAAACGTACAGTGTTATCCAAAGGAAATACCGTTGATAAAAAAGAAAAAAAACGAAAGAAAAACAAACAAAAATGTTTAAAAGAAAACTGTCTAAAACTAAAATAAAAAAGATGTAAAAAGAAAATACTTCTTTCCAACACATGATATATTATCCATGAGAATGCCGACTTTCCCCCTCCCGTCCATTTTCTTTAAATGTTTCGTTTATTTTATTTTATTTTTTTTGTATTTTTTTACATGATTTATTCTTGACAAATTTATTATACTGTAATGTATGCTACTTATACTGATATAAGATATAAGTAGTATGTAACATTGATCGTAAGTGAAATATCTGATAGAAAAAAATTGAAATGATGAGAATAGAAAGAAAATCTAAGAGTAATCAAAACAACAATAGAATTATAGAAATGATAGAATATGTAAAGTATAATGGTAAAGATGTACAAATGATTTATTTAATGTATGTATAATTTGTAGTGTCGGTTATTATGTCAAGCCCATATATCTTATTCTGGCTTTCGGATAGGCCAATCTATTCATTCTACTTGAGTCATATTTTGACCTTATTGATTATTCGCCTATCAATCTTGACTGTTTTTATATGAGCGCGTAGGTGTGTGTACATTTCTTATCCAATTACTCATCACATGTCTGTAACTTATTGTTGTGTGCCTATAAATATTGGTTAACGCTTGGATAAATGGGAGTTGGCTTAGCCGCCATCTCCACTGCGCATCGTTTCTCTTCTCTCTATTCCATTCGCTTCATATACAAAATATATGTATTCGAAAGTCCATTCTCGCTATTTGATTTATTTAACTCTGTTATTGACTAACGCTATTAAAGCCGATGATTACATACGAGAATAGACGACATATATAATTCAACAACAATCATCATTACGATCTCCTTGGAGTCAGATCTCGGGCCACTAAAATGGAGAGCCCTTTTGACAACATCGTCCAATCTAAATGACGACAAAATATAGGGCCCTAAAAAATTTCATAATTTACTAAGATACTGTATAATTTTGTATGAAACAATTAATTGGCTACGGTTACCTGGATTCCCATTCACCACAATACTACTTATGTTAAAATTTAACCAATTTTATATCTACAAACTTTACTCAGACAGTAAATTTCTAAATTTAGAAAAAGAAAAGAAACAACCATCGGTATCAGTTATGGTACTTCAAACTTTTGTTTGATTAAACATGACAAGATGAAATCTTAGAATTGAATTTTCTAGTTACCGCCATAGAAGAGATCGAATAAATCTGATATTCAGTATTCAGTCTTAAATCTGATTTTGTATGTCTAATAATATAATACATTAATTACTGTCATAATCTAGTAATATATACATTATCTATTTTGAGTATAGTAAATCTGAATAAAATTCACATAACTTATTTGCAGTGTTTTTGTTTTCATATTTAAGCTCACCGAAATTGTTTGGGAGTAATAAAGTTAAATGTTCGAATGTTCGAAATTGATGTTATTCAATAGTTGAATTCATGATTCGATTTTAAATAGACCATCATGGAAAACTTAGAAGCACTGGACAGCCGTTTCGTCTTAGTGTGGGGCTCCTCAGCAGTGGGCACCTAAGATTCCGCACCACGACCTCCGGTCTCGAGCGCTAACGCAGAAATTCTAGACCACTATGCCGGTAACCAATGATGTTAATATCTAACTTCAACCAATCCGCAATATATATACTGAATTTTACCAATAGATACTACCAAAGTTAATTTAAACATTCTTATTCTCGAGATATTATGCAAGAGGCCATACTACTGAAACAGTATATTTAATTCAACTGTATAAAAGCCAGTAATGGGGAGTATTGAGTTAGTCTATAGGAAATCTCCAAATCCAGGTTTTGTGTTAGTTGGCACTCATCAACAATATTCTCTCACATTTGTATTAGATGTTTGAGTCTTACCATTGATGTTTAGAAATGCTAATGATCGGTCTCTTTCGGCATATGTGCATCGTGTACGTATTTCCTTGATATTTACATTAAGTCACAACTATTATTAGCAGGAACGGATGGCTAGCAGTAGAATCCAGGGACTAACAAAAGTACCCATACAATCTGTACGGGATGCACATATGCCAAGAAAGACTGATCAGTTTCAGTCCTCAGCATCAATGTGAACATTCAAAAAACCCATACAAGTTGAATTAAACTTCACCTGACTGCGGAAGTCCAATGTCTAACTGAATTCAACAGGTAAATTGATAGCACGATGGTATTCGAAGCGAGCGGTACTAGATTCGAGTCCCGGAGTGGACATCAACTCGGATGTATCAGATAAATCTAACTGTTCCAAATAGTTTGATATGCGCGTCTTCTATTGCACTGTTAGCCACCAACTATCTCTGTTTATAAGTCTCTCGTACTATTTTTCACACTGCAAAAAACAATAGATAAGTGCATACGTGCGAATAAGTAAATAACCTATGTAAAACTATACGAAATTTTTTAAAGAAAAAATTCAACCCAGTTGCTAATTTTCATCATGCTCATGAATATAAATCTTTGATTACGTCAGTTCTTAGAACCTATTTGTCACACATTATGTTTGCTAGATGCGGTTATGTGAGACATATATACCTTAACCTGAATGCATGGATTCTAATGTGTTAGTGCCTCGTTCTTTCAGAAGATATACAAGGAGAAAGTTGTAAATGAAGCAGATGGTTAGTATGTGATAAGATACCACTTGCGAATAGTTCGCATGACCTTAAATGTCTGTCCATAACCCTATAATGACATCAAAATATTCACCACAAACCTTACTGACTGCCTTCGGCAATTTCCTCAGCACAACAAAATCATTTCTCAAAAGCCCAGGAAAGATTAATAAGGGATAGTAAAGAATAATTGGTAATATACAAGATTTTACAAATCCTAAAAGTAAATATCAGGTAGTGTTAAACACATGTAGCCTCTTTAAAATCATGAGTCATGTGGACAAATTTCTCCGATATTAATGAAAACCCAAAACCAAGACAAATGAATTTTGACATTACTTTTAGCACAACAGTGTGTTTAAGTGCTGTCCATGTATCAGGATAAAACTAACAGTTTGACACTTAGAAGAATTAACCTTAAGATCATTAAAAATAGATCATTGTTGAATGATTCATTTCAAAGGAATTTAAAGAGGGAGAAATCGGTATACATACGGGATTTCTACTAGTATTCAAACAGACATCATCCATCTTAACAATCAGGAAGTGTTAAAGATAACAAAATTGAGAAATATTACATATAATAGGTAAATGTAAATTATCAAATGAATTCTTTGAGAACCTAACTAATAACACAAAACATTCAGTCAAATTTATTACAATCATCAATGATTGTAGGATATGGATCTTGTAATTTGTTCGACTACCCATTCTAAGTTGGTATATAGATGAACTTTAATAACTATAGTAATTCTAGATAGTTCTTCATTAAAGATAACATTTAGGATCTTTTTTATAATTTACCCATACAATCCTTAATATCAAAATAATGTAGTGATACACCCCCTTATTTCGAAAAGATTTTATGATCTATATCTACACTCCTTCAAATTTCATTTGTTTTTGTTTTGTTTTACGTTTTCCATTATATTTTGGATGAGTTGAAGGGTTTATTAGAGAGAGGGGGGGAAACACAGAAAGAGAGAGACAGACAGAGAGTAACTTCTTTTCATCATGTCAATGATAAATGATTGATGATATTTAATGATGATAAATGTATAATTCATTAGATACAATAGTGTTTTCTAATTAAAAAAACACATCTATTAATGGGTTGGCTTATATTTTACTTTCTGAATGGATTAAGTATCATTCATAGAATTTCATTAATTTAATGATTATATAGCACCTTACGTGCAACTGAGTTTGTTCTCATTTAACTCGTTTAAGCCATTTTGTTAACTTATTTAGCGGACGAAGTCATCCGTAATATAGCAACTTATTGTACCTTTATTATTGTTGTGCTTGTATGAAATATGTATGATTGAACATTGCTTACTGCCTACGCATATATTCATTCTGCTAGCTTCATTATTAACAGCTTAATTGACTCGATGATCCATTCATTTCCCTATATATATACATATACATTTAACACTCTACACTCACTGTTCGCTGACTCACTCATTCTCCCCACTGCTTTGTGGTCTGAGTTATCTGCTAATAAAACTGTAGTCGCTGGTTCTCTTTGCCTTCTGATTTCAAACACCGTTGAGGATTATATGATAACGGTTACGAGGGTGATTGGTCAGCGAAGCACAGCCACTACAACTATATTAATTGATCAAATGTTCATTAATAGATCTGATGATCATCGGTTTAATTCTTGGTAGAATACTTTAACTAAAATTGATCTAAGAAGAATATAATCGACAGATTATACTAGAAATTTTGACGAAACTATAATTTATGAACGAATGAATCAGATATAAGGTAATAGGTCTTGGATTTTGGCGCGAAATTCATTCATTCATTTGGTTAAATAGAGTTTTGGCATTATAGCTGTAATCAGTTCGTGATGAAATTATCCTAAATCTAATTCCTAACCTTAACCATCAACTGTAAATCATAATTCTTATTCTTCACATTGGTTTACAACCCCCCATTTGATCCTAGTTATTAGGTGGACACTCTGAAGGTCAGTCTGGCATCGCTTAAAGGTCGTCCATAATTGATAGTGTTACCGAAATTCTTTTCCAATATGACCAGATAAGTATAACAACTAAACGACCAAAATGATTATCACTAAGTCAACCTGTTAAATTATTTTAAATATCTTGCTAAAGTATTTCTTAAGTAAATTACACGGTGAATATATCTTAATAATATGACAGTATAAAAGCTTTATCAATTACAAGGGTGTGTATAATATCTAATCTTTCTTTTGAACTTGTCAACGAAATGACTAGTCATACTAAGTGACTTTTGATGTTATCAATAAGAAGGTGTTTTAGTCAAGATAAAATTGATTTCAGCATAAAAGTAGGATGCTTTATAAGGGTTAAGATGTTATACTCATATTGTTTCCATTGGATATTAGTTTATGTTTGAATATGGTGCAACAACATTTAAATTGGTTTCAGGTAGGAAAACAGTAGAAACCAAAGAGCATTGATCAATTATTTCATCCTAACACATAATTGTTTAGTACCATACATTTATGAATGGTAACTTCACTTGATATTGTTTATTTGAATCTTATTGGCATATGTGCATCGTGTGGGTATTGCCTCGATATTGTCTTAATTTACAAACATTCTAAGCAAAGATGGATAGTGGCTAGCGAAGATAGAAATATGCGTCTTGGATTCCACTGCTAGTCGTTATTCATCATTGCTTATAATTTATGAATGTTATTTGTATTTTATGTATTTAGATATACTTTATCAAATGCACGTTTCAATGTTTAGATTATTGTTATACAAATTAAAGAAGATATTCGACATTCTTGTGTAATTTCCAAATATTTATCAATGTAAATACCATTTGTTGTGGCTCGTGAATCTGACTCCATTTAGGTTGTATGTATGTTTGTTATCGCTGATTCTCGTATATCATCGTCGACTAGAATCGCGTTATCCAATAACGGAATTAAATAAGTCGAATAACGAGAATTGACTTGAGAATACATATATTTCGTACATGAAGCGAATGAAGCGAATGAAGCACAGCAAAGCAAAATGACACGTATGGAAGATGGCTGGGAAGCCAACTCCATTTTAGTCAAGCATTACTCAATATTTATAGTCAGACAAAATAAAGCTACAGACATGTGATTAATGGAATAAGAAGGGCACACACATATACGCTCATATAAAAACAGTCTAGATTGATAAGCGAATAAATAACAAGGTCAATGTATGGCTCAAGTAAAATGAATAGAATGGGATGTCCGAAAGCTCGAATAAGGTATATGGGCTTGGCATAATAACTGACACTACATAGCCCCCCTGTAGAAAATAGTACATTTAAAAAATGTCTGTTTTCGAAAATAACACTGAAGTGATATGAAGCTAACGTTAACAATAAGTAGCCAAAAAATTGTACAACACTCAATAAAGTACATTGTCACATGAGGGGTGAGTGTATTATATGAAAATGTCATACTTATGCAAAAGAATACATGAATATAGAAAAGGCGCGGACAAAAATGGAAACGTTAACATGCGAATATGAGCAAATTAATGAGCGTACAAAAAATTAACACGTACTAATGCTATGACTGTCTGAACGATAAAATAACACGTTTGTATGAGCAATTCAAAATATCGTGAAAATAGTAATAAATTGTTTGTGGGTATGACAGGGAAATAAATCGTCAAAATGGCTAGAGTAGAATATGACAGAAATTGGTCTGTGATGCTGACAAAATAGTGAAATATGCGAAATATATGTTCTGTTGAGCCGCAGCAGAATAAATCGCATTGACTAGTGATGAGTGAATTCGAACTTAAATGCGTAGGATGATAATAGGAAAGTCGTGAAATGATATCTGCATCGACGGGTGATATTCGTTGCTGTACTGCAATTGATAATAATCATAAAATTTGAAGTCAGTGGACGTTGTCGTCTGCGTTATGACAGATGCATCGAGTTATCGTTGAATATGTATTAGTAGAATGACCAGAGGAACAGAATAGTGACTGAGTAGACCAGGTACATAGAGTCGTATTCCTTTTTGGTCATGAAGCCTAGAGTGGTTTGTGTGGTTTGAGGGAGATGCGCTCGATCTCGTTTGTTACAAAACCGTGCCAAGGCATGACAAAAATACCAATACATATGGTTAGCGATTGCGACGTATGAGACTGACTTGGATGTAACGAACAAGAGTGTATCTTTGAGAGACTAGCTCTAAACTCTATGTTCTGATATACCGAGCGATGGGTATAGAATAGTAGTTGCAGTACTCGAATAGCGTTTTTGAGTGATAAGTGATGCAGCATGTAATTATGCACGTGGAAGAATAGATAAAATGAACGTAATGGTTACTAGTCAGCTAGTTGATGCATCCACAGACATAATAGGAGGCGATTTCGAAATGAAAAATGTATGTTGTGATAACATAAATTGCGGACCTCGACTAAGTGAATAAATGTAATATTAGATCAAAATGACATGAAAAAAATTGGAACGAACTCACTTAAAGAAGGAAAATTTCACGTTTTTGAATAGTAAAAATATTCCAATGAGTTGTAGATGCCATTACGTAAAGTGGAATTTTCATAAAATAATAATTTGTTCGGTGAGTAATATGATTGCGAAAATGTCATGATTTAATGACAGCACGAACAAGATTAATAATTCCACATTCGGTCATGATATTGATAATAATGTAATAATAAGCATTTAATGATAATTTGAATCGTAATGGAGCAATCCGACAAATGTATCAATGAGGATAATTGACATGAGGACAAAGTAACAATAAGATAATAAGATTTGAGCATGTCCATGTCATGTTGCACAGGCTGTGCTGATTGCGTCGGATTGGAGATTGCGCTGGCTTCGCTGAATTTGGTCGTCGAACGTATAAGAGTGCAGAAGTTCCTTCATCGACGTAGCTTGCTGCGTTGCGTTCGTCGTCGGCGGGCTTACCACTGTTGGGGCTCGTGAATCTGACTCCATTTAGGTTGTATGTATGTTTGTTATCGCTGATTCTCGTATATCATCGTCGACTAGAATCGCGTTATCCAATAACGGAATTAAATAAGTCGAATAACGAGAATTGACTTGAGAATACATATATTTCGTACATGAAGCGAATGAAGCACAGCAAAGCAAAATGACACGTATGGAAGATGGCTGGGAAGCCAACTCCATTTTAGTCAAGCATTACTCAATATTTATAGTCAGACAAAATAAAGCTACAGACATGTGATTAATGGAATAAGAAGGGCACACACATATACGCTCATATAAAAACAGTCTAGATTGATAAGCGAATAAATAACAAGGTCAATGTATGGCTCAAGTAAAATGAATAGAATGGGATGTCCGAAAGCTCGAATAAGGTATATGGGCTTGGCATAATAACTGACATTACACATTTAAATAAACAATCATTATCGTGTGTGTTCTTCAAATTTCTCAAAGTGTAAACCTCTCTATCTATCGATATGTTAATGGATAGATGTTATAGGAAGTTAGTATAATATAGAACAATTATCATTGGAATCCAAGATTATTAACGATCATTTATTACTAACACAAGATAGTTAGTAGTATTTGTATACTAAATAATTATTATACTTATTGTTAACTAATAAATATATTGTGCTGAGGAGACCCATACTAAATCGAAACGGTCATTCAGTGTGCTTTCAGGTTTTCCATAATGGTCTAACATCAATCGATTGATGATCTTATTAAAAAACTTAATAATCTCCACAACCTCATACTGATAATTATCATGTAAGCACTAGTGACTAGCTTCGTGAGGGAATTCTTCGAGTTCTGATGAGAAGCCGTGATCAGTGGAGTTAATCCGTGTCGGGTAGGGACAGGTATCTACTTCAGTACAATGGAAGACAGTTGCGAAATTTCGTGAATTGGTTGACATTACTCATCAACACCGTTGGATGCCAGTTAGCTCAGTGGTCTAGAGGTCAAGCGTTTGCACGAGACACTGATAGGTGTTGGGTTCGAATCCTGTGAGCGGGATTGTGGAGGCGCACCGTCGAGGAGTCCCATACTAGGACGAAACGGCCATCCAGTGTTTCCAGGTTTTCAATGATGGTCTAATATCAATCGATTCATGATCTCAATAAAAAAAAATAGAAATTTCATTTCTAACCATAAAAAGTTTATAATTAAAAATACAATAAACTTGATTACACTTAAATAAACTTTTCAGATCTATTTTTGATCCTCATCACATTTAATGTGATCCATACAAATTGATATGTGTTAATTATTCTTTACAATCAATTAAGACTTTCATCTTATCATTCTAAACTATTACTGAATAAACTCTTATTCTATCATCAAATCTTATCAAATATGAATGATTGATTTCTTTATTTATTTTGTAATCCATTTATTCTTATTCTGTTTCATTAAACATACTTATTCAATTATTTTCACATAGTACCTTTCTCTCTTTCTTTGTTTCTTTCCTTTTTTTCTTTAAAGGTAAGTCTATAGAAACTCACGTGCAATTGAGTTTATTCTCATTTAACTCAGTTAAGCCCTTTTGCTAATTTATTTAACGGACAAAGTCATCCGCACTATAACAATTTGTTGTACCTTTATTATTATAATACTTGTATGAAATACACATGCTCGAACATTGTTTACCGCCTACGCATTATTCATTTTGCCAGCTTTAGTATTAACAGCTTAACTGATTCGATGATCCATTCATTTCCCTATATATATATACATGTACATTTAACACTGTACACTCTCGGTTCGCTGACTCACTCATTCTCCCCACTGCTTTGTGGTCTGAGTTATCTGCTAATAAAACTGTAGTCGCTGGTTCTCTTTGCCTTCTGATTTCAAACACCGTTGAGGATTATATGATAACGGTGACGAGGGTAATTGGTTAACGAAACACAGCCACTACAAGTCAATATCCTTCTAAATATTATAGAGCCTGTTTGAGTATGAAGGGGGGGGGAATATTATGTAAACAATATTGAAACTTTTGTATAATTACATTTCTGAAGAAACTTGAAATGGTCTCTTCATAACAATTATGTTACCAGTAGGCTATTTGTAAATAATAGTTATAATAATAATAATAATAAACCACTCGGATTAGAAAATCATATTTCTAAACTATAAACCTTCTCTAATATGAGATATGGTAGTAATAAATAAAAAATCATCATTCATATTTAAGATCTAAAATTATTTACCCTATAAATATTCTTACAAATATATTAAGTAGTTGTTAAGTATATCCTGTCATTATTGTTTATTTCCTACCTAATCAAATAGATTCCTATACTATTCTAAGAATAGGGGGGGGGGAAGTTGTTGTTTTCAGTTTTACTTTTAAAGAACATACTAATCAGTATACTATCTCAATGACATTAGATTTATTTCTATATTTTTTTCTCATTACGGAAATGTTTATCTTATCTTCCTTTAGACATTCATTCTCTACAAAATTTTTTTTATTAAATTGTAGTAATTGATGTAATTAGACAGGAAATGTAGACATAGATGATGAAAAATAACTAGACTTGTATGTTACCTTATTACTTTATTGTTCTTTTATTTTTTTTCTCCTTCGGAACGACAGATAATGGTTATCTTATCTCCTTTCGTTGTCTAGTAACTATATTTCGTACATATAATTCAATATTGATTTAAAATGAGTAAAGAGGAAAGTAAAATCAATCATAATTTCATTATACATATAGATATAACATCTAACCATTCAGTTAGTCAGTAGTATGTAACGTAGAACCTGATAAATATGTGCCTTAGCTCAAATTGTCAGACCATATCAGCACAACGATGTATTGGATTATTATAAGTACTAACAGTATCAATAGTATTAGAAAACAGGAGATAGTATGGTTTAGGAAGAAAACATCACGACTTCCCATTAGAACTCAGAGAATTCCCTCACGAAGCTAGTCATTAGTGAGTGCATGGATTGGTTGAGATCAGACATTAACACCGTTGGATGCCGGCCACCTCAGTAATCCAGAGACTGAGCGTTCGCGAGCGAAACTGAAGGCCATCGGTTCTAATCCCATGAGCGGGATCGTGGATGAGCACTGTTGAGGAGTTTTACAATAAAACCAAATGGCCATCCAGTACTTTCAGGTTTTCCATGGTGGTCTAAAATCAATCGGTTCATGATCTCAATCAAAAACTGGATAATCTCTACAACCCCTATACTGATAAAACAAATTCCTTATTATTCAATAACTGTTTAGTTAGAAATAATCTATTGTATGATATATATATATATATATATATATATATATATATATATTCTTAATAAATGCTATCATACCAAATGGGCACTTACTTTATTGAGAATAATGTAACTGCTTATTGAATTATTGTTAGTCATTTTCCGAATCAGTTAAAAATTGTACAAATTAAATTTTATAAAGTTATTTAATAATAAGTATATTCGGCGAGACTCTAATTTATGGACGAGCCAATCAGAGGCGTTTTAGAGATTTCAAGGTTACGGCGCCAACTTCAGTGCTTAATGCTAACGTACGTTCGGTTCACAAGGAATTTTGTACAAAACGTGATAATTGAGCGGCTATAAGAAATGAAATGGCGACACTATAATTTGTGGACGAATCAATCAGGTATAAGATAATAGATCTCGAATTTTAACGCGAAAGCCTTTCATCCATTTGGCTAAATAAATTTTTGGCATTATAACTTATGTCAGTTCGTGATGAAAACCCCATATATAATTCCTAACTAAGGCAAATTACGACAATTATTGCGAACTGGATAATAAAAGCACCAGTAACATTGGCTGCAACCAGGTACTACAATATATACGGATGATTGGAGAGCGTACAGACTCCTACATATGCTTGGTTATGTGCATCGTGTCGTTATCCACAAGTAGAATTCTGTGCACTCAACAACCAGAGTGCACATAAACAATAATGAACTTGTGTGGTCCAGGCTGAAAGAGTTCTTGAGAATTTATCATGGCTCCAGAGGCTGACTATTCTGTAGCCATATGGATGATTTCCTCTACTGCATGCATTAATATTTTAGAACATCTGAACCTCTTTCTAACCTTGACAAATTTTTGAATCACGTATAAGAATTGTATCCACTTTATTTCCTTGGTTTTGTATAACACATTCTTACTCTATACTGACTATTCGCTGATTGACTAATATTTCTCAGTGTCACTTAAGATTCGTTCAAAAGTCTTCTATAAATTAGAGTCTTGCCGCTTATTCTTTTGAAATAACTATATGGAAACTGTAATGTAATGTTTGTGACAATGTTAAGTGATTCTGACAAGATATTAACACACTCTCGTAGTTAAGATCATTAGTATTCAATGTTCAATTTCATATAAATTTAAGCACATTATCTAAGTTATATAATATACCCTTGTGGGCTAGGTTAATTTTACAATGGTTTTCAGGAGAACCGGGCATCATCAAGACTTTCACATGACAACCTAAATAATACAACTCAATCCCGTTTGACAGGAAAGCCAGACACCGCTCTCAGGTTTAACTCAAACACGTACTAATCAATAAAATGTACAAAAACATTGTCCATATTTTCTTTTGTGGTATTCTATGTTTATTTTGTTTAAATCAATATCAATTTTTATTTGTTTAATTACTGTCGAAGTTTTGGAAATATACATTTCGACTCGTTTTCTCTTCTTCTTCTCCGTCGTCTATATATATGTTTATATTATATTTGTCAAATGTGATATTTACATTATCCATGTATGGTGTTGATTTGATGAAGGGTAAATATTATTTATACACTAATTTGTTATGTCATTTGAAGCGACAATAAGGTAAACATTGTCTATTATCTGTATGGTATAATTTATTCATCAATCAAATGTAATTATTTGAATGTCGCAATAGTAGAAAAGTAAATCAGTGAACTAATATCGGATAATTCATCATGGTGGGAAAGCGGGAGATAGTATGGTTTAGGAAGAAAACATCATGACTTCCCATTAGAACTCCGAGAATTCCCTCACGAAGCTAGTCACTAATGAGCGCATGAATTGGTTGAGGTTAAACATTAACACCTTTGACTGCCGGCCACATCAGTAATCTAGAGACTGAGCGTTCACGAGCGAGACTGAAAGTCATGGGTTCAAATCCCATATTATTTGTATTGTATGATTTATTCATCAATCAAATGTAATTATTTGAATGTCGCAATAACAGAAAAGTAAATCAGTGAACTAATATCAGATAATTCATCATGCTGGGAAGGGGTGTCTGTATATTAGTGATTAAGTCAGTTGAATTTTCATTATTAAGTGACAGGTTCGAATCATACAGTAAGTGACTCAGTCTGGACAATTCGGTAATATATTTTTTGCTTATTAAAAAAATGTGCAACTTATAGTCATATTGACAAATATGTATTTCGGTAAATGAATTAAAGATAGTTGATATTGAAAGGTCAACTTGTTTTAATAGTGCCACTGTTTATTATCCCACTTGGTAACGGACATGGTGTTGATACAGTGAAACCTTCATACACACAGTTCCCTTTATTATCTTAAATAGAGCAAGAATAAAGATTGGTGCAGAATAATATAAATTCATCTTATTTCGTCAGGTTCTCATCGGCTGCTTATAACCTAACCTATTTGAAAACCAGAGTTATTACAAATATTTACATACCTATACATTAGAGGGTGACTAAGGATGAATATATGTATCATGATGTGACGAAGATTCCGTTAGAGTTAATGAGGTCATAAAATTTTATTCCGAATAATTAATGTTTGGGAGGGAAGGTTCCAGAACATTGAAATAGTGATTAGAACTCATGGAGTTAACAAACATTAAATGACTGTGTAATTAAGTAACTGAAAATAGATGGTAATAAAGAAAGATATGAATTCAAATCAGTCAGTTATAAATGATGTAATTTTAAACTTCACAGAGTTGGAACAATGAATGACGTGATAAATAAAAATGAGGGGTCTAGTGTTGCCAGGAGAAAGCAAGATTTATTATTGTCTCTTTTTGAATATACAGATGTGGTTTTAGACGTTTGATTGCTATCGCTTCGGCAAATTTCAAAAGGTCCGAGTTTGATTGTTTGTTAATCAAGTTGAAGGACTTCAGTGTATCGGTTTCATGTCTTGTGTCAAGGAGATGTCTTGTGATGGCACTGCAGTGCTATCCGCTTATTTAAGATTTCAGCAGCCGCGTCTCCTTTAAATTTCTTATTGATAAACAGGGTTTTCTTTTGTACTATCGATGCTTTTTCATGATGAAGTTTAGGTGTTAAGTTGCTATCGACGAATCTAGGTGGATAACCATTTCTAATAAGAGTCTGTCGAAGTTGAAATAGTTACTAATCTATTATTTAACCCACCAGTTATTTTCTTCGTTATCCCTTGATTATTGCGTAACCTCATGTGATAGTAAGAATCTCGAATCAACTTATGATACAATCTTTTCAATCCTTTTATAGACATATATTTTCCATGAAATTATAGAATTTATATTCACTTGGTGTTATTTACTTGTACCTTCCCATTGTTATTCAGGACTGCAATCGATCAGTCTCTTGTTAGCATATGTACATATGACTATCAGAACTTAGTAGCTAAGTGAATAACCCAATGTCATTTAAATCGAACAGTACCGGGTTCGAGTTTTAGAGTGAATATCAACTCTAAGATACAAGTACATCAAGCTGACGAGTCCCAAATAAGAGGAAACACGCATCAAACTGGATTCCACAATTAACCACTATCTATCTTTTGCTTATAAAATTTATATTTATTGAATTCGTTATTTTGTCTGACTGAATTCAAGAGATACTCCTGGAGTTATAGTGAGAAGCCGTTACCCGTGAAGTTCAACCAGGTCGGTTTTGAGATATCAACTCACTGAAGACAATGGTGTACGGTGGCGCAACTTCGTGGATTGGTTGAAATTAGACATTAACACCTCTGGATGCTGGCTCAGTGGTCTAGTCGTTAAGTGCTCGCGCGAAACCAATAGGTCCTGGGTTCGAATCTCCCAGGGGTCGAGGTCGTGGATGCGCACTGCTGGGAAGTTCCGTGCCGGGACGAAACGACCGTCCAGCGCTTCCAGGTTTTCCATGGCGGTCTAGCTTCAATTGACTCATGATATCAACCAGTGAAATTTCTAAAATTTCCACAAAACCTCTTCTGACATTTGTTTTTTGTCTATTGATTACAATCGTAAGTGTAAACATCAGGTCAAACAAGAAAAAAGGAAACAACAACATAAAAACAAGGGTCGGTTTACTTTGTACCAAGTAAAAGAAAAAGAGAAAAAAAACAAAAAAACAAAAGAACAATACATGAAAGTAAGTCTAATAACTTAAGCGCTTATTTCAAATGGATTCAATATGATGGTTAGTAATAGACATAAATGTTGTCAAGTAAAAATGTATTTTATTAGTCTATATATTAGTACCAAGTAAATCAATGTATATCTTAAATTATAATTTATGTATTTATCTTAGTATTTAAATGATAATTACAAAGGAGAGGATAATTGTTTAAGGGTTTTGTAATAGAATGATTTGTATATGTATTTATATTCCGTTTGACAAGAATGTTTAGGGTAGAATGTATTATTTGGTACTTGTAAAAAGTCATATAAATGAACTTAGATAATTTCAATGTCTTGAATAAATAAATTTACACAGAATATTTAAAGTGTACCTTGTGAAAAACAAAAAAAGTATAGGGTTGTGAAAATCGTCGATGCGCACTGCTGAGAAGTCCCATAATACGACGAAATGGTCGTCTAGTGTTCCCAAGTTTACAATGGTGGTCTAACATCAATCGGTTCATGATCTCAATCAATAAATTTATAAACCTCACAGCACCTATACTGATAATTACCATGTACTCACTGGTGACTAGCTTCGTAAGGGAATTCTTCGAGTTCTAATAAGAAGTCGTGATCAGTGAAGCTAATCCGTGTCGGGTTGAGATAGGTATCTACTTCAGTACAATGGAAGATGATCGTGCAATTTCGTGGATTGGTTGTGGTTAGACATTAACACCGACGGATGCCGGCCAACTCAGTGGTCTAGGGGTTGAGAATTCGCGCTCGAGACTGAGAGCCCTGTGTTCGAATCCCGAGAGCGGTATCGTAGGTGCGCACTGTTGAGGAGTTCCACAATAGGACGAAACAATTGTTTCGTTCTATTATGGGAGCTTCATAACCATAGTATATGAGGTTGAATCTAGGGCTTTTAAATCTTATAAAGAAAGTTGAAATTTTAGATCAATGAGGCAGCATCTGATTGTTTACATTTCTAGCTTCATTCTCTTCGTGATATTTAGTAATAACGTTTAACTGTCTCTCACTCCTCTGGTCACGGTTTGTAAGTAGAACTTTTAAAACTTCATCTCAAAATTAATCAGTTATGAGACCATGATCAATTTTTTTATGTAAGAGATTTGTGGAAATTGCTAGATCTTCATAGTTAAAACCACGGACTGACCTTAGTTAAACAACCATTATGAAGCGGGAAGTACTGGACAGTCTGTTTTCCCCATTTTTAAACTAAAAGAAAAGAGAATATGTTGTGTACAAAAATTAGAATTGAAGAATGAAGAAATTATGATAATTGAGTTCAAAGAAAGGTAACCATCCTTTTTTTTACCGATTTTTCTATTGTTTAGGCAGTCATTTAAAATTAAACATTTTTTTATTATTTATGGGTCAATTGAAGTTGACACTAACATTAACACCGTTGGACACCGGATCAGTAGTCCATACGTTGAGCGTTCTCGCTCGAGACCAAAGGTCCTTGGTTCAAGTTCAGCGTGTGGAATTGTTGGTGCGCATTGATGGAGACTCATATACTAGGACGAAACGGCCGTTTTCATTGGTGACCTAGCGTAGATCGACTCGTGAATTCCACTGTAAAAAATAATACTTTATCGATTATCGGATGAATTACTTAAAAATAATAGAAAAAAGTACTGATATATTTGTCAAGTAAACTTTCAAAAGTGATAAATAATTTTTTTCTTAAACGGTGACTGTAAAATCTGGTATTTTGATCGACAGAGATCGATGATTACGACTAAGGTGCAAACAAACGAGAAACAGATTGTTACTATTCCATGACCGGCTAATGCAAATTAAATAAACAGGCAATTATAAGATGTATAGATCATTAGTTATATTTCTGACTGTGATGTTGGGAGCATTAAACATCTTATCACAACAGATATACGATATGAACAAATACGAACTTAAACTAAGCCTAACAAAGGGCTCCTTTCTCATCATCTTTAACTAATCAGTAATCTTATCATTATTGTTATTCCCCTAACAAACCTACTAGTTAATAATAATTTTCAAAATGATGTTATTTCGTAACAAAACCAATGGCCAGGTCAAATTTAACTCTTATCTCAAAAGGACTGATTAAGTGATTCTTAAATATTATTTACGAGGAAGTGAAGATGACAAATAGAAGTGACTTTTGTCACAAAATAGTTTATTGGATAAAACTGGTCTTTTGAGGTGAATGATATGAGTATATAACTCCGAAAAGAATAGGATCCACTTAAGTGTTGATAGATCTCAATCTTATTTGGGACTCGTCAGCTAGTTGTATCTTCATAAAAGTACTGATATATTCATACTGGTTTAACAAGTTACTGACTTACTTGGACTTAATGGTTTCACGCATAATATGTTAGCTTATAGAGCGACTGGTACTGAATTCATATCCGTGTGACGGTATTGATACACTGCTGAAAATTTCTAAACAAAAGTTAGTTGGGAAAAGATGGATGGTGGCTAGCAGTGGAATCCAGGAAGCGCGTTTCGTCCAGTTTAGGACTCGTCAGCTGAATGTACCTGCATCCGAGTTGATGCTCACTTTAGGACTCGAACCCAGTATTGTCCGCTTCAAACGCCATCGCGTTGTTCCCTTAGCTACTGGGTCCTGATAACCACTAGCTTGTGCAATAGGGTGCAGTTTTAAATCCATTTGGTATTGTTTACTTGTATCTTCCCATTGTTGTCTAGAACTGTGATACATCGGTCTCTTATTGGTATATGTGCATCCTGCGAGTATTGTCTCGATATATTGCCACTATCTATCTTTGCTTATAATGTTAATGACTTAGGTCAATATCGAGGCAATCGGCACAGGATTTAGAAATGCCAATATGAGACTGATCAATTGCAGTCCTAAACATTAATGGGAACATTCAAATAAACAATATCAAGTGAATTTAAAAGTTAGTTAGTAATCAAAAATAACTTTCAATTGAAGATTCCGACTATCAAAAAACACGCCATCCTTAAAAAAAAACTAATGTCACTTCAAAACTTAAAGATATTGTCAGTATATTTTTCAATTATAACTTTCAGGCTTCTTAATAACATTGATCGGTTTTCCCCAAAAACACTAAGGCAATTTATTACACTTATCAAACCATAGATATTTCGTGTTTTCCGAAAAAGAAATAATTTCCATTTGATAAACATAATTCGATTCATTTATATTTTCTTTTCAACTTCTTCTAAGAAGAACATTTACACACAAGCAATACAGAGCGAGAGCAAACAAAAGAATGTCGGTAAAACAACGTGTTTCTTTCTTTCTCCTCAAAAAGGAAAAGAAAACAGACATTTAAGTAAGTAATAAACTTAAACAGCTTTTACTTTTCCCTTTCTGTTTAAAATACCAAAAAAAATTTTTTTTTCTTCACATGCCCTAAATTTATACATTAAGTCTGTAAATTAGGCGTTAAAATGTCCATAACTTGGATGATCTAAATTATTACAACAGACATAGTATTGAAAGTAAAAACTTCTATATAACCAAAATAAATTAATCGGGCGAAAATTAAATTGACGCCTTGTTTTATCTATTGTATATATATATATATGTATTTATGAGCATGAAATATTGGCGTATATGTGTATTTACAATATAAAGCAACCAATTATTGATAATTGAATAGTTGAATTCATGAGTCAATTAAAGTTAGACCATCATGGAAAACATGGAAACACTGGAGGACTATTTCGTCCTGGTATAGGACTCCTCAGCAGTGCACATCTATGATACAGCCCGCAGGATTCAAACCCAGAACCTATCGGTTTCGTGCGCGAACACTTAGCATGTAGATCAGTGAGTCGGTATTCAATGATTACTTACTTACTTACTTACTTACTTACTTACTTACGCCTGTTACTCCTCGTGAAGGAACATAGGCCGCTCACAAGCATTCGCCATCCAACCCTGTCCTGGGCAATCCTTTCCAGCTCATTCCAGTTGTAATTCATCCTTTCCATATCTGCTTTTATTTCCCGACGTAATGTGTTCTTTGGCCTTCCTCTTTTCCGCCTTCCTTCAGGATTCCAAGTTAGGGCATGTCTGATGATGCAGTTTGACGATTTGCGTAGTGTATGTCCTATTCATTTCCATTGTCTTTCCCTGATTTACTGTTCGGCTGATAACTGGTTTGTTCTCTCCCACAGGAGGTTGTTGCTGATGGTATCCGGTCAATGGATGTTGAGTATCTTGTGTAGACAACTGTTTATAAATACTTGTACCTTCTTGATGATGGTTGTAGTATTTCTCCGAGTTTCAGCTCCGTATAGTAGAACTAACTATCTTGACGTTCGTATTGAAGATTCTCACTTTGATATTGGTTGAAAGTTGTTTGGAGTTCCATATGTTCTTCGATTGTAGTGATGCGGCTCTTGCTTTCGCAATCCTTTCATTTACGTCTGCATCGGATCTTCCTTGTTCATCGATGATGCTTCCCAGGTATGTGAAGGATTCCACATTTTTCAGAGTTTTGCTATCAAGTGTGATTTATTCGGTGTTCTCCGTGTTGTAATTGAGGAACTTGGTTTTCCCCTTGTGTATGTTGAGGCCTACTGATGCCAAGGCTGCTACACTAGTTGTTTTCGCCTGCCTTTGCTCGTATATATGGGATAGGGGAGCTAGGTCATCTGTGAACTTCAAATCGTCTAATTGGTTCTGAGCTGTTCATTGTATGCTGTGTTTTCCCTCAGATGTCGAGGTCTTCATAATCCAGTCGACTACTAGAAGAAGGAAGAAGGGGGAGAGTAGATAGCTTTGTCTGACTCCAGTCCTTACATGTAATGCATCTGTCAGCTGTCCTCCACTTTAGTCCGTCGTATGAGTTCCGGATAATGTTGACAATCTCATCAGGTACTCACTCCATAGTGTCGAGGAAGTTTCCATAACGTTCTCCTATCTACACTGTCAAACGCCTTTTCGTAACCAATGAAGTTGACGTATAGTGACGAGTTCCACTCAACTGATTGTTCGACGATGATCCGTAGTGTCGCAATTTGGTCTGTGCACGACCGATCCTTATGGAATTTAGCTTGCTGATCTCAAAGTTGGGCATCTACTGTGTCTTTCATCCGGTTCGGCAACACTCTGTTAAAGACTTTCCCTGGTACTGACACTAGTGTGATGCCTCTGTAGTTTTCACATTTGCTCAGATCGCTACTCTTTGGAATCTTGATGAGGTGTCCTTCTTTCTAGTCCATCGGCACATGTTCCTCTTCCCAAATCTTCTTGAATATAAGGTGAAGCATGTTAGCGTTTTTTAACGAGTTAGATTTCTACGGGATGGGGTAGCTAACCTCATGTCCAACCCTTCTCTTTTACCCGGGCTTGGGACTGGCAGTAACACTATAAGAGCTACAAGCGGAGTTGGTATCCAAAGATGCTAATGTCTAACTTCAACCAATCTACCATTGGTTGGTTTACAATAATTAAATAAAAATATAACAGTTAAGAAACAGATTTTCCTTGATCACTTTACAGAACGACAATTTTAAAATCGTTATAATCATAGACAAATAAATGAAATAACGACCATTGTATTATAGGTAAAATATCAATTATACTGAATAAAGAAAATAGGTTATATATTAAATGTGGCTAGATTCCAGGTCATTATTTCTTCATGTGTACATAACTGTGTTTGTCTGATTGTACATAACCTTATGGTATTTATTGTATATGAAAATTATATTTGAAATAATTTCAGTCATTGAAATTTAAATCATTCCGACGTTTCGTCCATCAAACTTGTCTGGACTTCTTCAGGGTAATAATCAAGATCACAATCATCAAAGAAATATATATTGAGTTTAATAATCAAATCAGATCAAATTTTTACTGTCCTAATCCAATCATATTTGGATGTTGACTTTAGTAAATAGGATAACGTGAGTTGGTTATATGTGGATCATGTGAAAAGTTCATAATGACTGAATGGATTGTGTGTATGTGTTTTATGTGTAAGACTGAGTTATTAATAGTTGATAATCTGTGTTAAATTTGTTTTTGTATGAAGGAAAAAATGAAAGTGAAAGTTGAAGGTTGAAAACATTGTTTCTGAATAACCGATATGCATGTAAAATAAGAATCATCCAATACATAATTGTATTGTTAAACACAACCCACATTAATTTCATTCAGAATAACGATGCATGTACAATAAACAAGTTAGATAAAGAATGAGTCTGATTACTTGTTAACAAATATTTCTCATGTCATTGCTAGTTGAATACTATCCTTTCTGTTCAGACTGTTCTTGTTCGCTCATATATACAGCGCTTCCATTGTCAATCTTTCTTTATGAATGTTATAATCTTTTTAAAGTATTTTAATCCCTTCAAAATTAATTTTATGTCATGTTTCCAACACATTTAACTCTATCACCAACCTATTCTCAAGTTTCTTTAGATCAACCAAGGAATCAGGACACATTCTTTCAAATATTCTTTATGTTCCTTCAACCTTATATTCAATTGTCTGGAAGTTTCTACCCCAGTCCACCCCACTCCACTCCACAATCATGACAGTTGATCTCATAGACACTATTTAATTTAAACCAAACTTTTCCATATTTATAGCTAAGTTTTTTCTTATATTCTCTATCAACTATAATATTTTATTATGTTGAGGTTGTTGTTTTGCTTTGTTTTCTTTTTTCAAGTTACATATTATATGAATTATTACTGATTTATGTATATTCTTTGTTTACTTCATCATAGAGATAATAGTCTATTCCAATGTTTGTTTTATTTTATTCTTGACGACGACGATGTTGATGATGATGATGATGATGACAGTTTATCATTTCGATAATTTACTTTATTATTTATCGATCGTATACACAGAAAAAAAAGAAAAGAAAGGAAAAAAAGAAAAGAAAGGAAAAAAAGAAAAGAAAGGAAAAAAAGAAAAGAAAGAAAAAAAAGAAACGAAATTTCCACATTCATTTCATTTATACATAATACATAGAAATATCACGAAAACTTTGAATTTTTCAAATATCTTCATCAACTTTATATTTAATATTTGAGTAAATTTATGATCATTGAAACACTCTAAATGTCTATAAATTATTTTTGTATAATTAATGTCTAACCGACTGTTTTCTTCTTTAAAAAATTAAAAAAAGTTTTCCACATAGAGACAACTATTTGAAATTGAACACATCGTGCTATTAAGTGGTATATGTTTGTTGGCATAACAACAACAACGAATAATAATAATAATAAATAGTTTTATGAATTCAACAATAAAATTACTAAAATCTTCAACATATACTCACTAGTGATTGACTTCATGATGTATTTCTTGGAGTTCTAATGAGAATCAGTGACCAGTGGTGTTCAACTGGGTCTGTTGTGAGATAGTAACTCACTGAAGATAATAGTGGATGTGTAGCTCAATTCCGTGGATTAGTTGAAGTTAGATAGTAGCACCGTTGGATGCCAGTCAGCTCAATGGTCTAGAGGTTAAGCGTCCCATGGACTGTAAATTAATGATTAAAAAAAGAACTTCTTACAGCTTCTATGCACTTAATTTATTTATCACAGGCTGAGTCTTGTACTAAATATTACAACTGAAACGTTTGTTTTTCATGTTTTAGAGTCTTAAAATTTAAAAATGTGGATTTGGATGTTGGTCTTGTGAAAATGTTCACATCAAGAAATGAAAGATTTAGAGGGATATTTAGGATAGAAGCTTATGCATGCATCAGTGTGTGATTCAGTAGCAGTCATTCTCCTAACATAAAAGCATTTTTGTCAGGTATTTATTAAACGGTAACATACAAATTGTATTACACACAGAGTTGAAGATATATGAAAGAAATATACACAAAGATCATGATCAAAATAAATCAACATAGTTGGTTGTTTTTCACTGAATTCACGAACCGATCAAAGTTGGACATCCATCAAAAACCTAGAAGTATTGAAAAGCTATTTCGTTCTAGTATGGGACTCCTCAACAATAAGCAGCCTTAACCACTCAGTTAGTCGTATCATAGGAAATTGTTCAATTCAATGTACAAACTTTTGCACAAAAATCCTATTGGTTCATTAATGTTTAATTTTTAACAACAATCTAAATGTATCAGTGTAAAATTGTGGAGATTGTCGAGTTTTTATTGAGAACATGAATCGCACAATGTTAGACAACCATTGAAAACCTAGAAACGCTGGACAGCCATTTCGTCCTACGATAAACGTTGATCGGTTCATGATCTCAACAAAAAAATCGAAATATATATTCGCAATAAAAGCATTTCTTGATAACTAATTTTCCACAACCCCGTACTGATAATTACCATGTAAGCACTAGTGACCAGCTTCGTGAGAGAATTATTCGAGTTCTAGTGAGAAGTCGTAATAAGTGAAGCTAATCCGTGTCGGGTTGAGACAGGTATCTACTTCAGTAAAATGGAAGATGGTCGTGCGACTTCGTGAATTGATTGAGGTCAGACGTTAACACCGTTGGATGCCAGTCTGCTCAGTATTCTAAAGGTTAAGCGTTCGTGCGCAAGACTGGAGTCCCTATGTTCGAATCCCATGAGCGGGATCATGGATGCACACCGCTGAGGAGTCCCATAGTAAGACGAAACGACCGTACAGTGTTTCCAGGTTCTCCATGGTGGTCTAACATCAATTGGTTCATGATCTCAATCAATGATTTTACTTAGCCAAGCTATCACGGTATTTGATACTACTTTACAACTGTGCAGGAACAATACTACTACCAATCATATAAGTGGTGTTTTATTTATTTAACTTAATGACCTTTCCTGTTAATCAAATAGGTATGATATTATGAGAAGTGAGTTTTTTATTATTTGTTACACAGCTTGCCAAATAAAATTGTCCTTCACGTTTGCATTTATAAGAAGTTAAATATAAGTATCCCTGTGTTTGTATTGACTGTTCGATGAAGATAGCTCTACAATGTAATCTATCTTTAAAAATATTTACAGTATGCTTTATATTTACTCAATTCTGCAATAATCTATTGCAAATTACCTCACACTAATCTCATTACTTTTTTCTTTTCTTCACAAATATTTAAAAATCATGTAGTATTTCATGAACTTAATTCATTTACAAGTATATCAGTATGGGGGTTGTGGAGATTATTAAGCTTTTGATTGAGATTATGAAACACCACAGAAAACCTGGAAACACTGGATAGTCATTTCGTCCTAGTATGGGACTCCTCAGCAGTGCTCATCCACGATACCGCTCACGGGATTCGAACATAGAGACTTCAGTCTCGCGTACGAACACTTAACCTCTAGACCATTGAGCTGACTGGCATCCAACGGTGGCAATTTTTGAATTCAACTAATCCAAAAAATTGCACAACCATCCTCCATTGTACTGAGGTGGATATCTGTCTCAACCCGATACGGATTAACTCCACTGATCACGACTTCTCACTAGAACTCGAAGAATTCCCTCACGAAATTATTCACTAGTGCTTACATGGTAATTATCAGTATGAGGTTGTGGAGATTATTAAATTATTGACTGAGATCATGAACTGAGTAATGTCCATTGAATCTCTGTTTCCAAAAAAGAAAAGAAAAAACAAAAAAACAACTATTATAAGCAAAGATGGATAGTGGCTAGCAGTGGAATCCAGGACGCGCGTTTCGTCCTGTTTGGGACTCGTCGGCTGGATGTACCTGCATCTCAGAGTTGATGTTCACTCTGGGACATCAATGGGAAGATTCAAGTAAAACAATATCAAGTGAAAAAAACTATTGTTCTTTCAAAAAGAAAATTACATCAGCTTTTGAAAAGCCAATTATAATTTTCACAAATAAAAATGAATAGTGTAAAAGTAAATGAAAGATTTCTTCTTCCTTGTCTACTTTCATAATCTATTCTTTTCTTCTTTCTTTAAAGTGCATCTCATTAAAAATAATTTTTCTTATTTAATATATAACACAATGTCTAGATTTCTATACAAGTGTTATTTTACTAATTGTATAAACATAATTCGGATCAGATAGATATATAGTTATGTACACATTTATAGAAACATTCATGATGATAGATTTTGAAGTGCATTGCTAGAAAATGCAAAAGTGGAGAAGGGAAAGGTAGCCTTCTCCCTCTCCCTTCCTCCCTCTCCCTCTCTCTCTCTCTCTCTATATATATATATATATATATATATATATATAAAGTGTATTCATGTGTGTATGAGGTCTTTGTATACACATACTAATAATACATGTAAGCAACAACCTGTTAATTATATATACATTTTTAAAAAAATACATAGTTTCAGTATGTTGTTACTTGACCGGTAATTTTAGGCGCCTTGTCATTGTAATAGTATGGTTTACAATGAATAATGACATTTAACATAGTTTTCTAATATTCAAGTTCTATTCATATTTACTTATATAGCTAAATCTATTTACATTTATGTTTTGTGAACATCGTTGCACATATTGGTTTTGTGTAAATGTATGATTCTTTCAAAAGTTTGGCACACACACACAAATATAAACAAACACACTGAAGATTTACCTGTACATACTTATCTTGATGTACATATGCTTATTTACACACACACACACACACACACACAAACGAACACACACATATATATCCATACATAAATTGTACTAGACATTTATTCGTTCAGTTAATATTTATTCAATATAGAATTAGTGGACCCTTTTCATCTTTAGGATATTATTTATTCCATAGAAAATAATCTATGCCAATCGTTCATAGGAAAACCAAAAATCAAAAACAAAATGATGCGCGAAAGAATTATGATTAATTTTGTTACTTATTAGTAGTATTAACTAATTATCATTAACTATTATGATGTATAGTTTATAGCTTAGATTGCTAGGATTAGTATAATAATTTTTTTTTAAAAAAATTATAACTATAATACTGACAACAGTAGTGTTAATCATATTAATTATTGGTGTAATAAAAGTGTGAATGTTTCTTAGAAATTCTTGCACATTTTCAAAATATTTAATGTTTTAGATCGGTTAAAAAAGAAGCCTATTTTATGTTGGCACTCATTTTCAATTATGTGTATATAGAATGTGTATAATTAATCAAAGAAAGAAAGAAAGAATGAATGAATGAATGAAAGGAAGAAAGATTACCGGTGGTCAACAATTACTGACTAGTATCTAGGTGTATATATTATTTTTTTTTTTAAATAGTTGAATTCAAGAGTTAATTGAAGTTAGACCACCATGGAAAACCTGGAAGTATTGTACGATTGTTTTGTCCTAGTATAGGACTTGTCAGAAGTGCGCATCCATGATTCAGTGATTCCAGGTTTTTCATGGTGGTCTAGCTTTAATTAACTCATGAATTCAACTATAAAATTACTAAAATCTTTATAAAAATTAGTTTGGAGAGTAATGAATATAAACTCAAGTGATTACTAATAAATCTGTATATTTTGTTGTTGTTATATTTCAATGAGTAGAAAAATTGTATTTCTGACGTTTCGTCACTTAGTGTAAGACACTTCTTTAGAATAAATAAATAACTGAATTAAATTAACATAAGTTTAAATGTTATAAAGGAAATGATCATTGAGATATAACAATAAATATATTTATTTTAATAGTTGAACTTATGAGCCAATGGAAGCTAGATCACTATGGGAAAATTGAAAGCAGTGGACGACCGTTTCGTTCTAGTATGGGATTCTTCAGTAGTGTTCACCCACGATCCCGTCCAGCGAGATTCAAACCCAAGTTCTATCAGTTCCGCACGCGAACGCTTAAGCTCTAGACCACTGAGTTGGCCGGTATCCAACGATGTTAATATCTAACTCCTACCTTGGTATTATTATTAGACTGATAATGACTACACACATTACTAATGTTAAAAGTGAGTTAACTTACAAGAAGAATGAAAACAAACAAGATAGGAATTCAACAAGAAGCAAATGATCAAAGAAATGTTTATAATTGTAGAAAATTCTATCTAGGAAATAATATGTAATAACCTCATTTTTAGAATACCAAGACCCAGATTATTTTAAAGCGGTTTATAAAGTTGAAAGATATACTATCTATTCAATAAAACATACACTGAAGTATAATTTATTATGTATCTATATATATTAAACTGATAGAATATAAAGATGATAGATTTATTCGGATAAATGTTAAATAGAATGAAGGATTAGTTTCAACAACAACTACAACAACAACAAGATTTGTTGATTGGAGTATTCAATTTTGACATGATTATACAAACATGAATGTGAAACTCATTAATCATATAGCTGAAGTAATTGTTCACTGAAATTTGTTTCAATTTGTTTACTCCCTTTTGTTTATCGTAGAAATCATGAGATTTCAAACAAAGTGATGTATAATCTTGATTTTCCCGGTTTATTGAATGAAATTAAACACTTATCACTGTTCTGTTAAGTTATAATGAATAACTTATAGATACTATTGAAAGTTAAGAACAGCAAACATTTTGACTTTAGATGATTATAGATATTATCATAAGGTGAATAATAGAGTATAATGGATAGTTGGGGGAAGTTGATAAGAAACGCAGCTTGACCTAGATTTTGTACTGTTTGAAACTTGTTAGCAATGCATACAAGTAACTTTGAAGTAAATGATGTTCACTCTGGAATCCATATCTATGCCACCCAGATTCATAATCTGAGACTCTATCACCGAGTCATTCGGATAATGACTTAGTTGATAAAATTTAGTCAATGCCGAACGAGTAAACAATCGTGACATTGACTACTACTTAGTACACAATGAGTTGTAAAGTATATCCGATACTTCTAGAGAGATAAAGTAAATAAAAAGTTAAGTTATTAAGTAAAATGATCCAATAACAAAACCACTAGATTTGATGGTCTATTACATCATACTCGAGTATTTCTGAGGTGTTTCAAACGAGACAGCTGTCAAATAATTTCTGGTTGGCAATCATTTTTCAGCTGACATCGTGAGAAATGATGAATATAATCAGTTGACAAATGACTGTAAATTCATTTATTTACTAAATTTCATAAGTATAGACAATGATACATACTTTTTATTTATATGACAGAACTACAGAAAAATTTCCTTTCTTTCATGTGACTACAACATTGCTTATGCTGTATTCCCCAGCTTAAAAAATGTAATGAAATCAAATTAACAGTTGGATGGATTTAACGAATGAGTTTGTAGTAGACCATTTCTCATCTACAGGTATATATAACGTATTTTGCCAGCGATAGATAAAACTGGGTCAAAGAACGGGCAGCACTTAGCAATAACACAAGCCTTATATTAAGACAAACTTGAAACCGAAACTAGAAGCGAATAGTTCACACGTACATAACAGCCACATATGCATGAATATTTACAGTTATTTCCTTGATTCTAAATATCAAGAACATTTACGTTACCTACAAAAATGTACAAATCATGTTACTTTGTCTTGAATCTTATGTTTATGAACTTTTAATTATTCTATCAGCCTGATGTTCGTAGAAATCACCTGGCAGTCAATGAGATATAAGCTATCCATTAACGCGTCTTGAAATTACAATTAGATACTCAATAACCAGTACCTTAAATTTGATTACTTCGTCAGTATGATATGCCTTTACTTAACCATACAAATAGTTAGCTACTGATATATATATATATATATATATATAACTTGATAGTTGTGTGATGGTATGTAGCATCAATTCGATGTGGAATACCTGACAGTAGAAGATTGAAATGGCGAAAACAAGAAGAAAATTTGTGGAAAATCAAAATTACAACAGAATTAGAGGAATAATAGAGTAAAGAAGATGTACAAATGACGTATTTAGTGTATGATTTTCATTGTGTAATTTTGCACGAAACAAAAAATTGGTTTTCCCTACCAAATTTTTGTTCACTCTAACAAAGTTTCAAATATAATAATTATATCTTGTTGACAAATCCAGATTTAGTTTATCCGAATAATTCTCTACAACAATCAATCCGCATATATATAGATCAGAAGGGGTTTTGTGGATATTATAGTAATTTTCATGGTTGAGATCATGAGTCACGGCCTGGATGCGTACTGCTGATGAGCCCCACCATAGGACGAAACGACCATCCAGTGCTTCCAGGTTTCGCATGCTGGCCCAGCTTCATTTGACTCATGATCCCAAGTATTAATATATATACTATATCTGTAGTAATCTTTGAAACTAATTGTTTCTATCAGTATGAGGGTTGTGGAGATTATTAAGTTTTTTATTGAGATCATGAACCGATTGATGTTAGACCACCATTGAAAACATGGAAGCACTGAACTGTCGTTTCGCCCTACTGCGGGACTCCTCAAAAGCGCTCATCCTACCTCAGTATAATGGAAGATGGTCGCGCAATTTTGTGGGTTGGTTGATGTTAGACGTTAACACCGTTGGATGCCGGCCCAGTGGTCCAGTAGGTTAAGCATTCGCGCGCGAGTCTGAAGGCCCTGGGTTTAAAACCCACTAGACAGGTCTGTAGATGTGCACTGCTGAGGAGTCCCACAGTAAGACGAAACGACTGTCTAGTACTTCTAGGTTTCCAACGGTGGTCTTACATCAATCGGTTCATGATCTCAATCAATAATTTGTTTCTAATCTTCCACCCAAATACATGAGAAAGTAAATATTTCACAATAGAATGAAACAATTAGTATCTATCTAACTAACTTAACAAATACTTCTAAATATCACTTTTAAAAAGTAATAATCATAATGATAATTTATCTACAACAAAGAATGTAGATCAAAAGTATAAATTGTTCTATATAAAATGCTTATTCTGTAAACATTCCCTAAATAATACTAATAATCATTATAATACAAAGTATTTCCGGCTTTTTCTTCTAGGTGTAATCAGAGAGTAACAAAATAACAACAACAACAACAGAATAAATTATCCCTTGTTCATTATTATTTTTTTTCTTTTTAACTTTATAACTATTGTTTGTCTTTTGAATACTTTTCATTTGATAAATGAATATTTTTACCGTTTCATTGAACAAATTGTATATTGGTCTTATGTAGGTACTACTACTACTACTACTAATACTACTAATAATGGTTATTATTATTATTATTATTATTAAATGACATTATTGAATACCGGATATAAATAATAGACAGGAAAATAAACCATAGTCAACTAAGAACAGAGGTACAGTAATTCAGGATAGAGTACATGTAGTTCAATAAAACAAAATGGTATATTGATGGTTGGTTTCAATTGTCCTGAATATATACACATGACAATATATATATATAGCATAGATCATGTTTAGAGTGTTTTACAAAATTGAAATTAAATATCATATAACCGACCATATAAGATGATCAAATTATAATCTAACACTGATTAGATATTATGATGATAGATTTTTTTCTTTAATTACCACTATATTAAACTAGATAAAGTATTTATGGAATGATAAGAATCTGATTTCATTTTCCTACGCTCGTGCGTGAGACTGATAGGTCCTGGGCTCGAATCTTGCGGGAGGCGAGATCGCTAATGCCCACTGCTGAGGAGTCACGTACTAGGATGAAACGGCCGTTTAGTGCTTCCAGGTTTTACATGGCGGTCTAGCTTCAATTGACTTGTGATTTCAACTAATGAGGTTGAATTATGTTAAACTGAATTACAACATATAAATTTATCTGTGAAGTGAAATATAATATGTGGGTCAGATAGGATGACAGAAATAATACTGCAATCACAATTCGATGAAATGTTTAAAGGAAGGCTATATTGTGTAAAAAATTAGTAAGGCGTAATAAGGATAAGATAATACGTCATAGCAAGAGGTTCTTAGACGATTTAATGAAGTGTATCCAACCATTCAGTTTACATCTGAAGAAGAGAGTGACGGTCGAATAACCTTTATGAACGTTCTCTTAACTAAGAGAGCGGATGGATCGTTGAAAAGGAACTTAAACAGAAAAAGTACATGGACTGGATATTATACACATTTCCTTAGCTTTTTACATCTACAGTACGAACGAAACTTGATCAAAACCCTTAGTTACCGTATACGCATTATATGTTCAGTGGATATAGTTGAAGATGAGCTTAACACTTTGCATAATACTCTTTGGGAGAATGGCTACCCTAGAAAGTTTATGATTAAATATATGATCACGAAGGTGAAAATAGGCGAAATACAAACGGTGAAGAAGAAATCCCTGTTCATGTGTCAACAATTCAGAGGGGATGCAGGCAAGTGAAATATTAACTCAGAGATTACGTAGGACAATACAAAAATCTTTTAACCCCGGAGAATGGTGATACCGAGGCTAGAAGATGAATTACCTAGAATGACCACCTCATTTTGTATTTATCAGTTCGATTGCTCCTGTGGAACGAGTTATTTCATGCAATTGGTTCCCTTTATGAATTTAAATAGAGCAAGAACAAACATGGATGCAGAATAGTATGAATTCATATTATTTCGAGGTTTCTCGTCAGCTGCTTATCACGAATGAAGTTAATAAGTTTAATACGACATACAATATTTAAATCCATAACGATTTTGTCATAACCAAAGGATTCTATTTTAAGTTTAGAGATAAGATCCTTAGTGCATTCAATTTGGGATTTGGTGACACGTCGAAGATTTTTTAACGAAGGAGGTATTTTACAGGCGCGGACAGCTTTAAAAATGTGGCGAGGGAAGCAGCCATCGTTAAGGCAACGTGACAAAAACTTTAATCTTGTTGTTTCTCTCGATATCCTGCAACGAGGTATATTGGTCGGAGTTCTCGGAATTTAGATTTTCGTGCTCTTGAACACCTCCCAGCGTGGCTAAACAAAGGTTTGATGAAGAAAGTGAACAGCTCGATATTAACCCATTTAGTACAAACTGGTCATAGTACCAGTATAAACCAATCTTTTTCAATTTTTTATAAGGTCAGTAATTTTTTTCCAAAACTTGTCAGAATTAAAGTCCTTCAAACGGCTGAAGCAGTAGCCATTCATATGAAGAGACGGAAGCTATGTGTACAGAAGAAATATCTTCAACCACTCCTCCTCCCCTGGCCAACATCAAAGCCAAATAATCAATAGTGATCTTAGCTGTTGAATGACTTAATTTGACCATTGTACTTAGAACCATTCGTAGTCATTTGTAATTGTCTATTATCTTTATCCACAAATCATTGTATTACTATTATTACTATTGGTTAGACATCATTATGAATCTGAAGTGATTTTGATGGAGTTTTGTTCTCTGAACTGGATGGTTTACTCGTGGAATTTTCATCGTTCTTCTGAACGACATCATCAGCACAAATTTCTATCTGATGTGTATATACTTAAATAGTATTTTGAATGTCTTACAATATATCAGAATGTTAAATACTGGGCATGTCAAGTTGAAACACTGTACTTGTTAGCAAATCCTCTTATTTGTCTATTTTTTTAAATATGAAAGAACAGGAGACAAATATACTGGAATTCATTTATTCATTGTCTTATGATTATCAATAAAGATCTCGATAAAATGGATTTTAATGATTGTTTGTAAAACTACATGAAGATGATAATAAGATGACCTGATCAACACATGACTGATGTTGTGGAGGCCGGTTATTTAATCGTCATTTAGATCGGATGATGTTGTCGAAAAGGCTCTCCATTTTAGTGGCCCGAGATCTGACTCCAAGGAGATCGTAATGATGATTGTTGTTGAATGATATATGTCGTCTATTCTCGTATATAATCATCGACTGAAATCGCGTTAGTCAATAACAAAGTTAAATAAGTCAAATAACGAGAATGGACTTTTGAATACATATATTTTGTATATGAAGCGAATAGAATAGAGAGAAGAGAAACGATGCGCAGTGGAGATGGCGGCTAAGCCAACTCCCATTTAACCAAGCGTTAGCCAATATTTATAGTTACACAAAAATAAGTTACAGACATGTGATGAGTAATTGGATAGAAAATGTACACACACCTACGCGCTCATATAAAAACAGTCAAGATTGATAAGCGAATAATTAACAAGATCAAAATGTAACTCAACTAGGATGAATAGATTGGCTTATCCGAAAGCGAGAATAAGGCATATGGGTTTAACATAATAACAGACACTACAATGTATTAATATTCAATCCATTTTAAATATCTGAGTCTTATTGAAATGAACTACGGATCAATTAATAGACTACAATAAGAATAACCGATGAGATCACTTGAAAATTTTATAAAACTGATCAAAAATAAAACAATTTTCAATCGATTCTGTGAAATATGGTACTTTATATTAAAATTTAAGAAATGCCAATTTAAATCAAATTTAGTGTTCTGCCTAAATCACCTCAGAAATGTAACTTTCCTTGTATACCATCGTTAAGTAAGCTGTTATATCTAGAAGCTTAAATTCTTAATACACCGCGTATAACTTTAGCACACGAATGATACCCCTTCCAAGTCGCAAATAAGAAGATAGAAGAAAACTGAAGAAAGTGCTTATTCGACAAGAATCAAAATGTACAGAAAAACGTGGGTATTTATAGACATTAGCGTTTATTATATCAATATTATAATTCAACCAATCCGCGAAGAGGCATAATATACTGCTAACCAATAGTAGCATGCCACATTGATATTCTAGAAACCTACATTGAGTTCTGATTGGATGGGACTCTAGCTCCTCTAGGGCCTCTGGAGGCTCGTCGTAGTTCTCATAAACCATCTCAACATAAACGAAATGGCCCTTGATATTTTTTCTAAAAAATTATATAATTCAAGCTGATTTTATAACTACTGTTAATGTTAATAGACTAGACTAACTAATAAATTCCTGGGTAAGGAATTTTCCGTATATAAACTGTATTATGAAATTAAAGCGAATGAAATCGAATTTACTCTTCTACCTAATCACATTGAAAAACTTAGTTTCATTCACTTATTGATATTAAAGTATGAAAACAGTCTATTAGGAAACTGTTCAGGAAAACAATCAACAGATTTCGGCTTTCAATCATGGATTTCATCATAATGATCATCTTTATCAACTTGGTGACAGATCTTAGTTTAAATAATAACACATTTGTAGAATAGTTAGGCATTTATAAATTATAAATAGCTACATACGATTAGTAATTTATTCACCAATTTTATGATTAACAATGTCAGTTTTTTTGGAGGGGAGCGGGTGGGGAAATTCTTTAACTCAGATCATTTGACGATTACTTCACGAAATGAATGAGAAGTAAGCCATCAGTCGATTGAATCTAAAGTTACAAATAAACCTAGAGTACTGGACGGCCGTTTCGTCCTGGTACGGGACTCAGCAGTTCGCATTCACGACCGCTCACCTTGCGAGATTCGAACCCAGAACCTATCAGTCTCGCGCCAAGTTCTGATAAAATTTAAAGTACTTTGCATTAATCGGTAACTAGTTCATAAAACAACTCTGCTTCACTTTCAGATTAATTGCAAAATGTCAATTATATGCTAGCCGAATAATTTAGTGATAATATTTATGACTTTAAATCTGGGTGGCGTAACTTTAAAACCCGAAGGGAATATTAGTTCCTTCAAGACTATTAGTTCACCTTCATAACAAGTGTCAACTATCAGGAAACTTAGGTTAAGCAGGGTTTTCTATTGTTTTCCTTCAACAAACTTATATTAATATACAGTATGTCGATTTACTTAGGTAGGGTGCCATATTGACAATTGATCTATAGACTTCACTCAAGAAATAAACAAAACAATAATGGTTACTATGCAGTAATAAATCAATTGGAAGCCTGTAACCCAATACAAGTGAACTATGGTAAATATTTAATTGTATTGTTTTCTTCTCAAATGCTTAGACGCAAATCTTCTGACAAAATAATTCCAAGCTCTTAATAGCTGATCAAGATAGCACTTTTCCTCAGACATTTATCTCTGTCCTGCCTTATTCTGTAACTTATTATGTTTACCATTCTGAAAATTTGAGTTATCACTATATCTTAAAATAGTTAAAGTGCATGATAGATCTCCAGATGAATTTTGATATATTCACTTGGTGTTGTTCTACTTGTATCTTCCAATTGTTTTTTAAGACTGCAATTGACCAGTCTCTTGTTGGTATATGTGCATCCTGTGCGGATTGCCTTAATATAACTTTAATTGAGATTATGAAGCGATTGATGTTAGACCACCATTAAAAACCTGAAACCACTGAATGGCCGTTTCGCCCTACTGTGGGACTCTTCAGCAATGCGCATCCACGATCTCGCTCACGGGATTTGAACCCAGGGCCTTCAGTCTCGTGCGCAAACGCTTAACCTCTAGATCACTGAGCTGATTGGCATCCAGCGGTGTTAATCTCTAACCTCAACCAAATTCTGATATAGTTTATTAAATCTACAAAACACCGAAGATAACATTTATCTATTCATCTCTATTAATGTAAATCTACAGTTGAAATGAGACATAATTTGAAAACAGTTTAATATATCACAGCATAATACACAATCAATATAGAATTTACTAAGGATCAAAATGCATCTTGTTAATTCATTCCAATGATACATCTAATAATGACATAAGACCATTTATTTAATCAAAGACATAAAATAAGAAAGACTGGTTTATCGACAAGAGTTCTCTTTTCGGCGAATTCATTTTCAAAGCTGTACTTTCGCATATATATATATATATATATATATATATATATATATATATATATATATATATATATATATACTTATTTTACAGGATGATAATGATTATAATAATACTGATAATAAACTTTTTTTGACTGGGAAACTAATAATCGTTTGATTATTAATGGTTTAAATATGTATCATAAATATAGATAGGGAAATTATCATTGGGAAAAGAAGGCCCAACTTAATAAGATACAATGTTATAATTGAGATTAATTGTAATCACGAGGATCTTAGAAACAGAAATAAACCAGTTGGTGGTACAAGAATAAAGGAGAAGATGAAAGGGGAAGCAGATAGCTGTTAAGGAAGAAGAATATTATCATCCTTAATATTTGCGATTGTATAGCTTTGAAAATAAATTCCCTGAAATGAGAACTCTTTTCACTGAACCAATCTTTCTCATTAATCAATTTAATAGGTTTATTCCGTTTACTAAAAAGACATAAATGTCAATCGAAAATAAATATTATTTAATGTTTTCGTGGATGCACACTGATGAGGAGTCTCGCAATAGGACGAAACAGCCATCAAGTGCTTCTAGGTTTTCAATGGTGGTTTAACATCAATCGGTTCATGATCTCAATTAAAAACCTAATGTTTTCTTGTCAAAAACCTTACTTTCACCATAAATAATAGATTATAATGGTTACAAGCCATTTATTTAGTTAGTTACTATAAAATAATACGACTGAGAATGTCAAAAACATATATTATATTTAAAAACAAAAAGGTTTTATGATAGTTGAGGCTTATCAGTATCTTGAGAGGATTCATTCTTTCTATAGTATTCAAACATAATATTAACTGGCTTAATACTCATAGGCGTTACCATATATATATATTTCAACTTGATTGATAGAATCCGATAAGCATTCAAGACTAGACAAATATAACATTGGTCACTAATCAATGATCAATTCATGTAGACCTTTCCATATATTTAACTTCTATGTATCATGTAATAGTAGATAGAAAAATATGAACCAGTGGAGAAAACATGTTGCTTAAATGGATGTTTTGTAGTAGTGTAAACTTCATGCTCTTAGATAGTTGATTTCATTATGAATTCTTTCATATTCATTTCCAACAATGTTATCAGTATCTACCTCAAATGGAGATGCGTTTTTTTCTCCGAAATTATTCTTAAATATATCACATTTGTTTTTTTTATTAGCGTTCTTGTTCAGCAAGAGCAGCATATCTACAATTGAAACAATCTGAAACTCAAAACAAATGTCTGTCAACCAACACCAAAGTCACAATTTTCAATACAAATGTCAAAACACTTCTACTGTGTGCGACGGAAATTTGGAGAACCACTAAAGTTATCATCCAGAAGATACAAGTGTTTGTTAACAGCTGTCTACGCAAAATACTTCGAATCGATTGACCAAACACTATCAGTAACAACAACTACTACTACTACTACTATTACTACTACTACTACTACTACTACTACTACTACTACTACTACTGCTACTACTATGGGAGAGAACAATGCAGATTCCGGTGGAGCAAGAAATCAGGGAGAAGTGCTGAAAGTGGATAGTACACAAATTGAGGACCTCACTCAACTGTGTCGCAAGGCAAGCACTCACTTGCAATCCTCAAGGTCAAAGGAGGAGAGGAAGACGAAAGAACATATTACGTCGAGAAATGTAGACAGATATGAGAAGAATGAACATGAATTGGATAGAACTGGAAAGGGAGGTTCATGACAGAGTGGGTTTGAGAATGGTGGTGATCGGCCTATGCTCGATTGGGAGTTACAGGCGTAAGTAAGTAAGTAAGTAAATAAGTAATATCACATTCATTTATTCTGATAACTGTGTTTGTGACTGGCCATTTTTATTGATTTTATTATCAATATGTATCATTGTATACATTTTGTTTTGAGTTTTACATTTGAATTCTTATAGGATGTTTATATCCTACACGAAATGACTAGTAACATAAAAGAAATCACATAAAAAGAAATTTGATATTACTTAGAATAAGATCAACAAATCAATGTTACTAATACATTGGCATACTTAAATTCTTTTTCTTTCATAAATGATTATATAAATTGAAGATGAGCAATTTAATCTGAGTTGTTCATCTTTTGCTTAGTAAACAATTAAATTTTAGGAAAATACGTTGAGTATAACTAACTGGAAAGTAATAAACAATTATTTTCTTCAAAAGGGGGTTTTGTGGAGATTTTAGTAATTTAATAGTTGAATTCATGAGTCAGTTAAAACTAGATCAACATGAAAAACCTGGAAGTACTGGATGATCATTTCGTCCTAGCATGGGACTCTTCAGTAGTGAGTATCTTTCTGTTATAGAACTCCTTTGAATTGAATATTCATTTCGTATTATTTGGAATAGAAATTAGAATATTTAAACTTCTGTCACACTATGTTGACTTACCAACTTTGTGGTTCAATTTCATAGATTTTTAATAAATTCTCAATGTAGTACAACCATGTCATCGATGAACATTGTTTCATTTATGAAATGATTGAGTCTTCACAATTGATTGATCACTGGGTGGTGATCAATGTCATGCTTGTCTAGTCCTTATTAGTGCAGATCGAATGCTATCGATCATGTTGCAATGTGGCCACCAATCTAAGTGACTCGACACTGCGGGCACTATGTATTGAGATTTAGATGGTAGTTGGAGGTAGTCAACAGGAAACCCTGGACCCGGGTTTCGTGCTACTTTGCACCCGTCAGCAAGGTGTACCTGTAATCCTGAGGGAACTGGTGCTCCCTAGCGGATTCGATCTCGTGTCAGCCAGCTTCACAGTCAGAGACGTTACCACTGAGCTATCCGAACCGTGATTGAGTCTTACAATTACTGAGAGAGCTAAACTCCCTGAGTTTAATCCCTAAACAAATTTTGAGTGAGTTTATCTAGGACATTTCATTCAAGAATATAATATTTGTCCAACAATCCGAAGTACTTCATTTATTGTCTGATTAGTGTTATTATACGATGATATAATATCATCAAATTGTATAATGTTTTATCAATTATCTCCAATTAACTATTCAATACACCTGGAAAAATCAACTCATGATCTAGTTTACTCTCACTTACTCTCTCTCTCTCTCTTCTTAGCGTATTACAATCCATTAAAACGATAAACATTTTATTTCTTTTTTTAACATTAGAAACATTGATCAATTAGTAACTATATCTGTGTGGTATTTTCATTGGGGATAATAATAGTAATTTGCCCTGAATTATCATATAAATGATTATATTATTCATATGTATGTCATCAGGATATACGACAGACTAGGTACCCCTATTGTTTCTATGTATATTTCATTTATGACCATTGATTATTAGTGTATTCTCTTTCCTGTTTTCGTATGGAATGATTTGTCTAGTTTTTTTATTACTGATATTAACTAACTTATCATTGTACAAATGTAAGGGAGAAATAAAGCATCATTAATAATCGTAATATGTTATATTCAATTCATGGAGTCTATCAGATAAACGATATCGAAGTATATATTAAGTATAATAGTTCTACTTTTCAGTAGTATATATATGTATATGTCATTTAGCTATTCAAAAACATATCCATAGCATTATATAACGATAATATGCTTGGGTATATGACTTGTAGTAATAGTCGGAGTGAATATTACAATCAGTAATGTACTAAATCTATGGAAATATAATGCTGTAATATTTATCTTTATGAATATCCTTGATATAAGTACTCTTTAAGGTAGTTATTGTCAAGTAAAGCTATCAGTTTTCTTACAGACTAAACGTAGAATGTTTATTGATTGTGAAAAAGAAACACAATATACTTAGTTAGAAATCAAAATATTAGAAGGTAGATGATTTGTCGGGGTTTATCTCTTTCGATTTCTAATATAAATGGCTGACACTGATCATCATCTCTTTACAGGTAGTAGGTTGCTTTGATATTGTTATTGTTCACAAATTTTTAGTCGAGTTGAATAGTTGTTATAAGTGGAATTCAGGACGCTCATCTTGTTTAGGATTCAAGTATATCTAAATGATAACTGTTAAATAGGACTAAATACGAATTCTGAATTTCAATTTTAGCTACTATTCACCTCTGTTAAAAGTCTGTGCGGAAAAAAACCACCATTGATAAGCTCTGCAACCGACATTTTTGGCTTCTTTAGTTGTAATCTATCATTGAGAATAAAACAGAGAAACCCCTCGGTGTGGTGTTATAGCGACTGCTGAATTTAATGATCTTATAATCAAATTTAAATGTTGTGAAACTGACAAATCCTTCAATCTATTGGGTCTTGACTGGATCACAAATGTTCGATCAGTCATTTAATCTTATATTTAACCAAGTATCCTCCTGCTCTCATATAATACGCAAATGGAAGCAGAAGTTTTCTAATGACTTTCAAAATGATTGCAAAGTGGATGGTACGACGGAAAACATGACCAGTAATAACCCCGAATTTAATTTCATACAAGGGTGTCTCCCATGTAGAGTCAATGTTCGGAAGGAAGACTTGGAATTCATCTGATAGCATGTATCGACAAATAAGAAGAGGAGATTACAAACCCAATGCGTAGAGAATCAAACGTCAGTTTCCTAATTATTTACCAGTGTATGTAAGAAACTTTCGATAATGTCAGCCTGAGTGGGTAGCGGGTGTCATTGTAAGAAGAGTCGATGACGTGCTGTAAGAAAGTGGTGTTCGAGGTGAATACCTGACGCAACATGTAAACGATGTCCGTGATAGACGACTGAATTCAGATAACGAACCTTGTTGCTCGAACTTGCCACTAGACTATTTGATTGACGCAGTCAGTTTGGAGCGATAATATCAACGCGGAAGAAATGGTGGCCAGGTACAAAGTAGATCATCAAGAGACGACATTTACTTCAACACCCTTGGTTAAGTCCAAGGACCAAGACTTATTTTTCAGGAGGTAAAGGTGATGTGGTGAGCTAGTCAGGAGTAACCACATGAGAAGGTGAATCGATGACAGTCTGAAGTAACCTGAAGGACAATGCATCTCATTGGCTAAGAAATAGATTAATTACCTGACGGGCAAAGTAGTATATACATAAATGAATATTTGTGCATTCTACTCAGTAGCCCAGTATAATTTATCGCTCACACTCGTTCTCGCTAAAGTAGTCAGCTGAAATGTTAACTCATAACACACTGTGTGTCAGTATCAGAATTCGTAACCACCCATTATAACAGAAATCATTAATCGTTCAATTTTAGACCACCACTGAAAATCTGGAAGAACTGGATGGCCGTTTTGTCTTAGCGTGGGACTTCTCATCAGTACGCACCTGCGACTCCGCACATGGGGTTCAAACACAGGACCTTCGATCTCGCGCGTGAACGCCAAACGTCTAGACCACTTAAACGGCATCCAATAGTGTTAATGTATAACTTCAGCCAATTCAAGATGTCGCGCGATCATCTTTCATTATATTCGGTGGATAACTGACTCACGGTCGACACGGTTGAACTCCAGCTTCTCACTAGAACTCCGAAAATATTTTCTAGAAGCTAATCACTGATCAGGAGGTGATAACTTTCAGTATGGGGTTATGAAGATAGCTGAACATTGATTGGTTCATGATTCCAACGAAATCCAATAATCACAACCCCAAACTGAAAATAATTACCTTAATTGAAGATGAATTATTAATCAATCGAAATAGTATTAGACAAAAATTATCCTACAACACAAATTGAGTAAAGTGAAAATATAATAACCAATGGATCGTAACACATCTGCTTAACAGTACTGTGATGATGAAGAGAAATGAATTTAGTGCTTTCTATCCAGTATAGTTGATTTATGAATCTATTCTTGTAGGAAGTGACGTACAACAATGAAATAACTATTCAATATTATCAGTGTGGGGTTGCGGAGATTGTTGAGTATAGATTGATATCATTAATGGATCAATCTTAGACCACTATTGAATATCCAGAAGTACTGGATGGCCGTTTCGTCCTATCATCTCACTCCTCAGTAGTGAACAATCACAATCTCAACAAGTGCAGTTCAACCGTGTCCGTCGTAGAGGCAGCTGTTAATTGAAGACAATGGTGGACTGTCGTACAATATCGTGGATTGGTTGAAGTTAGTTATCAACACTGTTGGATGACGGCTCAGTAGTCTAGATATCATGTTATTTCCTTCCTTCCTTCCTTCCTTACTTACTTACTTACTTGCTCACTTGCTCACTTACTTACTTACGCCTGTTACTCCCAATAGAGCACAGGCCGATCACCACCATTCTCAAACCCACTCTGTCATGAACCTCCCTTTCCAGTTCTATCCAATTCATGTTCATTCTTCTCATATCTGTCTACATTTCTCGACGTAATATGTTCTTTCGTCTTCCTCTCCTCCTTTGACCTTGAGGATTGCAAGTGAGGGCTTGCCTTGCGACACAGTTGAGTGAGGTCCTCAATGTGTATACCATCCAATTTTTCAGCAATTCTCCTTGATTTCTTGCTCCACCGGAATCTGCATTGTTCTCTCCCATAGTAGTAGTAGTAGTTGTTGTTGTTGTTACTGGTAGTGTTTGGTCAATCGATTCGAATTATTTTGCGTAGACAGCTGTTAACAAACACTTGCATCTTCTGGATGATAGCTTTATTGGTTCTCCAAATTTCCGTCGCATACAGTAGAAGTGTTTTGACATTTGTATTGAAAATTGTGACTTTGGTATTGGTTGACAGACATTTGTTTTGAGTTTCAGATTGTTTCAATTGTAGATATGCTGCTTTTGATTTGCCGATCAGCTCCTTCAAATCTTCATCAGATCCACCGTGTTAACCAATGGTGCTGCCCAGATATGTAGAGGTTTTGTACATTCTTTAAGACTTCTCCTTGAAGTTTGATTCTATTGGTGCATGTTGTGTGTTGTATCAAAGAATCTTATTTTCGCTTTGTGTATTTTGAGACTTACTACTGCTGCCATTCTGGTCGTCTTCTCCTGAATTTGTTGTTGCGTGTGCTATAGAAGAGCCAGATCATCTGTGTAGTCTAGATCTTCCAGCTGCATCCTAACTGTCCAATGCATCCTATGCTTCCTTCCAAATGTTAACGTCTTCATAATTCGGTCAATCACCAGGAGAAAGATAAAGGTTCTATAGGTTAGATATGCATTATTATTTAATTTTTAGTTAGTTCACAATAAATATCAATTCATGACTTCATATATTTTCGAAATTATATGAAGCGCCATACAATATATATATATATATATATATATATATATATATATATATAAGTCTATGAATTAAATAGTATGTCATGTTAACTTCCTTGTTATTGTATTCCATGAGGTTTTCATCCAAGCTAATACTTCTTCGAATCATTTATTTATCTAGAAACGTTCTTATTAACACCTATACATTACAGTTTCATTATTCAACTTAATAATAATAATAATAATAATGTACTTAACATCAGTATAAACATCATTTATATATACTAATCTGATTTACATTACATATGGCTTACTTGAATACATGATACTTGTTTCAAATACTAATTCACTAGCCAAATAAATATCTAATTTATATCATTAAAATCATCAATTCACCTTTATTAATCATTTCTATTAGCCTACAATCTATTCTGTTTTAAAACAATATAATGTGTATATCTGTATTTATTTGTACTCTTAAGGAGATTGTACACTTCACGTATAAGATGTATCTTTGTATTTGTATTTCCATTGAAGTTCTTATAGTCAGTTAGATTGTGTGTGTTTTGTGTGTGTAAGTGTGTGTGTGTACATATTTTATTCTTTAAAACATGATTTTATACTTGGATACTACTAATATGCATTATTACCAGTAATACATTGTTACAATTATTCATCAAAAAAGCACACAAGAAAACAGGTGTTGATTTATATAGGTTAGTACTAGAAGATAATAAGATATACAAAAGAGAATGGAATAGTTTCATATATATCAGTGTAAATATATATACATATCTACTTACTATTATCCTATATATACTACTTACATGTAAAATTTGTTCTACTTAAATTTTCTAGATTAGTCTAGATAATTTATTATGTCTACTTTTGTATTCAGTAGATTCTAAGAAAATTTTCATTTGTTTGAAAATAGAACATACTACTGATATGTGTAAACATTGAATAGTATAAAATTAAGTATATTTTAAGCAGAGATGGATAGTGAATAACAGTGAAATTCAAAACATGTATTAAATCCTATTTAAGATTCTTCAGTTAAATATACCACCATCCAATATGTATTCCACTGTTAACCACCATTCATCTCCCCTTTAAATACTTGTGATTCATAAATATATCCAAAAAGAGAACGATGAATTGTAGTGTAAGGCAGCAAAGAAGAAAATTCATTACAAATAAGTTTGAATCCCACAAGCAGGAAGAGACTAAAGAACACATTACACCGAGAAATTGAGACAGATATGAGAAGCATGAATAACAACTGGATAGAACTGGAAACGAAGGTTCAGGACAGAGTGGGTTGGAGAATGGTGGTCGGTGGCCTATGCTGCGTTGGAAGTAACAGGCGTAAGTATGTAAGTAAGTGAGTACGTAAGTAAATAAGTAAGTAAGTAAGTAACATGATATCTAGACTACTGAGCCATCATCCAACAGTTTTAATAACTAACTTCAACCAATCCACGATATTGTACGACAGTCCACCATTGTCTTCAATTAATAAGTGCCTCACAACAGACACGGTTGAACTGCACTTGTTGAGATGGTGATTGTTCACTACTGAGGAGTGAGATGATAGGACGAAACGGCCATCCAGTACTTCTGGATATTCAATAGTGGTCTAACATCAATCGGTTCATGATCTTAATCGAAAAACTTAATAATCTTCAAAACCTCACTCTGATTACTATCATGTGCTCACTAGTGACTAGCTTCGTGAGGGAATTCTCAGATTTCAAGGGAGAAGTCGTGATCAGTGGAGCTAATCTGTGTCGGGTAGAGACAGGCATCTACCTCAGTACAATGAAAGATGGTTGTGCAATTTCATAAATTAGTCGAATTCAAAAATTACCACCTTTGAAGGCTAGTTAGCTCAGTGGTGTAGAGGTTAAGCGTTCGTGCACGAGACTGAAGTCCCTAGGTTCGAATCATGCGAGCTCAGGAGTCCCACAATAGGACGAAATACCTGTCCAGTGCTTCCAGATTTTCGATGGTTGTCCAGCTTAAATCGAATCATGAATTTAATTATTAAAATTCACTACAATCTCCACAATTCCATATGCTAATTACAATTAAGTCATAGAGCAAAACTATACATACACTATGTATATGATGTTTTCTAAGCAAAATTGCTTTTTTTTCTCTTCAAACAGAATATAATTAAATCTCTCGGTAGGACGATGCTTAAAAAGGAAATACAGTATAAAATTATTATTACTATTATTATGATTGCTACTGGAACCAAAAATAAATAGGGTTAGATTGAAGAGGATTCACGAAAATAAAATACTGAATGTGCATGCCAATTAACAAGTTAAGAATATGTTAACCATAAATTCATTTGGTATTGTTTACTTGAATCTTCTCATTGATGTTTAAGACTGTAGTTGATCCATCTCTTATTGTCAATATGTGCATATTGATGTGGTATTGCCTTAATTTATAAACATTCAAAGCAAAGATGACTAGTGGCTAATAGTGGAATCAAGAACGTGTGTTTCGTCCTATTTGAAACTCATCAGATTGTTTTATGATTCTTCCAATTTTCTAGACAATAACAATTGGGTTTTTCATTCAACTATCTTTTCACAAATAAAGACAAATATATATATATATTGATGTGTATATATTTAAAACAGTTCGTGAGAAATAAACTAAGAGACAGTTTGACAAAATATTCAAACCTTCTATGATAGGTAAGTCACATGCGCTAACATTGATTGTCAACTTTTCTAATTATAATAAAGAAAACAACTTGTCATAAATTACATTTAGTTATGAGTATTAACCATAATGTTTGAAGGGTTAAGGAAGGTAGATAAAATGTTCAGCTTCTGAAGTACACTACATGTTTATGATAAGTTAAGATGATTTTATTTTATACATTGATGTTATATGAGTGAAAATTAACTAATTTCTAAAACTTATGTGAATAATAAAAAAGGTCATAACATTATATTCATGAGAAAGATTTATATTCGATTAATACTTAGTATCTATGACAAAATAGAATTTTCTATCTTTCTTTATTACATCAATCCCACAACCAGATAATGAAAAGTTAGCAACACTACCGTTTATCTATCTATCTATCTATCTATCTATCTATCTATCTATCTATCTATCTATCTATCTATCTATCTATCTATCTATCTATCTATCTATCTATCTATCTATCTATCTATCTATCTATCTATCTATCTATCTATCTATCTATCTATCTATCTATCTATCTATCTATCTATCTATCTATCTATCTATCTATCTATCTATCTATCTATCTATCTATCTATCTATCTATCTATCTATCTATCTATCTATCTATCTATCTATCTATCTATCTATCTATCTATCTATCTATCTATCTATCTATCTATCTATCTATCTATCTATCTATCTATCTATCTATCTATCTATCTATCTATCTATCTATCTATCTATCTATCTGTCTATCTATCTATCTATCTATCTATCTATCTATCTATCTATCTATCTATCTATCTATCTATCTATCTATCTATCTATCTATCTATCTATCTATCTATCTATCTATCTATCTATCTATCTATCTATCTATCTATCTATCTATCTATCTATCTATCTATCTATCTATCTATCTATCTATCTATCTATCTATCTATCTATCTATCTATCTATCTATCTATCTATCTATCTATCTATCTATCTATCTATCTATCTATCTATCTATCTATCTATCTATCTATCTATCTATCTATCTATCTATCTATCTATCTATCTATCTATCTATCTATCTATCTATCTATCTATCTATCTATCTATCTATCTATCTATCTATCTATCTATCTATCTATCTATCTATCTATCTATCTATCTATCTATCTATCTATCTATCTATCTATCTATCTATCTATCTATCTATCTATCTATCTATCTATCTATCTATCTATCTATCTATCTATCTATCTATCTATCTATCTATCTATCTATCTAGGATCTAATGAATTCAATTATCACAAGGAATACAACTTATTTGAGTTACTGATACAAATACTCTCCAATCAATTGATTATTGTTAAATTTACATAGATTTATTGTTTTAAAATGATTTCATAATTGAAATCACTTTTTGTTCAAAAGGTTTTATTAAGCCGATCAATAATTTCAACATTCATTGCTTACGGATTTATTTATAGTAATCTGTTTAGTAATCTATCTTTGAACTCTTCAACAATGAACATTTACTATGTTATATAAGATGGAATTCTATTTTAATATCTAGTTATAATTCATGTTACTGTTGAGCTCATAAGTTATTATATAGAATAGTTCAAGTTTGTCATTATGATCTTCAACCAATGTCATTCGGTGAGTTAATGTTTCGTAAACATATTGGACAAATTTACTGGTTAAGAGTTTCCAACAGAATTTTTAAAACTTTATGATAAATTCAGTCAGTTGTAATATATTTAGATTGTGTACTTTTTAAAAAAATAGTTTTTATAAGTTTAAGGTAACTATTATTACTGCCAGTTTTTGAAATGTGCTATTCGATTGCATGTGAAATTGAGTGTAATTAGCCTAGAATCACGTCGAAACATATGTTTAATGTTCCTTCTTTTTCGATGATTCCTCTGCAGACATCGATTTTAAACTGTTAATTATCTTTAACCTGCCGTAAATCACTGACAACTCCGGTTATTATTATAGATTGATCAATGATAACCAATCGCTGAGAATGCTTAATTTATTCAAACTTATTTCCCTTGATGATCATAGACTATTTAAATTATATTTATAGAACTTAGTTCTTATGTAAATGATTTAGTTGGATGGTTATAGATAGTCGACAAGATACCTTGCCTGACCTAATTTTCATGCTACTTGACGCTTGTCAATTTAGTGTACCAACAATCTCGAACGAAAGAAGAGTTCCTGTTGAATCCGAAACCCTAACAGCTATCTTTAGTCTGAACTTTTTGAGTAGCGATTGACTTCTTGTAGAATTAAAATATATTTCAATTGATTGATCGATGAATAGTAACTAATATCATATTTGTCTGAACCTTATATTACTCATTGAAATATACAGATCAGATTCTAATTCGATTATTAATCTAAGGGACTATACACACTGTGGAGTAAATTGGTCAGTGGAATTTGATTATATTTACTGTATAATTTATACTGTATGTTGTAACATTTAACATAATAATAACAAATCGAATAGCCTTACATTATCTACATTCCATTTTATTCTATTTATACTAACGATACAAATGTATATAAACAGTGGTTAGTGAGTTTCATTCTTATTGACGATTCAAACAATGTAAATAATAAAAAAAGATGGACCAGAACTACACAGATCTAATTTCATTGTCGGCTAATATTAAGATTATGAAGTATATATAACAATATAATTGAAGTTATTTTAATTAATCAAATAACCCATCTTAATAATGGAGCAAAACAAGGTATTATTATTTATTTTCACAGTTGATTTATTGTTCGCTTAATGTTCGTAACAATATTAACCATATAGACAGAAACATGGATATGTTATTGCGAAAAATCTAACTATCCATACGAAACGATAGAATTGTGAAGACACATTCATGAATAAGCTGTTTTTAGTGAATACATATACGTAAAGATAATTCTTGACTTAATCTCATTGAATTGTCTGGGAAACAAACATTTAATTGAATGTATTCGGCAGCTCCTTTTTATTTGAAGTTTTTTGTGTATGCAGACTACTAGTAGTAGTATAATATCAGTAGTATTATTACTGATTATTTTTTTCATTTCCTATTTTTTCTAGACTTATTTATTTGTTATTTTTTTCATATAAATCTTAACCATACAATCTTTGATGACAGAATAGCTTCAGATTTAGAAGTAATAATAATAATAGTAGTGTTAATGACCTTTTCAAATTAAACCTCGTATGTATAATGTGTGCTGCTTTAAATCACTTGTTCTAGACGATTATTAGGTGGGCATTGATTTGGTGTACACACACTCATCTCTCTCTCTCTCTCTATATATATATATATATATATATATATGAGTGGATTACCATTATCAAGGAGATTTAAACGAAACAAATCTAATTGAGGGGGGGTGTTCTCCAAGTTGGTTGGTTTTAGTTGCGAAGCTTTCATTGTCTTTCAGAACAATATAATTATGGATTCATTTTATGTAGTAGATGAAATGCAAAACAATTAATATAAATCTAACATACTCTATTTCCTCCTATCAATTCAGTAATGTATATATCTATATGTATGATTATTAGGGTGTATGTAGGTATGTGAATTTGTGTTTAACTGTCTTATCCACTTAGTGGCAAGATATTTTTTTGAAAAAAAAGTTACCTTGGTGTTTTACGTTTCTTGTTGATTCGACTTTTATTATTATTATTGTTCTATTCTCTTTGAAAAGGTCAAGATAGATAATTCAGCAAGCTTATCTGAATATAATTGGTAATGTATCTGTCTAAAATGATTATTTATCCTGTTTGACTATGTTATGTGTTTTAGTATCAGAAGGGGATTTTATGAATATTATGGTAATTCTAATAATTGAGATCATGAGTCACTCGAAGCCAGACCACCATGGAAAACCTGGTAGCACTGGATGGCTGGTTCATCCTATTGTGAGACTCCTCAGTAGTGCACATTCATGATCTCGTCTCGCGAGATTCGAACCCAGGGTCTATCGGTCTTGGATGATCATAGTGTTTAGATTTTATGAAAAGGTTTACTCTATGGTAGACTACATAATTTTGTATTAATTAAATGCAAAGGATGGCATTTTTGTGTTACATTAATTTGTTCAACTCATCTGTGAAACCTAATTCACGCGTTATTTAGAAAGAACAGTGATATTTTTCCTTGTTGAGTTAATTCCGTTGTCTTGATCATTTACTACTCAGTAAGACAACTGTTCTCATTTTGATTGAATTTATTTCAGTTACAGTAATCGCAAACAGTATTGTCTTTTTTCTAAAGTAATTTATCATTTGTACTTTTGAGTATGTTGGTTATTTTTTATGTGTTCGCACTTTTGGGTCTAATAAGTTACAATTTTTCAACTTTTTTCTAGTCACTAGTTTCTTTTGTCTCTGGGTATTGTTTGTGTTACGTTTTTTGAAAACCTCTGATTGATGATTGGACAGTTAAAAAAAAGCAATTATCAACGCCCAGGCTGTCGACATCTTTTGCATGCAATACGATGAGTACAAATGATGGTACCATAAATTTTACACGAATCTAGCGCCTGCGGCATTCAAACGGTTTAGTAAAAATAGTTGCATTCGGTTGTGTCAACAATGTTTCTCGGATGCAATCAACTTATTATCCGAAGCCATCACAATGCTGAACGCTTCTAAAAGGATTATTAACAAGTGCAATTGAGACACATCAAATGGTACTCGCTCGGTCAATGCACAAATTAATGTGAAATTACCCCAAATAAGCTCATGGTCGATAGACTTAAAAAGAAGGAAGGACCGACTTCAAAGATGTCTGTTAGGAATAAAAGCTCAACAAAGCAAGTTCCTTTTATTCTCCAACCTCCAGCAGGAAACGTCTAGAAAACTTAATCGCAAGGCTAGGCCTGTTTCTAGCAAGAAAACAACAACCTGACTACCCAAGTTATTGACATTCATCCAGAATTCCATAGTGTGTGTGAAACGACTGTTATTGCTACCCCAGTGAAAGTTGATGAATGGATACAAACCAAGAATAAGAAACAATCTAATGTTACTAAAGAAAAACCAATCCTCCAACAGTAACTGAGAAGTTGACGACTGATCATAGTGACAGGCCAGTTATCTTTTATGGAGTTGAAGAGAGTGAAAGCTCATATCCAGTAACTCGTTTCGAACATAACAGTGGGTTGATAAAAGAGCTACTAAGCCAGCTAATGCCTTAAGATATCTCTAGAGTCACCTTGCTAAAAGTTTATAGACTAGGTAGCCGAATGGACTCGCAAGAAAATCAAACCAGGCTGCTAAATGTATTATTTAAATCTCCCAATGAAAGGGGCCCATTACTACAGAATAGACATAAACTAAAGGAGTGAAAAGTTTTTGTCGGTTAAGATTTGCCGCTCGCGAGCCGTATAGATAGATGAGAAGCTGAAAACGAACTAAAACTAAGGTTAGATGCTAGTGAAAACGATATTCAAATTGTAAATTTTCGGGTAGTGAGGCTTCGACAGAGAATGATATTGAAAATACCTTGGATGCAGAACGAAGCCATTCAAATGATCTTTAGATCTGTTACACAAATTCTCGGGGGTCACTCAATAAGTGATCGGGGTTAGGTGTACACATAGACTCGATCAAATCAGATGTAATCAGAGTGACAGAAGCTTTGTTGGTTCAGTCTGTAAACAGTAGAGAACTTGATTTCGAGAGTTTCATATTATTAAGAGCCGACGGAATCCAGAAGCACGAAGGAGGAGTAGGAGTAGTATTATTCGTTAGAAATACTATGTATTTTAACGTAATTGATAACAGATCCTATAAACGTGGGACGTGCGAATCAGTTAGTTAGCGATTGAAATGCAAAGGATAAAAACTGCTGATTGGTTTGGTATACTGCAATCCAAAATCTGAGGTAAATGGGGTTTTGTTAGACGGCTTAAACACTTGATCGTCAAGTGGTCGATGTTTAATCTTCGGAGACTTTAATGCACCTACAATAGACTGGAAAAACATGAGAACTGAATTGTCAGAAAATCCCTTCAAATAGAAACTAGTTGATGCGGTTAGTACATGTGACCTGGTTTAACATGTGAAAGAAGCAACTAGGTACGAATAGGACTCTGAATCATTCTTACTAGATTGCATAATAACCCATTATGAGGATGACGTCACAAACCTCCATTATATGTATAGACTTTATATGAACGTAAACATTTTCTCACTAGATTTACCTAAATAAACTTACCACTTAATTGGAATAGATTCCCGTTCCGGATCAAGTCACGTTTTATTTAGAGAACCTGCTACGATTTCTTTTATTACAACCCAATTATTGCACAGTAGTCATGGATACTACTTCACTCGACGAGTCTCCAAATCAGAACACGGTTGAAAAAGAATGTAATTATATTCCAAATAACGAAGGTAGATGAAAGTAAGAATCACATAAGAAATTACATAAGAAAATTCTAGAGTCTCCTTTAAGTATCCATCAGCGCCAACTGGCTAAGAAATAGCCAATCAGTGTGCTTCAGAACAATCCTGCATGGAACATACTTTCATCCAATCTATATCCTTTTAACCGGATACCATCGATGTAAAATGAAACGTTCAAGATTATTAGGTATTAGAAGGATACTATATCGATTATTGGTTTGAATAAATAACTAACATCTATATATTTTTTTTTCGGAGTAATACTCGTTTAAATTTACTTTTCAATAGGATATTTAATGGATTGTTATTTATTTTAACACCTAGTGATATCATAGATGAATCGATTACAAACGATATCACCAACCAATATTTTTAAAAAAAAGTAAAATACCTTTTAGGAAGAAAATACATTAAAGTGGATTAAAGACGCAGGTTATAACATACGATCATTTTTATAAAAACAAACAATGAAAACATTAATTTAATTCCACCTAAATGGAACGGCAGCCATTAGAAAAAAAAGATTATCAGAAAATAGAAAAACAGGGGGTGTGGAGTGGTATAAAGGATAAAGTTGATTGGAACATTAAAAAAAGCCACCCTCCTCGACCTCAATGACCTTGAGATATTAAAAAAATTAGGAGAAAAGAAAACTATTAAATGATAGTAAATAAACTCAAGTTTTTATTATTGTTGGGGACCTTAGATCCCCAGAACTCACTTGGGAAAGAACCTAATTTTGTAATTGCATTTAGAAAATTTGAATTTCTTTGTTTTCGAGCCAGAGGCGCTCTTATCACCTTCATGTCGTATTTCCCACTGGGAAATATCTTAAATGCTATTGATCCGTTGCGTCTTTTAGTATGCTTTTTGGTAACTCTCGCCAAGGACGGTTTTGCACTGTATATATACGTTTTGAATTGTGTTTGTTGTTATCGCTCGTTTCTGGCTGTTTGCAGAATATACTTTCCCATTCCGAGCTCGGACTTATCCCTCTAGTTAACGGCGCTGGCACGCATCAAATGGCTAGCTTACTGATCTTGGCGGTGAGTCTTTTTTCTCCTTCGCAGATCAAGTGAACACGTGTTAATTTCAAACCTAACAATTATCCTTAACATTCAATATTAATTATTTTTGTTTGTTTCTAAAATATTTTAAATGTTCTATAATATACGGTTATTGTTTTAAATAGTAAGAAGATAATCAGTATAGGGTTATGGAGATTATTAAGTTTATGATTGGGATTATGAACTGATTAATTCTAGACTACCATTGAAAACTTGGAAACCCTGGACAGCCGTTTCATTTATCGTGTTGCACAATTTCGTGTATCGGTTAAGGTTAGACATTAACACCATTGGATGCTGGCCAGTTCAGTGGTCTAGAGGTTAAGCGTTCGCGCACGAGATCGAAGGACATGGATTCGAATTCCTCGAGCAGCGTTGTAGATGCGTACTCCTGAAGAGTCCCACAATAGGACGAAACAGTCGTACAATAAGATTATTATCATTAGTATCAGAAAATGTTAAAAGTAGTGATATAAGTTGTTATAAATATCAATATAATATCAATTGATGTAGAAAAAGAGATTAGGAAACATTGAAAATATCTATAACAGAAATTGAATATACAACTGAAATAATGCCGAGAAATATATGTATCTAATGCAAAACATTAACCATGATTGTTAATTACTGTTGATTAAATTAACTTAACATTTATGTATCTTGTTTATTGAAAGAGGAGAAACGGATGACATGCAATTAGACTCTAGTATAAGTTTTGATTTTTATCATGGAAAATAAATCTGATTTATTGTATTGTTATTTAATAAATATACTCACCGATAAACTAAGGATTGTATTGTAGTATTGGTTGTTATATTAAACTCACATAGCTTATTTTGGCTTCCGGACAAGCCAATTTATTTATCCTTCTTGAGTCACATTTTGAACTTGTCACTTATTCACTTATCCACCTTGACTATTTTTATATCAGAGTATGTGTGTGCACTCCTTATCTTATTCATTACATTTTTAGAACTTGTTTTCTTTTCGACTCTAAATATCGATTCACACTTGGTTGAATTGTGTTGGCTCACATACCTTCTACATCGCGCGTCATTTCGTTTCACTCTATTCTCTTTCCTGATCGTTTGTCTGGATCAACGATTGTACATTCACGTAAATGAAGTCGATGATTACATACAAGAATTGGCGACATGTATATTTCAATAACAATGAATCATTTATATGATCTAATTAAATTTAGATTATCGGCCAATAAAATATTTTAAAAATAATTAAATTTGACATCATCATCTTTATGAATCATCAATTAGGCAATATTCAATCTTTCATTGTATGTTTTCTTATTACAATGATACAATCAGTTATTATTATTATTATTATAAATAGGATTATTAAAATCGGAACAAAATAACTTTAAGTAAATCATTATATTCTTATCAGTAGATTCATATTTATTCAACCTTTTCAAATTTAATTTATGGCGCTATTCTGTTTTTCTTTTTCTTCTTCTTTAAATATTGACTATTGAACATTTTTATAATGATCATTGATCATTGTACATATTTCGTGTCGTTGTATATTTCTTTTATCTTTCAAAAAACAAACAAACTGTGCATGTCATATATGTGATTCAAATCAGAAGGGGTTTTGTGGATATTATAGTAATTTGAATGGTTGAGATCATGAGTCAATTGATGCTAGATTACCATTAGAAACCTGGAAACACTGGACGGCCGTTTCGTCTTAGTATGAGACCCCTAAGCAATACGTATCTACGATCTCGCCTTGCGAGATTCGAACCCAGGACCTATCAGTCTCGCGTGCGAGCGCTTAAACACTGGACCACTGAGCAGGCCGAAATCCAACGGTGTCAATTTCTAACTTCAACTAATCCACGAAGTTGCGCCATCGTACACCATTGTCATCAGTGAGTTACTATCTCACAACAGACCTGGTTGAACTCCACCGGTAACGACTTCTCACTAGAACTCCAGGAGTATCTCCTGAAGTCAGTCACTAGTGAGCAGGTGATTATTATTATCAGAATGGGTTTTGTGGAAATTTTTAGAAATTTCACTTGTTGAAATCATGAGTCAATTGAATTTTATCGATTTAGCTGCTTTCATATCAATCTTTATATTCATAATCTAAGACTGAAAATATGTGATAAATTCTTGTATATACAATGGCATTATGTAACAATAATTACATAAACATAATATATTTATCACATTGAAATGTGTAAGAAAATGAAATTTTCTAGTTTTTTGACATAGTTTAATCCACTTCTTCAGACAATAAATAACTGGCTTACATTGATTCATAAAACATCAGAAAATTTAATTTCTCTATATCTTTGGATGTTAAGAATAGGTTACTTATAATTTTAACCATGTACCTAATGCTGAATCCATCTTGAATTTCTCAAATCGTCATAGCGCTAAATTACTTACTCCTATTACTCCTTGTGGAGGAGCATAGGCTGCCCACGAGCACTCTTCATCCAACCCTTTCCTGAGCAATCCTTTCTAGTTGTTATTTATCCTTTTCATATCCGCTTCCATTTCCCGATGTAAAGTGTTCTTCGGCCTTCCTCTTTTCCATTTCCCCTCAAGATTCCAAATTAGGGCTTGCCTCATGATACAGTTTGATGATTTCCGAAATCTATGTCCTATCCACTTTCAACGTCTTTTTCCGATTTTCTCGTCAGCTGGAAGCTGGTTTGTCCTGTCCCACAGAGGTCTGTTACTGATGGTATCCGGTCAATGGATGTTGAGTATCTTACGTAGACAACCACTTATAAATACTTGAACCTTCTTGATGATGGTTGTAGTAGTTCTTCACGTTTCAGCTCCGTATAGTATAATTCACTGTCTTGACGTTCGTATTGAAGACTGTGACGTTGATATAGGCTGACAGTTGTTTTGAGTTCCATATGTTCTTCAATTGCAGGAATGCGGTCCTTGCATTGTCAATCCTCACTTTTATGTCTGCATCAGATCCTCCTTGTTCATCAATGATGCTTCCCATGTACGTGAAAGATTCGTAGTAATAAATATCTGATAATTATTTTAATAAAATAAACTTATGTTAGTATAATTTATTAATATTGATAATGGTGGTGTTGGCTGTCGATAGAATCCAGTATACAGTTGTGAACATCAATGGGAAAATCCAAATAACTAATATATATATTAAAATTATACATTGCTTTGTTTAAGGACTTATTCTTTCAAAACTATGGAATCATTCTCGAAATCACAAATATAACATTACAATCTGAAGTGTTTTACTTAAAAATTATGTAAATTCTATAGATTGTTGAGTGGATGTTTTTGAAACGATCAAATATTAAATATTTTGACTCAGACTACTGGATACGTAGATAGTAGTATTACGAAAACAATAGATTCGGTTATTCACAGTATAAGTCGAATTTTCTTTCAACAGCAACCGTATATTGCTAATGGTGTCATCCAAACAGCAGCCTGAGTTATGTTATATAGTATTATATATCATGTGGCCTTGGATACTGAGATATTTGTTATTTGATGTATTTATCACATATTATATTTTCGTTCATCAGTTTAGCCATTCAACGTAATGTAATGAAGATAGAGTTTGATTGTGAATGCGGTGGTTGCCACTGCTGTCAGTGATGTAAGGGCAGCCGTTAGTTCTTGAATGCTTACTTGAGATACTTGGAAAAAAACTAGACTTATCATTGGTTTTCATAACTTAAGAGAGCGACCACAAAGCCCAAAGTAAAGCCGTTTGGCAATGGTCATACATAGTTTATTGACGAATAGCGCTTGATATGCTAGCCCCGCACTTTTAAAACCTTACATACGGTACAAGAAATCTGTATTTGTTATGTTTGAAGTAGACTTATTCTATCCCTCTCCTGACGTTATAGGAAGATAATATCGTTACAGAGGCTGTTTGTCTGAGGAAAACACCTGACTGCTGTCATACCTACATACAATCGGCAGTACAAATCCGCAGTCAGATCATGAGACTGATGGCTCTAATCTTACCGCTCTTTAACGAACCTGTTTAGTAAGGTGAGACCTAAAGGAACGAGTGTCTCAGTCAATAAAGTCCCACTTAGTCGTCACGATACGCAAGGGTGAACTTAGAAAGACGTTCGATTGATCCATTAAATCAGACTGTTAATGAGCCATATTGGTAAATGCAGACCACCTGATTGGCGTCTGTAAGATAATCGTGACCAATGGTTGGACATAATGGGCAACATGTTTCAGAATAAGTCACAATGGCCCTAATTCATTCACCATTTATTTTGTTCTAGATTTTAAGCATCAATATTCTTTGATTCGGAACTTCTCCTTTTCTCTCTTCAAACCATAATCCTAGTGACTAGTCTTTCATATTATTATTGCCAATGCATTATTTCGATATTGTATGCTACATATCTTGTTAATTTTATCTCGTGTGCTCAAATGGCAACACGGGTCAAAATACATTTCTACTAGGCTATAGGTTATGACTAACCATTACATATTATATATACATCGAGACATATTTTCATTACGACAAGTGTTTCCTTTCTCCTTGTTTCATTTATAACAATGATTCATGATTTGACATTATCTACTTTACTCTCTCTGTCTTTGTTATATCTCTTCCCATCATTTGACTTTGAAAAAAAATCATGTAGTAGTGACCTACACCTGGATTTTTATCTTTTCTGACATATAAGTTTTCCCTCATATTACACTCCTGACTACATTACTGTAATCTTGTATCGTCATAATGAGAATGACAAATCAGCATGATGTGTAAATAACTAATTATCATTTATTTTTCTCTACAGTTTAAAAATGTACCAAAACGAACTGAAAGAAATATTGGCAAGTGTGTTGTCGAATTTTCGCTCACACACACACTCTATTTATGTATTTTTCATGGTTTGTTTTTAAAGGAATGGCTAATTTGTCACATCAGTAACATTCTTGTACTCCTAATTTTACGTTACTTTCGAGAAAAGTATAAAGAAAACACATTCAGAAGGCAAGAATGACATATTTTCAGGTTGTATATTACAACGGTCTATTATAGTAAATGTTAGTACTAGTCAATTAAATAAATTGCTTGTATTATCCAATTATGGTATAGAATCCTAATAATTTTGACTTGATTCCATTATGTCATAGTTGACCAGATTTAGGAATGTAAACTACTAACTTCCAACTAGATAGTAATGAAACATTGTTTTAGCAGCGATATTTGATGACCTCAAATTTCAGTCCTTCTAGGTTGGTTTCGGGTTTTCAATAGATCTTCAGTAAATGTCAGAACGTAATGAAAATTGTCTTGAGGCTTATTCAGTGTTTATTAGGTTTTATTATTACTTCCACAGTCTGCAATGATATCTAATAATCTGAATAACTATCTGAACAACATATGTTTACGTCAAGTTTACCGTTTAATGCATATAACCAAAGTTCGAGATTCATAAGAAATAGTTTCAAGTTACATATGGTTATCACCAGGAAAACCATTAAAAACCAACAACTCATGTATAACTGTTTCGTCCCAATTTTAAACTCCTCAAAAATGAATTCACACAGGATTCCCACTTCTCATGATGGCTATGATACACCGAATCTTTTTGAGTTCGAATTATTTAGAATAATTCACAATTTCAAATAGTTCATCATTTAAAGTGATGGTTTAGTGGTTAAATTATTTGACTTTCATACAGATTACAAATCCAAACCCAATTTTGTTAGTCACGTAGTATCATAAATTTTTACAAAATATAGTTAAAGATGAGTACAATAATGGTAAATTAGTTACGTGACGAAAATAACTTTAGATTCAAGTGACTAAGTTTGTAATTCTTTCAAAGACAACGAGACATTTAATAAGAAATCTACACCTGTTCTTACACCAATCTCTATGAGATGATAATATCTTAACGTGTATTCATTCAATTCGGACAGTGGATAGAAGTGGATTTCAAGATACATATTCTGTACCGTCTGAGATTTGTGAACTAGATGTAGCTGGATCTTGATGTTGTTGTTCGCACCGGGACTAAAATCCAGTACATATCTCTTCAAATTTCAACACGCAATCCTCCGAGCTACAGAATCTTCATGGTCAATAACCTGTACAACGAGTATGAGTGGAGCAACGTCAGGAGATGCAGTCCCATGGTAGCCAGTGACCCACAATGGGTTCGTACGCCATTTGTTTCCTCACGATCCTGGAGCCCATGTACACCAATGGTTTAGAATGAGGGTTTTGTAACTCCCTTAGGTGGATACTCCATATCCACCAACCCAGTTTAAGTGCCAGATATTCGCTTCTCGTCCTCTCGATTTCGTAAACAACACCTCGCCGCGAAAAGGCAGTGATTAGCAGTTCCCTGCTAGTGGTTGTATAACAGCTCACGCGCAACTGAGTTTATCCACAACTAATTGGGTTAAGCCTGTTTGTTAACTTCTTTAGCGGACAGAGTCATCTGTACCACAACATTTCCTTATATATATATATACATGTATATTTGACACTCGGTTCGCTGACTCAATCAATCACTGCTTTGTGGTCTGAGTTATCTGCTAATAAAACTGTAGTCTCTGGTTCTCTTTGCCTTCTGATTTCAAACACCATTGAGGATTATATGATAACGGTTACGAGGGTGATTGGTCAGCAAAGCACAGTCACTAAAGTTGTGTGCACGTGACCATGTGAGAGCATTTCGTGAGGGAGAGCTGACTTTCCCCACTTACAGCTGTGCCAGGGCATTTGGGGGCAATGTTGAAATAATCCATTCAAAATTAGATGTTAGTAGTGAATATCAACAATAGGAAAACATAAACTCATACAAATATCAATATATATATACATATGTATATATTACTTATTTAATTAAAACCACTAATCAGTAGTATATATACAATTTCTTTCATATTAAACAAATAAATACTAGAAAATTTGTGTATAACAATTAACGTTTTGATTTCTTTTTTTCTTTACACTTTTTTCTATTTTCATTAGAAATATCTTTGGTATTAGAAGAAGAAGATGATGATGATGATGGTATATTCAATTTGATTAATTTTGCATGTCCTGATTGTTTTAAATGAATAAAAAGAGCATTCCTTGATTGAAATTCTATAGAACATGTATCACAGATAATTTTATTAATTTTTGAAGAATTTAATATTGTTTTCTCATTTTGTTTTATTGTAGATTGATCAGAATATTTTAAAGATGATTCTTTGTTTAAATTATTTATTGTTGATTGTATTGTAGTATCATCTATATATAAATAGAATAGATAACAAAAATAGACAAATAACAATGATCTAATCAAATTGAATAAATGAATAACTTATTCAAAATCCCCGTAGTCAGTCAGTTACAACGTGGGACTAGGTGTAAGTTACCATGCCTCATCATTAGCACAACAAGATGAACACCGGATTCATAAAAGTGATTAATTCAGTGGTGGTACTATATAAAAGAAAGATTACATATAAGGATATAGTATAGGAAGAAAGAATTAGTTCGTAGAAAGAAAGATATGAAACGATTTTAATCTCATAGTTTAAGGGAAGACAGAGAGTGTATACACCCACGGCCAATGTGATCAATTCTGAGTCATGTCATACAGAGTCTCCAACCATTGGTTACGATAGTCAACAATCTCTGTGATAACGTGAAATGTATCAGCAATCTGTGAATAATATCAATTTCTAATGTTTTGCATATAGTTTAGTCAACAACAACAACAACAAAGAGAAATCTGAACAGTTAGCTATTCAATACAGTCAGTAGCAACGTAGATTTTCGTGCGTGCGTACATCAGTTCAAGTTGCCATACCACATTAACACAGAGATACAATTGTCGATTCAAATCCCATAGTGGTAGAGGTAGTAAAAGTATAAGCAGTAATCGGAGAGATTAAGGTTGTGAAGATGTTATTCAAGGAGTATAATCCAGTAATCCAGTGAAACAAATTGGGAAAAGATTAGAATTTGGAAGAACACAAAGATTGGATGCACCTGCGCCACTGGGAACGATTTTGAGCCATGTCATTCAAGGTTTCTAACCATCGGATACTATCGTCTCGCAGATCCCAATACAATTTATATCAAAATTCAATGATATGTTCCACTGATATTGTCGATCAATCTGATAAGCACTAGTTCAATTTATCGCATAACATATCAAAATGAAACTATCAGGACTTTATGGATTAATATAATGTATTGGTTTGGCCATTCCTAGATTTCTTTCAACTTACTGCTTACCTATACAACGGCAAATATCACGTATATTGACATTACAGTCCTGACAGTATTAATCGATATTGTGAAGTTGTACAGCACTGCCTACTGTCATTTTGATAACTGTACAACATATCTTCTCGTTAAGTACTTTTCAAGACAGACACACATGTAGATCGTATAGACCTACTTAAAACCTGGACTATTTTTTAGTGCTATTCTAACAATCTAAACGAGTTGCAATAGTTGAACTACTTATGAAAGATTTGTGTACTATGACTTGTGTTACTCATGAATAGCTAGTTTTCATCACGTAATTTTTCTCCTCTTATTTCTTTGGTTAAAAATAAACTAAATATCCTTTCATTAGTTGTCCTACTATATTCATATGATCATCATTTGACTCTTGCTGTTTATCTCCTTGAATATATATATATATCATACCTTCTCGACAGACAGATATCAGGCTTGGGTTCCTTTAGAAATACGAACTTTAAAATACCCAAAAAAGAGTTTAATTATCACTACAGATATGTTTTTGACTAGACTATCACAATAAATGGATTAGTGATTATAAATTCAACGCCTTTACTCCCTACTGTCACATACTATGGATTGATATAAGTGTCATTATCACTGTGTATAGATTTTATCCAGTGCCAAAAATTAGTCTAAACAAAAGATGACGACTAGTCAATACGCATTGGATGATGAGCGTTTAAAGAAAAGAAAAAAAAAGAAATTAAATTAGAAAAAGTTGGCGTTTATATCGAAAACCATCTCTTTTTTTATTAACCATATAAATAGGATATTTTGACAGCTATTAACTACACTACACGTATTGAGTTAAATGAAAAACAGTCGAAAACCATCATTAAATATAAATAAACAAATAAAGAAATGAAAATCTACACATATACACTTAGACCTATGCATATATATATGGAAAAAGTATTCATTATAACCAAAAGCAACTCTGTAAAAAGTATAACTTGTCATTTAGAGAGAAACGTTTATAACATGGCATAACTGATAAATGATGATTCAGACCTAGTCATGTCAGGTTATTTAGATCTCCAATACTCAATCGTCAAATATAATGAACTAGGGAAAAAAACCTACCACAAAACTCGAATTTGTAAATGTCAGAAAAAAACGTATTGTTGTTTTTTCTCTATTTAAAGTAAAAATAATTAAAGACACACTTCATAGATTGGTCTTAGTTGACGTATTGTTGAAAAAAAAAGAAATTGGACAGTTGACTCGCCCTAGTATGAGACTTATCAGCAGTGCATACCGACGACCAGTGATAGAATTCAAGACCTTCAGGTTCTCACAGAGGGCTCTGAACCTTTACACCATTAAGCTAGCGTTCAATGGTACAATTCCAAGTTTAATTAATTCGCGAAATAACGCGACGATTATCTAATACCACTGATGAAGACTGTCTCACTACTTCACCAGTTATAACCCTCATAAGATAACTTGAGGAAAATCCTGATGACTACAACCTACCTACAAATTAAATCAATTTTTAGAAAACCCCTTCAGTTAAACTAAAAATCTGTTCTACCGCTATCCACCATTTATCACCGCTTGAGTTATTCGGTAAAGTTTTATTCAAAGAGCTAATAATTAACTGGAATGTGATTTAGAAATAAACATTTCATAAACAACATTATTACATCTATGAAGAGAATTGAAAAAGAACTTTCTATGCATTACATGAAATGAATGTGTACAGAATCGACTAGTCTATCTCAACACAACGATAATACATTGCAGTAGAACTATAAATCAATGAATTAAATCACATAACCTTCGACTATCAATCAATCATTTATTTTGTTTCCAGCAGTTATATATTATCAGTATAGGAATTGTAATATTTTAACAGTCGAATTCACGAATCAATCTAAGCTAGAACATCATTGAAAACCTGGAAACATTGGACGACTGTTTCGTTCTGGTATAGGAATCCTCAGTAGTACGCATTCACGATCCTGAACCTGGAACTCAAATCCACACGAACGGATCGACTGAAGTTAAACATTTTAACACCGTTGGATACCAGCTCAGTAGTTTAGCTTAGATTGACTCATGAATTCAAAGGGTTATATATTATCTCGAGAGATTATTATTTATTCATTTTAACACATAGATATTGATGCAAGGAGGCACCGAATACATATGCGCCACACAGATCTCATTTGATATGTGTGAGGGCTGTGATACTGCCAGGGTGCCCAAACCGAAGCAGGTGGTTTTCTTAGGGAGCCACACCCGGAGCCTTCGGTCTGATTCACAAGGCAGTGGAGCATCGTAAGGAGATGTAATCTCATGGTAGCCGGTGACCAACGATTGGTTCATACGCTATTTGTTCACTCAGGATACTGGAGCTCATGTGCACCATTAGTTTGGAATCAGGGTTCTCCAACTCCCCTAGGTGGACTCTCCATGTCCACCAACCCGGTTAAAGCGTCGGACGTTCGCTTTTCGTCCTCTCAATTTCGTAAACAACACCCCCACCACGTGAAGGCAATGAGTAGGACTTCCCTGGTAGAGGCTATATACGCGTGGCCATGTGAGAACATTTCGAGAAGGAGAGCGGACTCTCCCCACTCTCGGCCGCACCAGGGCACTCACTCTTGAGTGAGAACCACTCACTCGAGAGATTACATTCAAAACGAACAAATAAACAAACAAACAGACAAAACATTGAATCTATATTTTAATTTAACTAACCTAATTCACAATTACTAGTTTCATTTATAATTTCAGTATTATTATCATTTGTCACATCTTTGTTTAATTCATTTATTGAATTTGATTGTTCATTCAAATGAGAAATTGATGAATTATGTAATTCTAATTGTTTTTTACGTTGACGTTCAGCTTTTTTAGCTCGTTTAGTTAATTTTATATTAGATTGTTCATTATTATCATTATTATTATTCATAGAATTATTGTTGATAAGATGATTATTAGAAGATTGTTCCATGAATAATAAAGTGTTGAAATGATCTTGTAAAATATTATTCTCTTCATGAATTAATTTTTTTAATAATTCTAATTGTTTTTTATGCTTTTTTGATAATTCATGATTTAATTTTGCTTTGATTGAAGCAAATAATTTATCACATGCTATACAATATAATTCATCATTAATTGTCTCTTCAACAGGATCATCATCATCATTATCATCATCATCACCATCATCATTATCATTACTATTATCACCATTATCAGTATCAGTATTCTGAGCTTGTTTATTACTATGATCAGTTTCATTATCGATAGAATTATGAGGATTATTAATGGTTATAACATGATTGGCTTTAGAAGACTTCTATAAATAGACAAAAGAAATATATATACATATAAGTGAATAAAATAAAAAACGGATCTTTCCAAAAAAGTAATTGTTTTTCAATAACCCTTTAAAATATTGTCAACTCTCTTTATGTATACGAATTACTACAAGAAAATTAGTGAGATTATCAAGACTGAACAATGTAGACAATATCAGAATGTATGCAATTTCTTAAATTATAACATAGATGGTTACATGAACAATAGTTTAGAGACAATAATAGTTAAGTACCATTGAATAGTATATAATCTTAATAAACTTGAAGTGATCATCCAAGTACCGGAATTCAATAAGAAAGAGATCAATCCTTTAGTAGGAATCCGATAAATAATCTGATATACTTTTCTAGGAGAATAAATAACTATGAAGATGTAAATTAAAAATCAACGGTTATGAAGAGTACTGAAAGTAGCTAATTCAAATGACAGATTATTGTAAAGTCTAAACTGAATAACTATGTGTAAAAATGATATGGTAAGCCGGCCAGATTTTGGACACCGCCCGTTATAACAAAAACATGATTATATCACAATAAAAATAAATTACGTCACAAAATTTCGTCATCAAAGATGCTGGTGAGGTTAACTACATAGAATACTACTAAAAATAGTAGACATTTCACAGCTGGAGAATAACAGAAATACTATGGAACATACATTTAAATTACTTAAAAATCATTTTTAGTAATGTTATCATCATCTTAGATTGTAATGAATCACCTGTAGCGGATCGTCTAAATTGATACCATCAAGCTCTGCTTCTAAACGTTTTATCTCAGCTTCAAATTGTTCCGACCACTGAGATGCGATTCCACCAAAAGCAATTTCATCATTCCAAGCTTCGTATAATTGGGCTGCTTCTCTGTAATATAAAGTATAATCAGTAGACAGGGATATATATATATATATATATATAAACATAACGACAACTCATATTGTCTGAAAATACTAAGGTCTTTGTAGACTTCATAACTAGTTGCTTCAACAGACAGATTAGCATACCTAAAAAAAGATTTAATCGGAGATTTCGTAAGACAACGCTAAAATTACCGTTTTATGTTTAATACAAAACCTTTTAAAGACTGCAATAACTGTTCATAATAATAATAATAATATTATATATATATATATATATAATATTATTATCATTATTACTGACAGCCTTCCTAATAGGAGTCAAAATGTAGGAGACAAAAACTGTGGGTTAGGCGGATAACACACGTAGTAATTGATTACAGGTAATCAAATCTACCTTCAAAAAAACCCAGTAAATTCGACATTTTTTGATGTTCTCTACATTACATGTGGTTAGTTTTAGTGTAAGAGGTTGTTGAGATCACGGAACTTTACTCAAGAATCCAGTTAGTCTGCAGGGTAAACTGGAGTGTCCTGGATGTTTTCTCCTGAGTCCTCTGAATCGCCATCCTTTGCCAATGCTAACTTTGCTAAAAGATACAAACGATCATCAGGTTCAACAGTTTTATTACGATCTGGATTTGGTTCATAAGATGTATAATTGTGATCATTGTAAGGAAGTCTTTAACACCCATTTGACTCACCATAAGTTACAGCATGAAAAGGATATTCATCGGTGTCAGATTCATCTTGATATGATTGAAATTTTGCTTCAATTAATCTAACAATCATCTTAAGAATAGTTTACTGTAAAAATTCGTAGATGAAAAACAGAATAAATACTGATTTAAATGAATCTCATAGATGATACATAAATTTTATGATTTTACATAGTTTTTGATGTATCAAACTGAAATTAACTTTATATACAGATAAATTTATTGATGATAAAACAACTAAAAAGTAGTGTTCAACCATAAGTAGTGGAATCCAGGACGCGCGCGTTTTGTCCTATTTCAGACTCGCTAGCCTGATGTACCTTCATCCTAAAGTTGATGTTTATCCAGGGACTCGAACCTAGTAACGTTCGCTACTCAGTCTAGATATCAGAAATGACTGATCAATTGCAGTCCTATACATCAGTGGGAAGATTCAAGTAACCAATACAAAAATGAATTAAAAATATTCCAATGTTAATAAACAAAATATTTTAAAAGAATATGAAATTTGTTATTAACAATTACCGCTGTCTAGCTTTTTCGGCTAATAATTTAGTACGATTTTGAGATTCTTTAGCTATACGTTGAATGCGTTCATTTTCAGCAATTACACGTTTATCCCTTTTCTTTACATATGCTACCAATTGACGTATTTCTTCATTTCGCTTGCGTATTGCAGACATTCTCATACGATTATTTTCTGCTTCCATTGCACGACGTTCCTATTAGACGATAATAGATAGTAGTATAATTTAATGACGAAAAAGTGAACACATGTTAAATGCACTCTATCGTGTGGTGTTATTATGAATTGGGATTGTAAATGTGAATAAGCGTTGTAATAATTAAAATGAGTAGAATACCGATCGATAAATAAAAGATGTGATCAAGTAATAACTGATGGAAACCCTTAAATAAACTGATATAATGTAGATGCCCACTGGAGGAGACTTGTATACAAATTATTGACACGAAAATAAATCGTTCATCATTATTAATTTCATTTTTGCAACTCATTTTCCGAGTGATAATTTTTTGTTGTCTCTTAAATCTTTAGTTAGACGGATTTTTGATCAAGACAATAAATTATTATGATATAATGTGTATTGATGAATAAGTTTTAAAATGGAAACCAACTGTGATTTTACTGCAAAGCCTCATTCATTCAGATACGTTCAAAATAGAACGTAACAAATAAATACTCACTTGACGTGAATCTGCAAGTCGTGTGTCGTATTTTTCAACCCATGTATATGTTTTTTTTGTTTCAAATATTTCCCAGAATAAATAGAATGGAGCAACAACTTCTTTGTATGGACTTGAGGAAGAACCAAAAGGTGGATAACTTCGTGATTTATGTCTAGAGTATTTTTTACAGTCATCTTCATCATCATCGCTACCACTTTCACTAGACGATATGGTACAACCAGAAAACTTAGCTGCACATTTCTCCTCTTCAGTTATATCGGCAAATACTTTAGCGTATACAGTATAAAAGCCCTGAAACATAAAATGACAAAATACCGTTTATAGCTACTTTAAACAAACAAGTAGTATAAGTCTGTACGATAAAAAACTATTGTAGAGGAATTGGGGTTTTATCAAATTTAATGATGATAACGTTTAGAAGAAAAAGAAAAATCTAATTGTTGGTGAAGATATACCAGTTGCATGTATTTACAATACCGATAGAACTTATTTTCTTCCGTATGTCCGGTGTTTATGATCTATTCGGGTTGAATGCATAATCGCCCTTTCAATGACCAATTTATTCAAGTACTTTCAAAGAGAAATCACCAACTGGATTATGGCGATTTATTAATTTTCCACTTTAAAATTACTTATAATCACAAGCTTTTGAGCTCTTGAACCGTTAAAACGAAATAACCTGAATTCATGTAAGCTTCCAAACAGCTGAAGTGCCAGTAAGATACATACAAGTGAAACATTCAGTAAGACTAGAATTTATGGACATACCAATGAGATTAAAGATGACATATTATGACGCTAAATCAATTCATTCATATAGTTATATAACATTCGGACATTATAGCTGTTGAGGATTCTAGATTCCCAGAAATCACTTGATAAAAGTCTTATTTTTGTAATTTTATTTTGGAGATTTGAATTTCTTGTTTTCGCGCCAAAAGCATCCATTTTCACGATCATATTGTATTTCCAAATAGTTAGCTTGTCTTGTCATTGTTTGCTGAACCTTTGTTTTATTCGCCGATTAAGATAATTTCGTAATTTCTTCAAACATAGTAATAGCTGATATTAGTTCGTGATGAAAACACTAACTCTTATTCCTAACCCTAACTTCTAATTACTGATCCTCATTCTAGTTCCCCACGCTAATTTATAACCCTCTTTTAATCCCAGTAGATAGGTGAATTTTTCACTTTCATATAGCTTAAGGGTCGTTCATAAATTATAATCACAAGATTCATTACTAGAACTCAGTGAATGATAAACTTTGATATTGAATTAGGTTGTTAAATTTAGCCTAAATGTTTTAAATGAGGCTCTATGAAAGGAGTCAAAGTTGTCCCAAAGAATAGTTTTCGTAATACGATGAAACAGCTACACAATATCTTCTAACTCTTTATTATTTTCAATTGACAAAATTATGGAGAGAATCAATTTCGTATGACATTCAGTTTTGTGTATTCACTTAATCTTTGAATATAAGTTTCTCAAATACCAAAAGATATTAATATTATTGCCTAGAAATTTCCTAAAATACAATTAAACCCCAATGAACACGAAGTCATCTAAGTTCCTATGTTAGTTATGCACTCAATGTATATATCTCATTGTTCAATATATTCGTATAACCCATTAAGAGGAGATGGGGTATACAATGAGTATTGATTAAACAAATCAATACAAATATTTGTTGTTGATTGGGTGTTCATTGAGCTGGATATTTGTTTACATCTTTTTCGGTCGATTCAATTTGAGTCATACATTAAACCATTAGTCTTTAAGCACAAGATGTAGATTACTACTAGATGTAACAATCTTTCATGTGGCTGTTGAGTCAAATAATTGATAAAATTAATGGATAACTACTGATTCGAAAACAATACTGAAACAGTAAATAAAGATCACAGTCCAGTACAAGAACGTTCGCTAAATTTATTTTACTAATTATGACCCATTCAAGGCCAACAACTCTTCATACAAGTGTATTCGATAATGAATATGGGATTGAATTGTGAACAAGATCTCGAATGCTGTCAAAGATATAAAGGTGGTTATCAATCCCCAGTTAACCCACACTCTGGAAGAATGTTTCTTCTTGAGATATCTCATTGAAAAACTGGGTCAGGGATAGTCTTGACAACCTGGGAGCGTTATTTCAGAGCCTGATCACATGGAGCATTTATGGTCGTTTTAAATGTTATATCCGTACTTTTATTACTTTACGGAAATCCATAGGACAAGGTAACGGTATTATGTTTTTGGGGCCTTTAATCTCCTTCTTCCATCGTGAGAAGACAACATCGATGTAGATGTTGGTTGTCTGAGAGAAAAAACACCTTAATCCTGTTAAATCCTTGTACAGTCGGTAGCACAGCTTCACCCTCGGACTATGGGTTTACTGCTTTTAGCTTTGTCACTCTCCAACAGACGTGTCTGGTATGGTAAGACATAAAGGGACTAATGTTCCAATAAATAAAGCTCTAGTAGGTTATCACGATATACAAGCCCGACCACCACTTTAAGGTACTAGCTACAGTCTAGTTGAATACAAGTATTTATAGCAGATGAGCAACACTTTGTAAAGTTATCCCTAACATATGGCGCAATCAAAGTTACGGAAGAATAATAATAACTGAAAAAATCTACGAACTATCTAGAGACCATAGTAATTGAAGTTTTAGAACACTATCAGATTATACCTTTACGTCATCATCAAATTTTTCAAAACAAGATCTTGTAAAGTATTGGAAGACGTCGACTCGGCTCTCCTGATAATCTGATGTTTCACCCATTTGAGTACCACGACCATTTCCCTGTAAAATTTGAGCTCGATGTTTATCATACCAAGCACGTTCTTGGGGATCAGATAAAACTCTGAAAATGTTATTAAGGAAAGTTATATATATAATCCAAATAGGATTTACAAAATATTTTATCAGATATATTTCTCCACTGCATATGGAAGCTTTACAGAAGCTAACAAGCAGTAAAGGAAAAAGGCACAAAGATCCTGTGGAAAGTTTCCTAAATGCATTTTTTATGGGTTAAGTAATGGAAAGTTATAAGTGTTTGAAACAACCTCCTCGATTTTCGCCATCTTTAGCTCAGTTAATTTTATCCACTAAGTTGTAGTCACTTAAACGGGAATTTGAAATAATAAAGGTAGACAGAGAGCACAAAACAGCTATTACATCCAATCTACACAATATCAAAACCAAGACTTCCAAGTATTATAGCGTTTGTATTACACCAAAGTCATAAAAAGCATGGCTATTGTGAGTTAGATTACCACACCTGTGTTTATAACCAACTATAGTGGTATTTCTCGATTTTAGGGTAGCAATTGACTTTGTTGATCGACAGGTTTTATGCATTTGTCTTTTAATGAAAGGTATATGTTGTAACAGAACAAATATAATAGTTGGCTATTTACTTTTCGGACTCAAGGGAGTGCATGGAGAGAAGTTTGCGAATAATGAACTGACAGGGACGTAGCTCTGGTAGCTCAAGGTCAACAGTGCTGGTCAGGTGTATAACTGGTCAAGTTTGGGACACTAGACTATAGAAGAAATAGTAGACGGGAAAGATAAAAATTGGAATGATTCTGAGTGGCGAATAGGTATGTGTCATTAGTCAGCAGTCTACAAGACAGCACAGTATACACAGGAATTGCACGAACCTTACGAAGAATATCTACTTAAACACTACTAGTAGAGCCGGAGACCATACCAAACTGTCATCAAAATGACAATATCAAGTGATTTACATCAAGGTTGTCCACTATCCTCCATTTTTATATAAATCTGTCAAAGACATCTTTCTAGAGGTGACGATTTAGTTGTCTAAATTTTCGTGAATATATCATCTACCAGTAGACTCAGTTAGTGACTTGGAATATGCAGATGAAACAGTTCTATTCGGTGAAGATGCTCACAAAATACAAACTTCTCACCATCTTGAGTAACGGTGCTAGCATGTTTGGGGTGTACTACGTACCTCCCAAATGTAAAATGTTGCTTTAGATCTGCGTCAACCTATGAACTAATATTAATAAAGTAGTCGAAAGAGATGACCGCTTCATTTATCCTGAAAGTCTCGTCAACCTCCAAGGGTTGATGTTTGATGAAATCTTGGCACGGATTCAGGAAACTAGCTTGGTTTTTATTAGAATTATTCACCTTGGTGCAAATGCATCCACTGTTAGTCTTCCCTTAGATCCCGAGTTTTGAAATTATTTACTATTTTATCACGCAAATTCATTTTTTCTTCTAGAGTTTCATTCTATACGCCTAGTCTTTTGACCCTGCATTTCGATAGTTTCATCACTCTACTCTGATGCGGTATGGTAACTGAAACCAATGCACATTACGCTAGGTTTTACGATGTTTATGACTGACTGACCTAAACTTCCAAACATTTAACTTGTTTGCCAACATTTAATCGGAAAAATTAATGGATGGTTAGCAACACAACTGATTAACTATTGAAAGTAAAAAGAGGATGATTAGGTGTCTGATCGCAGTATATTTGGAGTGTCATCTATATTTAATGGTACTAATTGGTGAACAGCTCAGGAGTAGCGTGTGATTTAGAAGTACAAAGTGGATTATTTGACAGACTTCCATCGACGAAAAGCTGAAGGTATAATGTGTGTGTTTACGATATTTTCTCAACTACTTTGTAATGAGGGAGAATTAAGATGGGAAGGATTATCTATAACAAAATAATTCGACATTCGATGGGGTCACTAAAAACTTGTTTTAGGCAATATGGATTATCGCAGTTTTTTAGAGCGATGGGTTTACTGTAATGGGAATTTCGCGCTTCTGGAAACTGTATTGTCCTAACTATGAACATGGAGTTTTTCTGTTATTCAGTTAATCCATGTGTTAAGTGACCCAATTAAAAATTAGCCGTGATCTACCAATCTTACAAAAAACGAGACTGACATGAACACTATTTTCAACAAAATGTTCATCATGAACGATTAAATCGCCTATTAATAATTATAAAATCATACTTGTAAGCCTCCTGAATTTCTTGAAATATTACAGTTGTATCCTCTTTTGTGTTTTTGTCTGGATGCCATTGTAACGATAGTTTGTAGTAAGCCTTCTTAAGATCAACTTGCTCCACATTTTGTGTGACACCTAGCAGTTTAAATGACATTTCTATGTACTTACCTAACAATTCATAATAGCACTTCATCTCGTTTAAGTAACAAAGAAGCCCATAAGTTTAAATTCTTTTGCTCTGAGCTCCGAATGATATTCGCCAACGTCCTGTGAACTGAGAGCTAGCACGACTAAAATAAAGCAAAAATATCTTTAAAAAATAGGCACAAGTCGGGAAATATTGATCAATTATTTATCCACTCTTATAAACATCTTAGTGGGTCAGTGATCTGACTTCAGTTTGATCGCATGATGATGTTAACGAAATATACATGTCGCCAACCCTCGCGTATAATTGTCGAGTTGATTCGCGTAAATGGATAACGGAATAAAATAAGTCAAACAGGAGAATGAATTCTAGATACGTACATCTCATACACTCGTTGATCCAGACAGACAGTTAGAGAAACGAAGCTGAGGAGCAGATCGGAAAAGGCAAGTATACTAACTTAATTTGATAAAGCGATTCAGTATTTATAGCCAGATAAAAATAAGCTAGACGTATAATGAATAGGGTAAGCAATACACACGTAAGCTCATATAAAAAGTAAGGGTTAATAAGCGAATAACTGATAAGGTCAAAATTTGACCCGAGAAGAACTAATAAACTGGTCTGTCAGAAAGCTAGAATAAACTGTGTGGGATTGGATTACAATACGGAGAACGTATGGACAAAACAAGTGGAACGACTTGATGAATATGAAATGTTTGCAATGCATGGGTCTGGGTTAGTAAGATAGCTCTTAAGTTATATACTTCATGGTCTGACTAATCTCCAGTAGAGAATCCTCACCTGAAAGTGCCATAAAAACTGCATCACCTTATAACGGAAAACTTCGAAGCAAAATAATTTCAATGAAACAAGATACAGACGTGAAGTTTACGAACCCGGCTGTTGTTGCTACTTTGACGTGGTGGTTTGGGCTTGTCTATCGTGATGATGGCTCGAACAATCGTTTCAATCGTCGGTTGAAGAGCTGTAAGGCTAAAAGCAGCAAACCCAAGGTCCTAGGACGAAATCGTAATGCTGCATGTACAGAGGTGTGACGGCAGTAGAGTGTTTCCCTCAGAAAACCAGCGTGACAGAGAAGCTACCTTCCTACGGAGGAAGGGTCAGATTGGGAGAGGTCGAACCTAAAAATGCGCACCTCACCTTATCCAAGGGATTTCTGTCTACGACGGTAAGGTTTCAACAAGTACGGAGCTGACACAAAAATTACCTACATAAATGTCGTATGTAATCGGACTCAAATAGTTGTTTCTTGGGCACTGCAGTCACACTCTCAGGCCACTAAGACCAACTCCAACCCAATTTTCTGTCAGATACCTCTAAAAGAACCCTTCTACGATATGGGCAACCAGGAAGTGATAACCATCCTTATACCTCTAATAGCACTCAAGACCATCGTATTCATAATCAATTTTCCTCTTTAATTCTTATTACTCCGCTTACCACGCCTATCAACTCCAAACTTGCGCCTCAAGCGTCACCATGGCCAACGATTCTAGTGCGTAAAATAATACCCCAGGTCTACTGAAACCTCGTCCCAAACTACACATTAGAGTCTTCAACGTACGTACCCTGTGTCAAATCGGTCAGATGGCCTCCTTGGCTAAGACCATAGAATCTCGTACTATTGGTGTATGCTACGTCTCTGAAACACAAATACAGGGTCTGCTAATTTCGAAACGATTACGAGTTCGCCTGGTCTGCGAACGGAACAAAGACTGTGACCAAAGACCAATAGGCTAGCTAATCTGATGCGTCCCAGCCCCGAGAAGTCCAAGTTCGAACGGGGAAATATATTCCTCAAGCAGCCAGAAGCACGAGCAACCACGACAAGTCTAGTCGGAAATACACTCACTTATATAATAGTTTGTACACCCGTTTTTGATTAATAGTCAGAATAAATCACATATATGAAAAATACTGCATACAATAACATCGTATGTTATACAGAACAAAATGTCATAGAGGAAAACGAAACAAATACCATACTGCGTGATCATCAAATTGAATTAAACGAAATGAACATTGAATAAAAATCATAATGAGTAAATCAATTTAATTTTGACTTTTCACTCCGTCATAACAGGGTCCTAGTGTGGTCACTCACGTGACCTCACCTCGCCAAAACGGAGATCCAACGAGATACACCCTCCGTGTATCTGGCGACCCGATGGCTAGTTCTCGTGGACTGGCAGGCGTAGGCATAGCACTAAGTAAGAGGGTAGAACGAGCACTATTAGAATGGATCCCCGTTAACAGTCACCTATATGTTGTTCGGCTAAACGGCTCCATAAGAACTCGAAAGGATAGGGACACATAGCGTTACTTTTTCGTCGTTTCTGCCTACGCTTTCACTGACTGCAGCCCAGATGAAGTGAAAGATGAATCTTACAGAAAGCTTCCTGAACCTCTTTAAAAAGCTAGACGCTCAGACATAGTACTCATAGCAGGTGACTTACCCAAGGGTAGGTAGCCTAAACCAAAAAGAAATACATTTAGGTGGGTATTTTAGCATTCCGGGTCAGAAAACAGATAATGGTGACCGTCTGTTGCACCTGTGCGCAGACAATCGTTTATTTTTAGCAAACACTAATTTTGAGCATAAGGAGAGACATCGTCTAACATGGCGACCACCTGCACTAAGCCAACGATGGACTCAAATAGACCATATTGCCATCAGTCATCGTCCAATAGGCTCGATAAAAGACTTCCACTCATTCTGAAATACATGTTTAGACTCTGATCATGCTCTCATAGGAGTACGCAGAAAAACCACATTAAGACCCATTATATTTGAACTCAGTGATGAGAAAGCCAAAAGTGGATTCTAGGGACAACTGAGGCTACACTTAGGTAGTTCTGAGAACGAGGCTGACCCAGATGTTGCTTGGAAAGATATACAAATAACTATGGAAACAGCAGCGATATCTATTAGTGATTTGAACCAAAGGGTAAAAAGCCAGTGGATTTCTACTAAGTCTATTGCACTGATAGATTCTCGTAAACTCATCCCATCAGGCTGTGAACACGATGAAGAGCGTAAACAGATCAGATCGAGGTTAAGCAAAAGTCTAAGGAACGACCGTGAGCAGTGGTGGGCAACGAAAGTAAGAGATATAAAAGGCGGTGGCTGTAGGTAACACAAGACAGCTTTGTGGACTAATAAGACAAACCGGAATTAAGAAGTCAAGAGTAAGTGAGACAATCACGGAGAAAAACAGTACACTTATCTGCCCTCAGTCTAGACGTTTAGAACGATAGACAGAACACTTTAAGGAGCAGTTCAGCTGACCTTTAGCTACTCTATAACGACCAACCATTTCGAAATAGCCTCAATGGGACGTTACTATATACCCCGACTCTAAATGAAGTTCAAAAAGCTACGGCTAATCTGAAACAACGAAGAGCAGCTAGTCCAGATAGATTAGTTTCAGAAGTCTTTAAGGATGGTGACCCAGTTTTAGAGATTAGGTTGACTAAAATTTTGGCTGAAATTGGAGGACTGGACATAATTCCATCTGACTGGTCACAATCTTTGGTCGTCCCAATACATAAGAAAGGATCAAAATTATCCTGTGATAACCATAGAGATTGGTTTGCTTAATATAGTGTCTAAAGCACTAGCCTCAATAACTATCGAACTCCTGATAAAGACTCGTGAACTGCAAACACGAGAAAACAGGGTTGGTTTGAATCTGCTGGGATCGCCGAGTAAGTAATGGTAACGTGGGACACGAGTTATTAGGGAATGATAGTAAACTAGTTGATGAGGTTGAGTCCTCATCGACTGAGATGATTGGTCCACGTATTACGCATACCCGACCACCGATTACCATGGCACGCGATGCCCACTAGTGTTGGAGACAGATTGAGGAAAGTTAGGGGAGGCCAAACTAGAACGAGGCATCAGTCCATAAAGTCATTAACTTTGGGTCTGAGACATGTTGGTAGATGCAGACTACTTGGTTGGGGTCCGCGCGACTATCGCAACTAGTGGTTTGTAACTCTAGGTGTTATGACCTAGAACCGATCACAATGGCGGTGTATACAGTCCTTGCCTTCTTTTGAACCATGGGATTAAAATCACTTTATACACTTTCTACAAACTAATTCTTTCTCCATGTATCATCACCCTATTACCATTGAATTAACTGCCCCTATGAATTTGTTCATCTTGTTGTACTGATGAGGTATGGAAACTCGGACCGATGCATATAAGTTTCTGGTCCTGAGTTGTAGATGAATAACTGATTGAATTCAAGAAGCGCAAAACGTGTGGTAGCGTTTAAGCGTCGGGTAGGTATTACAGTTTCTTTTTCCTAAAACTAAGACTATCTATTCAGAGATAGCACAAGGCAAGTTAAGTACTACCAAGTTTACAAGGACGTATCATTTGCGGGGAAGAGGGTAGCTTCGGCTTGATATCTGAAACACATTATGTGCATGATAATTTTGATAGAATTCTAATGAATATGGCAAATTCTAATTGCTGACTTAGTAGATACCCAGAGCAAACTGGACTAAATACTTCGTGTTTAAGTTCTTGGTTAAGTGCCAAATCTTTATCTGAATATATTGAAATGACGTTTATTATATTGTAACCAGTATTGTATACCGAGGCGGAAATTGATTACTTGCCAACGTGCATTTCAGTAATACCAACCACCATACCTTCCAAAATCACTTACTAGTTACGGATACTTAAAATCAGCCAAACAGTAAAGGTCGTCTGGATAGTTAGAGATGAAAACAAGTTGTACACTTAGTTGGAGTGGCGGAATAAGATTCGACATAGTATGTCCAAGAAATCACAAAGCATATAAGGTTGACACGATTTTCTTGAACTTCGAACACGTTTGAAAAAACAACAAACAGGTAGTCAGAGATCTTAATTGAGACATATCTGGATTGCTCATTTTAATAGACAAATTATGCTACATTTTGGTCTATAATAGAGTAAGGTGTATATTCTGAAAAGTATACATATCCGACATCTCTGATCTCGATGAAAATTTGAGTTGATAGAAAAATCAACCTACGTTTACACACGATTTTTCGGAAATTACCTGATTTAATTAAATCAGGTACATATTGATAGTAGGCGTAAAAGCGGTTTGCATACACCAGAACCAATATTTAATTATATCATACGATACACTGAGATTTATTCGAAAGTATTAAAAACAAAGCATCCGCAATATTATTTACTATAATATCCAAAGAAGAGACGACTTCCTAACCTCGTGACTAGACCTTGGCTTGTAGCGCATCTAGTTATAGTGGAGCCCTAAAAGCAATCTTCAAGAAATGGTTTAAAATACAGCTGATATATTTTTTGTTCATCACCCTGTAAATTTGCGATCTGGTACTAGGAAATATAATTAGAAAGATTAGTATCTTCGATGCATAATAAATTTAGTAATTAAACACTTCTGACCGTTAGCTTAGTTAAACCCAGTTAAAGTTTCCACTGGTGTACTTTTGACTAACGCCGTGGTTGATATTCATCAAAGTGTTCTTTCTGGAGTTAGTCTAATGACCCTTACTTTCGGTATACCTAACTACTTCATCTAAACCAACTTAAATATGGTGTTACAGGTGTAAATAAATCCTTGCTTATTATTATTAGTTTCACCAGAAACAACACTCCTTGAAAGTCTTCTACCAGGCATCAATCATGTTTTAATAGGTCGTGTAGTGCGCCTCCTACGATGACTAGTTAGCTCAGGTGTCGTCCATCATAATACGTTGACCTATAATTCAAGTATATTTCCATATACCATTACCTACAAGGTCTAATTTCAATTGCCTTGAAGTTTCTGCGCCATAGAAGGTTCGGACAGTAAAATTTTCACCACTTTTTTGTTTGTTTTGCTCTTGACTTTTAACTCCAACACCTACGAAAACAACTTTTGATGTCCTTATTAGTTGCTGGACGACAGAAATAAATAACTAATGACCTGAGATAGTGTTGCACGGTATGTCACTTTTACGGACTTCATACAGACAGCATAGCATCTAACCTCATGTTCTGTCTTAAACAGCAAAAGAATTTTCTAAATAAGTCTTAAATTATTTCAGCTGTTAAGGGGTCGAAACTGTGTATGAACTCAAAATGAAACACTACTGAATGCCCTGCTGAAATCGAAGGATATCACAACGACAGAAAGACCAAAAACTGCAGTTTTTGTTTAATATCTCATAATGAGCGGAATAGTCAAGGTGAAACATCTATGAAGTCCGTGTTAATCTGTAGTTAATGGATTGTGGTTCTATATGACGAAGCCAACTACCCCGAATAACTTTTTCACACTTTAACCGCTGTACTAGTTATAATAACAGGTCTGTAGCTGAGTACGAACTGTCTTTTCCCATCCTCTCATGTAGAGCTAACTACAGTATACTTGCTACCTCTTATGAGTTGAGTCTGGGAAAGCGACGTATGAAACTGTATTCCCCCCTGGTGCTTCAGAAAAAATATCCGCAATATTTGACAGATATGATGAAAATAGTCTGTTCGTGGGAGAGATATAGATCCACAAAAATTCTAGTGAATATTTGTATTGAACTGTGGAACACTTTTCACTCTACCTTTTTGTGACTTTGAAATGACAGCACCTGTGGCTTTTAGAGAACAATAGTTAAATTTTATGGGTAAATCAGGGATCTATGTCACTGTGACTGTGGTGTGTGCTACTTATATTGATATAAGTAGTATATGTCGCGAGTTAAAACGTAATATCTGGCAGCAGAAGATGAGGTGAAGATCAAGAAAGGAAGAGCGAGAGCACAATGGAATTTGTAAGAAAACGCATGTACAATGGAATGGGAGACAATGGATTAGTGTTTGCAACGGAAACAGTCCAGTTTGACATGATGCATTGATATTTTGCAAATTGACGATTGACTTTATGGTATTCAGATTTTATTGAGATAGTCTGTAATTTTTGTGCTAAATACATTCGATTGTCCCCACCCGTGTTCTTGTTCACTACATGACTATTTTTGTAAACGAAAGCTAGAGTAAGTGAAGAATTTAACCTGAAATCGTCCATCCGTGAATAAGTACTTTGAGCGTGATAGAACCTGGTCGCTTTTCCAAGTTGTCGGTTTCACATTGCCAAATGTATCTAGTTATTCAGAGAAGTCAATTCAGCGAAGTTGTAGAATCGTCGTCTACTTCGATACTAGTATATTTATCTTTGATGCTATAATAATAGACATAATTCCCAAACTTTAGATTTGTCATGATGTAGACTACCTGATCTACAAGATCTTACATCGAGGTTACATCATTGTCTATACTGACTCGTCCTATCGTGAAAACTAGCAATATGACGTCTAGAACTCCTGAAAAACACAATCGGACTCGGAGGAGAGTAATATATCAAGTACAAAAGGCAAGAAGTTACATTGAGTGACCATCGCCTCGTTCACCGTTACTAACTCCTATGCATTTTAAATTTTGAATGTAAATTTTCTCAGTTATCTTGTGTTTAGCTCTGAGTATTGTGTGGCTTGAAGAAATACCACTACAGAATCATCTCAGCTATTGTATTTATACATGATAATTAGAGGTATTAAAATTCGATCTGCTGAATGGCTATTTCCAGCTTCCACTCGATTAGTTAGTAATGGACCAGTATTCAAGTCAGGAATATGTCAATGGGTATAAACAAAGATTTAACATTTTTAATTGCATCATTATGCACGAAGTTATCATCATTTCATACAAACAGTGCAATGTGCTTATCTATGTTGATTTTAGAATGAATAACGTTTCATAAGATTACAGTATAACTGTTGACTAGTTTTAGGGAATCAGTTTATCCTCCTAGTACCGAATTTTCGTGCTACATTTTAGCTGTAAGTTTACTACAAACTACTCAACCGGATATCTTATATCGTTATGAAATCTTCCTGAGAGTTATACAGATTAATCGAGGCAAACAAAATCTTGAATGTACATCTGATTTCTTACCAAGCATGAAGTTACTCTAAAGCTCTGACACTAATGTTATTTTTCCCGTTATTTACCTTACTGTGCGTATACAAATAATCCCCTTTGTTGGGTAAGCTTGACGCGCTCGTTAGTAAATAAGTGATGACCGTATATATCACTGGCCAATTTCTCCCATTGAGCTTACTTTATTGATCAAATTGACTGCCTACCTAACGGCTGAAATACCAATATTCGGTTTGAACAGAAAACTAACGAAATGACGTTTATTCCATTAGTCCAAACTACTTTCTTTGGTATACCATATGAAGCGATATTAAATGGCTCGTATTAAGTTGAATCAAAATACACACCTTGTGCTCAATTTAAACGGTTCTAAGTTAAGAAAGAAAACAAATTATATCACAAGTACAAAATACCTAGAACGGTACAGCCTGTGCTACACAATCAAATGTTTCTCTAACACAAATTAGAGTTAACTGCCCGAGAATCAATAAAAGTACTTCTAACAAGATGAGATCAGATATATTTCTGAAAGGATTTCGTCAATGTTTCCACGCCATAACTTTGAGTTTAGTGAAACGCGACCTAATTGTCAATGGTCCGTCAACATGCAACAGTAAAATTAAGTAGTAAAAGGTGTATTTTTAACAAAGGCCACATGATGGAAGCCCAGACAATGAAGACTGAGGAACATAAAGTATGGGTTACAGAAACCGGAATAAAGGTTAGAATACAAGACAGGGAAAAGGAACAAATAGACAACAATACTGATAAATAAAATTGTTTGGAGGAGTTTTCAATGAGTTCTTTACGTTACAACCTACACAAGAACCTTCTGTTTTCCAGATGTTAGCCTTGGCGAAGTGCAACTTACAAATTGTATGAAGTTACCAAACGATCAAAACTATGGATGAGCACTCATCAGTATTTTCTTTAAAAACTTTATTTTTCAACCACAAAATCATATGTTTAGTGCGGGATATGCGGCCTCACTACTTCTCAGTGGACTTCACTGTACAAAAGAGACTTATTCACTGTAAGTTAAATAACTCTATCAATAAATCTGAAATACTGATACCTTGGAGAACGAGTTATTCAAATTGGGATTCGTTCATTTGACACTTACAGCTACACAGTGACTAAACAAGACTCCACTGTGTGACAAAGCTGAAGTAAAACTAGGTGGGGTATAGTGTTAGTGTATTATAAGCATAGTAGCAGGCTTTCCGTTGTTTTAACCTGTGATTGATAACATGTGTTGGTGTCATAATTATGACTCACTATCAAGCTGCTTGCTTGTCAGTGCTCGTTTAACAAATTTTTATGGTCGCTTTAGGTGTTTGTCGAATACCTTGAGTTGAATTACATGTGATCGATAGATAAAACAAAGGATAATTAATTTCACATGGAGAATTTTTTTGTCTGTGTAAATAATCATGCTAATTCTATTCCAGTCAATAGTTAAACAACCATCTTATCATAAAAGAACGGTGGATTAGATTACTAAACATACAAAAATAAACAATACAGAAACGTTTTACTCCAAAATATGAAATTTTAGAACTCACATGAGTTCAAAACTCGTGTTTAAATCAATAAAACCACAAATCAACAAACCAAAATAACTATTTATAGATCTCCTTAAACATCATTTTCTTTCCTGTGTTATTTTATAAATCAATTATCTAGTTTAGAGTGGCTTTTTTTAGAACCTCGCTGTGCTTCAAATCCTTCTAATACTGGTATCTAGATTATATTGGCGACCATATTTTATTTAATTTATTGTAATACGCTCTAAGAAATAGTCAAGAGTTATTAATAATCAGCTTGTAGGCAATATATTTATTTTTGCGACTTGTGTTTACAATATAATCAATATCAAAGCTGTCTTCAAAGATAATTCGCTTTCCATAAGAGCCGTAATCTTAATGATTGCTGCTTACTTTTATGGGTTTCAGATAGTATTACAAATCAAAAGCAACGTAACCAAATGGTGACAAGATACAACCATAGAGAATAAAGAATTTATAATTTGAAGTCAATCACAGATTTAAACGAATAGTAGTGAACCATTTAGCCTGTGCAATAATTGACTTAGTTTGCATATCACTGGTGTATATAACCGATGTCAATGATTGAGGTCCACTCAAGTTGGATGGGATTATGTGACCTTCTACCTTACATCAAAGTCACATCTGGAAGTCAAAATCTAACCTGGACAACACGCTACTGACATCCAGGAGTTTTTACTACTTCGATGACTGTATAGAACAAACGTAACCGTACTAAAGAAACGTATTGTGAGGAAAGACTATGGAAGTATATAATAGAGCCGCAGCCCTATCGGCAGTTTTATGAAGTCCCACTGACCGATCCACGTAGGTTACCTCTGACAATTCTCGGTAAACTGTTTGACATTCAGTGGTCTCCTGATGAATGTTTTGACAAGGGCTCAGTGACAATTTATTCACCACTCTTCCACATCAATTTATGATATTTTATTTCAATTCTCAGTTGTAAATAAAATGTCATTACTTCTCAAGAATATTAAGGTATTATAAAAAGAAAGACGTGGAGTGAATTTACGGTCAACCATGATCTGATCAACAACTGTTTCAATATAGTATGTACTCAAAAACCCAAGTAGGACTCAATATGTGACATTTCGGTTTCATGATAATTATTATATCTCTAAACTTTTAAACAAAACAAACCAGTTATTCAATAATCGCTGATTTTTATTGATTTTATGGCTTTCATTAATGAAAACCACCACTTAACTAAATAAATAAATAAATCTTACTCAGTACAGAGTAATTGGAATCAATCAATTGTTTACAGAATCCAGACAATTACCTTGTTATAGGTATTAATGCTAAGATTGAAATTGATCGTTTCAAATAAATTGAGCATTGAGTAGAAAGTTAATTATAAATAAATTTATTGTGATATTCTAATAAGTAGAAAAAATTGAAGTTTTGATGTTTCGTAACTTAATGTAAGTCACTTCTTCAGAATAAATAAATAAATAATCGAAACAAATTCATACAAGTTTAAATAGCACAAAGGAACTTGTGTTAATTTATTTCTGTTACTTATTTATTTATTCTGAAGAAGTGACCGACATTAAGTTGCGAAACATCAAAAATTCAATTTTTTCTACTCATTAAGACATAACAATAAATATATTTATTATTTAGCTTGTTAATGTTTTACTATTTAAGTTAGTACGTAATTAGTTGAATGACTTTCATCGATGAAATACAACTGTGTTTGTAAACGTTTAACTAATTAACTTGAGTATAAATTAAGGTAAATGACAGTTGGTTAGCGTAGCATGGATGTATTATTGACTTCTTGATAAAAATTATAGTAGATCCACACTAATATACAGACATGATTAGGTTCATACAAAATAAGAAATTGCACTACAAAATAAGGATGTTTTACATAATAACAGTATTGAGTAATCAGTTAATCAAAGATTATGTGATTTTTACTCATAGTAAAAAAAATCACATCGAATTCTGCATCTAGTCACAATTTCTTGGTGCTGCGTTATAAGGTATTGATATAAAACTTCGAACAGATCTAATTGATTCGCCATTTTCTTCTGGTTGATCCACTGGTTTGACATTTTTATATTGTGTTTTTCTTGAGCATGCTTTACACATCGCACCTATAATCCATATAATACAAATTAAGCTCAACAGTGAGAAGATCACCGCTAACAATAAAGTAACCCAACTAACTGTGGATAATAGAAAAATAGAAAAACAAAACAAATTTAAAATTGCAATACCACTGTATAGTATAATATATTGATTATGATGGCCCAACTTTTTTCATGACAAACTGGTTAAAAATGTTTCTTGAAATTGATTTCACTTGACAGTTATACTTATCACAAGCCTGAAAGTCTTAGGTTCGACTCCTAGCGTACTACTAAGGAGTCACATACAATGACATAACAGCTATACAGTGCTCCCTGGTTTTTAATGATCTAATAAATATTATTCCTAGAAAAGGTTTATGTTTCCTCGTTATTGATATACAAGAGTGTGTTTGATCAGTCTTTGTTAGTATACGCGATTGTTCAGAGGATCCTTTAATGTGTTCTATTAGTAGTTCAAAACTTATCATACAATTGTCAAAAAACGGTCAATTTTGATAGTAAACTTATATTACAGCGATAAAAAATAGTTTTTTTTATCGAAAGACTATTTTTAAAAGCTAATTTATCCACTTTCTTTCAATAATGTCACCGTTTAAACACAGAACACGGTCTGAATTCCAAATAATAGACATCTTTTAAACCCTTTGACAGTTTGAAGAAAACTGAAAATCTGTCGAACATAGAGATAAGTATGTCAAATGTTGTTTTTTTTACACCTCTCAATGAACCATATACACAGAGAGTTCTTGATTTTATATGTTAGATAGCTTTTCAGTTTTTGAGGTAGATTTACCTCATTCACTATCTTCCTATTAACTATAAAAGTTTCTTCTTATTTGAAATCCATCAGATGGATGTACCTGCAACATTAAAGAGTTGATGCACACTCTGGGATTCAAACGCCCTATGTTTTGCTTCCAACTCAGACGCTTTATCCATCTAGCTAGTAAGTTCAGTAGCTCAATGACATTTGTAATGGGCTTGAATATTAACACTAAGTTGTATCAGGTGCATATAACTGACGAGTTACAAATGGGACAAAACGCACATCTTGGATTTCAGTTTTAACCATACTCTACATATTCTATAAATTATTGTGAAACAATCGCTATATTGATCTGATCCGCTTAGGATGCACATAGGCCAACTAAGGCTGATTTAATTTCCGTCAACATATCAACTACAGGATAATCCAAACCATTGCAAATTAAATTAGGAACATTGTATAATTATATAATACTAGAATGTATTAACATTTAATCAAACAAGGCTGCTTTTGCATTATTTGGACAATATGGCTATCAAACAATTCTTAAAACATTAAGAATCCTCTAAAGTACACTTTAACTTAAAATGTTAAATAATGGAAACTTTAATAAACGTTTACTAACAAAACAATCAGATTTAAGACAACAACTACTGGATTCTTGTACGAAATTTAAAACGCGATAACAGAGAGTTTACAGCTTTTTAAAAGCTAAGATGAATCAACCAGTGTTTAGTCACCAAGACACTTATAGTTATTAAGATGAGAAGACTAAAAAATAGGGACCATATATTACGACTTTTTGAAGATAATTCAAATAAACTGAACATTTAAAATCAAAGTATTGACTTCATAAGTACGGATATATTTAGCTACATTCTTTCATTCTATTCCTAACCATTATTCCCAGCCCTAGCCAGGAATTCTTACATTAACCTTAAATTCTAACCTGATCCTAATCCAAACATCTAACCCAAAATCTTAATCCAAGATTCTAACCATTTCGGGGATTTTATACAATAAATTTTTAATTTATTTTACTTACATTTTAATTAGATAAAACTTTAATCTTATTTCACAACATCATTTAAAAAGGTCACAGAAAGCTGTTACTATGGTCTAATTTTGCTAAAATTACTATTGAAGAGAATTACTTAACTGTGACTATGCATAAAAATACAAAATAACTTACAACGACAATCAAGTGGAATACTGGGATCAATATTTTCCGGAGCGAAAAATACATTACAAACACATGTAGCATTTCCAGCTATACTTTTTACACAATGTTGATGTGGACCACATGGAATATGACTACAGTCCGGTATAAATGGTTTAATATAAAACAGCTTTAAAAAAAGAGATAGAAACATTTTTTAAATAGAGCAGATTAACTGGGATCAAAAGTTAATTTATCTAAACAAAAATAATTTTTAAAATGAGACAAATAAATGAGAATGACAATTTTTTTAGTTTAAGATGGATAGCGGCCAGCTGTGGAATACAGGATACGCGTTTCATCCTATTTGTGACTTGCCCGATGGATATACCTGCATCACTCTGGAACTCGAAGCCAGTGCTGTTCGCATCAAACGTCATCGCGTTATCCATTTAGCTACTGAGTCCTTATAGCCACTTGACAGCTGACAAGTCCCAAATAGGACGAAATGAGTGTCTTGGATTCCACTGTTGGCCACTATCCATCTTTGCCTAGAATTTAGAATTTATGAAGATCTCTATATTTTCCTAATTGTAAACTTTCATCTAATTCCGAAATTATCTTTATACTTTTTTATCCTTAAAATTAATCATAAATCTGTTATTCAGACAATCGAGTTGTACTCAATGTCAATTAAGTTTATAGTATCCAAGACTTCTGATATATTTTTCTATTGACTTGCAAATGATATTTTTCACAATAATAATGTGATTTTAACTAAAGAATAAATAAAAAGAAAACTGAGCCAGTATCCAGAGGTGTTAATGTCTAACTTCAACTAATCCACGATACTGTGCGACTGTCCAATATTGTCTTCAGTAAGTAACTGCCTCACAACAGAGACGGTTGAACTCGTGGATGCACATTACTCACAAGTCCCAAACTAGGATAAAACGGCCGTTCAGTGCTTTCAGGTTTTCAATAGTTGTCTAACATTGATCCATTCATGATATTCATCTAAACTCAACAATTTCTACAACTTAATTTTTACGATATTTCATTTCATTTTTTGGATAACCTGTTGATGTTCCGAGCGACAGGGACCAGGTTAAAGTCCTAATTTCAATATCAACGCGTCCCAGGTACATCCAGACAACAATTTTCAGTGAGACTATAATTTATGGACGAGTCAATCACATATAATTTAACAGGTCTCAGATTTTCGACACTCTCAGTGTCAGTCTAACGTCGCTCAAAGGTCATCCATAAATTTTAGTCTCACCCGAGTTTCAAAAAGGATGTAATACGTATCATGTATTCCTTTGCTAGCCACCATCTACCCTTGCCCAAAAATGCTTCTGTTTGATAGCGATTTTGAGGTAATCCTCTTAGGGTGCACGTATACCGAAACTGAATGACCAATTCCAGTCTTTAACTCAAATATTAGGAAAAATCAAATCCTAACAGATGACTTCTTACGTAAAGTTATTTTTATGTGAAACATGTCTATCTGAATGAAACGCTAATGAAGGCACTTCTTTAATCAAATATACAATGCTTACGTATATCTAAGATTTTTCAACATAATAATAACCTTTGACGAAAGTGATATAGGAAGTAAGTTTGGTAGACTGAGGTGTTTAGCTTTCTCGATTATTTGGAAATATATATTCTAAGATTTGACTGATAAATTAGTCCACAAATACCTTACAAGCACTATAAATATAATAGAATCAGGAAATTTCACGTAAATTAAAATGTCTATGATTATAATAAAAACTTTATTTCAACGAAGAAGTACACAAAACCGAACACACCCTTAAGCATGCCTAACAAAAATGGACAATAAATCTCGTAAATAATGTATGGTTCTACTTGCTTGGCAAGATGATAGTAGAAATTAAGAACGGATATTGAGTATAGTTTTACACTTATTCAGATCTTGGACCCTAAACGTCCTAATCAAGTATATATTGCAAGTTTTTTTTAATTTTTGGCGCGTTATGGTGTGGTAATTCATATATACATATATTGACGTGAGATAAATCGTATTGTCTGTTTTCCTCCTTGTTATGATTTGATCATAGAGATGGAAGAACTTCAAGTGATCCAGTTAAGTTTCATTAAATTAGTTTATTGAATCAGTTTATCATCAGTATTATCGATTCAACCACTGTAGAACAAGATCACATAAAAAAATAATCATTGAAGATTAATGATCTTACTAATTTAAATAAAGACAGTGATTCAGGAATCAAGAAATCCTAAAAATAATGAGTTTGTGAAACTTGTTTAAACAAAACAGTGAAAAATTGTGTATGTATACATGTTATAATTCAGTTTATATTGATATACATTGTGGTGTATACTAATTATGTCGACAAACTTCCGCTTTGGGCCACATCAATGTGTATCTATAAATTTACTTGCTCATGTGGGGTAGGTTACATTGGAAGCAAAAAGTGATCACTTTCCAAACACGTCTCAGAACACTATCCTGCTTGGTTTTGAAAAGGAGAATGTAAAACAATTACTAGTTCTATACAGGAACATTTAATCAATTGTGGACACATCGCTCCAAATGATTCTTGTTTTAAATTAATCTACAGAGTCAAATGTATTTGAAGGAAGAAATGTCGAATCGATATTTTATACACTGCTGAGGCATTGGCAATCCACGAACTCAAACCCTAAGTTTGAGTCTAGAAACGATTCGTCCAATCTCTCATCCTTCCATGGTCGTAATTCCCTTTATTGGTATGTTTCGGGTCTTTATTTTCTTTAATTCTTCACTTTTATTTGAAGTCATTAAATTATCGTTTTGCAATTTTAATCTCTAATCAGTTATTATTATAACTACCCTTACATTAATTTGCTCGGTTATTATTCAGTCTTTTATTATGATTAAAACCTTTATGTTTGTCATTTTTCTTCATATCTTACCCATAAATTATATTCTTCCTTATCCCTTGATTATTGCATAACCTCATTTGATAATAAGAGTTTCGAATGGATTTATCATACAATTTTTTCTATTCTCCTATAGACATATATTTTTCATATATAACTATATATATATACGCAAGCACAACTGAAGTAAATGATTTTGTCGAAAAGAAAAAAACTTTTCTTCACTGAATTCTCGTTTTTCTTATATTATTATTACTATATAACAATTACTATAACAATACCAAGTGAATTAAAATTCACCCCATTGCACAAGCAAGTGGCTATCAGGATTCAGTAGCTGATTGGATAACACGATGGAGTTTGAAGCGATTGGTACTGGGTTCAAGTCTCAGAGTGAACATCAACTCTGAGATGCAGATACATCCAACTGACGAGTCCCAAATAGGACGAAACGCGCGTCCTGCATTCCACTGCTAGCCACTATCCATCATTGTTTATTATTACTATTGTTATATCTTTTGTATTTCATAACAATTAGCATTATTCATTTCTTGATAATAAATAACTTTTTTTTAAAATACCCACCATAAAATTATAGCATAGTAACTAACCGATCAAAATTGAGAAAACTATTTCCAAAAAAATTTTTTTTTTGGAACAACATTTAAAAATCGATTATTTTGATCTTTCATTATGTCAATTGAGTAATAGAACTATGTTATACTACTCAAACTCTTTAAAATGATTGATCGAAAAACAAAACAAAATTCTTTGTTTGTTTACTTAACGCATGATTCAAATGAATTCTCAGTGTAGTTTACTTTATTGATGATTAAAAAAATGTAATAAGTAAATCATTCTATTAATATGAATATGAAGATTAGGCATGATCGTTTCAAATTGATTGAGTATTGAATAGATGGTTATCATGTCTTAATGACATGATGTGACTTCATGTAAACTACTTTATTTTTTTCCAGAATAAATATTTATTCGAAGGGGTTTTGTGAATAATATAGTAATTTTAATAGTTGAGATCATGAGTCAATTGATGCTAGATTACCATAAGAAACCTGGAAACACTGGACGACGGTTTCATCCTAGTATGGGACTCCTAAGTAGTACGTATCTACGATCCCGCCTCGTGAGATTCGAACCCAGGACCTATCGGTCTCGCGTGCGAGTGATTAAACACTAGACCACTGAGCAGGCCGATATCCAACGGTGTCAATGTCTAACTTCAACTAATCCACGAAATTGAGTGACACATCCACCATTGCCTTCAGTGAGTTACTATCTAACAACAGACCCGGTTGAACTCCACTGGTCACTGCATCTGACTAGAACTCCAGGATATATCTCTTGAATCTAGTTACTAGTGAGCATATGCTGATTAGTATCAGAAGGGAATTTCGCGGATATTATAGTAATTTTAATAGTTGAAATCATGAGTCAATTGAAGCTAGACTATCATGGAAAATATGGATGCCGGCTTAGTGGTCTAAAGGTTAAGTGTTCGTATATGAGATTGATAAGTCCTAAGTTGGAATCGCGTGAGGATGGGTTGCGGATACACATTGATGAGGAGTTCCAAAATAGGATGAATCGGCCGTCCAGTACTTTCAGGTGTTCTGTGGTGATCTAGCTTCAATTGACTCATAATTTCAACTATTAAAATATTTATTCATTGAGATAATACGAATATACAAGTGTTTTTTTCATTTTATGCGTAATATATTGAATATTAAACAAGCTAGTGAAGTGGGAGTGTTAAAATAAATAATGGTGAAAGGTTACACAAGATCATCGATTGGTTGAAGTTTGTGGGTTTGAAACCCGCGTGCGAGATCGTAGACATGCACTAGTGAGGAGTCCCATGCTACGACAAAGATGGCCATCCAGTGCTTCCAGGTTTTCAATGGCGGTCTAGTTTAAATAGACTCATGAATTCAATCATTAAGATTTTGAGTTTTAAAAAATGGTTTTGCTATAAACTTGTCTCACTAACTACTTATATAACTCGTTTTTTGTAGTTGATGGTGAATTTTTAACAAAACTGTATATTGTTATGGTAAGTGTCTAGAAGAAAGTGGTGATATTCACACCCAAACTAATTACGTAATAATGTTTTGATCGAAATTTGATTGGAAAATTGATGGCAAATCTTGAATAACCAATAAGCTTCCTAAAATACTTAAACTTGAATAAGTTGCATTAATTTTATTGAGAAATACTTTGATTTCTATAGACCTACTGATTATGGTACAAAATTTGATGGTCATATTAGGGATATTTCAACCTCATTCTTTTACAATACTCTTACCTTGACTAACAAGTTTTTCGTAGCATGATATTCTTCGTTTATTAATCTTTTAGAGAATAAATGATAGCTCGATGTTTACAAATAGTAGGTGGAAAACCTTAGACCTAGAATTGGTACATGTTGACATAAATCTTGCCCCCAAATGACCTGGTATGGCCGAGAGTGAAGCGGGCCCGCCCTCCCTCTCGAAATGCTCTCACAAGGCTACGCGTATACAGCCCCTGCCAGGGAAGCCCTACTCACTGCCTTTTCTTGGCAGGGGTTTTGTTTAAGAAATTGAGAGGACGAAAAGCGAATGTCCTGCACTTTAACTGGATCCCAAACCAACGGTGCACATAGAGTCCAGTATCCTGCGAGGACAAATGGCGTACGAACCAACCATTGGTCACCGACTACCATGGGACTGGATCTCCTTACGATGCTCCATTGCCTTGTGGATCAGACCTTCGGGTCAAAGGCCCGAGATGTGGTCCCCTAAGAAGACCACCTGCTTCGGTCTGGGCACCCAGGCAGTATCACAGCCCTCACACAAATCGAATGATTTATGTGGTGAATATCTATTTGGTGCCTCGTACCAATGTTTATGTGTTTAAATAAATAATAATAATAAAAACTATCTTTTGAAGACTAATGCTACTTAGTGGATTCAAACATTCATCACTCAGTGTCATATTCAGAGATATTTCTAATGAATTATAATGTTTGACAACTGACCAATGATACGAATGAGGTATTTGTTATTATCAAAGTACGGTATTGTGGAGATTAAAGAATTTTCACGATTTTTCAATCATAAATTAATCATAGTTAGGCCATCATTAAAACCATGGAAATAAAACACAAGTGTTTCATCCTGGTATGAGACTTATTGGCAGTGAGCACCTATGAATCTGGAGCTAGGAATCAAACCCAAGATCTTCACTATCCAATCTTAACGCTTAGACTCTATACAACTAAGTCGGCGCCCAACGGTGTTATTGTCTAACTTTAATCAATTCATAATATTGTTCAATCATCTTCCAATGTTTATGATGGTTAACTGTCTCACATCAGATATGGTTGAGCTCGATTAGTTCCAGCTTCTCAGCAGAACTTCAGAAATTTAACGTAGAAGCTAGTCATTATTGACTAGTTAATATATTATCAATTTCGAGTTTTGTGGATATTATAGAATCATCATAAATTAGAAATCATAAATCGATCTATTTCATCATTTCTACTTTACCAATTTGCTTATTATTCAATGAACCATTTATTAAATGATTTATTTAAGTGTTAACTGTATACAAAATCCATCGATCTATCTATTATGTGTAATCTACATGGAAAGAAGTAATCACGTGACGTGTTACACATTGTCTTTTTGATTCTATAATGACTAGAACAGACTTTCTTTTAAATGATAATAAACCATTCTGTGTATTAGATACAGGTATTTCTACATGGTATAATAATTGCTCATTATTAAATTTTGCACAAAAAGATGAAAGTTTCCCTTGATTCTGATTGGTTCATTTAAATTAAATTAAGATATCACTTATTATTATCTGAAGGGGTTTTGTGGAGACTTTAGCAATTTCACTAGTTGAAATCATGAGCCATCTGAAAGCTAGATCACCATGGAAAACCTGGAAGCACTGAACAGCCGTTTCGTCCTAGTATAGGACTCCTCAGCAGTGCGCATACACGATCCTGACACGCGAGATTCGAACCCAGGACCTACCAGTCTCGTGTGCGAGTGCTTAAACACTAGACCTCTGAGCCGGCATCCAGTGGTGTTAATGTCCAACTTCAACTAATCCACGAAATTGAGCGACACTTCCACCACTGTCATCAGTGAGTTACTATGTCACAACAGACCCCTTGGTCTAGCTCCAATTGACTCATGATCTCAACTACTGAAATTCATACAATTTCAACAAAACCCCTTCTGATACTATTTTACTATCTGAGTTGATTATCGTTTGGTTGAAAATGTTTAATCAACCGTTTTCAAATGAGTTTTAGCAGAAGTTTAGAAAGTTGTTCTGCGTCATAAATATCACATATGTTTGTAACGAGTATGTTTTTTTCTCATCTCAACATCTACATGGATGACAATTACCCTACTGACTAAACATATTTGTTAATGTATTTTTAATTGAAATATTAATTGTTTTAGAAACTTATTGTTTAAAATTATCAATGAAATAATATCCTCTCCCTCCCCCCGAAAAAGAACCATGAACATTTATTAGCCTCTTTCAGAGAAGCTCTATTTATTGACTTCATTTGACAAGGGTGATTATAGAAAGTAAAATAAATAAAATGGATTTTCGATAAACATACAGGTTCCACTCAATAAATTTGGAAAATTTTGATTTTAAACTAATGGTTCATATGGGTTCCTAAATCCTAAAGGAACACATAAGGGCGAACCTACTGTGACCCTCGACTACCATGAAACTCTATGTCCTTAAGTTACCTAATCATTGTGAGTCAGACCAAGATGTAAAGGGTTAGAAAGATGGTTATCATAAGGTACAAACCTATTCTCTTTTGGTACCCGGGTGGTACAACAGTCCTTCTATAACTGAAAATAGAGAATCAAAGCCAGTAGATGAGATAGTTGAGACGAACTTTCGCTCTCCTTCTTACAAAGCAGTTTTTCAATCACAAACGACCATATATACATCTGTATCACAGAAAAATTCTCGAGGTCGTTTAAAAGCTTCTGCAAAATTAATGTATCATAGTGTTGCTATTTCTCATTTGTTTCCGGTACGTCAAAAAATATTGTGGTTCTTTTATTGATAAAGATATTTTTTCGTGAAACTTAATACTAAATGTATTATATTTGTGAAAGTGATGTACCTAGACTGTCTAACTAATCCCTATTGGACATTTACAAGTATTGTAGTAAACGGGAACACAGATGAGGACAACCGACTATATTTGGCACAACATTACAGAGTTACTTGGTAAAGTATAAAAACCATACTTCAATACTTCATTTTGCAAAATGAAGTCATTATAAAATTTTACCAATTATGTAATTTTCTTGTCTTATCAGCTGCCTATTTTGTTACAGATTTCAGTAAGATTTTTGAGCGAAACACATTCAAAATTGAAATTAGAACTGAACTAATTGATGTTTATACCGACTGATCGCTGAACAGTAGTTATTAATGTCACATTTGTTGCAGTGTGGTTTAACTGATCGACAGAATTAAACAAAAATGATATTCATTACCACTCAGTGTTCAACCAGTTATAAATATCTCAGTCATGTTCTAATATTAAAAAGATATGTAACAAATACATTTGACTCCCCCCACCCTAACAGTTCAGTGGTAAGGTCTCAGACAATAAAGCTGGATGCTTCATGATCAGATCCACCAGAAAGCATCAATTCTCTCAAGATAACTGGTACTCCATGCTAACAATTGTTGAATAGCACGCAACCTAGGTTCGAGGTTTCCCGTTGACTAAGTCCAACCATTTAATACAAATATACTGTATGTGGTCTCTAGACAATTAAACTAGTGGCCACATTCTAACTTAATTCGTAAAATTCTCCCAACGCTAAGGATTAGAAAAACATGGCATTGGTCACTAATCAGATTGTTGATCTGTCAGTAGTGGATTAGAAAAGAATCATCCGTCTGAATAAAACTGATTTAATGTTATACATATGTAGAGAGAGAGGTTCGAGTTTTTCCTTTGTTGATACTAAGATTGGTATTTATTTAGTTTCTATTGGCCCCGATACAAATATATTAGTAGCTATCTAGACTCAACAGCTCAATGAATAATGAGTTATAAATTGAAACAAAATGTAAACGGAGTACACTCATTACGACATTAAATAAAAATGATTAGTTCAGCGAAGAGTTCTCTTTTCGGCGAATTCATTTTCAAAGTTGTACAATCGCAAATATGCATACTTATTTTACAGGATAATAATACTAATAGTAAAATCCTGTTAGAAAAAGTGACAGTGAGGTAAAAAAACAAAGGTATTAAAACGCCGAAAACACAAATAATTACAGTAGAATAGAAAACATTATACATGAACATCAACTTTAAGGGTGACAGAGACACATACATCTTAAAGAGTAGAATTTCTGATTCTTTAAAAAGAACATTCTTCACAGCAACATTACGATTAGTATTTCCCAGCTGATCATTGTTCACCAATAATCTTAATGATAAATTATTGTATCTGACCAACTCAATGTGCATTTATCAATTTACCTGATCATGTGGAGCTAGGTATATAGGTCGTTAGATGCGTACTTTATTCAAAAGAAATCAAGAACATTATTCGGCGTGGCTAAAAAGAGGAGGAAACGGCTCAGTAAGAAGTTCAATAACCAAACATCTTGTAAACACAGGTCATTCAGTCAAGACTAACTCTGTGTTCAAAGTCATCCACAAGATAAGTAGATGTTGAATCTTCTTTGCATTGCCGAAGCAATAGCCATATATCTGGAAAAACCAGAATTGTGTGTGCAAAAGAGATTGATACAAACTCTTCTTCTACCGTGGTCTTAGTGTCTTACAATTTTTTTCTTTTTTTCTTCCTTTCTTCATACTCCTCTTCCTTTACAGCCATCTACTTCACTTTTCATCTTACCCTTAATTCTTGTACCTCTAATTGGTTTATTTCTGTTTCTACGATCCTGCTGATTACATTCAATTTCAACATTTTATCTTATCATGCTGAGCCATCCTTCCCCAATGATAATTTCCCTATCTATCTTTTGATGAATACTTAGGCCATTAACAATCAAGCGATTATTAAAATTTCCTTGTTTAAGAAATTTTTTTAATACCTTTGTTTATTTAACCTCAATGTCACCTTTCCTAACAGAATTTTATTATCGGTACTACTATAATTACTATCATTCTGTAAAATAAGTATATATATTTGCGATTGTACAACATTGAAAATGAATTCGCCGAAAAGAGAACTCTTCGCTGGACTATATCTGGTTTTAATTGTGCACATCAATGACAAAACACGCATCCTGGATTCCACTGCTAACTACAATCCAAATGTATTGATTTCTACTAAGTAAGATTTATATATATTTTTTTAAGGAGCTGTAGGTGGATAGGATATACATTGCAGAAATCATCGAATTGAATCATGAGGTAAGCGCTAATTTGTAATCCTAAAAGGAAAAAGAAAAGAGGAAGACCAAGGAACATATTGCGTCGGGAATTGAACACAGAGACCACAAGAATCAATCGCAACTGTAAACAACTAGAAAGGATTATCTAGGACAGAGTTCGATGGAGAATGCTAACGGGCGGACTATGCTCCTCAACGAGGGGTAACAGGTATAAGTAAGTAAACAAGTAAGTAAGTATGTATGTAAGGTGATGTATATATATAAACTGTATTTGATAAAATAAAACTCAGTATATTTTTTAATGATACTTACTAGTAATTGCTTCATCTTTCAAGGAAATTTCTTGACAAATTCACAACAGAGTATTTTATATTCAAAGCTTAAATTAATTTGATAATTCTTATTTAATTTATCCTGTTAACAGATGAATTTGATCAGGTTCGGTTTTCTAGATTATTATTATTATTATTAGTTGAATTGCCTATTAATCTGATTGATATATCATCATATGCACATGTATTTAAATGTGTGTACATATTTGTGTATGTCATTAATTACATGTTCATTTTACTTAAATGTCACGTTACATAAATCACTAAATATGTATCTCGGTTTTTGCAAACGGTAAAGTACTTGGATAATTAGAACTGTGAACTCAAAGTAAATCTTTTAGATTGTGATTTATATGAGACGGTCAGTTTAAGATAATAAATTGATATAAGCAATTGATGGATGGCGGCTAGCAGTGGAATTGAGAACACACGTTTCGTCCTATTTTGGAACCCGTCAGTTGAATGTACCTGAATCTTAGAGTTGATATTCACTATAGGACTCGAACCCAGTATTGTTCGCTGACAAGTCTCAAATAGGACGAAATGCGTGTCCTGGATTCCACTGCTAGCTATAATCCATCTTTGCTTATAAAGGTTGTGACTTAAGGCAATATCGAGGCAGTCCGCACAGTATGAACATATTCCATTAAGAGACTGATCAATTGCAGTCCTAAATAACAATGGGAAGATACAAGTAAACAATACCAAGTGAATTTAACAAACTGATAGCTTTATACTGACTTCATCATATAGTTTATTCAGCAAAATATGGGATTCTTATTATCTGAAATCATTCGTATAAGGGGATTTGTAATGTTTGTGCAACTTTCATCGTTGGTTATTGTTTGCGTGTGACTTCAGAGTTCCTGAGTTCGATTCTTAATGACAAGGCCGTGGACATGTACTGCTAAGGATTTCCATACTAAGACAATACATCTGTTCTATGCTTCCAGATTTCCAAAGGTGGTTTAGTTGGGATCAGTTAAACCATAAAACCTCTTATATATTCTCTCGGCTAATTTCGTTAACAACAACAGAGATGAAAAATTAGCATACAAAGTGTGTTGAAGATATGTATGTTTCATGCATGCACTTATTCAAACAGACTCCGGGTATGAATAGATGGACATAGCGTGGCCTTTGAATATTACTAGTCAATAGACAATTATTTAAGTATTAGTTTGCTTTTTTATAAGAAAAATGGTCATGTATGACATTAAAGTATGTAAATGAACATATACTAACAAAGCACGCACATCATATATAGAAAAACATACAATAGAAATGACTGAAATCATTAGAAGGAAATATGTTTGAATATATGGTCACAAATTAGAATAACACATTTACTAATCAGACAAAAATAGGTTACATTGGAGTATGATAAGAATTTCTACAATTTAACCTACATAATGCATGTAAATTATTGTAAAATTTCAAAAGTCTCATTTCGCAAACACTTAATTTTAAGTTCGTTAACATTCTATTTACTCTCTTCATATTCAACCAGTTTTTGTACATTATCGTATACTTAGTATAATTAACTTTGTTTACTATTGTAATCACATTCCCTGAACATTTTAATTTTTGTACGTTCTTCATGTCCCTGTTCAATTGAAATAAATCCCATAGTTTTGCGATCTTAGCCTTTGATTGTTAACAGTCAGAAGTGAATTTAGATACGATTTCCGACTACAATTTACGTTATCTTATGTTTTAAATAGTCTTCATGTAATTGTTACTGGAATCATTTTTTCTCTCATAAATTCGCAGACGCGTTCACTAGCACAGATACCTTACGAGTTTAGGTTTATAACTAATTTGCATAGATTTTATGGTAACAGAATAGTTCCCTTGATAAATCCTGTACTTTTTTAATTTAGATTTTCATGCATACCACACCCATATGGTTGGATGATTTGGCAGGACCACAAACCTAGTATTGCCAAGAATTGGTTATTAAGTGTTAATCAATGCTATGGTTATCATTCAATAACATACATGCTACTCATCGCACTCAGTGTTCTTTTTGGATTATCGCTAATTTATTTGGCCCCGAACGAACTTGTTAACACTTATTTTAATAGCTTCTGACAACATTTTTGTATTTATTTACTACAACATCTGTATTTGCGTTAACTGCTTTGTAAATACTGTGGTGTTTGATACTTATATTGACATAAGTAGTATATGATGTTAGTCAGGAACAGAAGGTTTGGCAGCAGAGGGGCAAGAAGATCGAACAGTAAACAATGGAACCAGGACGTAATTTGTATGAAAATCCAAGAACAATGAAGTCTGAGTCATTCTGAGACAACTGATGAACATTTTGCAAATTAAGCATTTACTTTATGATTGTTAGATTTTATTACCACAGCCCTGAAATGTTGTGTCGAATGCATTCGATTGTTCCCACTGGTGTTCTTGTTCACTACAATACTTCCCCTACATAAGTTTGTGGGTATACTTATTTGGAAATAACCAAGTGTTTATTTGTTTCTAATTGTTTCATCTTTCTGATTAATTACGTATATTCATTTTTTGCATAGATCCTCCATAAACTTCATTATAAATTTGAATCATTCGGTTTTGGTCCATCAAAGTAGGCTTATTCATCTGGTCCTCTTGAAATATATTATTCCACAACCCTTCTTATTTCGACTCTGACTTCTAAACTGTTGACGCTTAATCAGTTAATATTCTTCAGTTTACTAAACATATGAAGTAACCTAAGAAAATTTATCGTTTTATCCAGATTTCATTGTAATGTACTGTAATAGTGTAAAGATTGTGATTGACAGATATCACTAATGGATTTGTAGTGACTCACTTTTATCACGAGAACACGATTGATTTAATGAAAACAATTATTATTATTATAACCAGTTGTACCTGTGCTTGTTTAATGTGCTCTTTTTTCAACTGTGCTAAAAACATCCATTATACACACTTCGATTGTGACCTCGCACGAATTCGGTTACGCTCAGTAACCAAGCTTGTATCCTGGCACGAACTCGGTATTCTTTCGATACCATGAGATCGCCAGCAAATATATCTCGACTTGGTCCGTTAACTGCCTTCTGATACTTGGCTTACCGGGGATTTTATGGATATCCTTTGTAGTGGTGTTCATAGTCAATCTCGACTCGACTCCACGCTACAGATTAAAATAAAATTCATGCTTTGTTTAAAAGTTAGAAATTGGAGTACATAAGTATAGGCAGGATTTCAGAAAGTCATATACAGTTAAGTGAACACTTTCATACCCATTATCAAAGAAAATATTAAGCAAACTTCTATCAAGTCTTTTTTCAGGTTTGAAAAGTTTCGTTTAGTGGTAACTAAACAGATAAAATACTTTTCACCTACCAGGAAAACCAAAATTAACATATTTACACTTCAGCTCATTGATGTAGTAGTCATGTTCTATATTACTGAACTTATCGTTAAAATTCTAACAATCGTAGATTTTCAGTTTATTCGTGTGAATATTCCACTTACTTTTTCTATTGTTAATTCTCTTCACTCAACTTTCGAACATCGTTTACTTGTTGTAACTGTAATATAAAATTCCTTTATATTTCACATTCGTAGTCGTTCTCAATCGCATATTCCTTCGTGACTGCTATATTTTGATTAAACTCAAGTATTAATTGTGAATAAGATGTTTATGAAGCAGTCAAAAGAGTTAGAAATTGTAAGTGATATCATCATTTATGAAAAGAGTCTGTTTAATTCAACCAAAAATTATTTGCATCAATTTCGCTTTGATGTTGTGATATAACTGACTAAACAAAAATCTAAGTTTTCTATGGCTTTAGATAAGTTAGGATTGAAATAGCTATAAGTTTACATAATTGGAGATGTTCACCGATAAGCATGTGTCAACTCTTGATTCGCTTTCTGTGGTTGACAAACACTGGGGGATTAATTATTACTTATTTATTTGAACACATAAATATTGGTACAAGGGGGCACCAAATATATATGCCCCACACAAAACAATAAGAATTCGAAGAGAAAAAAAAAGGTGAGGAGCGTAAAAAAGGAAGAATAACGAACAGACTAGTGTAAGTTAGTGTAATAATAATAATAATAATAATGAGGGAGACGGAAAGGTACAACCAGAAGAATTCTTTCAGTTATGGAAGATACAACAACTTTTTATGAAGAAAGTACAAGTATGTTACAGCAAGATCGCCACTGGCTTTAGTTCTGAAACATGTTTGATAACATCTCTAGCCACTGTGTCGCATCATCTCTCGGACCCCAGCCAGGGAATCGTGAAGGACCAACACAACCCAGCCCTTTGCAGCTTTCTCTTATACCAAGACACCATGTCATACATTGACCACCTCTCCGCTTCTTCCAACCAGTCCCAGAGTCGGCAAATAATGCACGACGTGGAATTCTCTGGGACGACATTCGTAGAACATGTCCAAGCCACTGAAGTCGGTGTTTCAAGATGGTGACACCAATTGCATTATCGTCTCTGTGCTTGAACACACGATGCCGAACCTATGCATTACTGACATGGTGTTGCCACTGGATGTCAGCAATCCTTCGGAGACAACGATGATGGAACACAGAAAGTTGTCTAGTATCCTCAGTTCGGAGAGGCCAGGTTTCACAAGCATGGAGCAAAACCGCTCCGACCTTTTACGGCCAGACTAACATCACGAAGGTGCCAAAGGTGGCCCAGATTGGCATAAGCCGCTTTGGCCTTCACTATACGTGAATTGATCTCATCACTCACGCCATCACCAGAACTCATGCAGCTACCTAGATACACGAACTTCTCGACTACTTCTTGGTACTCACGACACAGGGTGATTACAGGATTAGAATCCTACCAGTCTTGTAGAAGTACTTTGCACTTTGAGGGTGAAAAGCACATACTATACCTACGGACATTGATTGCCAACTGAGTAAGTGTGGATTGCATGGCTTAGGCATTATCGCACAATAAGACAATATCATCCGCATACTCAAGGTCGAAAAGTCTTTCTCCAGGCAACAGATCCACACCATCATTACTTACATTCATCAGAGCTGTTTCCAGAATGTCATCGATGGTAAAGTTGAAGAGGAATGGTGAGATTGGGCAACCCTGTCTAACCTCACTGCTTGAACGGAACAATGGAGAGAGGTGGTTGTATGCCCTCACTCTGCCTGAGGTGTTTGTATATAGGGCCTTTAAGATGTTAATAAACTTCTCAGGCACACCCTTCTTCAATAGACAGTCCCAGAGAACAGTCCTATCCAACGAATCGAAGGCAGCCCTGATGTCAAGAAACACTACGATTGTTGGCCTTTGAAAAGTATGGCGGTGTTCTAACATTTGGCGGAGGGTAAAGATACGATCAATACATCCTCTACTAGAACGGAACCTAGCCTGCTCCTCGCGAGTCAATCTTTCTCGGGTTTTGAACAACCTACGAAGTATGACGGAAGCCGATAGCTTGAACGCAGTCGGAAGAAGACTTATCCCCCGGTAGTTGTTACAGGAACGACGTGAACCCTTTTTAAAGATAGGGACAACTATCGACTCATTCCACGACGTTGGTACACTCTCTAGCTCCCAGACCTTTGTAAACAACGTCGTCAGTTCCTTAGTCAGAAAGTCACCACCATCTTTAAAAAGAGCCGGAGGTAAGTCATCTGGGCCAGGTGATTTGTAACGCTTCAAGAGTTGGAGTTCCTTGCGGACTTCCTCCTCGTTTGGTGGATCAGTCGTCACCGGCCATAGAGGGCAGGACAGTCTGACCGATGTTGCCGAAGCAGCAGACCAGTTGAACTGCCCTTCGAAAAATTCTGCCCATCGTCCAAGACGTCGATGGATGTTAGTGATTGGCATCCCATCATCCTCGCAGATTGTTTCACTCACACCAGACTTCTTGCTGCCGGTGGCTCGGATGAGTTGGAAGAGCGTCCGGTAATTACCAGATGCAGCTGCTGCTTCCAGCTCATTAGCACGCTCCGACCACCAGGTTTCTCAGTCCTTACGCAAGCTTTGCCCAATTTCCTTACGTGACAACCCTCGTTTGTGGTCAAACTCACGGTCACTCGGTGTAGGCCGACGGGCTTCGACGAGTTGTAAGGAGCCTGAGGAAACCCAGTGCTTATAAGAGGGACGTTTCGCAAACCCACAACTGACTGTACCCGCCATTTTCATGGCGCCATGCAATTGCAACCAATGCTCATCTATAAAGGTAGCTAGTCTAGAAGCTAGCTCGGTTCGATACTTACTTGCAACAGAAGTCGCAACCAACTTGCTAACATCAATCCTTTGGTGGTGGTCACTTCGTTGGCCACTGAAAAGTAAGGTAAGATTGGCGCAGACCGAAACATGGTCAGAGTCATGATAGGTACTCTAAAAGGAGCGACAATCTTGTACACAACCACGTCAGCGGTAGCTGATCGCGATGTGATCAATCTGAGTCCAGGCTTGAGATGCAGAGGGAGGACGCCAGGTGGCACATAGGCGATGACTGTGCCGAAAGTTAGTGCTAGGCAGATACAGGTTGTGGTCTGTGCACAGTTGCAGTAGACGGTTCCCGTTATCTGACCTGCGACCAACAAGTCCCCATCGGCCACCTGAACGATTCTCTTCTGTGCCTAGACGCCCAACCTGAGTATTCAAGTCTCCGGCTAGTACTACAACATCTGTTGAACGCACTTTCTGGAGAAGAACAGTTAACTGGTGGTAGAATTCATTCTTGATTACATTTGGGCTGCAATCTGTCGGGGCATAGGCGAAGATGACGAAGAGACATCGTTTCTCACGCCGACTTCTTCTCACTTTGATGGAACTTTCTAATCTAACAGCACATAACCAACCGGCTGTTAATGGGGATCCAATCGATTAGAGCTGTCTCAGCTCTAGCGCTTAGTGCGACACCAACGTCAGCAAGACCAGACGAAGATGCCATAGAGTCCCCGAATAAACGCACGTAAAACAAGCTTTCTGAAGCGACAGATGGAAAGCGAATTTGTAGTACTTCACCAGAGTCTTGAATACGAGTCTCGGATGGACAACAAACGTCGATATTAAGACTTCCTAAAGACATCGCCAGCTCTATCTATTGTCCGGCGTGAATTAGTGTGAGAACGTTGAAGGCAGCCAGTTTGAATGGTGCACGTGGTTTCAGTAAAACTGCTTCAGTATTCGTATTTGGCGGTAGCACACAATTTTCAACCAGGCAGTGACTCGAGGACGTTTAGATAAAACCGAGTTTCTACCATAGGCGAGCTGCTTTATAAGTCGAAAAATAAGGGTACATAAAGTGGGAATGAAAGAAAGTGAATAAATGACGTAAAAATAATAATAACAGTAATAATAATAATGATAATGTGAACCGTTTGATTGTTAATCGAAGCAAGACAAGTATTTTCCATAAATATCGACATTTCATCATATTTGTATGAGGGAAGTGATACTGCCAGGGTGCCCAAACCAAGGCAGGTGGTTTCCTCAGGCAGCCACTCCCCGAGCCTTCGACCTGAAGGCCTGATCCACAAGGCAGTGGAGCATCGTGAGGAGAAGCAGTCACACGTTAGCCGAAGGCCAAAAATTGGTTCATACGCAGGATACTGGAGCCCATATGCACCATTGGTTTGGAATCCGGTTAAAGCGCCGGATATTCACTTTCCGTCCTCTCACTTTCGTAAGCAACACCCCCACTACGAGAAGGCAGTGAGCAGGACTTCGCTGGCAGAGGCTATATACGCGTGGCCGTGTGAGAGCATTTCGAGAGGGAGGGCGGGCCCACTTTACTCTCGGCGATACCAGAGCATTTGTGGGCACAGTGAGGGAACGAAAACTAAAATATCCTATCTGATTGTGTTGAATTCGATCAGAAAAATGTACAAAGAAGAACCAATGTATTTATTCAAATAACATGCCTAGAACTGATTATAATAGCTAGAAAAGTATTCTGAGATAATTAAAGTATATAAATAATTTAATAAAAGATTTCAAATCATTTTCAATCGTCTAATCTCAAAACAAACTACACAGTAATTTTGGTCAATCATTACAAAATAACAAATTTTCAGCAAGAGGAATCGAATACAACCACACATCCGATGTTTTCAGTTGTACTAACAGGAGATAATTCTTTGTAATGACCATGAAATAACATTGAAACTGAAGATGCTGTGGGTATTCGGAGTTTGACAACGCTTTAACCAGTAACACCTAATGTGAATCGTACCCACCAAGTGAAATCAAAAGACAGAAGCGAGGAGGTTCGAAGATATATTTGATAGGCTATTAATACGTCGAGGATCATCTGATCTAATCTTTCTAGCGATTGCAGGGGTTGTTGAGCAGGGCGTTCCTACTCGTGATCTGGTGCGGATGCATGACCGAGCGCCTTCAGCTAGATGAGTCCATTAAAACTAATGTGGTCAGCATCCAATGTCAAAAACTTACAGAGCTGTTTATTTTGGGGATTTATTTACCGCCGCAAACTCTTAGCCTAAACTTTCCGTTGAGCTAAACCGTTGTCACGTCAGACGTTGAACGATCGATAAAAAGTAATGAAGGTCCTGAGGATGACGTGAGAACATTATCGAGACTACATGTCTTGGTCAAGCGGGCGTGTTCACCGTAACTGTTTCATTTTTTTATTAAGTATTTTGTTCCTTGTAGCTCCTTAGAGAACAGTGCCCTTAACTGCCTCGGTAAGATAGGTTAGAATAGAAAATACTGATTTTAGGCCCAAATCTATGAAGACATGTATATTCAACGATTTCTGTAACGACAAAATAATAACCAAATTTCTTCTTTGTTTGTGACACTTTATATGCAATCACATTTATATTCAGTATCTATTGTTCCTCTGTACTAATTGTAAAAAAACTGACATTATTGTTTATTTCTGATAATGCACACTACTGATGTTATTAGCAATAAACTCTATCTCTGTTCCCAACTTCATATTTCTTATGCACGAACATCACCAAGAATACCATATTGAAGCAGTTAACCCACACTTAATCAAAGATACAGATCTTTTTTTAACTTATGAAGAGAGTAGGCACTAAATAGGTAACGTGACTTTTTAGTCTCCCATCAACCAATGTGGGATCCGATTTTCTTCGGAGGATCTTCAGTTACTGAAACTGCATAGTCGAACAAGTAGTATCAGCTCAACTGGTAAACATTTTTCAAGAAAAAAGTGGCTCTTTACTGGGAAACGTATATCAAGGATTAAAGCATTTCTACCAACCTACTATCATTAGTGCTGAATACATAAACACTGAAATATCATTAAAGAAAGGACTGCAACATAAATTCTTTTCACCACAGTAAAGATCCAAATTTTTAAGAATCTTATAATGACTTTTTCTGTAACTAAATGCTTGATAACATGTGCCAAAAACTGAGCGTTGTATATTGGGAATTGAACACATCGGTTTTAGATCCTGTTTTCAAGAAGCGGGTATATGAAAGTCCGAAGATGTCAAGTCTCAGCTCACGAAGTTCTCGCCGGAGGAATGCAACAAACGATGAACAGTTGTCAGGTGACCTGTTAAGTGCTGGGACTACGTTTGAAAGAACTGGGGAATCAAGTCGTACACGTGGGAGAGCACGGCGTAATCGGTCAGGACACACCGAGCCTACAAGCAATGCAGTGAGTTGATTTACTGGCTGTTTTTCAGAGCTTTGTTTTCCCAGTACACTACTATTTCCAGCTAAAATTCTATGGTTTCGGTCCGCAAATTAGTATGTTGTCTTATAGTTCTTCACGCGCCAACCTATGTATACATGACTAGCGCAAAAATTATGAAACTTATCAACAAATTCATCAGTTTGTTGGGTAAATATGCCTATTCAGCATTAGTCGTACTTGTATTGGCTGTACGCTGCCTCGTTACCTCAAATTCTTACTATCGCCCTAACCTAAAATATCAGCGCGGTACTAAAAAGAGGGGCTCTAGTCGGTGGTATACGTTAGTATTACAAATAATATAACTCTTAGCATTTGTGGTATACACAAAGCTTAGTGTTTTCTATTGGTATAAGTCTTACATGTTTCGATTACCTAACTTCCCTCTGCTGCAATTCGTGGAGTAGACTTAGTCCTGTTAAACTGTTTGTGGTCTTATTATATTGAGATTTGGTGAAACCTTAATTTCTGGACGAACCAACCAGAAATGGGATAACAGGTCTTGAATTTTGGTGCGGAATTCATTGATTCATTTGACTAAGTAGCGTTCTAGCATTTTAGCTGATGTCAGTTCGTGATGAAAACACTGAACCTAATTACTAACCCTGACCATCAACTTTAAGCCGTAACCTATATTCCTCACACTGGTTTATAACCGTCATCTAGCCCAAGTAAGTAGGTGGACGTTCTCAAGGTTACTCTAGCGTCGCTCGAAGGCCGTACGTAAATTATAGTCCCATCACCTCTTTCTCTTTTAGACATACATTTAATTAGTTTTATCAGATCCTGTTTACCTTCTGGTTTTTATGTTTGAGCTGATGGTATATAAGGTATCCTTGTGTTATCATGGATTTGTTTTAACAGTATTGTTTGTCAGTGTTTTTTACGAAATATATTTGTAGTTAGGATGTTCTGTAGTTCTCTCTGATATGGGATTACGTATCCAGGGTACTAGGTAAATATGATAAGTCGGTTGATGAGGTAGTGAATCTTCAGTGACAGGTGTTTAAGACATGAATCACGTATCCCCAACGACCACCGACCTCATTGCTCAGTATTAACGTGTCGAAGTAAGTCCGAAAAAAGCTGGAGGTGAACAAGCTTAGATGTGGCACCAACCCATAAAGTCACTGACCGTTGATCCAAAACATGTTGGTAAGTACATATTACTTGGTTTGAGTTCGCTCCATACCGGCGGTCAATGGTTGAAGAAGTTAGATCGTATAACTCGGAATAAGTCATAATGAAGCAGATTCAGCTACTCGTTTTCATCCCTTAGGTCATGAGTTTCAAAGTTGTTTTACACAGTTCTGTGAATTCATCCTCATATCACATTCCATATGCCTTGTCCTTTTTACTGTAATCGATATTTTTACCCCCTACTACTTTTATATTTATCTCGATAATTTCGTCTCTGTACAGATACGATGTGTTAATTCAAGCCGATACACATGTACCAGTTTATACTTTCCGTATGACTGACTTAATTATTAGTTATTAAGTCACTGGAATTTCAGTAAAATAAATCGTCATTACTATTTTTGTCCGTCCAAAATTTGTGTCTTGAAGTTTGCTCATCCTTTAAATGCTTGTAACCGACGGATTCATTTTTTCACAGGAACCCACATCCGGTCTTCGTACATCCGAAGTGGAGCCGGGTAGTCCTTTATCATACAGCGATATGTCTAGTGTGGCGACTGGGGTCGAAGATGTTTTGAGTTCAGTTCGACCTGGCGTCAATGATGAATTGGCTGTTCGTGCTGTTTTGTCTCAATCTGGACCTCTTGTTCCCGCAACAGGTGTCCCTGGTACTACTGATGGGTCGACTGCTAGTGGACCTCAGGCAAGAGATACTTTTGTATATTTTCTATGCTTAACTGTTGCTTTGTACAGTTATTTTTATTGTAAACTTTTATCACCATCCTATTAACCATACTTGAGCATGCATTGGTATTATGGGATAAAATTTCGTATCAAATTTGTGGCTTTTTCATATTAGGTAGCAATATGTAAATACGTCAATCCACGGCCCTCTAGACTAAGCACATTTCAGCATTCAAATAAAGCACTTATAGGACTTGATTGTTCACACACAGGTGATATATGTTGTTACTGGTTACTGGATTAATATTCCATTGGTACAAGCCAGTACTATAACCGACTTCCTACGTCATCGGAGTTGAGTTTTGAAAGATGATCCACTCAGCCATCCAAACTTTGAACTAAAAATTTTCCTACCTATATCTGAGTTGTAGATCATAAGCAAGAAGGACATCTCGTGCCTTGTATACTACAAGCAAATTATTTAACGAACAGGATACACCAAAGTTGGTAGTAATAAACATTACACTACAACGGTTGTTAAATCACTAGCGAAAAAAAACAGAATCGAAACGTTTAGAAATGAAGATGTTCACGTTTATTTCGACAAAAATAAAACAAAAAAGGTAGGCTCATCTATAGACATAGTTGTTTTTAGTAGTTGTACGCACAATATATTCCTAAACCTTCGCTTTTTCAATGAACATACCAAAAATTAAGCTTGTTAACCCTACTGAGCGCACTATACAGGTTTCTATATTGGGCATTTTGTTACATCCGATATCAATTAGGTCTTGGGGATAATGCGGTTACCAATTCATCCCCTCTAATAATCTGAAGGTAGGCGTTAACAATAATTTATCCTTATTCTACATATTTACACTTTTTACCAAATTACTAACCTGTTTTAGACTGTAATATGGGGTACCGATGTAAACATTGCTCAAGTGATGTCAAGATTTAAACACTTCCTATTGACCTACATCCCTCCAGACTTAACCGGCCAACCGAATCTAACAACGGGTCAACCCATAAATCCACAAAGACCTCTTTATATCCAACGAATGGAAGATCTTGCAATATCAGGTTCGACTGCCTTAGACATTGACTGTGAACATCTTCGTTCTGCCAGGCCAGATTTGTATACGCAGTTGGTAACATTTCCGAAGGAAGTTATTCCAGCATGTGATGCTGCTACACACGCCTTATTTTTAGACCGTTTCCGGGAAGTCCAGTTGGAAAGATCAATACAGGTATTTCGGATATATATCAAGATAGCTCTGTGTTTATGTAAATATTGCTTTTAACTATTAGAAATTTTAATATGGTTTAATCCTCACTTATGGAAATTCAACAGTGATATTGAACTGAATTCGAAAGAAAAATGTATTGAATGGGTTATTATTTTATTATACCACATAGTAGTTCCCCTTGTTACTAGATAAATAAACAAATAAAAACGAAAAGATACTGGGCGAAAACTACATTGAACAGTTCAGATAAATAAAAAAAACTTTTCCATAACTAGAAAGGGACTACTAGAATGACGAGTGTGCTTCATATATCTTATATGTCGTTTCATTTGTCAGTTTTGTTGCAGATTTGTAGATTTTAATTCAAGCAGTTTCAGATTTCGAAATGATGACAATAATAATGTTATCACCATTATAGCTGAGCACACATAACCGGACCTTGACATTGCTTAGATTGTCACCACCATATGTAAGCAATTCTTCAGAAGCAGGGATATTTGAACATAGAGAGTTACCGAACATCTTGAGTCTAGGCAGGTTAGGTTTCATAATCGTAGGGGGTGGGGATTATTATTTTAACAGAAAGATATTGGTACAAGGAGGTACCAAATACATATGCGCCACACAAATCTCATTCGATATGTGTGAGGGCTGTGATACTGCCAGGGTGCCCAAACCAAGGCAGGTGGTTTCCTCAGGCAGCCACTCCCCGAGCCTTCGACCTGAAGGCCTGATCCACAAGGCAGTGGAGCATCGTGTGGAGATGCAGTCCAATGGTAGCCGGTGACCAATAATTGGTTCATACGCCATTTGTTCCCGCAGGATACTGGAGCCCATATGCACCATTGGTTTGGAATCCAGTTAAAGCGCCAGACATTCGCTTTTCGTCCTCTCATTTTCGTAAACAACACCCCCTCCACGAGAAGGCGGTGAGTAGGACTTCGCCAGCAGAGGCTATATACGCGTGGCCATGTGAGAGCATTTCGAGAGGGAGAGCGGACTCCCCCCACTCTCGGCCGTACCAGGGCATTTGGGGGCAGGGGGTGGGGAACTGGAGAATCATTTCAAAGCGAGTTGCTTAAAACATTACGGATGAAAAACTAAATACTTGGGGGAGGGTGTTTAAGATATTTAGGGTATTAAAACATTTGAAGGGGTTGTTTTTCTATTTTTTTATGCCTGACTGACTCTGAAGAAGGATTTGTCTCTAGAATGGATCCACAAAAACTATTGAATTTTCTTGGTGTGAATCGAGACTACATTCTGATGTATTTCTTTGAATCACCATAAAGTCTGTAAGTTTAGTTTTTTGTCGTATTTCACTCCTGTATTTTCGCTTACGAATACTGACAGTAATTTATCTTATATGAAGACAACGTAAGCCTTAACAACCATAAGATTAAAAGTTTGTAGTCCTTTTAAAGCGTAATTTTGACGTGAAACAATCTATGTATCTTAGACGTAGATCGGCTACAATTAGATGTTAAAAAAATTTAAGCTAATATTATTCAAAGTATTAATACGATATTATCTTCATTTTTTAGAAGTCATATTCACCGTTTCTTATTGTACAAGATAGAAATATTGTAACATCGTTTAAGAAATCAACCTTTGATTCTGGTTAGTTGTCTCATTCTTACTGTTTTTTCAGATTCGTCCATTCAATTGTGCAAGGTCTCGAGATCTACGCAGTCTTGATCCAGATGATCTTGATCAACTTGTAACTGTCTCTGGTCTTGTAATACGTTTATCCCCGCTCATCCCTGAAATGATGCGTGCAGAGTTCAAATGTGCCATCTGTGGTGCAATGACATCTGTTCCATGTGAACGTGGTCGTATTGCAGAACCAGAAGCGTGCATACGTTGTCATTCGGCTCATACAGCTCAACTACAACATAATCGATGTTTATTTGTGGATAAACAAATGATTAAATTACAGGTTTGTACTAGTATTTTTGTTATGCCTCTGAATCAGACTTCATTATATATATATATATATATATATATATATATATATATATATATATATATATATATATATATATATAATTCCGATTAGATTTACAGTTGTTTTAATGTAATTTGAATTGAGGGCCGGACGTGATATTTATGGGGTCAAGTTTGCCAATTGCGGTATATTTTTATGTAATTACCCTTGTGACAGGTGTTTCTTTACCATTATAGTCTAATTCCTACTTTCGTAAATTCTTATCTAGGAATCTCCAGAAAATATGCCTGCTAGCCAGACTCCTCATACAGTACTTATGTATGCTCACGAAGAACTTGTTGATAAAATTCAACCGGGTGATCGTGTTATCGTTACGGGTATTTATCGTGCAATACCACTACGAATGTCTAACCGACAACGTACTCTTAAAGCGGTTTACAAAACATATATAGATGTTCTTCATTTTCTGTAAGTTTTAGTGTTTTTATTGTTTTTTAGTTAAAATCATTTGATTATCTTAATTGTACACCAGTTAGGTGATTTTTAAAATCCACTTACTCCACAACAGGTTCACTTTGAATAATTCCCCTGGCAAACTAATTTAATTTATAGGTACCTATAGTGAGAAAAATCTTATTATTTTCTAAAAGATTTTTTAAAGCTTATTTTGTTTATAAAGATCAAAAGAATACTTTAATGTTCTAAACATAAGTTTCTGGTTTGCCGTTTGGGCATTTCGCTAATTGAATCAAGTAACTCAATCGCTCATTATTTATCGTAGTCAAGCAAATCATGGATAATCTCGCTTAGTTCTCCAAAATATTTTACAGACATTTGATTATCTCATTCGTTAAATACAATCATAAATTTAACACTAGTTTTCAAATCATTTTCTGCGATTTAATAGTGTGCTAATACAGTTCATCGTGAATGTACTCCACAGTCCTGTTTTACTATATATCTGTGAAGCATGGTCTATGAAATTTAAGAACCTGTATAGGTTACTAGTATTTGGTCATAGATATTTTCGAAGCATTACTCGTATTATAGTAAAAAACCGAGTTTGTAATGTTAAAATTAGCTGTGATATGGCTTAAATTCGCTCCCAGTAGGCTAGTTGGATGTTTTTTTTTCATTTTCCCGTAAATCTCAACTTCATTATTGTATTTTCGAACCATTTTCTCTATGCTTAATCTTTCTAATTGTTATTGATGCAACTATTGTTTCTTGTAAGTTTCATCTCACTTTATCAGTTAGTCATAATCAACATAGAGTCTGAGACAAATATGTGTTGTTCTGAGTTTCCATAACACAATAGCACAATGAAAGAAAAATTAACAAGATGAGTAGCTAAGGAATCGAAATACTGTAGTAGCAATGATAACCAGAAAGAACAACTACATTCTCCTTCTTTAAAGTCAGAAAGAATGTTCGAAAAAAACATGAAAATGCATGCATGAACACTCAGACTCTATATTTGGAGGAAGGAAATCCATCTGCTCCATTGCGGCCAATTATAAGCCATGTTACGCAACGTCTCCAATCATAGATTGTTATTATCCATTCAGATAGTCTGCATCTACTAACTTGGCTCAGACCAACAGTCAATGACTTCATGGGCTAATACCACCCACCAGTCAACATCTCACTACGCTAATGTAGTATGACAACTCAATCCAGTGCATATTTGTATCAAGTACTAGGCTGACGACGTATAACGGATATTTACTTTTTTGTAAAGGGGATTTGTTGAAGTATATCTTTCCCAGTGTGATATGATGTATCACTGGACCATAAACAATATACACTATCTATACACATTGCTCCTATCTTACCGGTGATTATGAAAATACACTTATGCCAAAGATGTTTACCGATAAATCAACCAATTTTGTCTATCAGATCCATTTCAGCAATTATTCCTCCCTACAAATATCAAAATAATTTCATACCTGGTTTATTATTATTATATTTATTATTATTATGGTCATTTATGTTCACTATTTTTAAGTGGGACAATTGTTCCTGTCTAAATATAGTATATGTATAATTTTTCTGTTAGCCGAGAAGGCGATGATCGAGTTCAAAATGATGGGCTCGCTACTGACGAAAATACTTCTATTGAGGAAGCACATATTTTACGTCAATTCACGGAGGAACGTATTGAAGAATTTCATACATTGGCTCGTAAACCTGATTTATATGAACGACTTGCTGCTGGTATCGCACCAACAATTTATGAAAACGAAGATATTAAAAAGGGTATTCTCCTACAAGTAGGTTTCATTTTTTTAGATTCGTGTACTTGACTGCAAGCTAGTGATACCTACCTACCTGGTTAGCTGCCCGAACTGAAATAGGTAGAGTGGAGTTCGAACCTGGGAGTTATTGTCAAAATGTCCAACGCTTTATGTACCTAACCGCACTCAGAAATGTACAACTTACGTAGATACAATTACAACAAACGATATATTAGAATTGTATAGAATGCTTTTTTTCACACTGACTGCATTTTAATAAATTATATATCTAAAATGAAAGTAATAGTATATGTTAGACAAGTTCAGTCGTAACCTCATCACTTTACCAATATGGTGTCGCTCTTTGTAATTCGTAATAATGTTTTTATGCTCACTAAATACATACTGTTTCACTAAGATTGGATTGAACTTCTTTCTCAGTTCATCAAGTACACGTTCCAGTCTTTTAGGATTGGCTTATTTATTAATTATTTAAACATAAATATGGGTACAAAGGGGCATCGAATACATATGCACCACACAAGTCACTTGATTTGTGTGAGGGCTGTGATACTGCAAGGGTGCCCAAACCAAGGCAGGTGGTTTCCTTAGTCAGCCACTACCCAAACCTTCAACCTGGAGGTCTAATCCACAAGGTAGTAGAGCAACGTTAGGAGATGCAGTCACATGGTAGCCGGTGACCAGCGATTGGTTCGTACACCATTTGTTCCTTCAGGATACTGGGGCCCATGTGCACTATTAGTTTGGAATCAGAGTTTTCCAACTCCCTTAGGTGGACCCTCCATATCCACCAACCCGGTTAGAGCATCGGACATTCTCTTTTCGTCCTCTCAATTTCGTAAACAACGCCTGTGGTGCGAGAAGGCACTGAGTAGGACTTCCTTATCAATTTGTGTATACGCGTGGCCATTTGAGAGCATTTTGAGAGGTAGAGGTGACTTTCCCAACCCTTGGCACTTGTAGGCAAACAAGTAGTAGGTATTACTAGCCTGCTCACACTTTAGGTGTATTTCTCAGAGATGAGTACATAATAACTTTTACATGTTGAGTTACACCATCTTTTTAAATTTCTAGAAACTGATTGAGTAAACATCCAATCAATCTAGCAAAAGTAAATTTAGTTGTCAACGCCCAACCCGATACTTTTCAATTATTTTATTAGTGTCTAATTCATGTTATATTATTCTGTTGCCTCTATTATAGTTATTTGGTGGTACACGTAAAGACTTCAGTGCTAAAGGACGTGGTGATTTTCGTTCTGAAATCAATATACTTTTATGTGGTGACCCAGGTACTTCAAAATCTCAACTTCTGCAGTATGTATACCGTCTTACTCCTCGTGGCCAATATACTTCTGGCAAGGGAAGTTCTGCTGTTGGTTTAACGGCCTACATTACAAAAGATGCAGAAACGCGTCAATTAACACTGCAAACTGGAGCATTAGGTCAGTTGGTTAATGAACAATGTTTGTTATTCATCATTGTTCAAAACTCATACATACAATTCTTTTTCTTTCATTTCATTATGTAACACGCTACATGTCATTAATTCTTATAAACCTAGCTAAACGAAATTTAGTATGCAGTTGTGTGGAGAACAAGTATACTGATATGTACAATTGATCGATCACTGAATAGTGGTTTGTGTCGTATTTGTATGGTCTGTTTTGGTGTTCATCATATTCTGTCGATTAAATTCCAATATGAACACTACTCCACGCAATCAACATTATGTACACTGATTCCACAGCGAGCGTCAGTCTTCAAAACTCCAGGTACGTTTTATTGACGGGTACCAACTAGCACGAAAGCTAGGTTCAGGGTTTCTTCCCAGCTTCCTCCAACCAATTAATATGTTGACATATCATTTTAACTTCAACTAAATGCACTTTTAAAAGCTGTGTTCACTGGTTTCATCCGCCATAGAACCAATCAAGAAATAAAACCAACTTCAAAGATAACAAGCGAATAAATATATTCAAATATTTCTAAATCATAGCCAATCAGTCCATTGTAGACAACGAGTAGAAAGTAGCAGAAAATGCGCATCAATCAAAGTTTCTAAACTAATTGCCTCATCAAGCTAATCGCTCTCTTACTTCCAGAAACTTTGTTTATTTTACAATTTATTTCTAAATGATCTCGATTTTTTCTTATTCTTAGTGTAGCCGATAAGTGTTAAAGCATTCTCTAACCCTTGTGTGTGAAGTTAACTGACTTTGTCCATTCAGATAACGGATCTTAGACCTGATACTTTATGTTCAGACTTGGTATCATTTCACCAATACCTGCAAATGTGTAGTTGGCTCGTTAAAATTACATGTAATCATATATCGTTATTTTCATGTGTTAAATCCTTTGTTATCCGACTCAGATACACTTATTACTTAGTATTCTTCGGATATTTTACTTCACTCGACTAGTCCTCCAAATCAGAACATAACTTGGACAGGTACGTAGTTATATCCCACATAAACCAAGTTGGATGGGAATTAATCCCGGTGAAAAACAGAGTTTTACACAAAAAAGATTTTAAAGCCTTCTCCAACATAATCTTCTATGGAACATGCTTAAATCCAACCTATATCCTGCTAACATTATGTTTATTTTTCTTACACATAATTAGCATTCCTTGACCACAACACTAATTAATCGTTAACATCCAAACGTGACATCTTAATTCAGCATGCCATAATTTGACAGGAACTAGTTAACTCGTTAATTTCCTAGTCTTTTAATTATTTAAAGCTTCTAAACTGTTGTTCAATCATCTAGACTCTATTTCATGAAGCAAACTTCACTTACCTTGACTAAAGGATTCATTTGTTGCAGCTAACTGCCATAAAACATATACAGTTTACTACCAACTACACGAATATGCATGGAATCACTACATTGCATTTCTCCTATTATCAGTTTTCTCTTTTAAAAAACAACTTACGTTTATCAAACAGTTCTGACACCCAATTGCTTAATCATCTCCAAGTTTGATTCATTTATACATTTAAACTGAACCTTTAAAGCACATTTAGTTTAAAACTTCCCATTCTCCTCGGGTTGTGTTTCTTTGTCTTTTAATAAGTTACCAGAAGCTTTACTGTTTACAATATTATACTTACCTCAGCTAATTTCCCTTTATCAGCAAATTTTGTTCATGTGATTTCAACGTGTAATATGGTCATTAGTGTCAGCTATTTGGAAAAAACCCGACTTGGATTTTACGAATAGTGACTCTCAATGATATGCAAGCTACTTGGGTTCTGTTGAGTTAGTTAACAATCAGTATCTCTAAGTATGATGTGTACTCTCTACTTTCAAGATGAAATATAGTTCTACAAGACTAAAATGTGCCTGTATTTGCAATCATCCTTTGGGGAAAGCTGTTAGATATCGTTGAAAAGCAAAGGCCAGGTATTCAAAGTTTCGGTGCAAATAGTCGTACTTTACGAGCTCTATCATCGTTGCTTCTGAAGTATTCCCTATATGATGTAATGACACCAGGGTCTTGCAATGTGTATTCAGGTATAATAATGAGGAGTTAATTGATATCACTATTTTGAACCGCCCACTTAATTGATTTGGTTATGTTACGCAAGTGTTATTTCAACCGCTTTCATACCGCTCATCAATTTTCAACACCTCAGCTAGATGGAAAGGTAGAGATGTCCCAATTCATAATATGGCGTTGTAAAGTGAGGGATAACCGCATAAGACTAGTGTCTGTCGGTCTATCATTGCCCAGTGAGTTCCTAAAGATCAAATCAGACATGGTTCAGAATAGAAATAAGTGGAGTTGTCTGTTATATTCATGAAAGTAAGATGATACTTTGTAACTAAATGAAATTAACAGCGGTTATTTTTTCTCATTAAACCATCTTTTATTAACCTATAATTTCATTGTTTTTCTTCTAATTACATTATTTCCAATCTCATTTCCGAGTGAATACAATTACACTAAGCGTTTGTAGCTCTAAAGTAAGGTTCACTTCTCATGAATTAATGTATTTATTACACGAATGTAAATTTAAGATGAAATCCTACCTCAGAACTGCACGTACACTACTACTTGCTCTCACAATTCCGTTAATATATAATGTTGCTCTTTTGATTCCTACGATCAGATATGTGTTATCCTTGTTTTGAAAATTTTCAATATTATTTATTTATTTCATCATAACGTAATTATAGTGTTGGCTGATAATGGGATATGTTGTATCGACGAATTCGACAAAATGTCCGATTCAACTCGTTCTGTACTACACGAAGTAATGGAACAACAAACTCTAAGTATTGCTAAAGCTGGTATTCTTTGTCAACTTCATGCTAGGACTTCAATTTTAGCAGCTGCTAATCCAATCGGTTCTAAATGGGATCCTAGCAAAACGATTATTGACAATATACAGGTAACTGCTCCATTTTTTATCGAATTCTTCTTGTAACTATACTTAACTTTCTTAAGTAGTAGCATCGCGAACTGACCTCAGTTGAATAGCTATTGAGAATTAAAGAAGACTAGATAGACTCTTCATCCTGATATGAACTTCTTCGACAAAGCGCATGCACAACATCGCCTAGAATCAGACCCAGGATCTTCAGGTCTCATGGCGAGTGCTTAATATTTAGATCTTTGAGTTAACGTCTATAACCAATCAGTTCTCCACTAGTAAAGCTCATCCGTTTTGAATGTGAGTCAGTTACGCACCAATGACACAACAGATATAGGTCATTCAATATCATCTCAGTTGTCTTGGTGTTAAAACGCAAGGGTCCAGTAACTGATCCATTATGGGATTGTGGATGCAACGCACTGATGAGTCTCATGCTAAGACAAAACAGTTTTACTCAGTTTTTCCCGATTTACTATGATTATCTAAGTTCAGTCTGTGTTATCAACTATCAAATTCAATAATTTCTATAAACTGATTACATTAATAATATTAATTTACAAAAGTTTCGACAATGTATATCATATGAATTCTTTTATTTTAATTATTTGACTGAGCATTACCTTGATATGGGAAATAACTTAATTTGCTATTTTATCTGTCACTATAAAATAATACATAACTTCAGGAATTTTTCACATATTCCTCTGTATTAATCTATACTGAACTTAAAAGAGTCTTGTTGTTGAAGTGCTTTATTTTAAATCATCTTAACCAGTATCAGAGATGGAAAACCGTTTTCTTTTTGTATCAAACAGCTGGATAAAAGCCAAATGCTACTACGTTAGGATTGGGAGCACATATATAAAGTATTTTTCATTAACATACCGAAATTCGTAACTTACTAACGAAACTAATAAACTACTTACACGATATTCAGCGTTAATAGGTATCACTTCATCAATGAATCGAGTCCGACTATATCCCGTTTTCCACTTATCCTGTGTAATCAGGAGTCAGCTGTCTGACTCTAGATTCATATCTGTCAGTTCAGATTTGAATTTTAAATTACTGAAACCCAAACATGAGAAATATTATTCTTAAATATCATCTGGTCATAAGACGCAAAAAATTTCGGTACAAAATTACTCTAACTCTGAAACGTATCTTCTATCAGGGATCCTAAAGCCCATGTATGTTACTAGTTTAAAATCAGGGTTTTCCAGCCTCCCTAGGTGGATCCTTCGTATCCATCATTCAAGTTTAAACACAGGGCCTTTACTTCTCTTCCTCTCACTTTCGTAAAAAGCACAACCTCACCACGTGAATAAAGTGAGTAAGACACCTCTGATACTTGCTACGAACATCTAGGTGTATGAGAGCATTTTAATAAGAAGAATGGGCTCTCTTCAACCGTTCCGTGGCAACTGGGGAGAGGCTTTAAAATGATAATTTATTTTGTTCATTAGCATGTTGTTTCTTAGTAACTTGTTGACCTAGTTATTGCATCGTTTCTTTATGTTTTTTTTATTATTTTTAGTTACCTCATACTCTTCTATCAAGATTCGATCTCATTTTTCTTATATTGGATCCACAAGATGAAGTTTATGATACAAGATTAGCCAGACATTTGGTTGGGTTGTATTATCGTGGTACTACTCCAAGTCAGATTGATAGCAGTCAGGATATTCCAACCAACAGTAATAATAATACTCGAGGTACACGTAGACCGCGTCCAGGAGCTGTTCTACTGGACATGGATAGTCAAACTGATGATGATCCATCATTTGTAAACGGGAAACTCTTGAAGGATTATATAGCCTATGCTAAGGTATTCATTGTTGTACCACTTACAAATTTTAATCCTTAAGGTAGACACAGTCAACTTTCAGTGAAATTTACCCCAAACATTTAAACAGAGAGGCCTTGTAGTATGAATAGTAATGAGTTCAAATAGAAAATCTGTTTTAATAATTCTATGCTTACCTTAACAGTTAAGTATATCCTATGTTTCTAAAAGATATGTTTATTGAATACCTTACAAGGTTTTTTTTACCAATTGAAATCGTTTGTACTCATTTCATACTTTAAGAGCATTAGTCACTGAATAATAACTAATACAATACTGTTTTTATCTAAAATTACTACTATGCACCATTGGTTTGAAATCAGAGTTTTCTAACTCCCCTAGGTGGGCCCTCCATATCCACCAAACCGGTTAAAGCACCAAACATTCGCTTTTCGTCCTCTCAGTTTCGTGGACAACACCCCCGCTACGAGAAGGCGGTGAGTAGGACTTCCTTATCAATGTGTGTATATGCGTGGCCATTTGAGAGCATTTTGAGAGGTAGAGGTGACTTTCCCAACCCTCGGTTGTGCCAGGGTATTTGGCGGTCGGTGATTTCAAAACATATTTTACTTAAATTATTGTCTCGCGTAATACAAATAGAGTATTCCCTCTTCAATAGGTTTGCAAATATATACCCCTACTAACTGATAATCGATTGTAATCATATGTCTTTTTTATTTGGACGATGCATTTGACTTTACTAATCGGGAGTTCTTTTCAATCAGTGAAAGGTATATTAATAAATCGCATGAATATGTTGAAATTCCTTTACTTGAGCACTTGATCGCATCATATTTTATGGCAAACTGTTTTGTCCATATTATGTTTTGTGGCCGTTTAATTCTGCTGTTAATATATGTGCTTCTTATACGCCAGTTTAATGAACTACTTGAGTGAAAAAACCGGGAGTAAGTAGGAAGATTCTGTTAGTTAACCGAATCGAGAATATATATCCACAACACATTCTTAAACGTAGATGTATGTCCTTCAGATAACGAAGCCAAATCTTAACCAGTAGGGTTTGCGTCTGTCAGCATCTCATGATCATTTGCTGTATGTACGATTAGCCCAGCGTGTCAATCTATTTTTTCCCTAGGCATTCTTCTAGAATTAATAAGCATTCATATTAAGTCCTTCATCAGAACCGTAAAATGTTCAATAACAAATTAAGGCAGATTTTCTTAGTAATCTCTAGTAACAATAATAACCAATAAAATGATATTTCCACCTTAATTTATGTTTAAGATGAAGTACTTTCCCAAACTAACGGAAGAAGCCGGTGAATATTTAGTTCGTGAGTATGTAGAAATGCGAAAACTGGGTTCAGGTCGTGGACAGGTAACTTAATGATTAATTTATTGCATCACCACTTTTTCATGTCATCAGTGTTGTATCAGTTAACTTATATACTTTTAAAGACTACAATACAAAATAATTTTTTATCACAGGTCCTCTAAATATTGATTCTTATTATCGGCCGTTTTGGCGATTGCTGAATTTCATAGTTCACATCATGGACTGATCTTACTTAAACAACCACTAGAAAACAGGACACATTCGAAAGCTGTTTTGTCTTAGTGTGGGGCTCCTTAGAAATGTAAACCCACCATTTTACTGGGGATCTGACCCAGATCTCGAGGTTAGTACTGCTGAAAAGTCCCATGTTTGGACTGGTTTTCAGTAGTTGTCTGACTATGATTAGTTCGTGGTGTAAACTAAAAATATCGATTTTCCACTTGTTTTAATAGTTAGTTACAGCTTTTGTTGTTACGAGAGATGCAAAAAACTAGGAGAACATGCTAGGATCAATACTACTCCTTGGCTTCGTTTTAACTTGGAATTATTCTTAAAAATCATCACATGTTCAGGTCGTATAGCCCCGTTCATCAAAGGCTATTTCAAAGTTTGGATTTTTAATCCTCCTACATTGGTTGGAGTTCTTGTTTCTTGAAGTTCTGTTATTCTGAACAGGTCAACGGGATGGCAGTGAAACCAAAGTAACAGATATACAGTCCGCTGTACTTGTACTGCCAACGGTACTTGGGTTTAATAGCAGTATGATGTTTCGTGCGGACAATAAACGTGTCCATCCATGATATCTTTTCACAAATGAAAGTGGGGTTAAAATCTGAACTATAAGACTAAAACACTTCACCTTACCCCACAAATTTCCGTCACCTGAGGTAGGATCTGAAAAGTAGGAAGCTAATACATTTACAACTTCTCACAAAGGCCAGTGCATTACCAGCCTAAAGCCTATGCATTCATGTTCTTAGTTTATCCAGATCACCCTTTACCCAGTTTTCTTTCCAGATAGCTCTAGAAGAAATATCCTTCTACTATTCAGACAACTGTCAAATGACATTCACTTACATACCTTTAACAAAATCCAAGCTCATTCTATTCATGTTTTAAAAATAGGTCTATAGAATTTAATACTCAGAACTCAATTTCAACCGGTGTTTGTTGGTGGCATATGTGCATGCTGTTCTGATAGCCTCAATATAACCATTTTATCACAGTTTTTATAGAATAAGTAGATTGTGGCTAGCAGTTAAATCTAAGACGCACGTTTCATCTTACTTGGATCTCGTCATTTGGATGTGCCTACATCCTACTGTTGATGCTAATATACTGACTCGAACCCCTACAAATAAATACCATATCCTTTAATTAGGTTAATTGGATTATGAACCCAGTAACTCAATAGATAATGAGTTGGTGTTTAAATCAGATGGCATTAAGTTCGTTTTCGGGAGTGCAAAGTGACACTGGGATGCAGGCATATTCAGCTGACGAATGCCAAAATAAAATGAAATGTACATCCCGCATTCCATTTTTAGCTATAATCAGTTTATCGTTTAAATGTTTAGAGTTGTTTTAGAAACAGATTACCAGCGTTTTAAAGGCTGTAGGTTATTCAAATTTACAATATTTATCCAAAAATATTGAAACAGTTTGATGAATTCTACTCCCACTTACACAGCCGCCCATCAGGTGTTTTTGTGACTTGGATCGCCTAATCTACTAAGGGGGATGGGACAGTGCATGACGTTATTTTTTTGTGTGACAAGTCTTCTTATTGAACACTTGAATCGGTTTCCTAAGCTCTTTAATAACCCAAGGCTAAATTTACACGAGAAAAACGGCGCGTAATGTGAAAAAGGTCTTTACTCCAAGGTTAGGCTATGTACAGAAAACCGAGAGTACTTATGGTATTTCAGATGGCCTTAGGCTTCTGAAACCATACTAAACATAGTAGCAGGACAGATCACCATCCAATTAGAAATGTGACTCGCGAACCTTCACTTTCTGTATATGTCCGAGAAACTTCTGTTCAACGATGATTAGATAAAATGTTTCCCGGGATTTCCGGAGCCGTTCTGGACTTTTTCGAGGAATACTTGATATCTCTCCAACAGTGTGCAAAGTTCAAAGATAGTTGTGTGCTATATGCATACAATCTACCCCGTTATTGTTCCTAACTTGACTTCCAGTCTAATACAGAAATTATAATTTCATATAACGTACTTCATACCTGATAAGACGAACACAAGTTTTAATATCACTATGTATTATACTGTAATAAACTTTGCTATTCTCACCATTAGTCTATCTAGTTTAACTTATAAGGTATACATAAGACTTTCTTATGTTGTATTATTACATTTCTATTCTATTTCATTCTCAGGATCTATTACATAATTGAAATGAATTTGTTTTGTTTTCTTATTCTCATCTATTCTTGTAATTAACTTATAATTTCCATATTTATTATTATTAATACCAACCTTATAAGATATCCGCATATCCTCGTCAACTTGAATCACTTGTACGTTTAGCTGAAGCTCATGCTCGTTTACGATTATCAAATCATGTTACGGCTGATGATTGTCGTGAAGCTCGACGTTTACAACGTGAAGCGTTAAAACAAGCAGCTATTGATCCGCTTACTGGTACTATCGATATCAATATTTTAACAACAGGTATACAACATTTAACTACTTAAAACAGTAGTCTAGATTTAATTGCAAAATTAATATCCATTTAAATTTTCATAATATTTTAATCTGTCCTATAAACTTATCTTGTGTTTGTTTTATAGTAGTTAATAAATTATAGTTGTAATCAAATATATTAAGGCTAGTCTACCATTTCATCCGAAAGTATAGATATGATCTTAGTTAAAGAATAATTTGAAACCTGGTAGCATTAAATAACTTTTTCATCGTAGTATCGTCCCCATCATTGCATATCCACGATCCTACCAGGAACAGAGTGAACTCCTTGAGGTTATACAACTAAGGTTAGTCCTTAATGTAAATCAAAATTCAGTAATTTCCAGAAACCCCAATATGCTGATAATATTGTAGTTAATCATGAATAATTCCAGAAGTTCTATTGCGAAGCCATAACTAACTGGTGATTGTAATGCACTAACCCACCAATAGCATTGTAAGTTGTTTGTACAATATAACGAATCGGCTGAAGTTAGACGTGTAAACTGTTAAATACTGACTCATTAGTCTAAAGGCTAATTGCATGTCCCGGCTTCTTGGTTGCTCACTCCGGCGGAGTTTTGCACTAAAAAGAAATATCTGTACAATGCTTCCTGATTTTCTAAGGTTATGTAACTGATGTCAGTTCATGAGGTATAAATTTTAAAGCATTTTCTTAGACTACATTATAAGCATTACTTTTAGTGAAATATAATACAATATTACCCTTACAGATCACTATTATACAATATTTATCAAAATTCATCCTTCCCCTCGATTGTTTTTCATTTTTTTCACTCTTCTTTTTTCAACAGGTATCAGTAGTAGTGTACGTAAACGACGTGAAGAAATGGCAATGGCAATATGGTCACTTCTTGAAGAACGTCCTCGTGTATTAACTTTTGTTTATTCACGTGTACTAGAAGATTTACGTGCACGTTCTGAACGTATGATTACACGTGAAAATTTTGAAGATGGATTAAATTTCTTAAAAAATACAAATAAAATTGATTGGGCCGGAAATACTATACGTAAACGTTAGAAAAACAACAACTTTTAATTATCTTTTTTTGTATGCAATTGTTTTCTATTCGAAAAAAAACTACAACAACAAAAAGAACAAAAACTTTTACAGTGCAGATTTTCGTATTTTTTGTATTTTTGTTTGTTTGTTTGCTTAAATAAAGTGTTTATTATCTTAGATAATTATTTGGTCTTCTGACTGAATATCAGCCACATTCTAAGTGTAAGAGATCTAATCATACTACTACCAAATTGCTCAAATCGAAGTATATATAGAAGAGTTCATATCTGAAACATTTGGGGCAGTTCAATGTTTTAAACCCCTTAACCACTAGGTCATAGCTTTATTTCTTCTGATTGACTCATTGGTCACAAATTATTATAAATAATTCACTTTGTATTATAAGCGAATAGGATGATGCAACGTTGCTAACTTGTTGTGATGTTTAGTAATGCATGAATAAGGTCAAGATCATTAATTGAATTAAATTCAGTCTGATTGAGTCTCAATATAAAGACGATTCTTGTTTGCATTTGTCTGTGTGTTTGTGCGTGTTACTTGACGTTTTCGTAGTGTGCGTGAATTATACTTCAATTTTCAATCCATAAGTCAATTAAATTTCTCAGTGTAGGGGGTAGAGAGTGTCTTTCGTTTCCACTACCCTATGACAGACCTACATCGATCGGAAAGACAGTATGCTTAAGTTGTTGTAGGTTTATTACATTGTTGACCATGTTTATGTCTACAATTACATAATAAGCTATTGATATTGTAAAAGTATCTGTGGTAAGAGATCATTATATTGAAATGTGTTCTGTAAATTCAGTTGAAATTAATTTGAAGCCTGGTAAACATGATTCTTTCACTTTTATGTAAGTAGTATAAATCAGTTCCAACGATAAACCTGACACCAGTTAACTTTGATATGATGAATATTCTCAGTCTAGCTATGAACCAGATGCTCATTATTCGACAGTTGGGCATCAATTAGTTTTTCTGAGCACTACTACTCAGTAATGGAGACCGAAGTAAGTTTCTTGAAATAAGATTTAGTACAAGTCAATACACCTTCGGTTAGGTTTATAACAGTAGCTTCTTAACTACTGAAATGCAAGTAGCTACGCGATTCTTTTCACATAAATAATGTTTGATTATCTTATCACCGGGGGATAACTCTGTCGCAAGATATACCTTGCAGACGAGTACCTACTAACCCGAAATCTGAATCCAAGGTTTTCTACCCATTACTTCCAATCACAGAAGATTGATAATGTATAGAAGTTAGTGAACATGAGTTCCAGCAACATTTTTGTTTAACGACCAATGAAAACCTGGTCATTTCTGTAGGTAAAATAGTGTTATGATACAAAAGTGGAGTAAAATAATTTAAATATTTTTGGAGGAAAGGGTTTCATCAAAGTTCAGCTACATGCTCACTCCTATGCTGATGGTCAAGGCAGAGAGATTAATTGTGCAAACTTCTTTTGGATACAAATGTTTGGTTTGTGAACATAGATTCTGATAGCTTCAGCAATGTGCAAAAGACAAACTCGTAAAGCTTTGCAGTAAATTTGATGGAATATGGTGGATAACGTTAAGTGTTTTATTCAGATCAACTTGATAACCTATGTTCACCAAGTGAGCGAGAATAGAACTCTTAATCACTCTTACCTGTCCTTTATTCAACCAAGACGGTTGGTGTTCTGGTATGCGATGACAAACTTGCCTAATTGTACGTCCTATATAATTGGCTCCACCGAAGCAGTTAAATTAGTAGATACAAATGGATGTGGCGAATTCAGGTAGTCTGTCTTTATCAACGTTTCTTATTATGGGACAGTTATAGAAAACGACACTGAGTCTGGCTGCATTAAATATTTTCTGTACCTCCTTTCTTAACCTTTGAGTCACAATTTCCTCAGTAGCATCACTTAGGAATTACGATTTTTTGAACAGCACCTTCTTCGAGACGGTAGATGAATTTGGTTTTCTTTTCATCTCTTTCATGTGTTTGTTGATGAATTACTTTGGGCATCCATTTCTACTAAGCAGGTTAACAATATTACTCCCTATATAATTATTCCGCTACGTAACTACTTGATGAGTATTGTTGCATTGTTGTAAATCATATATTAGCGTAGTTGTGATGCAAAACTAATTAGAAAGAAATTTCTTCTCTTGATTCGTTCTTAATTAGTAAATGTTTGTGTAACGGCATTTTTTACGTTTTCCTAATTATGATCCTTCATTTAACTTGGTAATTATTGTCATACATCTTACCGTATTTAAATCATTATTAATTAATCATACTTTTCAGTATGAGGTTGTGTTGTTCATTGAATTTTGATGAAATCATGGATTGATCTTAGACAATCATTGAAAATCTAGGAGCGTTGGGCAACCATTGGGACTCCTCAGCAGCAAATATTCGTGACTAAAAATTATCATGTGCTCACGAGTGATTATCTCCAAGGGAAATAATCGGAGTTCTAGTGAGAAGTCGTGACCGGTAGAGCTAGTCAGTTTTGGATGTCAAGCAGTTACCCACCGGAGGCAATGAAAGATGGTCGTGTATTAATTGAAGTTCAACATAAGCACCGTTGGATGGTAGATCAGTGATCTAGGATCTAAACATTTGCACACGAGGCCGAAGATCCTGGGTTTGGTACCTTGTTGAGAGATTGTGGTTGCAAACTGCTGAGAAGTCCCATACTGGGATGAAACAGCCGTCCAATACTTCCAGATTTTCAATGGTGGTGTAAATTAAATCTATTAACGATTTGAATGAAATCGATTATGCACATATCACGTATGACCTAGTTATGTACATATTGTATTTTCCTGCTTGAGCTGTTTTATGCCTGTGTAATTGATGTATGTAATTCTCCAAGCTGTTGAGTCATGATGGCAATGCAATCATAGGTGAATTCATTTGCTTTCTTGGTGTTCTGACTGGGCACTTGGGACACAAGAATCTACTCGAACTAATAAAATCTAGGATTTCCGGCTAATTGTGATATTGGCTAGAGAGAAAATCATTGATCTGGTCGGAATACTATAATTGAACGACCCAATTAAGTGGGTATGTAAGAATTTGTAGTCATAACAAATTGTGATTTATGGCGAGATAGATCACGTGCCGCGCTAGGTCACATGGTAGGTGAGAGAAACGAGTGCCCATGAACTTTTTATGGGTGATTGAGTTACTCACGTGGCCAAAATTACCACTCACATACCTAGTTTTTGAATCAGTTAAGATAACTTACATAAGCGTATGATTTATGTGCATTACTGCTCAGCTTTTATTATGAAAGCTACCTTTGCAAATTTTGAACCTATTACGGTAAATTTGTACGATCAACATCCTAATTACGTACATTTTATGACTGACTATTTATGATGTGTCAGACTTGTATTACCTGTAAGTTTAGTAAGAATAACATAACAAAGTTGCCCAACTAGAGTTGCGAAGGTTTTCATCCAGAGGTAATTGGTACTAGTTTTATGGATTCAACTCCGATATGGTCACTAAGTTCTAACATTCTACTAACGAGGACTTCACCTAACGTCAATCGGACGAATGATCTTGGCTTGGCCAATAACACAAATGGCCGACACCGCAAAATCGCTTAGATATCTTAACGTCTATTGGCCCACATAATGATCCATATATATATAATTACCATGTGCTCACTAGTGACTAGTTTCATGAGGGAATTCTCGGAGTTCTAGTGAGAAGCCGTGATCAGTGGAGCTAATCCGTGTCAGGCAGATACAGGTATTTACCTCGGACAATGGAAGATGGTCGCGCAATTTCATGGATTGGTTGAGGCTAGACATTAACATCATTGGATGCTGACCCAGTGGTCTAGATTTTGAGCGTTCGCGCGCGAGACCGAAGACCCTGGGTCCGAGTCCCGCGTGCGGAATCGTTGGTGCCCACTTCTGAGGGGTCCCATGCTATAACGAAACGGCCATCCAGTGCTTCTAGGTTTTCACCGGTGATCTAACATCAATCAGTTCATGATCTCAATCAAAACTTAGTAATCTCCACAACCCCGTATTAAAAATCATAACTGGTACATAAGTAGGTCATATATATAAAACATAAATATAGTTAATAAGTAATAGTTTATTAAACAATCAAAAACATATACCAACTGTTAAATGACAGGTTACGATTAGGACAACAATAAAATACCGTAACCTGAAACATTTAATGAATGTACATAAAAATAACTCCCTGTAGAATAGTTTTGAAAGTTCAATCTTTTTCACTTATTATTCACTCATATCTAACAATTAACATATATACCTTAGCTGAGTTGTGAAATTAATTTTATTTAAGTAAGTGTGAAATACAACTAATTTGATATTATTTCTTGACCTATTCTTCCTTGTTTTCGATTGAAATCATGAACCGACCTAAGTTAGACGTAGTTAGTTACGCGTATTTCTATAAGCTGTTATGAATTTCGTAATTACCTGACTTTTGTCCTCGCCTTCCTCTTACAGTAGTTCTCTTTGGAATGTGTCCACGAAGCGTTCTGCCTGTCCATTTGATTGAGGGTGATAGGATGGAGAGCGTATATGATACTGCAGTGAGTTGTGAACCGTTATCGGTCACTAAATTCTCCGGAACTCCAAAGCAGTTAAACAGTTCAGATAACTTGCTAATTGTTTCACTTGCTGTGCAATTTGCCATGGCATAAATTTGTGACCATTTTGTGTGTGCATCCACTATGACTAGAAACATTCTTCCTCGTACTGGGCTGGCAAAATCTGCACACAGCCTCTCCTAGGGACTATTACTTTTTTCCCATTGTTGTGGTTCACACTTCTTTGGACTTTTAGCTGCTTGCAGGCACGACGAACAATTGTGGCATCTGGTTTAGATATCTTGATCCATTGTAGGCCAGTAAGCATAGCTTCGAGCCAACGCTTTCAACTTATTGATGCCGGGATGACCGCTGTGGAATTGTCTCAGAGCCTTGTGGCGTAATGTTTTTGGAACAACAATTCTGTCACCAAGCATAATATAGGAATCGACTATCATGAGTGAGTCGTGTCGGAGAAAATATTGTAGAATTTACTATTGAAGGTGAGAAGGTAACCACTAACTTCTCTTAATGTCTTGTCATTTTCCGTGGATTCTTTGTTGGCTTTGAAAGTAACTGGTAAACTTTAGACTGTCTTCTAATGCTCGATGTACTTTTGTTTCCGTCTCAATTGCTGTCACCGAAGTATTTTCTTCCTGTTTTACTTGTGGGCCGATTAGTCTAGATAAAACGTCAGCTTATCCAAAATCAGTAATGGGCTGGTAATTGATCTTCAAGTCATAGCCCAAGAGTGTAGTTCCCACCTTTGCAGTCTGTTTGTTGTGCATACCGGGATACCTTTCATCGACCCAAAAATAGCTAGCAATAGTTTATGGCCAATTAATGGGGTGAACTGGCGTCCAAATATCATCTTATGAAACTTCTTTACAGCGATAATCGACAATGCTTCCTTCTCGATCTGACTGTAGTTACGTTCTGCTGTAATAAACGATCTAGCTGCATGTGATATGGCTTTCTAAGACCCATCTAGCATGATGTGAGAAATAATTTCTCCAATGCCGTAGTTCGAAGAGTCTGATGCTACAATGGGTAAAGATGGATCGTAATGGGTGAGCAACAGACCCGAGACTAGTATTTTCTTGATTTCATCGAAATCAGCTTGGCAAGTTGCAGACCAATCCCATCTTGCATTCTTCACCAGAAGGTTATTTAAAGGAGGCACGTAGGTGACGAAGGTTAGGAATAAAAGATCCATAATGACTAACTAGCCCCAAAAAAGGCTCGTAGTGTGGGGATAGTTTCCACTGCCTGGGTATTCTCTGGATCTGGCCTTCTGCCATCTTCGTCAATGATAAATCTGAGGTAGCGTACCTTTTGCATACGAAAGTTACATTTCTCAGCACGTAGCCGAAGTTCATATGTGGCTATTTGCGACAGAACCTGGTTGAGCGTTTTTTCTAATTCAATTCTATCTACTCCCATGATTATTATATCATCCAGATAAGCTGCAACACCTGGAACATCCTGTAGTATAAGTGTCCATCACTTGCTGAAATATGGACAGGGCCGTTTTGATTCCGAAAGGTAGTCGATTATACTAGGATAGGCCCTTGTATGTGTTTATTGTGAGCAGATTTTTACACTCATCAGTAACAGGAATTTGTAAATAAGCTTCTGATAAATACAACTTTGCAAAGAGATTACCTCCATTTAGTTTAGCAAAAAGATCTTCAGGTAGGGGTAATGGATACTAATGAGTTACTAGGACTTTATTTAGCCCGGTTGAGTAATTCGCCTATAAACGGACGCGACCATTAGTCTCCTTTATTATCACTGTCAGTGCAACCCATTCTGAGAAATTCACCAGTTCAATGACACCCAATTTATGAAGTCGTTCTGGCTCTTTTCCAACCACTGGGAGAAACATATGGTACAGGTCTTTTAGGTCGAAACACTGGCTTTGATCCCTATAGAGGGGTAAGAGCAGATTTAAACTTAGTACATTCTCCAAGATCCTCACTAAATACCATTGTATGTCGTTTTAATAATGCTCCCACCGAGTTTTTCTCCTCAACATTCGACGTACTAACGTTGTTACAGATCGAGTTTATGGGACGGTCTGTTAACTTCAAACTTTCTATCTAATCAAACCCTAATAAGTCAAGTGATGGACGTTCTATAAAAATATTACTCTCTTCTCCGTAAACTCTTTGACTGTGACTTCACAATGAATCTCACTAGAAGTGTTTAGCATTCTCCCAGATGCACTCTGTGCTGATCGATGGGTTGAATATATTCTCGGTCTCCCAGTTTTCTCCCACGTTCTTCTGCTTATAAGTGCCTAACTGCAAGCGGGCATCATACTCATTAATCTTAAGAGAAACATACGTTTTACGGTTATGGGAGTCGATTTTGTTAAGAGCTACCGCTGCTTTGGCTGTTCGCTGCTTGAATCGTTTAGAATACACTTTCGGTTGACGGTGTTTCCGGGTTTTGCAATGACTTTCTTTGTGTCCTTTTATGGAACACGTAGTACAACGATGATTTTTAAACAGAAAAAACCTTTTGAAACACCAACCGCCGCATAACCAGCATGGGGATGATGGTTTGTCGCCGTCATTACGATAATTCTGAGTGCTAGAACCTTGTAAGACTTTTCTCTCGACTGCATTGACGTGAATGAACCGGTTACCATTCTCTACTATCGAGGTATCATACTTCAAATCCACTAACCTTTGGCATTTGGTAGTCACTTCCTGAAGGGTCATGCTAGAACAATGTTCGAGCTTGCTAAGGATTCTTGTTCGCATGTCAGCATCCTCGGGTGAACGCAGACTACAGACAAATACTAGGCATTTAAACTGGTCTTCAGTCATGAAAGACAACTTGAACCTCTCACATTCTCGGTTCATAATTCCTTCATGTTTCCCCCAGTCATCTCCTGGTTCTTTTGTTATCTTCAAGCATTGGTAACGGATATTAAATAGATATGATTGTTCTCCAAAGATCTGAGACAGGGTTTTAAATGTTTAATCAAATCTAAAGTCTAGTGAGTTCTTCGGAAGAACAAAGTTACCATAGCGTTCATGTTCCGTCGTCCCAAGATTTCTTGAAAATATTCTGACTTTGAGGCGTCATCTGGTCTGCAGAGATCAATATAAAACAAATCTTCATATTTCTTGGCGCGTGTTTCAAAAAGGGCAGTGATTTTGTACTTGTGATCATCCTTGCTTTTGTGTAATTGTTGCATCAAAAGCATTCTTGGTCTATATCCAAGTACTTTAGTTAAGGTTTGAAATCTTGCTAAATTTTGTCTTGTGGTACCCTTTTACTCATCAACTGACACTTGTGTCCATACTGTGATCATATTGTGTTTTAAACCTTAATCTGACTAAAATGGTTGGTAGTACTCACAAATGTGGATGACCAAACTGTTTGTTCCCTGTGGAGGAAGGAATGCAGTGTGATGAATGCAAAAAGCGGTTCCATAAGATGTGCACCCGTTTAAGTCCCACCGCATACAAAAGATGTTTGAAGCCTAACTCACTTTGGCTCCGCATGTTTTGCTGTGCAAATAAGACGTTACTAATACAGGAGGCTATGAGCCTATTGGCTTTGGCCTGTAAGAAGAACGATGGCGCATGCGCTGATAACATAAGCACTGACAGTGACGAATGTGTCAATGTAGTAACTGCTGTTACGAGACGCCTCAAACACCCGACTTTGACTGACGGAAAAGTGAAATCTCCGTTATTATTAACGAGAAGGGAAGTACTACCTAACATTGACATTGGTAATCATGCACTTCTAGTGGGAATTAAAGATCCGGATAAAACTGTCACCGTTCCAAATAGTCCCAGTGTTCTGAGGGATGAAGAATGAACTACAATACGGAGAAAACGAAAAGAAAAGAAAAAAGCTGTAGGAAGTACGCAGGTGGTTAGCAAGTCACTGGTGGACTCCCATTGTGAGTCACAAAATGCACTAACAAAATCTGATAGTAAGAGAGAAACCCACCCTGGCAAGACTGAAAAGAAGAATCTAATCTCATCGAATATTATTGTGAGCAAATTGCTACAGTCAAACGACTCTGATCCCAAAATTAGACACGCGCATGGTTTAGAGAAGCTGGGAGAATATATTCGTAGTATCTTACCAGATAACTCTAAAGGAGTTCAGGTCAAAAAACTGGTTAGGATAGGCAAAAGGACTGAGGACAATGTTGAACCCCCGACCATGCAGACTCCTTAAGGTAATCCTAGGATCGGAGAAGCAGCGCGATCTCCTATTAAGTAGCACTCGTTATCACAACAATTCCGAAATCCGGGTTAGACCTGATATGTCTTTCGAAGATAGGATAAAAAGGAAGAAAGCACTAGCTGAACTAGAAACACATCGACAAAACGGTGAGGAAAATCTCCGGTTAGTGGGTTTTCGGATAGTCAGGTCTTGGAAGTGAATGCTACCAAGGCCTGTGTGGATAAGCCGTTCTACTCAGGAGTTTTATATGCCAATGCTCGTAGTCTAAGAAATAAGTTCTATGAACTAGAAGCATTAGTGGACAAATTAAGGCCACTCATCATAGCAGTGACAGAAACTTGGTTAGTCCATGACTTAGACATTACACCAGAATTATCCAGATACCATTACTTAATGAGTGATGGACATAAATGTAGAAAAGGGAGTGGTGTCCTGTTATATATAGCCAATAATATAAATATCTGCTCCTCTGCTAGCGAATCTCATGATAGCGGTACTTGTGAAGTCATTAGCTGTAAATTGGCTATCGGCTGTAGTACATTTATGCGCGGTGTCATCTATCGCAGCCCGATCTGCTTAGCTGATGACTTTATTTTAGAGCACATTCATTTTTGGAGTGCAAATACCAGATGCTTGATAATAGGAGACTTTAATGCACCTGATATTAGTTGGACTGAAATGACCACGGAAGGATCTATAAACTCCTTTGATAGTAGGTTCCTGATAACAATAATGGAGCATGCACTAGTGCAGCATGTATCCAAACCCACACGTTTTGGTGCTAACCAAGGTTCTTCTCTGTTGGACTTGGTAATCACTCATGATACTGAGGATATTGTCGACCTAAATATTCTTCCACCATTAGTGAACAGCGATGACGCTGTTTTGTCATTCATGTTTAGAATTAGGGACATGTTATATGATCAGGTTACACCCCGCCCAAATGTACAGAAAGCTAACATATCAGCCATTCAGGAATACGCTGCTAAGACAGATTGGTTAGTAGATACTAGCATATCAGTTGAAGAAGCATGGTCTGTATTTAAAGGTAAGTTTAGACTAGTTACGTCTTCGTTCATACTGTGAAGATCGAATAACAGTCCACCATGGATAGCGAAAACAGTCATGAAACTTCTTAGAAAAAAGAAGAAGCACTGGAATATGTTCATCTCTACTGGCTTAGAACAATACTGATTCAGTTATTGTAAGATTAAGAATACCTGTAAAGAGTTAATAATTAAGACTAGACTATCATATGAAAAACAATTGGTTAGGGATTCTAGATATAGTTCGAAACGGTTATTCTCGTACATAAAAAGGTGAACTCAGAGAAGCGATGAAACTCCATCACTTTTGATATAAGAAAATCCGTTAATCTTGGCAGATGATATCGAAAAAGCTGAAGCTTTATCGGAATATTTCAGTAAAGTGTTTTCTATCAGTAACGAGGAATGACCAGCGATTCATCGTGATCTTGGCGGCTCGCTAATGGACCCTGTCGTCAATGAGAAAGGTACTGTTTTAAGGCTACTTCAGCATCTCAAACCTGATAAGTCCAGTGGTCCAGATGATATTCATCCTAGGATTATGAAAGTCATATCAGATGTAATTGCTGAACCATTAGCGATACTGTTTGACATGTCTCTAAGACAGTCCAGACTGCCCAAAGACTGGAAAGACGCTATAATAAGTCCGGTGTATAAGGCTGAGAGTAGGGATTTAGTTGGTAATTATAGGCCTGTTAGCCTAACTAGGGCAGTTGTAAAACTGGTGGAAAAAATCATTCGGATATCTGTTATAAACTATGTTGAAGGACGTAATCTTTTCTCCAGGGGACAACATGGTTTTCGGAGAGGCCTATCATGCTTGACAAATCTTTTCATTGCAAGAGAAGATTGGGCTGCTCCAAAAGATCGGAATATTCCTGTGGATGTGATCTTCATAGATCTAAGTAAGGCCTTCGATAAAGTCTCCCACTCTGGTTTTAAATTCAAACTAGAACGTTTTGGAATCCATTATACAGCCGTAGATTGGATAAGTAACTTTCTTCATGACAGGAGACTAGGGGTAAGGGTAAATGGGGCTCTCTCTTCGTGGGTACCTGTAAAACGTGGAGTTCTCCAGGGTACAATCCTCATTCCTCTTCTCTTTTTACTTTATGTAAATGAATTACCAACTATAGCAAAATCATCTGTTCTACTCTTCGCTGACGACATAAAAATTTGGAGACCCATACACATTATGTCGGATAGGATAGTAATACAGAATGATCTTACCTCATTGGTGACATGGCTGGATAGGTGGTCACTAAAAGTAAATCCTAACAAGAGTGTGGTGATGCAAATAAGTAACTATGATGAATCACATCACTATACAGTATGTGGATTCGTGCTACCCAAAGTAAGAAACTATAAAGATTTAGGAGTCATATTAAGCAGTGATCTCAAAATCACTAGTTACTGTAAGGCTGCTGCTGCAAAAGTCTATAGGGCATTATGGTCTATTCCTAGGTCTTTCCAGTATTTAGATGATGAAATGTTTAGATGATTATACCCGATTTATGTGCTGCCACACTTATAATATGGGATTCAAGCAGCGAGTCTTTGTTTCAAGTATGAAGCAAATATGCTAGAAGGAGTCCAACTTCGAGGTACTAAGATGGTACAAGGTCCGTCTCGCCTATCTTATGAAGACAGACTGAGACAACTCAAATTATTTCCGTTATCTTACCGTAGAATACGGGGTGATCTAATATTGGCTTATCGTATAGTGAACGATGATATTGGTATTAAAATGTCTTATCTTTTAATTGCGTCTAGGAGTGATTATTTGAGGGGACATTCGAAGAACGTTCAAAAACAGAGATCAAATGGTTTAGGTATGGAGATACGAATCAAACAACGAGTAGTGAATCAGTAGAATTAAATAACGGGACACGTAATATAACAAGAGCAATTATATAAATTGAAAACGACACTAGAAATACAAAGTGCTACAAATAGTAAATGCAATTAAAAGGTTGAAACAAATATTACCATAGAAAATGCAGAATGAAGAGGACAAATTATACACAGAGATGTATCGAAAAGCAGATAAATGAGTGCACGCTGTCTACACGCAGTTGTTTGTGTGTTTCAGTGGTGAGTTCGTCTGTGGAGTTGTGGCTACAGAACGAGTGCCAGACTGACTGTCATGTCCACATGGATGCACTGTGAGTGGTGGGAGATTGTTGAGTGTGACTCAATCTGTCCACATGATAGTGTGTCTGTTGTATGCGAGTTTGTTTTGTGCGAATGGCATGTGGACCGTGCAGCATTGAGATTGCTGTCAGTGAGTGGTGATGGATGAGGAAGTGGTGATGTGTTTTGTGTGTGGTTGGGAGTGTGGGGTGCGAGAGAGTGGGATGTTGAGAGTTGTTGTTCAAAAGTCGGCGACACGGCAGACACGGTGAACTGCCTCACCAGACGACGCCCGACGTGGGGCTCGAACCCACGACCCTGAGATTAAGAGTCTCATGCTCTACCGACTGAGCTAGCCGGGCTGGCCGACTTGTACTCACTTCAAACCATTACAATGCATCACACACCACACAACAAACCAACATTCAAACGTCAAACACCCCAACACCCACACATGCACACATCCACACACACACACAAACACACTTTCCCACAAATACCAACCAGTGGTCGACACATTCACACATTGGAACACAGATCTGGTCAGTTGAACACATGTACACCGAACCAGTTGGGAGCAGTGCGTCTCACTCCACTTGGACATGTCGATCCGCATGACTGGTCACCTGTACTGTGTATAGGTAGCTGATGTTGCTCAACACTCAATGTGTCATTGCAGCGTCATATTCAGTGATGTGTCACTCCGATGTGATTCGCTCGTGTCATGAGGAATTCTGGAATCGTCTGAGTCCACCCACCGATTCATAAGTGAATCGGTCCACTCACATTCATCAAGATGCCTTGACCAACGAACTCGAATGATCATTCTGACTCGATGCGACAACATCCTAGAAGTTGATGATCGTGCTATTTACAAGAGGCATTCACTCGTCGTCAGCGTCGTCGTCGTCGTCGTCGTCGCCATCGTGATGGTCTGGTCGGATAGGAGGCGGTGTGTTATTGAATTGATCAAATGAGTGAGTGAATGTGTGAGTCAGTGAATTGTGTGGTGTGACGGAATGCAGTGAAACACTCATGCCTCGATTGATGGTCACGATGTGGTTTTGTTGATGTGTTTTGATGTGATGTGATATGATGTGATATGATGTGATATGATGTGATATGATGTGATGTGATGTGATTTGATGTGACGTGGTTTTGTGTTGTATGGCTGGTTAGTTGATTTGCTGGTTTGTTGGTTGGTTATTTGATTTGCCGGTTTGTTGGTTGGTTTGTTGGTTGGTCTGTTGGTTGATTGATTGATAAATTGTTGACGTGTTGAATGGATGCGAGTGTGCGTGATTTGTGTGTGTGAATGAATTGTTTTAGTGTGGTCAGTATTCGTGGCAGTATGTAAGTGGGTCAGTGAGACAAGTGGAATTGGGAGAGTTGAGTAGATGGAGACCGAACAATCATGTCGATGGGGGTTTGGACAAGCAGATGGTTGAGTGCACGCTGTCTACACGCAGTTGTTTGTGTGTTTCAGTGGTGAGTTCGTCTGTGGAGTTGTGGCTACAGAACGAGTGCCAGACTGACTGTCATGTCCACATGGATGCACTGTGAGTGGTGGGAGATTGTTGAGTGTGACTCAATCTGTCCACATGATAGTGTGTCTGTTGTATGCGAGTTTGTTTTGTGCGAATGGCATGTGGACCGTGCAGCATTGAGATTGCTGTCAGTGAGTGGTGATGGATGAGGAAGTGGTGATGTGTTTTGGGTGTGGTTGGGAGTGTGGGGTGCGAGAGAGTGGGATGTTGGGAGTTGTTGTTCAAAAGTCGGCGACACGGCAGACACGGTGAACTGCCTCACCAGACGACGCCCGACGTGGGGCTCGAACCCACGACCCTGAGATTAAGAGTCTCATGCTCTACCGACTGAGCTAGCCGGGCTGGCCGACTTCTACTCACTTCAAACCATTACAATGCATCACACACTACACAACAAACCAACATTCAAACGTCAAACACCCCAACACCCACACATGCACACATGCACACACACACACAAACACACTTTCCCACAAATACCAACCAATGGTCGACACATTCACACATTGGGACACAGATCTGGTCAGTTGAACACATGTACACCGAACCAGTTGGGAGCAGTGCGTCTCACTCCACTTGGACATGTCGATCCGCATGACTGGTCACCTGTACTGTGTATAGGTAGCTGATGTTGCTCAACACTCAATGTGTCATTGCAGCGTCATATTCAGTGATGTGTCACTCCGATGTGATTCGCTCGTGTCATGAGGAATTCTGGAATCGTCTGAGTCCACCCACCGATTCATAAGTGAATCGGTCCACTCACATTCATCAAGATGCCTTGACCAACGAACTCGAATGATCATTCTGACTCGATGCGACAACATCCTAGAAGTTGATGATCGTGCTATTTACAAGAGGCATTCACTCGTCGTCAGCGTCGTCGTCGTCGTCGTCGTCGCCATCGTGATGGTCTGGTCGGATAGGAGGCGGTGTGTTATTGAATTAATCAAATGAGTGAGTGAATGTGTGAGTCAGTGAATTGTGTGGTGTGACGGAATGCAGTGAAACACTCATGCCTCGATTGATGGTCACGATGTGGTTTTGTTGATGTGTTTTGATGTGATGTGATATGATGTGATATGATGTGATATGATGTGATGTGATGTGATGTGATGTGATTTGATGTGACGTGGTTTGGTGTTGTATGGCTGGTTAGTTGATTTGCTGGTTTGTTGGTTGGTTATTTGATTTGCCGGTTTGTTGGTTGGTTTGTTGGTTGGTCTGTTGGTTGATTGATTGATTAATTGTTGACGTGTTGAATGGATGCGAGTGTGCGTGATTTGTGTGTGTGAATGAATTGTTTTAGTGTGGTCAGTATTCGTGGCAGTATGTAAGTGGGTCAGTGAGACAAGTGGAATTGGGAGAGTTGAGTAGATGGAGACCGAACAATCATGTCGATGGGGGTTTGGACAAGCAGATGGTTGAGTGCACGCTGTCTACACGCAGTTGTTTGTGTGTTTCAGTGGTGAGTTCGTCTGTGGAGTTGTGGCTACAGAACGAGTGCCAGACTGACTGTCATGTCCACATGGATGCACTGTGAGTGGTGGGAGATTGTTGAGTGTGACTCAATCTGTCCACATGATAGTGTGTCTGTTGTATGCGAGTTTGTTTTGTGCGAATGGCATGTGGACCGTGCAGCATTGAGATTGCTGTCAGTGAGTGGTGATGGATGAGGAAGTGGTGATGTGTTTTGGGTGTGGTTGGGAGTGTGGGGTGCGAGAGAGTGGGATGTTGGGAGTTGTTGTTCAAAAGTCGGCGACACGGCAGACACGGTGAACTGCCTCACCAGACGACGCCCGACGTGGGGCTCGAACCCACGACCCTGAGATTAAGAGTCTCATGCTCTACCGACTGAGCTAGCCGGGCTGGCCGACTTGTACTCACTTCAAACCATTACAATGCATCACACACTACACAACAAACCAACATTCAAACGTCAAACACCCCAACACCCACACATGCACACATACACACACACACACAAACACACTTTCCCACAAATACCAACCAATGGTCGACACATTCACACATTGGAACACAGATCTGGTCAGTTGAACACATGTACACCGAACCAGTTGGGAGCAGTGCGTCTCACTCCACTTGGACATGTCGATCCGCATGACTGGTCACCTGTACTGTGTATAGGTAGCTGATGTTGCTCAACACTCAATGTGTCATTGCAGCGTCATATTCAGTGATGTGTCACTCCGATGTGATTCGCTCGTGTCATGAGGAATTCTGGAATCGTCTGAGTCCACCCACCGATTCATAAGTGAATCGGTCCACTCACATTCATCAAGATGCCTTGACCAACGAACTCGAATGATCATTCTGACTCGATGCGACAACATCCTAGAAGTTGATGATCGTGCTATTTACAAGAGGCATTCACTCGTCGTCAGCGTCGTCGTCGTCGTCGTCGTCGCCATCGTGATGGTCTGGTCGGATAGGAGGCGGTGTGTTATTGAATTAATCAAATGAGTGAGTGAATGTGTGAGTCAGTGAATTGTGTGGTGTGACGGAATGCAGTGAAACACTCATGCCTCGATTGATGGTCACGATGTGGTTTTGTTGATGTGTTTTGATGTGATGTGATATGATGTGATATGATGTGATGTGATGTGATGTGATTTGATGTGACGTGGTTTTGTGTTGTATGGCTGGTTAGTTGATTTGCTGGTTTGTTGGTTGGTTATTTGATTTGCCGGTTTGTTGGTTGGTTTGTTGGTTGGTCTGTTGGTTGATTGATTGATTAATTGTTGACGTGTTGAATGGATGCGAGTGTGCGTGATTTGTGTGTGTGAATGAATTGTTTTAGTGTGGTCAGTATTCGTGGCAGTATGTAAGTGGGTCAGTGAGACAAGTGGAATTGGGAGAGTTGAGTAGATGGAGACCGAACAATCATGTCGATGGGGGTTTGGACAAGCAGATGGTTGAGTGCACGCTGTCTACACGCAGTTGTTTGTGTGTTTCAGTGGTGAGTTCGTCTGTGGAGTTGTGGCTACAGAACGAGTGCCAGACTGACTGTCATGTCCACATGGATGCACTGTGAGTGGTGGGAGATTGTTGAGTGTGACTCAATCTGTCCACATGATAGTGTGTCTGTTGTATGCGAGTTTGTTTTGTGCGAATGGCATGTGGACCGTGCAGCATTGAGATTGCTGTCAGTGAGTGGTGATGGATGAGGAAGTGGTGATGTGTTTTGGGTGTGGTTGGGAGTGTGGGGTGCGAGAGAGTGGGATGTTGGGAGTTGTTGTTCAAAAGTCGGCGACACGGCAGACACGGTGAACTGCCTCACCAGACGACGCCCGACGTGGGGCTCGAACCCACGACCCTGAGATTAAGAGTCTCATGCTCTACCGACTGAGCTAGCCGGGCTGGCCGACTTGTACTCACTTCAAACCATTACAATGCATCACACACTACACAACAAACCAACATTCAAACGTCAAACACCCCAACACCCACACATGCACACATCCACACACACACACAAACACACTTTCCCACAAATACCAACCAATGGTCGACACATTCACACATTGGAACACAGATCTGGTCAGTTGAACACATGTACACCGAACCAGTTGGGAGCAGTGCGTCTCACTCCACTTGGACATGTCGATCCGCATGACTGGTCACCTGTACTGTGTATAGGTAGCTGATGTTGCTCAACACTCAATGTGTCATTGCAGCGTCATATTCAGTGATGTGTCACTCCGATGTGATTCGTTCGTGTCATGAGGAATTCTGGAATCGTCTGAGTCCACCCACCGATTCATAAGTGAATCGGTCCACTCACATTCATCAAGATGCCTTGACCAACGAACTCGAATGATCATTCTGACTCGATGCGACAACATCCTAGAAGTTGATGATCGTGCTATTTACAAGAGGCATTCACTCGTCGTCAGCGTCGTCGTCGTCGTCGTCGCCATCGTGATGGTCTGGTCGGATAGGAGGCGGTGTGTTATTGAATTGATCAAATGAGTGAGTGAATGTGTGAGTCAGTGAATTGTGTGGTGTGACGGAATGCAGTGAAACACTCATGCCTCGATTGATGGTCACGATGTGGTTTTGTTGATGTGTTTTGATGTGATGTGATATGATGTGATATGATGTGATATGATGTGATGTGATGTGATGTGATTTGATGTGACGTGGTTTTGTGTTGTATGGCTGGTTAGTTGATTTGCTGGTTTGTTGGTTGGTTATTTGATTTGCCGGTTTGTTGGTTGGTTTGTTGGTTGGTCTGTTGGTTGATTGATTGATAAATTGTTGACGTGTTGAATGGATGCGAGTGTGCGTGATTTGTGTGTGTGAATGAATTGTTTTAGTGTGGTCAGTATTCGTGGCAGTATGTAAGTGGGTCAGTGAGACAAGTGGAATTGGGAGAGTTGAGTAGATGGAGACCGAACAATCATGTCGATGGGGGTTTGGACAAGCAGATGGTTGAGTGCACGCTGTCTACACGCAGTTGTTTGTGTGTTTCAGTGGTGAGTTCGTCTGTGGAGTTGTGGCTACAGAACGAGTGCCAGACTGACTGTCATGTCCACATGGATGCACTGTGAGTGGTGGGAGATTGTTGAGTGTGACTCAATCTGTCCACATGATAGTGTGTCTGTTGTATGCGAGTTTGTTTTGTGCGAATGGCATGTGGACCGTGCAGCATTGAGATTGCTGTCAGTGAGTGGTGATGGATGAGGAAGTGGTGATGTGTTTTGTGTGTGGTTGGGAGTGTGGGGTGCGAGAGAGTGGGATGTTGGGAGTTGTTGTTCAAAAGTCGGCGACACGGCAGACACGGTGAACTGCCTCACCAGACGACGCCCGACGTGGGGCTCGAACCCACGACCCTGAGATTAAGAGTCTCATGCTCTACCGACTGAGCTAGCCGGGCTGGCCGACTTCTACTCACTTCAAACCATTACAATGCATCACACACTACACAACAAACCAACATTCAAACGTCAAACACCCCAACACCCACACATGCACACATCCACACACACACACAAACACACTTTCCCACAAATACCAACCAATGGTCGACACATTCACACATTGGAACACAGATCTGGTCAGTTGAACACATGTACACCGAACCAGTTGGGAGCAGTGCGTCTCACTCCACTTGGACATGTCGATCCGCATGACTGGTCACCTGTACTGTGTATAGGTAGCTGATGTTGCTCAACACTCAATGTGTCATTGCAGCGTCATATTCAGTGATGTGTCACTCCGATGTGATTCGTTCGTGTCATGAGGAATTCTGGAATCGTCTGAGTCCACCCACCGATTCATAAGTGAATCGGTCCACTCACATTCATCAAGATGCCTTGACCAACGAACTCGAATGATCATTCTGACTCGATGCGACAACATCCTAGAAGTTGATGATCGTGCTATTTACAAGAGGCATTCACTCGTCGTCAGCGTCGTCGTCGTCGTCGTCGTCGTCGCCATCGTGATGGTCTGGTCGGATAGGAGGCGGTGTGTTATTGAATTAATCAAATGAGTGAGTGAATGTGTGAGTCAGTGAATTGTGTGGTGTGACGGAATGCAGTGAAACACTCATGCCTCGATTGATGGTCACGATGTGGTTTTGTTGATGTGTTTTGATGTGATGTGATATGATGTGATATGATGTGATATGATGTGATATGATGTGATGTGATGTGATGTGATGTGATTTGATGTGACGTGGTTTTGTGTTGTATGGCTGGTTAGTTGATTTGCTGGTTTGTTGGTTGGTTATTTGATTTGCCGGTTTGTTGGTTGGTTTGTTGGTTGGTCTGTTGGTTGATTGATTGATTAATTGTTGACGTGTTGAATGGATGCGAGTGTGCGTGATTTGTGTGTGTGAATGAATTGTTTTAGTGTGGTCAGTATTCGTGGCAGTATGTAAGTGGGTCAGTGAGACAAGTGGAATTGGGAGAGTTGAGTAGATGGAGACCGAACAATCATGTCGATGGGGGTTTGGACAAGCAGATGGTTGAGTGCACGCTGTCTACACGCAGTTGTTTGTGTGTTTCAGTGGTGAGTTCGTCTGTGGAGTTGTGGCTACAGAACGAGTGCCAGACTGACTGTCATGTCCACATGGATGCACTGTGAGTGGTGGGAGATTGTTGAGTGTGACTCAATCTGTCCACATGATAGTGTGTCTGTTGTATGCGAGTTTGTTTTGTGCGAATGGCATGTGGACCGTGCAGCATTGAGATTGCTGTCAGTGAGTGGTGATGGATGAGGAAGTGGTGATGTGTTTTGGGTGTGGTTGGGAGTGTGGGGTGCGAGAGAGTGGGATGTTGGGAGTTGTTGTTCAAAAGTCGGCGACACGGCAGACACGGTGAACTGCCTCACCAGACGACGCCCGACGTGGGGCTCGAACCCACGACCCTGAGATTAAGAGTCTCATGCTCTACCGACTGAGCTAGCCGGGCTGGCCGACTTCTACTCACTTCAAACCATTACAATGCATCACACACTACACAACAAACCAACATTCAAACGTCAAACACCCCAACACCCACACATGCACACATCCACACACACACACAAACACACTTTCCCACAAATACCAACCAATGGTCGACACATTCACACATTGGAACACAGATCTGGTCAGTTGAACACATGTACACCGAACCAGTTGGGAGCAGTGCGTCTCACTCCACTTGGACATGTCGATCCGCATGACTGGTCACCTGTACTGTGTATAGGTAGCTGATGTTGCTCAACACTCAATGTGTCATTGCAGCGTCATATTCAGTGATGTGTCACTCCGATGTGATTCGCTCGAGTCATGAGGAATTCTGGAATCGTCTGAGTCCACCCACCGATTCATAAGTGAATCGGTCCACTCACATTCATCAAGATGCCTTGACCAACGAACTCGAATGATCATTCTGACTCGATGCGACAACATCCTAGAAGTTGATGATCGTGCTATTTACAAGAGGCATTCACTCGTCGTCAGCGTCGTCGTCGTCGTCGCCATCGTGATGGTCTGGTTGGATAGGAGGCGGTGTGTTATTGAATTAATCAAATGAGTGAGTGAATGTGTGAGTCAGTGAATTGTGTGGTGTGACGGAATGCAGTGAAACACTCATGCCTCGATTGATGGTCACGATGTGGTTTTGTTGATGTGTTTTGATGTGATGTGATATGATGTGATATGATGTGATATGATGTGATGTGATGTGATTTGATGTGACGTGGTTTTGTGTTGTATGGCTGGTTAGTTGATTTGCTGGTTTGTTGGTTGGTTATTTGATTTGCCGGTTTGTTGGTTGGTTTGTTGGTTGGTCTGTTGGTTGATTGATTGATTAATTGTTGACGTGTTGAATGGATGCGAGTGTGCGTGATTTGTGTGTGTGAATGAATTGTTTTAGTGTGGTCAGTATTCGTGGCAGTATGTAAGTGGGTCAGTGAGACAAGTGGAATTGGGAGAGTTGAGTAGATGGAGACCGAACAATCATGTCGATGGGGGTTTGGACAAGCAGATGGTTGAGTGCACGCTGTCTACACGCAGTTGTTTGTGTGTTTCAGTGGTGAGTTCGTCTGTGGAGTTGTGGCTACAGAACGAGTGCCAGACTGACTGTCATGTCCACATGGATGCACTGTGAGTGGTGGGAGATTGTTGAGTGTGACTCAATCTGTCCACATGATAGTGTGTCTGTTGTATGCGAGTTTGTTTTGTGCGAATGGCATGTGGACCGTGCAGCATTGAGATTGCTGTCAGTGAGTGGTGATGGATGAGGAAGTGGTGATGTGTTTTGGGTGTGGTTGGGAGTGTGGGGTGCGAGAGAGTGGGATGTTGGGAGTTGTTGTTCAAAAGTCGGCGACACGGCAGACACGGTGAACTGCCTCACCAGACGACGCCCGACGTGGGGCTCGAACCCACGACCCTGAGATTAAGAGTCTCATGCTCTACCGACTGAGCTAGCCGGGCTGGCTGACTTGTACTCACTTCAAACCATTACAATGCATCACACACTACACAACAAACCAACATTCAAACGTCAAACACCCCAACACCCACACATGCACACATCCACACACACACACAAACACACTTTCCCACAAATACCAACCAATGGTCGACACATTCACACATTGGAACACAGATCTGGTCAGTTGAACACATGTACACCGAACCAGTTGGGAGCAGTGCGTCTCACTCCACTTGGACATGTCGATCCGCATGACTGGTCACCTGTACTGTGTATAGGTAGCTGATGTTGCTCAACACTCAATGTGTCATTGCAGCGTCATATTCAGTGATGTGTCACTCCGATGTGATTCGCTCGTGTCATGAGGAATTCTGGAATCGTCTGAGTCCACCCACCGATTCATAAGTGAATCGGTCCACTCACATTCATCAAGATGCCTTGACCAACGAACTCGAATGATCATTCTGACTCGATGCGACAACATCCTAGAAGTTGATGATCGTGCTATTTACAAGAGGCATTCACTCGTCGTCAGCGTCGTCGTCGTCGTCGTCGTCGTCGCCATCGTGATGGTCTGGTCGGATAGGAGGCGGTGTGTTATTGAATTGATCAAATGAGTGAGTGAATGTGTGAGTCAGTGAATTGTGTGGTGTGACGGAATGCAGTGAAACACTCATGCCTCGATTGATGGTCACGATGTGGTTTTGTTGATGTGTTTTGATGTGATGTGATATGATGTGATATGATGTGATGTGATGTGATGTGATGTGACGTGGTTTTGTGTTGTATGGCTGGTTAGTTGATTTGCTGGTTTGTTGGTTGGTTATTTGATTTGCCGGTTTGTTGGTTGGTTTGTTGGTTGGTCTGTTGGTTGATTGATTGATTAATTGTTGACGTGTTGAATGGATGCGAGTGTGCGTGATTTGTGTGTGTGAATGAATTGTTTTAGTGTGGTCAGTATTCGTGGCAGTATGTAAGTGGGTCAGTGAGACAAGTGGAATTGGGAGAGTTGAGTAGATGGAGACCGAACAATCATGTCGATGGGGGTTTGGACAAGCAGATGGTTGAGTGCACGCTGTCTACACGCAGTTGTTTGTGTGTTTCAGTGGTGAGTTCGTCTGTGGAGTTGTGGCTACAGAACGAGTGCCAGACTGACTGTCATGTCCACATGGATGCACTGTGAGTGGTGGGAGATTGTTGAGTGTGACTCAATCTGTCCACATGATAGTGTGTCTGTTGTATGCGAGTTTGTTTTGTGCGAATGGCATGTGGACCGTGCAGCATTGAGATTGCTGTCAGTGAGTGGTGATGGATGAGGAAGTGGTGATGTGTTTTGGGTGTGGTTGGGAGTGTGGGGTGCGAGAGAGTGGGATGTTGGGAGTTGTTGTTCAAAAGTCGGCGACACGGCAGACACGGTGAACTGCCTCACCAGACGACGCCCGACGTGGGGCTCGAACCCACGACCCTGAGATTAAGAGTCTCATGCTCTACCGACTGAGCTAGCCGGGCTGGCCGACTTGTACTCACTTCAAACCATTACAATGCATCACACACTACACAACAAACCAACATTCAAACGTCAAACACCCCAACACCCACACATGCACACATCCACACACACACAAACACACTTTCCCACAAATACCAACCAATGGTCGACACATTCACACATTGGGACACAGATCTGGTCAGTTGAACACATGTACACCGAACCAGTTGGGAGCAGTGCGTCTCACTCCACTTGGACATGTCGATCCGCATGACTGGTCACCTGTACTGTGTATAGGTAGCTGATGTTGCTCAACACTCAATGTGTCATTGCAGCGTCATATTCAGTGATGTGTCACTCCGATGTGATTCGCTCGTGTCATGAGGAATTCTGGAATCGTCTGAGTCCACCCACCGATTCATAAGTGAATCGGTCCACTCACATTCATCAAGATGCCTTGACCAACGAACTCGAATGATCATTCTGACTCGATGCGACAACATCCTAGAAGTTGATGATCGTGCTATTTACAAGAGGCATTCACTCGTCGTCAGCGTCGTCGTCGTCGTCGTCGTCGCCATCGTGATGGTCTGGTCGGATAGGAGGCGGTGTGTTATTGAATTGATCAAATGAGTGAGTGAATGTGTGAGTCAGTGAATTGTGTGGTGTGACGGAATGCAGTGAAACACTCATGCCTCGATTGATGGTCACGATGTGGTTTTGTTGATGTGTTTTGATGTGATGTGATATGATGTGATATGATGTGATATGATGTGATATGATGTGATGTGATGTGATGTGACGTGGTTTGGTGTTGTATGGCTGGTTAGTTGATTTGCTGGTTTGTTGGTTGGTTATTTGATTTGCCGGTTTGTTGGTTGGTTTGTTGGTTGGTCTGTTGGTTGATTGATTGATTAATTGTTGACGTGTTGAATGGATGCGAGTGTGCGTGATTTGTGTGTGTGAATGAATTGTTTTAGTGTGGTCAGTATTCGTGGCAGTATGTAAGTGGGTCAGTGAGACAAGTGGAATTGGGAGAGTTGAGTAGATGGAGACCGAACAATCATGTCGATGGGGGTTTGGACAAGCAGATGGTTGAGTGCACGCTGTCTACACGCAGTTGTTTGTGTGTTTCAGTGGTGAGTTCGTCTGTGGAGTTGTGGCTACAGAACGAGTGCCAGACTGACTGTCATGTCCACATGGATGCACTGTGAGTGGTGGGAGATTGTTGAGTGTGACTCAATCTGTCCACATGATAGTGTGTCTGTTGTATGCGAGTTTGTTTTGTGCGAATGGCATGTGGACCGTGCAGCATTGAGATTGCTGTCAGTGAGTGGTGATGGATGAGGAAGTGGTGATGTGTTTTGGGTGTGGTTGGGAGTGTGGGGTGCGAGAGAGTGGGATGTTGGGAGTTGTTGTTCAAAAGTCGGCGACACGGCAGACACGGTGAACTGCCTCACCAGACGACGCCCGACGTGGGGCTCGAACCCACGACCCTGAGATTAAGAGTCTCATGCTCTACCGACTGAGCTAGCCGGGCTGGCCGACTTGTACTCACTTCAAACCATTACAATGCATCACACACTACACAACAAACCAACATTCAAACGTCAAACACCCCAACACCCACACATGCACACATCCACACACACACACAAACACACTTTCCCACAAATACCAACCAATGGTCGACACATTCACACATTGGAACACAGATCTGGTCAGTTGAACACATGTACACCGAACCAGTTGGGAGCAGTGCGTCTCACTCCACTTGGACATGTCGATCCGCATGACTGGTCACCTGTACTGTGTATAGGTAGCTGATGTTGCTCAACACTCAATGTGTCATTGCAGCGTCATATTCAGTGATGTGTCACTCCGATGTGATTCGCTCGTGTCATGAGGAATTCTGGAATCGTCTGAGTCCACCCACCGATTCATAAGTGAATCGGTCCACTCACATTCATCAAGATGCCTTGACCAACGAACTCGAATGATCATTCTGACTCGATGCGACAACATCCTAGAAGTTGATGATCGTGCTATTTACAAGAGGCATTCACTCGTCGTCAGCGTCGTCGTCGTCGTCGTCGTCGTCGCCATCGTGATGGTCTGGTCGGATAGGAGGCGGTGTGTTATTGAATTGATCAAATGAGTGAGTGAATGTGTGAGTCAGTGAATTGTGTGGTGTGACGGAATGCAGTGAAACACTCATGCCTCGATTGATGGTCACGATGTGGTTTTGTTGATGTGTTTTGATGTGATGTGATATGATGTGATATGATGTGATATGATGTGATGTGATGTGATGTGATTTGATGTGACGTGGTTTGGTGTTGTATGGCTGGTTAGTTGATTTGCTGGTTTGTTGGTTGGTTATTTGATTTGCCGGTTTGTTGGTTGGTTTGTTGGTTGGTCTGTTGGTTGATTGATTGATTAATTGTTGACGTGTTGAATGGATGCGAGTGTGCGTGATTTGTGTGTGTGAATGAATTGTTTTAGTGTGGTCAGTATTCGTGGCAGTATGTAAGTGGGTCAGTGAGACAAGTGGAATTGGGAGAGTTGAGTAGATGGAGACCGAACAATCATGTCGATGGGGGTTTGGACAAGCAGATGGTTGAGTGCACGCTGTCTACACGCAGTTGTTTGTGTGTTTCAGTGGTGAGTTCGTCTGTGGAGTTGTGGCTACAGAACGAGTGCCAGACTGACTGTCATGTCCACATGGATGCACTGTGAGTGGTGGGAGATTGTTGAGTGTGACTCAATCTGTCCACATGATAGTGTGTCTGTTGTATGCGAGTTTGTTTTGTGCGAATGGCATGTGGACCGTGCAGCATTGAGATTGCTGTCAGTGAGTGGTGATGGATGAGGAAGTGGTGATGTGTTTTGGGTGTGGTTGGGAGTGTGGGGTGCGAGAGAGTGGGATGTTGGGAGTTGTTGTTCAAAAGTCGGCGACACGGCAGACACGGTGAACTGCCTCACCAGACGACGCCCGACGTGGGGCTCGAACCCACGACCCTGAGATTAAGAGTCTCATGCTCTACCGACTGAGCTAGCCGGGCTGGCCGACTTGTACTCACTTCAAACCATTACAATGCATCACACACTACACAACAAACCAACATTCAAACGTCAAACACCCCAACACCCACACATGCACACATCCACACACACACAAACACACTTTCCCACAAATACCAACCAATGGTCGACACATTCACACATTGGAACACAGATCTGGTCAGTTGAACACATGTACACCGAACCAGTTGGGAGCAGTGCGTCTCACTCCACTTGGACATGTCGATCCGCATGACTGGTCACCTGTACTGTGTATAGGTAGCTGATGTTGCTCAACACTCAATGTGTCATTGCAGCGTCATATTCAGTGATGTGTCACTCCGATGTGATTCGCTCGTGTCATGAGGAATTCTGGAATCGTCTGAGTCCACCCACCGATTCATAAGTGAATCGGTCCACTCACATTCATCAAGATGCCTTGACCAACGAACTCGAATGATCATTCTGACTCGATGCGACAACATCCTAGAAGTTGATGATCGTGCTATTTACAAGAGGCATTCACTCGTCGTCAGCGTCGTCGTCGTCGTCGTCGTCGTCGCCATCGTGATGGTCTGGTCGGATAGGAGGCGGTGTGTTATTGAATTGATCAAATGAGTGAGTGAATGTGTGAGTCAGTGAATTGTGTGGTGTGACGGAATGCAGTGAAACACTCATGCCTCGATTGATGGTCACGATGTGGTTTTGTTGATGTGTTTTGATGTGATGTGATATGATGTGATATGATGTGATATGATGTGATGTGATGTGATGTGATTTGATGTGACGTGGTTTTGTGTTGTATGGCTGGTTAGTTGATTTGCTGGTTTGTTGGTTGGTTATTTGATTTGCCGGTTTGTTGGTTGGTTTGTTGGTTGGTCTGTTGGTTGATTGATTGATTAATTGTTGACGTGTTGAATGGATGCGAGTGTGCGTGATTTGTGTGTGTGAATGAATTGTTTTAGTGTGGTCAGTATTCGTGGCAGTATGTAAGTGGGTCAGTGAGACAAGTGGAATTGGGAGAGTTGAGTAGATGGAGACCGAACAATCATGTCGATGGGGGTTTGGACAAGCAGATGGTTGAGTGCACGCTGTCTACACGCAGTTGTTTGTGTGTTTCAGTGGTGAGTTCGTCTGTGGAGTTGTGGCTACAGAACGAGTGCCAGACTGACTGTCATGTCCACATGGATGCACTGTGAGTGGTGGGAGATTGTTGAGTGTGACTCAATCTGTCCACATGATAGTGTGTCTGTTGTATGCGAGTTTGTTTTGTGCGAATGGCATGTGGACCGTGCAGCATTGAGATTGCTGTCAGTGAGTGGTGATGGATGAGGAAGTGGTGATGTGTTTTGGGTGTGGTTGGGAGTGTGGGGTGCGAGAGAGTGGGATGTTGGGAGTTGTTGTTCAAAAGTCGGCGACACGGCAGACACGGTGAACTGCCTCACCAGACGACGCCCGACGTGGGGCTCGAACCCACGACCCTGAGATTAAGAGTCTCATGCTCTACCGACTGAGCTAGCCGGGCTGGCTGACTTGTACTCACTTCAAACCATTACAATGCATCACACACTACACAACAAACCAACATTCAAACGTCAAACACCCCAACACCCACACATGCACACATCCACACACACACACAAACACACTTTCCCACAAATACCAACCAATGGTCGACACATTCACACATTGGAACACAGATCTGGTCAGTTGAACACATGTACACCGAACCAGTTGGGAGCAGTGCGTCTCACTCCACTTGGACATGTCGATCCGCATGACTGGTCACCTGTACTGTGTATAGGTAGCTGATGTTGCTCAACACTCAATGTGTCATTGCAGCGTCATATTCAGTGATGTGTCACTCCGATGTGATTCGCTCGTGTCATGAGGAATTCTGGAATCGTCTGAGTCCACCCACCGATTCATAAGTGAATCGGTCCACTCACATTCATCAAGATGCCTTGACCAACGAACTCGAATGATCATTCTGACTCGATGCGACAACATCCTAGAAGTTGATGATCGTGCTATTTACAAGAGGCATTCACTCGTCGTCAGCGTCGTCGTCGTCGTCGTCGTCGTCGCCATCGTGATGGTCTGGTCGGATAGGAGGCGGTGTGTTATTGAATTGATCAAATGAGTGAGTGAATGTGTGAGTCAGTGAATTGTGTGGTGTGACGGAATGCAGTGAAACACTCATGCCTCGATTGATGGTCACGATGTGGTTTTGTTGATGTGTTTTGATGTGATGTGATATGATGTGATATGATGTGATGTGATGTGATGTGATGTGATGTGATTTGATGTGACGTGGTTTTGTGTTGTATGGCTGGTTAGTTGATTTGCTGGTTTGTTGGTTGGTTATTTGATTTGCCGGTTTGTTGGTTGGTTTGTTGGTTGGTCTGTTGGTTGATTGATTGATTAATTGTTGACGTGTTGAATGGATGCGAGTGTGCGTGATTTGTGTGTGTGAATGAATTGTTTTAGTGTGGTCAGTATTCGTGGCAGTATGTAAGTGGGTCAGTGAGACAAGTGGAATTGGGAGAGTTGAGTAGATGGAGACCGAACAATCATGTCGATGGGGGTTTGGACAAGCAGATGGTTGAGTGCACGCTGTCTACACGCAGTTGTTTGTGTGTTTCAGTGGTGAGTTCGTCTGTGGAGTTGTGGCTACAGAACGAGTGCCAGACTGACTGTCATGTCCACATGGATGCACTGTGAGTGGTGGGAGATTGTTGAGTGTGACTCAATCTGTCCACATGATAGTGTGTCTGTTGTATGCGAGTTTGTTTTGTGCGAATGGCATGTGGACCGTGCAGCATTGAGATTGCTGTCAGTGAGTGGTGATGGATGAGGAAGTGGTGATGTGTTTTGGGTGTGGTTGGGAGTGTGGGGTGCGAGAGAGTGGGATGTTGGGAGTTGTTGTTCAAAAGTCGGCGACACGGCAGACACGGTGAACTGCCTCACCAGACGACGCCCGACGTGGGGCTCGAACCCACGACCCTGAGATTAAGAGTCTCATGCTCTACCGACTGAGCTAGCCGGGCTGGCTGACTTGTACTCACTTCAAACCATTACAATGCATCACACACTACACAACAAACCAACATTCAAACGTCAAACACCCCAACACCCACACATGCACACATACACACACACACACAAACACACTTTCCCACAAATACCAACCAATGGTCGACACATTCACACATTGGAACACAGATCTGGTCAGTTGAACACATGTACACCGAACCAGTTGGGAGCAGTGCGTCTCACTCCACTTGGACATGTCGATCCGCATGACTGGTCACCTGTACTGTGTATAGGTAGCTGATGTTGCTCAACACTCAATGTGTCATTGCAGCGTCATATTCAGTGATGTGTCACTCCGATGTGATTCGCTCGTGTCATGAGGAATTCTGGAATCGTCTGAGTCCACCCACCGATTCATAAGTGAATCGGTCCACTCACATTCATCAAGATGCCTTGACCAACGAACTCGAATGATCATTCTGACTCGATGCGACAACATCCTAGAAGTTGATGATCGTGCTATTTACAAGAGGCATTCACTCGTCGTCAGCGTCGTCGTCGTCGTCGTCGTCGTCGCCATCGTGATGGTCTGGTCGGATAGGAGGCGGTGTGTTATTGAATTGATCAAATGAGTGAGTGAATGTGTGAGTCAGTGAATTGTGTGGTGTGACGGAATGCAGTGAAACACTCATGCCTCGATTGATGGTCACGATGTGGTTTTGTTGATGTGTTTTGATGTGATGTGATATGATGTGATATGATGTGATATGATGTGATGTGATGTGATGTGATTTGATGTGACGTGGTTTGGTGTTGTATGGCTGGTTAGTTGATTTGCTGGTTTGTTGGTTGGTTATTTGATTTGCCGGTTTGTTGGTTGGTTTGTTGGTTGGTCTGTTGGTTGATTGATTGATTAATTGTTGACGTGTTGAATGGATGCGAGTGTGCGTGATTTGTGTGTGTGAATGAATTGTTTTAGTGTGGTCAGTATTCGTGGCAGTATGTAAGTGGGTCAGTGAGACAAGTGGAATTGGGAGAGTTGAGTAGATGGAGACCGAACAATCATGTCGATGGGGGTTTGGACAAGCAGATGGTTGAGTGCACGCTGTCTACACGCAGTTGTTTGTGTGTTTCAGTGGTGAGTTCGTCTGTGGAGTTGTGGCTACAGAACGAGTGCCAGACTGACTGTCATGTCCACATGGATGCACTGTGAGTGGTGGGAGATTGTTGAGTGTGACTCAATCTGTCCACATGATAGTGTGTCTGTTGTATGCGAGTTTGTTTTGTGCGAATGGCATGTGGACCGTGCAGCATTGAGATTGCTGTCAGTGAGTGGTGATGGATGAGGAAGTGGTGATGTGTTTTGGGTGTGGTTGGGAGTGTGGGGTGCGAGAGAGTGGGATGTTGAGAGTTGTTGTTCAAAAGTTGGCGACACGGCAGACACGGTGAACTGCCTCACCAGACGACGCCCGACGTGGGGCTCGAACCCACGACCCTGAGATTAAGAGTCTCATGCTCTACCGACTGAGCTAGCCGGGCTGGCTGACTTGTACTCACTTCAAACCATTACAATGCATCACACACTACACAACAAACCAACATTCAAACGTCAAACACCCCAACACCCACACATGCACACATCCACACACACACACAAACACACTTTCCCACAAATACCAACCAGTGGTCGACACATTCACACATTGGAACACAGATCTGGTCAGTTGAACACATGTACACCGAACCAGTTGGGAGCAGTGCGTCTCACTCCACTTGGACATGTCGATCCGCATGACTGGTCACCTGTACTGTGTATAGGTAGCTGATGTTGCTCAACACTCAATGTGTCATTGCAGCGTCATATTCAGTGATGTGTCACTCCGATGTGATTCGCTCGTGTCATGAGGAATTCTGGAATCGTCTGAGTCCACCCACCGATTCATAAGTGAATCGGTCCACTCACATTCATCAAGATGCCTTGACCAACGAACTCGAATGATCATTCTGACTCGATGCGACAACATCCTAGAAGTTGATGATCGTGCTATTTACAAGAGGCATTCACTCGTCGTCAGCGTCGTCGTCGTCGTCGTCGCCATCGTGATGGTCTGGTCGGATAGGAGGCGGTGTGTTATTGAATTGATCAAATGAGTGAGTGAATGTGTGAGTCAGTGAATTGTGTGGTGTGACGGAATGCAGTGAAACACTCATGCCTCGATTGATGGTCACGATGTGGTTTTGTTGATGTGTTTTGATGTGATGTGATATGATGTGATATGATGTGATATGATGTGATGTGATGTGATGTGATTTGATGTGACGTGGTTTGGTGTTGTATTGCTGGTTAGTTGATTTGCTGGTTTGTTGGTTGGTTATTTGATTTGCCGGTTTGTTGGTTGGTTTGTTGGTTGGTCTGTTGGTTGATTGATTGATTAATTGTTGACGTGTTGAATGGATGCGAGTGTGCGTGATTTGTGTGTGTGAATGAATTGTTTTAGTGTGGTCAGTATTCGTGGCAGTATGTAAGTGGGTCAGTGAGACAAGTGGAATTGGGAGAGTTGAGTAGATGGAGACCGAACAATCATGTCGATGGGGGTTTGGACAAGCAGATGGTTGAGTGCACGCTGTCTACACGCAGTTGTTTGTGTGTTTCAGTGGTGAGTTCGTCTGTGGAGTTGTGGCTACAGAACGAGTGCCAGACTGACTGTCATGTCCACATGGATGCACTGTGAGTGGTGGGAGATTGTTGAGTGTGACTCAATCTGTCCACATGATAGTGTGTCTGTTGTATGCGAGTTTGTTTTGTGCGAATGGCATGTGGACCGTGCAGCATTGAGATTGCTGTCAGTGAGTGGTGATGGATGAGGAAGTGGTGATGTGTTTTGTGTGTGGTTGGGAGTGTGGGGTGCGAGAGAGTGGGATGTTGGGAGTTGTTGTTCAAAAGTCGGCGACACGGCAGACACGGTGAACTGCCTCACCAGACGACGCCCGACGTGGGGCTCGAACCCACGACCCTGAGATTAAGAGTCTCATGCTCTACCGACTGAGCTAGCCGGGCTGGCCGACTTGTACTCACTTCAAACCATTACAATGCATCACACACTACACAACAAACCAACATTCAAACGTCAAACACCCCAACACCCACACATGCACACATACACACACACACACACACAAACACACTTTCCCACAAATACCAACCAATGGTCGACACATTCACACATTGGAACACAGATCTGGTCAGTTGAACACATGTACACCGAACCAGTTGGGAGCAGTGCGTCTCACTCCACTTGGACATGTCGATCCGCATGACTGGTCACCTGTACTGTGTATAGGTAGCTGATGTTGCTCAACACTCAATGTGTCATTGCAGCGTCATATTCAGTGATGTGTCACTCCGATGTGATTCGCTCGTGTCATGAGGAATTCTGGAATCGTCTGAGTCCACCCACCGATTCATAAGTGAATCGGTCCACTCACATTCATCAAGATGCCTTGACCAACGAACTCGAATGATCATTCTGACTCGATGCGACAACATCCTAGAAGTTGATGATCGTGCTATTTACAAGAGGCATTCACTCGTCGTCAGCGTCGTCGTCGTCGTCGTCGTCGCCATCGTGATGGTCTGGTCGGATAGGAGGCGGTGTGTTATTGAATTGATCAAATGAGTGAGTGAATGTGTGAGTCAGTGAATTGTGTGGTGTGACGGAATGCAGTGAAACACTCATGCCTCGATTGATGGTCACGATGTGGTTTTGTTGATGTGTTTTGATGTGATGTGATATGATGTGATATGATGTGATATGATGTGATGTGATGTGATGTGATTTGATGTGACGTGGTTTTGTGTTGTATGGCTGGTTAGTTGATTTGCTGGTTTGTTGGTTGGTTATTTGATTTGCCGGTTTGTTGGTTGGTTTGTTGGTTGGTCTGTTGGTTGATTGATTGATTAATTGTTGACGTGTTGAATGGATGCGAGTGTGCGTGATTTGTGTGTGTGAATGAATTGTTTTAGTGTGGTCAGTATTCGTGGCAGTATGTAAGTGGGTCAGTGAGACAAGTGGAATTGGGAGAGTTGAGTAGATGGAGACCGAACAATCATGTCGATGGGGGTTTGGACAAGCAGATGGTTGAGTGCACGCTGTCTACACGCAGTTGTTTGTGTGTTTCAGTGGTGAGTTCGTCTGTGGAGTTGTGGCTACAGAACGAGTGCCAGACTGACTGTCATGTCCACATGGATGCACTGTGAGTGGTGGGAGATTGTTGAGTGTGACTCAATCTGTCCACATGATAGTGTGTCTGTTGTATGCGAGTTTGTTTTGTGCGAATGGCATGTGGACCGTGCAGCATTGAGATTGCTGTCAGTGAGTGGTGATGGATGAGGAAGTGGTGATGTGTTTTGGGTGTGGTTGGGAGTGTGGGGTGCGAGAGAGTGGGATGTTGGGAGTTGTTGTTCAAAAGTCGGCGACACGGCAGACACGGTGAACTGCCTCACCAGACGACGCCCGACGTGGGGCTCGAACCCACGACCCTGAGATTAAGAGTCTCATGCTCTACCGACTGAGCTAGCCGGGCTGGCCGACTTGTACTCACTTCAAACCATTACAATGCATCACACACTACACAACAAACCAACATTCAAACGTCAAACACCCCAACACCCACACATGCACACATCCACACACACACACAAACACACTTTCCCACAAATACCAACCAATGGTCGACACATTCACACATTGGGAACACAGATCTGGTCAGTTGAACACATGTACACCGAACCAGTTGGGAGCAGTGCGTCTCACTCCACTTGGACATGTCGATCCGCATGACTGGTCACCTGTACTGTGTATAGGTAGCTGATGTTGCTCAACACTCAATGTGTCATTGCAGCGTCATATTCAGTGATGTGTCACTCCGATGTGATTCGCTCGTGTCATGAGGAATTCTGGAATCGTCTGAGTCCACCCACCGATTCATAAGTGAATCGGTCCACTCACATTCATCAAGATGCCTTGACCAACGAACTCGAATGATCATTCTGACTCGATGCGACAACATCCTAGAAGTTGATGATCGTGCTATTTACAAGAGGCATTCACTCGTCGTCAGCGTCGTCGTCGTCGTCGCCATCGTGATGGTCTGGTCGGATAGGAGGCGGTGTGTTATTGAATTGATCAAATGAGTGAGTGAATGTGTGAGTCAGTGAATTGTGTGGTGTGACGGAATGCAGTGAAACACTCATGCCTCGATTGATGGTCACGATGTGGTTTTGTTGATGTGTTTTGATGTGATGTGATATGATGTGATATGATGTGATATGATGTGATGTGATGTGATGTGATTTGATGTGACGTGGTTTTGTGTTGTATGGCTGGTTAGTTGATTTGCTGGTTTGTTGGTTGGTTATTTGATTTGCCGGTTTGTTGGTTGGTTTGTTGGTTGGTCTGTTGGTTGATTGATTGATTAATTGTTGACGTGTTGAATGGATGCGAGTGTGCGTGATTTGTGTGTGTGAATGAATTGTTTTAGTGTGGTCAGTATTCGTGGCAGTATGTAAGTGGGTCAGTGAGACAAGTGGAATTGGGAGAGTTGAGTAGATGGAGACCGAACAATCATGTCGATGGGGGTTTGGACAAGCAGATGGTTGAGTGCACGCTGTCTACACGCAGTTGTTTGTGTGTTTCAGTGGTGAGTTCGTCTGTGGAGTTGTGGCTACAGAACGAGTGCCAGACTGACTGTCATGTCCACATGGATGCACTGTGAGTGGTGGGAGATTGTTGAGTGTGACTCAATCTGTCCACATGATAGTGTGTCTGTTGTATGCGAGTTTGTTTTGTGCGAATGGCATGTGGACCGTGCAGCATTGAGATTGCTGTCAGTGAGTGGTGATGGATGAGGAAGTGGTGATGTGTTTTGGGTGTGGTTGGGAGTGTGGGGTGCGAGAGAGTGGGATGTTGGGAGTTGTTGTTCAAAAGTCGGCGACACGGCAGACACGGTGAACTGCCTCACCAGACGACGCCCGACGTGGGGCTCGAACCCACGACCCTGAGATTAAGAGTCTCATGCTCTACCGACTGAGCTAGCCGGGCTGGCCGACTTGTACTCACTTCAAACCATTACAATGCATCACACACTACACAACAAACCAACATTCAAACGTCAAACACCCCAACACCCACACATGCACACATGCACACACACACACAAACACACTTTCCCACAAATACCAACCAATGGTCGACACATTCACACATTGGGACACAGATCTGGTCAGTTGAACACATGTACACCGAACCAGTTGGGAGCAGTGCGTCTCACTCCACTTGGACATGTCGATCCGCATGACTGGTCACCTGTACTGTGTATAGGTAGCTGATGTTGCTCAACACTCAATGTGTCATTGCAGCGTCATATTCAGTGATGTGTCACTCCGATGTGATTCGCTCGTGTCATGAGGAATTCTGGAATCGTCTGAGTCCACCCACCGATTCATAAGTGAATCGGTCCACTCACATTCATCAAGATGCCTTGACCAACGAACTCGAATGATCATTCTGACTCGATGCGACAACATCCTAGAAGTTGATGATCGTGCTATTTACAAGAGGCATTCACTCGTCGTCAGCGTCGTCGTCGTCGCCATCGTGATGGTCTGGTCGGATAGGAGGCGGTGTGTTATTGAATTGATCAAATGAGTGAGTGAATGTGTGAGTCAGTGAATTGTGTGGTGTGACGGAATGCAGTGAAACACTCATGCCTCGATTGATGGTCACGATGTGGTTTTGTTGATGTGTTATGATGTGATGTGACGTGGTTTGGTGTTGTATGGCTGGTTAGTTGATTTGCTTGTTTGTTTGTTTGATTCATCATTTTACAATGTGTACAATGGATGCCCGTTTGTTTGTTTTGTTTCTTTGTATTAGTTTGTGTTTGATTGAACCTTGTCTACTAGCTGTTTTTATTGTGCTTCTATTTTAAAGGAATAATTCTCGGAATTTCTTATGTTTCAATCATGCCAAATTTTACAAGGCTATTCATGTATGACTTTGTTTTCTATACCCAACTACATGAGAATTTCCAAATCGTTCAGACGTTCTCCATCACGTGTGACTGCCTTAGTGCTAGTTCGATATCAATTTCTCTTGCAGAATTTGTTTATACACTGTCCTTGCTAGCTATTCCACGCATTTCTGCTTGTCGGCACCAATACTCTTCTTCACTTGCTTGATTAGTTCTGTGTATTCACATTGTGGCTTGACTTTGTAGTGTCGGTTATATTATGTGAAGCACATATACCTTATTCTACCATTTGGACAGCCCATTCTATTCATCCTACTTCAGTCACATTCTGACCTTGTTAATTATTCACTCATCAATCTTGAATATTTTATATGAGCGTGTAGGTGTGTGTACATTATTTTTCATCTCATTACTCATCACATGTCTGTAACTTACTTTTGTGTAGCTATAAATATTAATTTACACTTGGTTAAATGGGAGTTGGCTTACCCGCCGTCTCCATTCTACATCGTCTCTCTTCTATCTATTCCATTCGCTTCATATGCAAAATACATGTATTCACAAGTCCACTCTTATTATTCCACTTATTTAATTCCGTTATTGACTAACGCGATTTAAGTCGATGATTATGTACGAGGATAGGCAATAACAAACATTCATTACGATCTAATTGGAGACAGTTCCACAGGCCACTGAATTGGAGAGTGCTTTCGACAACAGTGTTCGATCTAAATGACGACAAAATAAAGGGCCCTACAACTTTCTCCACTGTCGTTCAACTGTTGAAAATTACTCTCATTATTATTATTATTATTATTATTATTATTATTATTAATATTCATTTCTTGAACCTTGTCCAGATTTCCATTGAGACACACTCCTAATGACGATGATTAGAGCATTACAGAACCTCCTGACTCGTCAAAGTTAGTTCATGTTTGATCCCATTCCAGTTATTCTCCATAGTAGATTCCTCTTCTTCGAGTAGATTCTTGTAAGGCTTTGATCCTGTTGTTGAGAACTATGTTGAATTCGTTGAGTTTGTGAGTATGTTGAAGGAAGGTTATATTGAAGATTGTATTGTATTTCTCCAGTTGCCCATTGTTTATTTGACTATGTCACATTCTCCCTTGGTTCGCATACCTTCCATTCATCTTGTAAACTTTTACTCATACAAATATGTTCGATCTCGTTTTGTGTAGTGTGATCCGGTGAAACTCATGTAACTTTATTTATGTGTTTGTGTTGTGATATTTTTCCCACCTATAAACATTTTGTTGATTGTTCATAAATTAACACATCTCTCAGCATTCTCCTTTCTTTCTTTCTCCTAGTCAATTCTTATCATCCCATAATATCTCCATATCCCATGTTGTGCATTCTGATCTTGTCGTTCATGTCTCTCATCAATCTGATCAGATTGTTTCCTGAACACTTCACTATGATCGATTGAATTCTCTCATTAAACTGATCTTTATCGTCTCCAGTATATATATATATATATATTCAGTTCGATGGTTCAAATCACAACTCATACCATATGTCAATTTCTAACATTGAACTACTACTACTTATTACCAAGTATTGTTGTTAAGACCCAAACATATACATTAAATTTTTCATGTGACTAGTTAGTATACAAGATTATTATTATTATTATTATCCATGTTAAATGTTGCATATTATTATTATTATTATTATTATTATTATTATTTCTAGTGTGTTATTTATAAATGACTATTACATTATGGAATTCATTCATTCAGTTTCAGTACATCCAAACCCTTATGTAGTATATACATATATAAATACATACGTACACACATACATACATACATATATACATTCATACATATATATAGATGAATGAACGAATGAATAAGACACGTCAAGGTCATGCGTAATCTTCATAACTGACTTATTATCGATTAGTTTTGTAAATAATTCGCATAGTAACATAATGATGATTCTGATAATAATCATCTATGTATACATATATTAACTATGTTATAGAATATGAAATACCATTCTATGTATATATATATATATATATATAATTATATTACTTATTTTACTTATATATTTTAATCCATTAGTTTATTCTTATAAAAAGATAAGAAAAAAAATAATAATAAAACGATCCACTTTTTTATAAAAAAAATGTGGAAAAGAAAAGAACAATGAAGAAGTGATTGTAGCACAGTTTGAAATATTAATCCTTTGTGATAGAATACAAATGCTCTTTTCTTTTTTTTCTAAAAAAAGAAAAAAAAAGAAAGAAATTAAACCATTGAAATGAATTAATACCATCTGAATTGCCTTTTCTTTTCTTTATTTATTCACATTGACTTTTTAAACTTCAAATGAGTGTGGTTAGTTTGTTTCAATGTTTTTCAATGAATTATCTGTGATGTGCTACCTATATGATGAATTGATATTTATGTATATAAGAAGGGGTATTGTGGATATTATTAGTAATTTCAATGGTTGAGATTATGAGTCAATTGAAGTTAGACCACCGTGAAAAACCTGAAAGTACTGCTAAGTATGAGAGAAGTCAATAGTTTGGACACAATTGGAAATAGACTTATCCATCAACAATTGTTGTAGAAACGATGTGGACTCTTTTTAAAGATAAGAGCAACTATCCACCCTATTCACGTAGTTGAAATACTTTAATTGTCGGACCTATTTATTTATTTGAACATATAAATATTGGCACAAAGGGGCATCGAATATATATGCGCCACACAAGTCACTTGATTTGTATGTGGGCTGTAATACTCTCCGGGTGTCTAGACCGAAGCAGGTGGTTTTCTTAGCGAGTCACACCCGGAGCCTTGGACTTAAAGTTTTGACCCACAAGGTAGTGGAGCAACGTCAGGAGATGCAGTCACATGGTAGCCGGTGACGAACAATTGGTTCATGCGCCATTTGTTCCTTCAGGATACTATCGCCCATGTGCACCATTGGTTTGGAATCAGAGTTTTTCAACTCCCCTAGGTGGATTCTCCATATCCACCAACCCAGTTAAAGCGCCGGACATTCACTTTTTATTCTCTCAATTTCGTAAACAACAGTAATGCCGCGAGAAGTCAGTGAGTAGGACTTCCCTGATAGTGGCTGTATACACGTGGCCATTTGAGAACATTTCAAGAGGGAGAGCTAACTCTCCCCACCCTTAGTCGTACCAGGGTATTTGGGGGCATGAACTGGTAAAAAGTATTGTGTTTCTTTCATTATATTTCTGTCACTTTTTTAAAAGAATCACATACAATCTATTCATGTATGTTGCTCATAGATTTTACCAGTCTTCAAAATGTTGATCCATTTGTAGTTTTTCCTTATTATTTAAAGTAGGATTTGAAGCAAATATGAGAATACTACTAATAGAATTAAAGTCAAGATATAGCTTAAAACAATCAAAACGAATTACCAACCAGATATTAATCAACCAGAAAAGAACTTACCGAAATAGAAACAATAATATTAAAAAGTGTAAATCAGTTAATGAGTCTATTGAATTCCTCTAAGGGTCACTCTATCTGTATATCTAAAAGACAATGATATATAAAATTGTTTGAATGAACATAGAATATCCATAATTTGAAACATTTAATAAACGAACCCAAACAGAACTCTCAATTCATATATTGTTCCTAGTTAGAATTAAGTAATTAGGGTTGGGATAAAGGGTATAAGGTAAACGTTGTCATCACGTTACTGACATCAACTATACTACAAAACTATTCTATAGCTATATGGATGAATGTATTAGAAAGAAAAAAATTATAGGGCTCAGTAATTTAGTTGGTTAAAACAGTCAGTCAATTGATTTTGTACATTATATACTTGCATTAATTTACTCATTGAATAATTAATGTCAAGTACTGTTCACTCACAATTTATCTATTGACTGGCCATTTAAAATGATAGATATTTCACAATTATTCTTGATGCCTTTTAAATCAATAATTGATAAACAAATGAATATTTAACCACAGTTATCCCTTTCTTCACGTCTCAGCCTTCTTGCGTTACATTCAGTAGCGAATGGTAGACAATTCACAGTCAGAATGAATAACCGTATTAATAGAAATAACTAGTAGTTTTATTAGGTCACAACAAATGTATTTGGTGCAAAAATCCATTAGTATCCACGATCCTGCGATCTGGATTCGAACCCAGGACCAATGTCATTTCTGTGTAGTTCCTAATCGTGATCGAACTCTCATTGGTAACATCTGAGGCTATAAGATTGGTTGATAAGGATTAGAATTCTATGAAGCGTATCACTTACCTTAAAATTACAGATGTGTCTTTGTAACAAGTTCTAATCAGTACGAAATCTAAGTACAACTGCACATACTTCAAAAATAATTAACCTAATAGAATTTCTTCACAACTGACTAACAAGAGTGATTCAGTCTCCATAATAATTTCGAAACTCTCCTCCCTTGACCAAATAACCAGCCTCATAATTATACAAATATTTTTCTTATTAGTCGATAAATTAAGTTTATTTATACTTTCATTATCCTTAAGAAATTTTTGTATCCAAGCTCAATAACTGCAAGAATAATGCATTGTACTGATATGATCAATTCACTAATACTACTTCTTCGATGAATACATTCGAAAATAAACTAGAAAACTTGTAATTGTGTCCTGAAAAAAACACAGTCTTATTGAACTAATCCATCATAAGCTGAACTTTGTTAGACAATTATTAAAAATCAAGAAGCATTATCCAACTGTTTTATGCTCGTATTAGACTCCTTAATACTACATCTCCAAGAACTCATCAAGGATAGAACTCATGATCTTCGAGCCTCATAACGAATACTTAAACAGTAGACCGCCGAGTTGGCAAACATTAGTTCATAATATTATACAATGTTCATTTAAATAGCATTTATAGATAATTAGCTTATGAAGTTATAGATCTACATGATTTACTAATCTCATACTTGAAAGATATAAATAATTCTCAATAGTTGTCTAAAATAAAATCAATTAATTCTCTGGATAGTAAAATTCAATAATTTCCATTAATTCCCCCCTATATTAATTAATATTCATTAAGAATTTCTTGATTTGTTTAAATCAATTATTTATTCTTAGGAACTATGAAATCTTTTTTTTGTGTATTTTTTTTTGTTTGGTTGGCATGGTCAACTATTTATTTTTATACAAATAAAATCAATCAATTCATATCAATTATTAAGGGTGAATACCATTCAAAATGTTAAAACATGAGAAAATTCTAGAATAGTTTAAAATGTTTACATAATACTTGATCATTTTTATACATACTTTTCTAATAAACATAAATTATTCCGTTTATATTATCATTTTTAATGAAACAAATTGAATTATAATTGAATAGTTGATCAAATAAATGTGAACTCCACTTGTAGTTCTTCTAAAGTTACTGTTGATCCAAAGCCAAGCTAGAGAAGGAGGGTTAAACTTAGGGTTAAAAACCTAAATCCCATAAAAAAACAACCTTGCTTAAAAAGATGCTAACCAGAATAAACTATCTAAACTCGGTTCTGGAGGTTTAAGATTATTCATTGAGAAGAATTATGATGCCTCATGATGAAAGTTAAGATTCTTTGGAAGACAACAGGCTGATATCCCTTAAAACAATCAGAGCAACAATTAATATAGGTACATGGATGATCCGAAAAATGTAGGAAACTGGGAGGACTAATCGAATAGCTATGGAAATGAGGAAATACAATTTGACGGTCCTCAGAATCAGTGAAACCTAAAGGAACCAAACTAGACAACAAAGGTTAAGTACGGAAGAGATGCTGCTGTACTCTAGTCACAAAAAAGAAAATGCTCCTCACACTCGAGGAATTGCTCTGATGCTGTCCAAACAAGCACGAAATGCACTTATAGGATGGGAAACTCATGGATCCAGAATCATCAAATCATCCTTCAAAATAAAGAAAGAGGGAATCACAATGAATATTATCTAATGTTATGCGCCCAACAATGAAAGCAGTACAAATGACAAAGGTCAGTTTAATAAAAGACTTCAATCGATCATAGTGAAGTGTTCAGGAAACAATCTGATCAGATTGATGAGAGACATAAACAACAAAGTCAGAATGCACAACATGGGATATGGAGATATTATGGGATGATATGAATTGACTAGGAGAAAGAAAGAAAGAAAGGAGAATGCTGAGAGATATGTTAATTTATGTACAATCAAAAAAATGTTTATAGGTGGGAAAAATATCACAACACAAACACATAAATAAAGTTACATGAGTTTCACCGGATCACACTACACAAAACGAGATCGAACATATTTGTATGAGTAAAAATTCACAAGATGAATGGAAGGTATGCGAACCAAGGGAGAATGTGACATAGTCAAATAAACAATGGACAACTGGAGAAATACAATACAATCTTCAATATAACCTTCCTTCAACATACTCGCAAACTCAACGAATTCAACATAGTTCTCAACAACTGGATCAAAGCCTTACAAGAATCCACTCGAAGAAGAGAAATCTACTATGGAGAATAACTGGAATGGGATCAAACATGCACTGACTTCGACGAGTCAGGAGGTTCTGTAATGCTCGAATCATCGTCATAGGGAGTGTATCTCAATGGAAATCTGGACAAGGTTCAAGGAATGAATGAATGAATGAATGAATAAATAAAATAAAAATAATAATAATAATAATAATAATAATAATAATGAGAGTAATTTTCAACAGTTGAACGACAGTGGGGAAAGTTGTGGGGCCCTTTATTTTGTCGTCATTTAGATCGAACGATGTTGTCGAAAAGACTCTCCACTTCAGTGGCCCGTGGAACTGTCTCCAATTAGATCGTAATGAATGTTTGTTATTGCCTATCCTCGTACATAATCATCGACTTAAATCGCGTTAGTCAATAACGGAATTAAATAAGTGGAATAATGAGAGTGGACTTGTTAATACATGTATTTTGTATATGAAGCGAATGGAAAAGATAGAAGAGAAACGATGTAGAATGGAGACGGCGGGTAAGCCAACTCCCATTTAACCAAGTGTAAATTAATATTTATAGTTACACAAAAGTAAGTTACAGACATGTGATGAGTAATGAGATGAGAAATAATGTACACACACCTACGCACTCATATAAAACAGTCAAGATTGATGAGTGAATAAATAACAAGGTCAGAATGTGACTGAAGTAGGATGAATAGAATGGGCTGTCCAAATGGTAGAATAAGGTATATGGGCTTAAAATAATATAACCGACACTACAAAGTCAAGCCACAATGTGAATACACAGAAATAATCAAGCAAGTGAAGAAGAGTATTGGTGCCGACAAGCAGAAATGCGTGGAATGGCTAGCAAGGACAATGTATAAACAAATTCTGCAAGAGAAATTGATATCGAACTAGCACTAAGGCAGTCACACGTGATGGAGAACGGCTGAACGAGTTGGAAATTCTCATGTAGTTGGGTAGCACCATTGGTGAACAAAGTGAATGTGATGCAGACGTAGAGGCGAGGATCAGTGAAGCGAGGACTGCATTCCTACAAATGAAGAACATATGGAACTCAAAACAACTGTTAGTCAACATCGAATTCATAATCTTCAATACGAACATGAAGACAGTTCTATTGTGTGGAAGTGGAACTTGCAGAATGATTACAAGCAATATTAAAATGTACATGTGTTTATAACGAATTGTCTATGTAAGATACTGAATGTCCATTGGCCGGATGAAATCAGCAATAACTTACATACTTTGTGAGAGAACGAACCAGAATGCATCTGAGTAGGAAATTAGTATTAGAGACGATGGAGGCGTATATCATCAAAATGTATGACGATGCAAGCACTCACTTTGAATCGTGAAGGGAATGGGAAATGATGAAGTTCACAGAACACACTGATCTGAGAATTGGAAGCAGACATGGAAAGGGAGAATATCAACTGGAACATATTGCCCGTGACACAGTTTGATGGACAATGTTGGAGGGCGGCCTACACTCCTAGATGAGTGGTATCAAGCTTAAATTAAGTATCTTGGTTTTAAGCATGTGAGATACTCAGTGACTCAGTGATGTTTGTTATGCGAACGCTTGACACTGTCTGATTTGCTTAACTCTAGATCTCCGGAATTCTCTGATTCTGAACTCCCATATGTTTGAATAAAACGAGAAATAAGATTGTAATTTTATTTCCTGGTATATTGGGTATAGAAAACAAGGTTATACATGGGTATGCTTGTAACCTTTGACCTCAGTGAACCTCTACAACCACGCTGAATTCAGTAGCAGTGATTTTCCACTCAGAATGTGTATGCAACAGCTTCTGTGTTATTGCATTTCTACGTGATTAATTTTAACTTTTAGACAAACTTCAATAACTTAGCATGTGACTGTCGAGTCATTCTCACTTCACTAATAACTCTATTCTCTTCGTAAGAAATTGTGATCTTTATTATATATACCTCTTATGTTCGTGCCCTTGTAATTCTACGTTTCATATTTGCTTGTTTATTTTCCTGTACACCGATTATTTTAACTAATGTCCATTTGTTTGTCACGCTAAGAATGATCTTTTTTGAGTTATATTAACTCGTTTAAAGAGTAACACTTTGATTAAGCATATCTTGCTTCACTTCTTATCTCTTTGTCTATCCGCCGAAATGAATGTAGCGAATATAAACACCCGAAACACTCATATTTGACTATATGAGCATATTGATATCAGACAACAGGCATCTAATGATAAATGATTCGTTAATTTTCTGGTTTTTGCGGTGTATGTTGACAGGACTATATGATTTCAGTTTTTTCTAGCTTCGAAGACCATATTATGAAATTTTCGGAGATCGCAACAGCCAATCACTCATTAACAAGTTAGGACGTGTTACGTAAGTGCATTATTTCGGATTATGACACCACATTAGCGGAGTGCGATGCCAGAGTAGTAAAAGTATTGGTCAATATTAATGGTGTGGTGTACGCTACTTACATTGACAGACATAAGTAGCATGTAGCAACAATCAGAATTGGAAAACCTGGCAGCAGAATGCTAAGAAGATCGAGTTGAAGAGGATAGAAAGGGATTGTGAACTGAGAGAATTATACAGAATGTGAAGGGCAAATGCTGGAGATTTGCATATGAAATATTCAGTGAATAGTTCTCACATTTTACCAAGATATTCTGTAATTTTGTTCTAAACAATAAACTGGTTGTCCTCACCTGAGTCACGTTCATTACATTAGTAGCAGGAACGCTTGCACATAGACAATGTAATTCTACAAGAAAATATGAATTTAGGAGATGAAGAAACATAAGATAGCTTCCGAAATTATAGATCAAAAGAAAGATAAAAAGTAAGTGCATCTATACTACAGTGACCAATTTTGAATCACGTCATTCTACGTCTCCAACCACTGGTTACTATAATCACGTGAACCCTAACCAAGTAGCTTATACCTACCTATGTAACTCAGTCCAACGTTCGATGACTTCACAAACTGATTTGTGACCTTCGAGGCCTGAGAGTGTGGCTATAAATCCCAAAGGACTACTACTCGAATCTAGTCACATACTGTCTTTTTGGGAGTAGTTTTAGATGTGCTAGCTTTTTACTTTGAGGGCCTTACTGCCGAGGACAAAATTACATACGGCACAATGAATTATGCTATTTTTGGGTTTGATCTTTCTTTCAGTTATGGGAAGGCAATAAAATTGCACCACCTTACTACCGACAATCCATTACAGTTGACAGTACAACAACTCCCCCCTCAAACCATAAGGATGCTGTTTTCTATCTTACCGTTCTCGACCCAAACTCTCTTGCATGATAAAACCTAAGGAAACCAGTATCCCAGTCAATATACCTCATCTAGGTTATTAGGATATGCGAACCCCATCATCATATCAATGTAACAGTTACGGCCAGGACATTCACTGACTGTTATTATAAATCAAACCAAAAGATGACCAAGTCAGTCAGTCAGCTACAATGTAGGATCAGGCACATATGTGCATCGATCCAAGTTGCCATACCTCATTAGCACAGCAAGATGAACACCGAATTCATAGAAGTGGTTGATACAGTGGTGGTAATATATAAAAGAAAGATTGCATATGAGGATATAGTACAGGAAGAAAGAATTAGTTCGTAGAAAAAAAGATATGAAGCGATTTTAATCTCATAATTTAAGCGAAGACAGATAGTGTATATACCTACGCCATTGTAATCGATTTTCAACCATGTCACCCAGACTCTCCAACCATTGGTTACGATAGTCATACTGACCCCAATCAGGTAGTCTGCATCTACTAACATGACTAAAACTAGAAGTTAGTGACTTCAAGCACTGATGCCACAGTTTGGTTTGACCGCCTCTAGCTTTGTTCCAACCATCCTTAACACGACCAAAGATCAAAGAAAAAACTTTTTTATATTGTACTCAAAATTTAATACTTTACTGCTTAACAATGAATTAATTTATTATCATTTACCTACTACTAATTATAAATCACCTTTATATTGAATTTACCATCAAAAATTTTATTAACTTTTATCAAATTAATAATAATATTCTATCCTCATTTACAATTCGTTAAACGAAAAACCAAAAAAAAGCAGTACCACAAATTTCAGGTCAACCAACAGTAAGTACACAAGAAAAATTAACCTCTTCAAAAGTACAATTTATTCGCCTGCATAGTTGGTTTATCTTCAATTTTTTTAAATGATAAAACAAAAAAATCTTCATTGCCAAAAGTCCTAACAATGAACAGAGTAATATAACTATAAAATAAAGGGTATTTTATATGATTAGCGTTTTAAGTGGTTTGAATATTTTTTTTCTGGTTAGCGTTTTTTTTAGCGAGTTAGTTTTCTACGGGATGGGGTCGCTAACCCTATACACAACCCTCCTCCTTTATTCGGGCTTGAGACTGGCAGTAGCCTCAGAGGGGCTCCAGGCAGAGTTTATTTTATATGATATAATATGAACTAACTATTAGGTGTTATGGTCATAATACAAGATAATTATAGACCACCTATTCAGTTCATGTAATAAGTATAAGTGCAATATCCAAATAACAATTAAGAAATAGATTCTAGGTTAGATAGTAGTTTATTTCATTTTTTTATTAATATGATTATCAGAAGTCCACGGTACAGCAAAAGCCAGAGTAGAAAGTATATCACAATATTAAATGGTGTCTTATGAATTTAGCATAGCTGAAGTTTTGTCTGTTTATCTTTATTAACTGATCAATCACATCTTATTTTGACATGTGTTCATTTTAAAAGGATTGACAATAGAAACTGGTCAATTGCAGTCTTTAACATTAATGAGAGATAATTACAAACACTCAGAAATTATATAGTTCACATTATAGAATGACCTTAGATGGAAAACCATTGATAAATAGGAAGGACTAGAAAGAAGTTTCGTTCGAGTATGTGACATCTTAGAAGTGCACATTCATGAATTTACCAAGGATCGACCTCGGCATATTCATCTCTTATTGGGACTCTCTAACCTTTAGACCACTAAGTTTATATCCAGTGATTAACATTTTATGTGGTGGCCGATATTCAATATAATCCTTAAACTTAGTATACAGTTCGTCTTGATAACCGTCCTATATAACGCCCCAACGATATATTAATCAGGAGACGAATACGAAGCGTTGATTACGTTTATTACAGGACCACACACAGATATCCAAAATTACAGATGCGTTAAACAAGCATAGAAGAGTTGTGTCGAAAGGCAAGCAGGCAAGCGAGCGAGTGAGTCAGAGAATATGAGTTCGAGTAAGCGAGAGAGCAATGAACATGAATAACATGGACATATATATACATAGTGAAATGAATGAATCATCGAATCAATTAAGCGGTTAGTAGTAAGGCTAGCAGCGTGAATAAATGCGTGGGCAGTAAGCAATGCTCAAGCATCCATGTTCATACATTCGCAACAGTAATAAAGATACAATGATATAGATAAGTTGTTGTTGTACGGATAACTCAGTTCGTTAATAAGTTAACAAAATGACTTCACCGAATTAAATGTGAACAAACTCAATTACACTTGAGTTGCTATACATTTCTAGCTTCAGTCGATGCTCGATATTCCGCGACCAACTTTTGATTTCTTTTCAACAACTGTTCAGTACTTCCTGGTTTTCATTAGTTGCCTAGCTGAGGTTAGTTCATAAAGTGAATTATTAAGTTTGACAATCTCTATAAAACTCCTTGCAAATTAACTTAAAAAATTTAAAATTACAATGACAATTTCAGGAAATCATTTAATCTTGACTATAATGACAACATTCGATATGAGTTTATTTTATATTTACATCAAATCATCTTTAAATAATTTACAACACTTAATACAGAGCATAGGTAATAAAGTTTTGAAATGAGCTTCTCAAGTTCTAGAAAAAAAAAGTCATAACCGATGAAGTTTATACATATCTAGAGTGAAATCTTTGTTAATAGACAAATTGGATGGTGGTCACGCTATTTAATTGTGAAGCTTTCATCGTTCTTCTGAACGATATCATCAGTACAAACTTCAGGTCAAAATGAATGAATGTTTGTTTAACCCAAATGATACGTTGTTCAGTACTGCAATAATTCATATGGACCTGATGAGTGAATACACTTTGTTGACCAATACATATACATACACACACATTGTAATCTGATGCGAATATTATTGCTTCAAAGTGAAATACAAAGAAAAATTTTTTTATGAAAATTAAGAAAAATATTAAAGTACATAAAATAGTGACTTTAAATTCGTTCATTCAAATGAAATTTTTAATTCATTCACTGACTATAATATGACCATATTATTCAATTTTATAATATTTTTGGACAAGTTTTATTGTGGATCGTTTCTTAGTCTACATGTTCGAAACCAAATCGGGAGGAAATCCTTGACCTATGTTTTGTGTTAATTCACATTCGTCGGCTAGACATAGCTGTAATCCTTAAGTGACCGACATTCCTCGTGAGGATCGAACCCGTCTCACTATTTACAAATATTGGATTAATTACGATGTGATATGGGCAAAACTAGCATTGCGACCATTATCATTCCACTAAGCATTAGGCTTAACCTTGGGTTTACTATATCTAAATTACCTTCGTAATATATAAGTTGTTCAATGTTATCCTTATAATAACGTCGGACATGTACTTATGGTGCTATTTCATGATTAAAAAAGCACAGAATCTGGTAAGTGATGTCAGCCGTCGTACAAAGTTCTTCAATAAATATAATCAAACACCTGAATTATTGGAAACTATGATGGGACACGCTGTGCAAATCACCACATTTAATCACAAAGCAAGTATAAATAACACTGCGACAACTGGAAAGAACAGAGTTGGTTTGAGACTTGATTGGCGGCCCAAGTCCCATGAGGCTTAAGAATCTCATGCACTAGCTAAATAAAACATTATAAGAATAAAACATCGAGTTAGAGAAAACCAGATAGCCTAATGTCTCACCCACTTTACTACTATTTCAGTCAATATAACATCTAGAAATAACCTAGGACGAGTGAAATATGCGATTCTCCTACCTTACTATTTTAGAACTGACCAACTGTCCTAACTCTCATAGCCTATTGAATAATTTCTCGTGTTATGCCCTTAAAGCCACCAACAGTTATTTTTTTAACACAAATCCTCCCGGTCTTATACGTCATCAAACTAACCCATAACTTCGACTAGGACACGTAATGATTACAAAGAAACAGCTGCTTTTAAAAGGTAAACTTGTTTTCAAGAGATTATAATCATGCAACCTCCTACTAGAAGACAGTGTTAGACAGAACATATCTGAGACAGAATATCATGTTGAGCTTTGTTGTTATTCTCAATAAGAACTCAGATGACTGAGGGGATGTGGGTTTCGGTAAACAACCTTAAACCTAGTTACCCACTTGTTCGAAATATTATCCTGAAACTCACTTTTCCAGATACTGGCAGATGGTGAGGCTCCTGCATCTGTCCGGCCTATGAAAGTAATGACATACAAAGGGCGCAAGCATTCAATAGTAGGTATCTGATACACCACTTCCATTTTCAGGAACAACTAAGTGAAGAATGCCAAAATTAGACGTAGGTTACTAGACAGACCGACTCATGATTGTTAATCTCGATCGGCTGGGGCGTTTTACGTATGCCGAACCATTGCTCATCTCAAAGTCCACAGCTTGTTGGCGAAAAGGTGGGTACGCTAGACAACGGACTAAGTAGACTATCTTGTTTAGATTTGGCTAATAATTGGAACCAGTGGTCGAATTTGAAGGGTAATATGTCTCAGATACTCACTTATCTCTAATACCTCATACGTATTTTCTGGAAACGTGGCATCCACCGGCTTGTCTTTCTTAATGTTACTGATACTTCTATTTTACCACCTTTTCCACTACCCAGGACCTTTGAAGTGCTCACAAGCATTTATTGACAGCCCTAGACTCACTAGTTTTTCGCAACTTCCTGGTTTATTGCTACAACGCCTCAGTAGTCCCTACGGCAGAACGAAGACCATATCAACCATTCTCAGAGTGAACGCCTTTCTTGGGAGACGACCCAAAAACACCGCAACCAGCAAGTTCTAGAAACTGCCACTTAGTGGGAAGGCGCTTCAAACCCCTACTCACACACCTCAAGGGCGACCATAGAGATTTAGCTTATTCTGATCCCCCACTGAGCCGAAACCTGTAGTTGCCAGGTCGACAATAACGACAAGGAGTATGTGACGTGCACCACGGTTTGATGGAGCATGAGGGACTATCAGCAAGGATACAAAGTGCTTCTTCCCCCCTCAAACTTAGTGGTATAATGAAAACTAGATTGTGAAAAACCGAGGAAGGATCTGTGCTGATTCTCTATAATAATTCAGTGGAGTTGCAATTTAATTCTCTATGTGTATTACAGAGCAAATGTAATGGGATTCCAGAGTCTTGATAAGTGAACCAATAATCTCTAAAGAATCAGGAAACTTCTAAGTGAAAAACACCTGCTGATCTCAGTGATGTACACCGTTACGTAAGTATCCAAATGGGACACAACTGTTGCAATATTCCGTTATACTTATACGCCAGTATTATCCTGTGCTACCGATTCTTCATAATGTACTGGAAAGTATCTGAATCAATACACATAATGCAGTGAACACTATGATCGATACAAATACTCTACATATTGTTAGTTTACTGAACCTGTTTGTTTATAATTAGCCTTAGGACACGAATATTTTCAAGTGAATGTATTCGGTGAACTAGTTATCTATTCAAAGTATTATGGTAATTCTGATCAACGTATCATTGGTTGAACTAAAAATACACATGTTAGACACGATTTGTAAGCCTAAACTTTAAATAGGAATTTGGCATGTCGATGAGACGCACTTCTTGTTGAACGACCATATTTGAAAAAAAGCTCAATGAAAATTTCTTTCAACAAGAGAACAGAAGGAAGTTAATAAAGTCAGCAGCGAACATTTTTGTTAAAAAAAACTTATAATATTGTCACACAACCCCTTCAACTGTTACCTTGGACATTGTTTTGCAGCACTTCACACAAAATCAAGAAAAGAGCTGATATTTCAACCGAAAGTACAAAGAAAATGTGTGCGAAGTTGTTTTTTCTTCTTCATAAACTAAGCAAGATACACAAATAACCTTCAGTTTTCTAAATTGATTATTTGGTCAAATTGTTGGGCTGATTCCTAGTTGAGCATTATTTTTCCAACGTGTTTTCTTTTTCTGAACATCCCCCACATCATACAAACATACACACAATAATCTATCGACCCTAAAAGAAAAGTGATACAGTGTCCTAAGAAGAGAGAAGTATGAAGGAATAAAACGACAGACAGGTGGGAAGGGAGGAAGAAATCACAAAACACAACATTGATTGTAAAATCATTTACAGAGTGGTTTAAAAAAGGGTGAGATATATGTACACTTTCGTTTACTTTTGTTTGGTACCTAAAACAAAAATTTAGTGTTGAATGCGAGAATTGGCCACGCATGTAAATTGTAAATCCATTTTAACTGATCGACAACTGTGTGTAGGGATTTTTTGTTTAAAAAACAATATAGACGTAAGTTATGTCTCTACTTAAGGAGACGATGGGTTCAAAATTGTGCAACTAGTTGGCATACGAACCTCGGTACTACTGCTGACAGGTGAACTATTTTTCTTCGATGGAGATCTTGAATGCTGTTTATGACTATTAATACTAGATGAATAAGGATGTTTCTTTCGTCTATTCAAATGTTGTATAGACGATGATGATGCTGATTTGGTATCATTTAAACTGACTACCTCATTGCAATGCCGACTACAAACGGTTGAATTTGACGATGATGAATCTCGATGTTTGTCCGTAATTTTATTTTTTCTTTGCGATGACAAAGCACTTGACTGACAGTCAAGAGAATTCGATGAACCATTAACTTCTAAATTAGACGAAGAGAAATGATGGTTCCCCGTTAAGTAAGCAGAATTTGGGACAGAAGAATGATTTGAAGGATTAAGTGAAGTGACTACATTAAATTCTTCATTGGATAAACTCGATAAGTTATTAAAATCTGAAGAACTAATTTTTTCTTGCACAGGATTTGCGTAACATTGAATATCATTTTGCTCTACTACTGTATTAGACACAGTAATAGTATTTTGAGTAGTAGTAGTAGCAGTATAAGGAACATTCCCATCGCTTGAAGTTGTTAACTCATGTGAATTTTGAAGAACAGATGGTGATTGATAAGCTACATCACTTTCTGAAGTGTTGACAGAATTCAAAGAACATATTTTTGGGTTGCCAACATTTGACCATTCTTGTGTTTCACAAGAAACATCAGTCACCAAATTTGAATGAGACGATGAAACGTTAGTTATGCTATTTGAACCAAAATTCATCATTTGAAATTCAGAGGTAATTAAACCAACAGGATTTAGATTTGTAGTTGCTTCTGAAACTGGACACGAATTACATGGTATATTTTGCACCTGACAAACTGTAGGAGTGTTATTAGAGGAAAGAAGTGGTTGCTTCTGGTGACCACTAGTCGATGAGATACCTGTTGGATAAGCGGCTGATGCAGATCCATTTGATGATTGATAAAGACAATTAATAGGGGTCTGAGCCAAAATAACCATTTGAGAACTGTTTGCAACCGCCGCTGCAGGAACACTCTAAAAGAGTATTCAAATAAAGGCTCAAAATCAAAGTCATGAAAACCACTACAACAGCTATAAATCAAATAAAAGATTATGTTGGCAGTGAACTCCTGTAAAAGATTAGATGATAATTGAGGTGATAGGAAAGATTGTGTGGACAGAACTACCACACACACACTTTATCTCAAAACCAAGAGTAGAAATAGTTCCTACGATCGCAAGCATTAGAAGCAGTGGTAATAATAATGACTCATGAAAAATATCAATATGTAAGTACAGGGATGTGAAGGAGTCCCATATTAGGATGACGTGGTCGTCTAGATCCTCAGTGGAATGAATATGTGATATGAGACGACACTCCACCGGCCAAAGCAGTGTATGATCTGAATCGATAATACGACGACAATGAATTAAATATTGCAACTATGAAGCTGAAATTTTGGCGTAAATTTTAATTAGTCCTAGCTTGAATAACAATTAAAAGGAAACAAAATTCATAGTTGTTAAGTTTAATGAATCTGGCAGACCTTGTTAGATGACTCGAAAGAGTGACTGGTCATTGGCTTGTATAAGGCCAAACGCAATGAATACATTGTTATGTTATATTACAAAGTGAAATTATTATTCCAGTCCTTTCCCGCATGTAGATAGTATTCAATAATAATAAATACAATTTTGTGATATCCCTATGACTTCGGTTATAGTATCCAAAAGTGTCTTGCCAGAACACTTCTAGAACGTAACTGAACTTTTAAGCCCTGATTAACATGAAATACCAAACCATAATATTACAGCTATAATATTCTACTTTAGAAATTCACTGGAACTATACCAGTAGTTGAAGTATCAAAAAACAACAGATAAAAAAGTAGGTTAAAAATAAGATCATAAGAAATAATATTTACAGGTGTTGGTTGTGACTGTTGTTGATGATGAACATACGATAATCCTCCCTGATAATTAGAAGTTGTAGGAGTTCCAAATGCAACTGACTGAAAAGCACTATGAGTAGACTGAGAAGAGTTACCATTTGCTGTATAAACAGGGAGATTGTTAGCTGAGAAGTTTCCAGATTGAACATTGACACATGATTTGGAACGACTGAAGGGATAATCAGCATATCCAGCAACAATTGCAGTTGCTTGGTTTGGTTGAGCTCCAGAAGGCATTTGACCCTGGTGTATCCCAACCAAGTTAGCCCTATAAGAACTAGTAGAAATAGTCGACTGACCATTACCCCCATTCGTTCCAATGGAAGGGAATGAAACTGGGACAGCTGCATTACCACCACATGGACCATTCTGCAATAGTGCTGCAATTGAAAATTAACACAAAATATTTGAAAAAAGTAAATAGGGCTTATGTTTGAGAATAAAAAGTGAAATGAGTTCCGCTTTAAGGTTAACGTGGCAATAAAAGAACTAAAACAAATTTTTACGCGACAGATGGAACTTACTTGATGGCAATAAAATATTACGGTTTTGTGAGGATATTGAGGATGAATGCATATTTGGAACAACAACAGGAGTTTGATGCAAAGGTTGCACTAACTGTGCAGTTAAAGGAAATTGAGGAGTAAAGGTAGATTGTTGAGCTTGACCTAAAGCTTGAAGAGAAGCGAGATTAGAGAGACCTTGAGCTGTACGCGTTAAATGATTAGCAACAGGTATTTGTGGATGTAATCCAGCAGCGGCAACAAACGCTTGTGCATTAGGAGCAGCATTACGTCGTCTAGGATCTGCTTTATCAGCCAGTTTACAAGTTATGGGTTTATCTCCACCTCGAACAATATGTTTTGCTTCATTCATTTGTTCAACTGCTTTTTCCGCTTGTTCGGCTGTGGCAAAACGAACAAAACCAATCCCTGGAAAAAATTTAAAAATGAATGCTCGAACATTTAGTGAACAAACTAGTCAACTTTTGAGTTAAATGCGCTTAAACTGAATAGATGAAGACACAGCTTTAAGCACTTACTTGTTGATAGAAGACAGTGTATATAGATCAATACATTAGATATGATACAATAATCAGTACGTTAATAAATTGCATACAAGATTGATTATGCATTTTTGTCAAAAAGTAGAAAGAAAATACATTGGTAGGAAACCACCAGTCAGCACCTTAACATAAGCAGACGTAGGTAAAATGTACCATTCCTTTTTAATAAACTGGCTAAATTAATGTGGGAGCTTTACACACCAGTAAAACTTAATGATTCAGAATATGAAGTATAAACGATGTCTGAATGGTGATGTAAAAGTGAAGCTTTAAAATTTGAACAATTGATAATTAGTCTTGGAAAAAGATACGTTCAAAACTTAATAAGATAAAACATTAACATGCGACACTAGTATAGATGATTAGTAGTACTATGAAAAGTCAATATAATCATACGGTTCATCAGTAATACTAAAATATCATATTATCTCGACTAGAATCTGTCTTAAAAATGACGAAACTGCTTTACAATTGAAGAGCTGGTAAAATATGCAATTAATCCGCTTCTCCAGACAAATTGCGTTTTTCAAAAAAAGTGATCTTGGATATTATTGTGATTAGGTTGAATGCATCACAAGTAAACATGAACATATTCGTTTATTAAGCTTTGAAGTATAGTTTTGTGTGTGATGACTGTAAGATACCACACAACTGCTCACATCGAACTAGGTGGGTCGGGGTTTAAACCTACAACTTAGTAGTTAAAAAGTCAAGTATTTTTACCATTCGTAGACTGCCTCACATACTAAACAGAATGGTATTTTTTCATCTTATTGCAAATCACAAGAACCTTCAACAGATAAATTTGCGGGTGTTTGTTGTAGTTGTGATAATCGTATCTTTATCTAGTTAGATTTAAATAAAAAACTTCAAGGCGAAACTCGACAAAATAGATCATTTTTAAAGCAGAATGAAAACAATCGAAACGTTATATTGTGGTGAACAAACGCTTAGGTGGGGAAGACCAATTTTATTGTTAAATGAACAATTACAGTGGTTTAGCAAAATGTGATACTTATACATTAAATAGATAATTTGCACATCTTTGAATTGTCTTTAAAAAGCCTCATTGTTCCTTCGTTCTTCTTGTTATCTTGATTGTTATCAGTTTCCTCCTCTCTTCTCTGCATTTCAATCTTCTTAGCCTTCTGTTCGCAGATATTCCACTTCTGATTGGTGTTAGATACTGCTTATGTTGACAGATATAAGTATCATACATCATACTTGTTCCCCTTTTAAACAATCGCTCGTGCGGTTGTTCTGCTCGCCGTACCATTTTCTTTGCCGCAGTCTATGCCACGCTCCCCGTCAAAATTTCGAGTCCGCCAGCGCGATGACTTCCGTAGCAAGTTCGACCTGCCGTGGCCATCAAAAATCGCCACCGGACGTCCCACTCCTCGATGTCGACAATGACCGCCACAGCCAACGCCGCCTCGCTAGAAAAACTCACTCGGCGTCACCTTCCTGCACCAGACCGTCCCAACTAGTGCCTCCTCTACTAATCCCGCAAGGTCGTCGCAGAGCCTCACCCTCTCCTTCGGCAGCGACACTAAATTTAGTGAGTGAACACTCAAATTGGGAAGACGTAGCAATGGAGTAAAGATAACATTTAATTAGTATTGCCAAACAATAACCATAAAGCTATGTACTCATGACGCATAATGCTCACATAAACTCGGTTAAAAGTTGACAAAAAGTGCTACATACCTGTAAATCCTGTGACTGTTTCAAGAAGTTTAACAGACGTAACATGACCAAATTTCTGAAACAAACTTTCCAACATCTCTTTTGAAAAACCTTCACGTGGAAGATTGCGTACATAAACATTAAGAGCATCTTTCTCATTTTCATATGCGTACTTTACTGATAATTTGCGTCCGTTAGTTCTGGCGCATTCTAAAATATGTGCTTTCGCTTTTTCTGCATCCTCTTCAGAAGCGCAGTCAATAAAACCAGAACCTAAAAAGTTCAATAAGAGAATCTTTTTATCCCATTATAAAAAATTAAGTATGTTCCACCACCACCTAATTCGAGGATAATGTAGAGGGTTGGAAGTTAGTAATTACTAAATCAATATATAGCATTATTCCATGAAGTCCCTGATTTGTGGACTAAGTCATGTAGGTAGATTCAGACTATTTGGATAAGAACAGATCGACTATCGTAACCAATGGTTAGAGACGATAAAAAACTAAAATAAAACTAACATCGACGCATAACCAAATTTATTACCATCAATTCACATTCAGATGCTTAGTGACATGGTCTAAAACCATATTTGACAGTAAGTACTACGACTCATGACCCATTTGAACACATAAATATTAGTACAAAGGGGCACCAAATACATATGCGCCACATCACAATTTACGAAGCATATTTGATTATCTAACTTTACTCAAATACTTGTGAATGTCTAGCAATACCAAGGAAATCACTAATCCAATATGTGAAATCTCATAAACCTATTTAAGTAAGTTGCTACTATTCATGAATCATGAACAATGCTTTGTCGTGGTTTAGTTATTCTTATTACACAGCATCACATTAACTCCAGTGATTAGGAATAAAGTGATCCACAGAAAGTCATATTGCTAGGATTTTATCGTTAACTAATCGAATATAGAGGAATTTGAAGACCACTACGATTTTTACCAACACCTTATCTCCACCATACACTACAGAGAATTGTTTTGAGTGTCCACAATTCACATGAATACAACCCATCATGCACTGAAGTAGGAAAAGAGCGAAACGCTAAGAAAATACCTGTAGTAATATTTACGATTACTGTTACATCAAAATTTCTTTACAAATCATCAATATATGACATTTTAGTCAATACCACTAACCTCTGCATCTTCCATTGACAACCATTGCTTTGCAAGACTTTGGCTGAACAATATTTTCAACAAGTGAACGAACTGTATCATCTGTATCAGATTCGCTTAGTCCGCTTATATATAAATTGGTCTTGGAAGTGACAGTTGATTTATTCCGACGACCATGCTATAGGAAAACCAAAAAAGTATAGACAAATTTTCAATACAAGTCATTCAACAGTTGATTATACTAATACAGGACCGAGATTTTAAAATATATCTTTAGCTAATAAGTTAGAAGTTTCATGCGATTTAGAACACACGTCTATGAAATAAACTGACTTTTTTCAAAGCTTCATTACAGCATCATGAATCGGATATATTGGCATACGATATAACCAAATTAGATATTAATTTCAGTAGGGTAGACAGGCTAAAAATGATCTTTTCGTGATCCAAATATCAGGTAAATTATTTATCAGTATGTCCTTTCGATGACTAATTAGCACGACTCAACAGGTACATATTTATGTACCCCGTTTTGAGTCATACACTTTGTATGGATGTTAGTTGCGCGATTCGGTTTTCCACATAAACGTAAGTGGGGCTCCGACTTGTGACCTAATAGTTGGATATCAATTAATTCAACTAATACGCCACAGACCCAACACGTCCTGATACCAGCAGTTGTGTTATGAACTAGACCCGACAGGTATTCTTCAAATTACGTAACAAATTATTAAAATTCTAACCAGTGGAGTGCTACTAACTGACTGTTAATTGTAAACCTTAAACTATATGAGGTTACTTTAAATTTAGCGATAAATGATCATTTTATGGCAAATTTCTACAAATTTCCAATGATGCATTGAAGGGGATTGTTAACTGTCTCCAAAAACGAGTTTCTCGTTTATTTATCAGATGGTCAACATGTGGTCTTCTATTCACCCGTCGAGGTTTCTGAAAACATTAATTACATTCTTCCCAACAATCTTTTCTGTTTAATTATTCTTCTCAGGCATTTTTTAGCGAAAACATGAGTTTATCATCAACGCTATCTTATGACAGTACAGATCACGATCATTGAGCCAGAATGAGATATTCCAAAGAGAAATATTTCAGAAGCCAATTAAGTTAAACACGCACACCGACATAATCTTAAACATACAGTTGACCAAAATAAATAGTATATCTGTAATATCCCAATGAGTAGAAAAATTAGATTTTCTATTCATTGGGATATTACAAATATACTATTTATTTATAACAATCTACCCAATGCTCAATTTATTCGAAATTATCAAATCAAACCTTGGTAATGATACCTATATGCAGTTGACCTGTTCGTACATCCTTGAAATAAACATTCAACATAAATTTGCTTAACAGGTTGAGATAACTTGGAAAATTGATGTGAAACGTTGAGATGAGTCACATTACAAATTACTAGATATGGGAAACGAAACAGTCATGGGAATTTTACATCAGATGAATAGATATATCAATTTAGAACAATGTACACAAAAGTGTACAAGTTTAAGTCATCAAAGGTAAAATTGAAGATTTTGCATTTTTCCGAAATTATGGAACAATGTAACTACGAGAGAAAAGTAATTAATCATAGCCCAAAAATAAGAAACTCACCTGTGTTTGAGGGACAGAACCAAAATGTTTTAAAGAATCAAATGTGCGACAATGCGCTGTCATATTAACTGCCATCGGTGCCTGTGATGGTACATTTGCATAAGTTTGATGTATGTGACCAAGGTTGCCATTACCCATAGCTGTTACTAGAGAAGGTGCTAAGTAAGACAACGACTGACCATATGGAACAGGTGGATGAGGCAAGGGTAAGGGCTGGGAAGCCGATTGTTGGAACTGTTGTAGGTGGTAAGAGGGATTTAATGAAGCATTGGGAAATTGACGCCCAGTAATAGCAGGTTCAAGTGACTGGTTGGCACCAACAGAGAATGAATGAGGGAAAGGGTAAGCCAAACTCTGATGAGGACTGAATCCACCAGGTGCTGAAGGGATTGAGGAACCAGGCAAAACATTGGAAGAGAGAGTCGGTCGTACATAACCAGGGGTAAGTGCACCAATAAGCATACTGCTAGAATCCATCGGACCAGAAATGTGACGGTCAATGGATATTGCTGAGCCATTAGCAATAGTCGGGTGACCTGACATCGCTGCAATGATAGGCCAATGTGGTTGCATATCTATGCAAAGATTTACATACCAACATTTAAAAAAAGGAATTTTCTTTTATTGATCCAATAAATTGTTTAAGAAATTAATTTTTTTATGCCAAAAAGGATACTGTAAGGAATTTGACTTGATTCAGTATTGACAACACAAAATTCACGATAAACAGACGGTAACACGGAAGATTTATGTACATTACTTTAGATTGAAATAAAATACCATTTTTATGAAGATTAAAGCAGTGAGGGAGAATGGGGTCGAAGTGAGTTTCCTTAGTATCACTATACTACCAACACTTGGCATAGCCCAGCAAAGAAAAGATGGCCAGAAGTGTTGTCTGACCTTGAATTTTACCGGGAAGTATGATGAATGAGACATTAATACTTATCCAGATATCGTTATTAGACTACCCATTAAAGTAACACTAAAACTGACAGTACATTCGCCTAATTATCTAAAATAGGACGGTAGCTACGTAAAATATTCAACTTAATTTGATCTGGTCTCCAACTTGAATGAATTTGTACTAATCACTGTAAAAACGCTGCTACTTTAGTGGATGGGGTCAGATGAACAAAGTCCACGTTTAATAGTATTTTTGGGTGCTGAAAACACATTACATAAACTTGTTATTCCACATATTGACGAAATAAGTTACTTTGAGGTACCTTTATTACATAGAACGTGAGCCAAAAGTTGTGAAAAACACTTACCGTAAGAATTTCTTTTAATATTCGAAGAGATAATGAATTATTGCTATTTAATATAACGTTAACGTTTAGCCCGTCGGAGTTTGAATGAAAATCATATTAGCCGCATTTGCATGTTGAAAATCAGAATTTAAAGAATGCGTACAACAACGGAACCAGTCTTAGCTAAAATGTTAAGATACAATCCAAAAGTCAAACGATGGTAAAGTAGACTAACGTAATGAAAATAGGATGAGTCGATTTAATAGTGTAACGATTATTGGAATTAAAAAGCAACCGAAACACCTAAGTCACTAAAATACTTTATTTATTTATTTGTTTATTTAAACACGAACATCGGTACAAGGAGGCATCAAACAGATATGCGATTTATGTGAGGGTTGAGATACTGCTCGGGTGCCCAAACCGAAGCATGTGGTTTTCTTGGGGGGGGCACATCCCGAACCTTTGACAAGCTAGATTTTAGTATACAAATCCATAGTGCATTCACCTAAGCTCAACTGTTTCGTATAGTTTTCATTTGCTGGTACTCAAGCATAGTACTTATCATAACTATAAAGTTATGTAACATATTTTTTGTAGTTCACAGTTTAGACAACTTTTCTAATACAAAAAGTGCCGTCTTACAACGAAATTATAAATATTCAAGAGGAGTGAGAGGTAACTTTAAAGAAGATCGTAGCGAATAATGGAGAAATCAACTCTTTTTTTGTTTTTGATAACTGATTGCCAAGACAGACTATGTATTTGCTCTTTACTATATCATAAAAACACGCAGTCAAAACAGGATGACTTTTTCCTTTCTATGGAGGCACTTTTAATGCGGACCTAAAGGGCCACAAATGTTACACTACTCATTAGTATGACTGGTTTACAAGATACAGATACTAGGCCTAAAGCCAATGAGATAGCGATAGTCGGTTGCCCAAGAAGAAGTAGGTAGAGCATCGTCTGGGCAGCGTAAAAGACTGATCTCCCCTAAAGACAGAATACACTGCTGGGTCATAATTTAGACTTAACCTATGATCTCGTCAAAACCAAAGGATTATGTGGTCTGTTAAAATCCTCATGATTCATAAATACGAAAGCTACTAAACAAGCACCTAACACAATCAAATCTTACATAAAACATTCAGAAGATTTAGGGTTGAATATTTTTCTTTTAAGATCATTCCCAAACCTGTGGTGAATTGAGAAGTGACTGCGTCTCGACTGAAGGCGAAAACTTCAGTAGTTTGCCCTTCACTAACCGTTCATTTTAAACGTTATATCTCGGATACCAGTTGTAGTGTAACGAAGTAGAAGCTCATTAACAACTAGTGAAAATATTTATAGGGGTTTTCGAAACATTGCTACTAGTAACCTTCAAGTGATATAGTAATAAGCATGATCGGAATGTTAATTGATGAATCCACAAACCTTCATCGACTCAGTGTGGCTAAGACATGCTCTACATCTGCTGAGTCACTATCTCCATCCGCAATGATTACTAAGAGCAGCGGCCAAACGAAGACACGATGGCAGTGTATACAGTTGGTAACTTGGATAGCCACGTCGGGAAGTGAAAATTTACCGACCGAAGTAGGCACGATCACTAGTCCATATTCAGGGACGTTGAATGATATGGATCAAAACTAGCCGCACTGGCACTATCAAATATAACCTCTTTTAAATCCGTAACCACTGTTACACGATTTCTATTCCACAACTTGTTTTGGTTAGTTCTTAACATTTCAATTGTTTACCCTAGCCTTAATCTTCATTTTGGCAGTCTAATCCGCTGTTGTCGTGAGGTATCTATGGTTGGTCATTTGTAAATCATGCCTAACAATGCCTCATTTATGATATTGTAGGATGAAGTAGCTAGTCCGTGGACATTTACCGGGGCGTTTTGTATTGGTGTCCTAAATCTCTTAAAGTTTTAGTAACTCACAACTACAGTATGCCTGTGAAACAAGGGATACATATTTATAATCATACATTAGCAGGCGGACAAGGGAAGTTAAACACACGTCGTAATAAGTGACTGAGCCGTAAGCGAGAAAATTCTGGCGGACTCAAATAAAGCCTGGATAATGAAAAGAATGACTGCTTGATACTTCTTAGAAATGTACAGTGTCCTAAACCATCAAGTTACTATTTTTTATCGTGCTTTCGACTTTACAAAACCTTACTTATTTGACAGTAGGTGGATAGCAAATGCAAACGATTAAAGTAATTCAAAGACTTAGACGGGACCAATTAACTGCTACGATTTTCATATTTACTTATTTACATTCCGAGTTTCTGGTATTGGAAACCCACGGATTCCATAACTATAGATAATACTTCAGTCGAAACCCACTGAATATTGTGCCTAATATCAATTAAAGAAATCAGAAGTCATCAAAAACAATACTGACGTCCAACGAAACCAGAAAGAAGTCAACAAATACATTAACCTAATCTCTAAGTTATCATTTAAAAGAGTTGTGATTATTCCAGCTATTCGAAGTAGTCAGGCAGTTAAACATATGGTGTCGAAAAAATCTAGTACTTTAATGCACGAATACACATACCGATTTCCAAAATCTGTCTTCATTATGACGAACACTAGCTAACAATTTCAAAGGACAAACATGGCGGAGGCGGATATACATATGGCGGTCCCGAAGGAGCCTTGACCTTCGAACTTGGAGCACAAAAACAAAATAAAACTGACAATGCATAGCTTAGACAAAAATAGTTATTACAGGGTTCTCAAACCTAATGTTTTGCAACTTTGAAAAAATTTATCAATCCATGAGCCAAATAAAAGTATGTCGCCTCAATTTAAACGACCGCAGTGGACTTACGAATTTCGGATGTGTTATATCAGGTTACCAGGACTAAGGGATATGACAGTTTATCGCAGTTAGTGATGCCTTTGGCAAAGCTAATAAGGAGGGATCCCGCGTTTGCTTGCCTGAGAGGTTATTTTTCATCTTTGACTTCGAATCCCACCAGTGTAGATCGCTAGCGTAGATGGTCGGCTGCAATTAAACGCAACTCGATTTCGTAAATGTGCCCTTCAGCTTAGCAACCAATCAGAATGCGGCGGGAATTATTACATCCGCCGTCTTCGTAAGCTATGGCGGTCGGCTTTCTTCGTTCTGTGCTTCTTTCAGCTATTTCTTTTGTGTAGCTACGGAATTTAATGTTTGAGTGTGCTAAAATCCAGAAGTTAGTGTAATACTCTGAACGTTGGAGCAAAGCTTTTCCCGATTTTGCTTTGTTTTCTGGGTTTTACCTGCTGCTAATGAAGTCACTGTATTTATTCAGCTAAGCTGGCTAGTACTAACATAAGACCTTACGTTTTCAAACGACAATCGGTTATGTTTTACCTTGTTTTCTAGATATCCGAAGCCGAAGTTCGTTTTCATTTAGCTAAAATAATTGTTGCTGCCGCCTGTGACTCTAACTGTTAGCATGTTCGTTCCTAACTGTCCTTTATGATGTTATCGGCAAAATGAAAGGAAACAATCTGCGTTTTTTAAATTTTCTTCAGTAGTATGGACAACACTATCCCACCAATGAGTCAAACTAATACAGAGTGCCCAGCAGTAGGTTTTATCGGTACTGATTTCGAAAGGACCGAGACTTCCGACAACTATAGATGAAGTCACAGATGCTACCAATCTATTGCAGAGGGTTTGTTATGAAAAATATGCCATATAACAGTAACAGAGGGGTTGTACTCATTACTCAGTGCGTTAAAGCAAGCTTAACATTGAAAAGCCGGAAATCTGCTACCAGTGTCTAGTGTATGTTTGCTGTTTTGGCCATAAAAGGTAGCCGAAGGGTCATGATCAGGGAGTAAAAAGGTAATTAACTGTTATTAAGCCCACTTTTTTATAGATCATATTTCACCACTCGCAAATATGCGTTTTCTTACGATATGATGTCAACTGGTACATAATATGTTCACCCTCACGATGAAAAGTACCTGCAAATTTTCACCTCCATAATCGAATTATTTTTGGACAACTGTCTTACAGTCTGAGTGCTTCGTACGCCCCGAGAAACTCTATTTCTACAACATTCGTAGTTCCAGTATAACTTTCTCACACAGTAAGTTCAAATTAGACACTAGTCTTTCTAAATAAGGCTGTTAATCTAATATCCATATTCTCTATTTCAGTTAATCGATGAAGACATGTACCACGTGCATCTGTTGTATACTGCCATTTTACTCCAATTCTAACTGTTATATCTTACTTTTGAATAATAAAATTGCTATATGCTGCAAATACAGACTTATTTGTTTTGATGGAGGTAGGGGAGTTCATGGGATTTTCACTAAAGAGCTAAGCGAGTGCGTAAACCAGTGTATCATACGGGGTGCATTTGAGTTACTAGTGTTCCATAAGTGCGGGTAGGGGCATTGCTTGCTTGTCATATGGCATTTGAATTGGAAGCTATAAGATAAGACGCAGGTACGGTTAGGATGTGTAACGCGTGTCCATCCGTCAGCTGGTGTGACAACCCATGGTGGTTAGAATAAGCTATGAGAGGACCCGAGTCTGTAGGTCTCCCAAGGAAATGACGAGGATATGCACCAAATCACCTTATGAAGAGCGCCCTCAATCACTTAACCTCTACTTATTACAGTATAGACGTCTTAGAGGTGACCTAATGGCTTACAATAACCTTAACACTTCTGGACATCCCCTAGAACACCTAATTAAGCTTAGTTCCAACACTAACCTAAGAGGTAACACCCAGAAAATAGAGACACAACATAGCAGAACGGACTGTAGGCACAACTTCTCCTCCTTAAGAGTTGTCAAATGCTGGAATTTTCTGCCGGCCGAGCTAGTCCAAGCGACTTCGCAGGAGTCCTTTAAGAGGCAACTGGGTTTATTCTTAAGGACTAAGCATAGTATCATACTATGATTTACCAATTTCTTTTTCCTCTTTTATTGTTAACACACTTAGTTTTCTGCCCTGAGGTATTGGTGATCCCCTGCTACTAGACACTGAAGCCTGTTAAGCGAAAGCTTCTATTCAGTCCACAACCATTTGAACACATGAACTAGGTGCTGAGAGGCTCGCTTATCACAAGTTTCTTGCAACGATTAAGTATTCATCCGAGTGCATTGAAGGATTTTTATTTCATTTTTCTAAATTGTTGGTTTCCTTCTGAGGCTGATATTCATTACACAATTATTATTCTTATCATGGATCAAAACTTTTCACTAGGTGTTCACTTCTTTTCTCTTTTCTTTCCCTCTAAATAAATATTCTTAAGACTACGAAGTTTTAATTAAGACAATAACTTGTGTTTTATCTTCACTATGCATATATGACTACTCATACATATTGATATTTTATTATCTTTCTCATTTAATTGAGACTTTCATAGCATCACTCCAAACTATGTGACTGCACAGACATTTATATTCTAGCGTCATATCTTACTACAATAATAAGTTATTTTTTCTTAATTATTTCTTGTTACTAATTTAACGATACACACATAGTCGTTTATTCTTGTTCTGTGTTCATAAACACGCCTATTAGACTGTTTGCGTATTTCATGTCTCCTTTATTTCTATTCCCTTATTTTCTCCATTTCCTTCTTTAAGCTCAATTCAATATTCTTCTCAATTACAAAGACCCCATTTATTATTATTAATACTCTACTATTATTATTCTCAATTTTTTATTTTATTTTTATTATAATTTTTTTTTAATATGGCAAGTATAATGCTAACATTATTGAAAATTGTGTATTATTGCATTTTCTGAAGAAACCCGAAATGGTTTCTTCACAACACTTATGTACCCATAAGATGTTTGTGAATAATAATAATAATAATAATAAAACAAAGTAGCATTAGATTCGGAAATTTACTCAAGAACTTTCATTAAGAATCGAATATCAAAGGTTTAAACCAAGTTCCCGTTTAAAAGTTGTATTGGTAATGTTAAGCTGCAGTTTTTGTTGTTTTTTTTCAAACGAAAGAGTAAAAGAAGTCAAAAAATACTGGAAGTGGTTGTGAGACTAAAATGGACGTCCAGCATCCTTTTTATAATCTGCTGTTCGTTGGATCTCCCGTAAACAGTTCCATAGGGCCATAGTTCTAAGGGCGAAACAGTTTTTATGATCTGTGAAGACTCACTCCTGTTGCATTCTAAATGAAAAAATGGTGATGAATTTAGTCAGAAATGTGGAATATATAAACAACCAAATCACATGTTTTTTAGCAAAGAATTTATGCAGTTGTGATTTACCTTGAGTTCATGAATATTAGATAAGGTCAGCTACTATTACTTGCGCAAAGCATAACATGGGCCTAGTACCGTATTGCAATGCTTTTATTATTTTGCTCCCATTTAAGTATTCCCATGCATCTGCGTCTAGTTTAACAGGAAAACATACAAGCTGAGTAAGTGTATGATAAACTAAAAGTCCCAGTTGTCAAAAAGATTTTTAACATTTGTCCACAGCCAGCTGCATTTAATTGAGACACAGAACATCTAAGACTGTATACTGCTGTTTTGCGGGCAACTAAAAGCTCAGACACTTAGCTATCTTGCTACCGATGTTATTGCTGGGGAAATTGTTTAATGACAGTGACATGAAATACGGTCAGTGATAGATGTACAGTTTAGAAATAAACACCAAACATACTTATCGCTATCTTATAATGTATGACAGCAACAGCATCAAAGGCACATTTTTTCCTATTTTTAATCAGACTGATCTGAATCCTTATACACATTAGAAACAGGCAACTCTACTTACTAAACTGATCTGTTTCGTTACAGGCTTCAAGCACTATACTTAAGTGTATCATAATTCTTTCAACTAAACTGAATTATACGACAAACACGAACACTAAACTAAGCAATTGTCATAGTTATTGTTTCACTTGCAAAGACATGTTGTTCAAAGGAGTTAAATGGACATAATTAAGCCGATAAAACCAAAACACGAAATATAGGCCAGTTGAACTTACCTAAGAAAAAAAGAAGGATACATATATACTGCTTTAAAGCAGTATTCAGTATGAATTCATACTGAAGACAACAGGGAGTTGATCATAAAAACACAGTTTACAGTACAACAAACCTTTCTTCAGTAAAATCATGCACTGACAGTCTATCTGGAAACAATCAACTATGTGAATAAACTCACTATGACTTGAGATATCATCTCAGCGTACAATGGACGTACAGTGTAACGCAGTCAGAAGTGGCGAATAAAAATTAAAAACAGAGAAAAATTAACTACATAATCTAGTTATTTAATTAAAAATACATTATGAAATGACAAAGTCTGTGGTTACTTGAACGCACTATTGACAGTGTGCGATACATTAAGTTTACATGGTTGCGTTGCGGATAAGATCACCCTAGATGGTCTGTGTCAAATGATTAGGGATCCACTAAAGTTAAAAGGGTGTGATGAGGACAACTAACCGACGTCAAAATCACACCCCGTGTTCAGTACCTAGCATGGATTACCTTTTTTCGTATTCGGGTACTATGCCCACTTTGATGACCGTACAACACAAACGACGTTATCCCAGAAATGTATTAGAGTTGGTACAGGAAACAGAGTGCGGCCATCGCCGTATGGGCCAGTCCACGGCGTGCAATTAATTTGGTCACATTCACTGTCCTCAACCATGAAGAGGATCGGCAAACCGTTCAACATTCAATGACCTGACTGCCAGATACTTAACTAAAGCTCAGTGACGTTCCATTGCTTCTATGACCCAACAAAACTTATCGGCGATGGAGTAAAAATATGGCAGAAAGTAACATGTAGCGGAACCCTCTAACAACTTAGGACGGAATACAAGAAAATAATTTGGTACATAAATTTATGTCGGTTGTGAGGACTTTGTGTTCCCGCGTGAAAGATGCAAAGATTCATCTATTTCTGTATTCAGAGAGTAACCTGGTTTTTCTTTTGTAGCTACCCTTCTTAATGATACCGACAAAACTAGGATTAATTTTTCTATCAAACTGTCATGTGTTCTAACAAAACTATAACGTATTTTCCTGAGTTCCTGTATTCTATAGCTGAAGGTCTAGTCAATTCAAACCTTTCGGACATGAAATCGCAAGCTCATTTGGAGCACTTGTAACACGTCCATTCTAACTCGTCTTTAGTACTGTAGAGTAATTATAGCAAAACCTTGTCCTTATATTCTAAAGTCCAATCACGTTATAAAATACAACAAAGATTCCTTCCCAATAACTATCATCAGATTGGTTCGATGCGTATTATTGTTGCTATCGAACAAAGTTTTTAATAGAGAGGAACCATTCAACAAACTGTTTGCGTTTCCGTTTTGCATTCCAATTATATACTTCTACTTTCCTCTTGTTGTGATATAATCCGTTTAGTGCATTTACTGTAGATCACCCGGTTCCGTTCGACAATCAATATTCCATAAATACAAACTTTGTCTCCAAGCCTATCGATTCTTGAATTTTTACAATAATTGGTAGTGTAGTGAACAGAACATGGGTGGGGACAACCGAATGTATTCGACACGAACTTACTGAGCATCTCAATAAAATCTGAGAACCATAAAGTAAATAATTAATTTGCAAAATATCAACCCATCATATCAAACTTGACTGTTCCTGTTGCAAACATCAGTCCATCATCTCAGATCTCATTGTTCATGCTTTTTCATACTAATTGCATTTCGTTCCCGTTCTTTCCTCAACGACCTTCTACTGAAATACATCCTATGTCCGACACCGTTATATACCATTTCTGTGGATATGAGTAGCCCACACCACAGTAGTTCTAAATTTAACGCCCTATACTAGCTACGAATAAATCTGCGGGATTTAGACACGACCGTTGCCTCTACCTTGAAGTAGTAGTCGGGATTGCCTATCGTGGTGGACCAGTCGAGCTACAGTGGCTGAAACAATCGTTCTTTAAGGGCCTACCCCACTAGAAAGGTCGGTTAAAGAGCGGCAAGACTAAGACCAGTAAACCCAAAGTCCGATTGCGAAATCGAAATATTGACATTACAGAGGTGTGACGGCAGTAAGGTGTTACCCTCAGACAACCAGCAGAATAGTGATACTGCCTTTCCACAGGGAACGGTGGGGTTAGAAATTTTCGACCCTTAAAGCCACACCCCGTCTTATCCCACGGATATCCGTCTCCGGCGGTAAGATCTCAACAAGTACGAAGCTAACATGAAAATTACCTACAAAAATGTCATGTGTAACCGGCCTCAAATAGTTGTCCCTTGGGCACTGCGGCCACACACCCAGATCAGTAAAAATAACACCAACCCAATTTCATTCTTAGGTACCTCTAGAATAACCCTTCCACGGTGACGGCTAACGGGGAATGATAACAGCTCTCATATATCTAACAGCACTCAAGATTGACTGTAGTATTTAGGCCTAGACCGGTATTAACGCACTTATCTATACTACTAGAACAATAAGTTGAGTCAAATATAGTGTACTTGACATGGTGTGACTGCCTGAACTACAAGATCTCATACAAAAGTCACATTACTGCCTATACTGACCCAACATACATGATGTCTTCCTGAAGAACATTCGGGCTGGGGATGGAATAATTTACCTCATATAAAGAACAATAAGAAACATAGAGTGACAACGATTGCAAGACCAAGACATGCAGCCACGACTGAGTGTTCCATCTCCAAATTTTCTTGAAACGGTTAGCGTTTAACACAAGCCCTTTTGGTCATTATATGTTCGGACTGAAGGATCGTGTGTTTAAGGACCAATGCGACTGCTGACTGACAACAGAACAGATGCATGGGCACAATGTGTATTAAACATGCTACAATTTCAAAGAAAATTGAAGACATCATGAATACTCGATGTTTGAAAACTCTACTGTCCAAAACCCATCGTTACGTAATGGTCCCAAAGGATGTGATTATATATTTAAACATGGAGCACGAAACATGTGGTGGATCAGACGTATCAATACCAAAAACAGCGATAAAATTTCTGCAAAAAGCATAGAGGTTATTGAATTATTGTCTACTTTGGTATTAGTACATTTATCTTTGCTACTAAAATAATAGATCTAATCTCAAAATTGTAGATTTGTCATGATATGAAAACCTAATTTGTGAGATCTTAGGTGGAAGTTACATCATTGTCTACGCTGACTCGTCGTATCATGACAGTCTGCAATATGATGTTTAGCATTCAGAGTAGAGAGCATATTTAATACAAGATACAACTAGTTTTACAGAGTGGCCACGCCTGCATGGCTGAGCCACGCCATGTCGGTTCGACTCCATTCCTCCCGTGTTCACCATTCTTGACCTGTTAGTCGCTTAACTGATCCGATTATTCCTTATGTAAATATATGTACATTTAATCCTGTTAATTGACTCGCCAACTCGCTCATTTATCTCGAGCGCTCACTTGCTTGCCCGCTTGCTTCTCGGCACCACCCTTTCATGCTTGCTTAGCGTACATGTAGTTATGGTTATCTGTGCGTGGTGCACTAATAAACATAATCAACACTTCGTATTCGCCTTCTGATTAATACATTGTTGGGGCGTCATTCAGTGACGGTTATCAGGACGAACTGTATATGAATTTTAAGGATTATGTTGAATATCGACCACCACAAGTGGATAATGGCAAAAATTATTTACAAAATAAGTCTATGAGAATCATCTCTACAAACTTAAGTCGGCTAGTTGTCATAGATGATACTCAGAACAACCTATCCAGTCTACACAGATTCGGTGCTGACTGTTGGCCAAGAACCTTGAGCTAGAGATGTGTTCCGTGTCGGAGAATATGGCATTTAACCTACATGTGTTAAATCCGCATAACTGTATGTCCATCTTGGAATATCTAACTGAACATGTGACTGCTAAATGAATTACTTCAATTTTACTGGTCAACTTGTACTCAGTTGTGTGATTAATTCGCATGTCTTACATGTGAATCCTCCCAATATTCCTTTGTTTTTTGTCTCTCTACCTATCTACTTGGACACTATATTTTACTACTTTATTGGTGCATAAATGCTTCAGACATGCTAACTAATTGATACTCTGGACAGTTTGTAATCATTTCAGTACAATGAAGATTAATGCACAGAATTCCAGTTCTGAGTTTATTTCACTCCAATACACTTGTTGAATATTCTACTACTAGTGTTATGTCTACTCTAATACGATTGCTGTTGATTCTAAGTTCCAGTGTTAATATAAATCCAATTCATTTACAAAGAAACTTGATCTTGACCTTAATCCAGTACTGTCATTATTCTATTCCACTTGTATCCATTTATCTAATCATACTTTGACTGTTTACAACTACTGTATATGCTAGTGAATTCAATCACTGAATTATATAATCAATAAAATTTGCATTCTAGTTCTTACTTGATTCATTTCTCCTTGACTATCGAGTAGAAAGATAAAGAATATATCAAAGACTGACAAAGTTAATAATTTTGGGGATTTATTTACCATTACGCAATTACCATTCCATACAACTACGGAATTCTTCACTGTTTAAACGGAAATCTGGGATTTTTGAACATAGTAATATATCTCTAACTAATGTTCATTGGATATATACCAGGATTTGTATTGGAATCCATGTTAATGGTGTCTAGGATAAACTCAATAATTTAAAGACTAACAGTGTGAGCCGGGAAGTATGCATTCGTAACCTCGAAATATGACCTGCTTTCTTTGAATCCACGGCAACCATCTGACTACAATGAAATAGAGTCCCCTGGTTTGATTTCTTGGGTGGATTTTCCCACTTTTTATTCTGAAAGTCAAGTGTTAAATATTTTGATGATACATATATTTTGAGGTATCTGCAATAAAGTGAATTTTAGTTGTAATGTTAATGAAGGTTTATCTTTTTCCCCTGTCGATGTTAAATACTTAAACTAATCAATCTTTATTGGTAAATCTATATTCTGAATGGATTGTCTCAATATTCCAATTTAGTCACAAGGTTTTGTTGAAGCTATACAATATTAAACAGTGAAATCAAAAACATATTTTCTCTCTTGTTTAAAACTCATCAGTTAGATGTACCTATATGCAAATGTTGCTGTTCACACTGAAACTCGAACCCGTTGAATAAGTTATGATGTATCTTAACCCCATACCCCAGGAGATGATTCATTCAAATTCAAAGAAAAAAAGCACTTCGCTACAATCTTAATGTACGTAACAACACTGGGATGTGGCAGTGTGATAAGTAGAAGTATTTGAATTATAGTAAAAACTAAGAATTTCAGAAATAACGCGATTGGATCAAGTACTATATAAACACGAACTAATCTATTGTATTTGAAATTCGAAATCAAGCATTCAACATGTACAAAGGAGTCGTTTGTTCATACAAACATCACAGGCAGGTAGATCTATCTAGCAGGTTCGAAGTAGAACACAATTTTATCTCCATATTCCACCCCTAACCATATATTATTATTATTTTAACACATAGATATTGGTACAAGGAGGCACCAAATACATATGTGCCACACAAATCTCATTCGATATGTGTGAGGGCTGTGATACTGCCTGGGTGCCCAAACCGAAGCAGGTGGTTTTCTTAGAGGGCCACTCCCCAACCCTTCGACCTGAAGGTCTGACCTACAAGGCAGTGGAGCATCGTGTGGAGATGCAGTCCAATGGTAGCCGGTGACCAACAATTGGTTCATACGTCATTTGTTCCCTCAGGATCATAGATTCCATGTGCACAATTGGTTTGAAATCAGGGTTCTCCAACTCCCCTAGGTGGACTTTCCATGTCCACCAACCCGGTTAAAGCACCGGACATTCACTTTTCGTCCTCTCATTTTCATAAACAACACCCTCGCCACGAGAAGACAATGAGTAGGACTTCCCTGGCAGAGGCTATATACACGTGGCCATGTGAGAAACCATATACCAAATATATTACTTATTATTAATCAATCTTCTTTAAATACATATACAATAAACGGAAGTTTTCTTTTTTCCTTCAAGAAAATCAGAAATTTTTTCGTTTCATTACGGAAGAATAAATTTTCGAAATTAAAAAAAGAGAAGAGTTCAATTATGTTGTTCTTTTTTTCTTTCTTCTGGTTACGTCATCACTGGTTTTACACAAATATGTATTATCATGTCATAATATTTTTGAGTTCATTGAAGAGAATAATAAATTTGATTTCTAGAACCAAATAAGTCAACCTTAATGAATGTTTCTTTTTATGAAAAAAAATATATAGAAGAACTTAGTATAGTCATTCACGTGTACTGAAAAGAAGGGGGTTCCATTAACGAATGAATAGTAGAGATAGTCAAAAAAGTGATAGGGAGAAAGCAAAGTATCGTACATCCATTTTCATGTACCCTTTTTAATGTACACATGTCATACAATCACACGTGTTTGTCTATTTCTTTTCATGACATACTAACATGAATAATGATAGTTATAATAATATCTTATGATTACGTAATCCTTATGAATTGCATGTCTAAAGTGATTACTTTTCTCTTTTGACTTGATCCGATCATTTTTGGATGTTGCCAGTAAAAAAAAAACAGAACATCTTTTTAATCGTAAAGTAAAAATAATGTGAATAATCTAGTCAAGTATTTATAATTGAATTGGGAATTATAAAATAGAACTGATTGAGATAAAATTAATAAAGAAATGGATTAGTTGAAGTGACGTTTTTTCTTATTCCTATCAAGTAGACTTTACTGGACAATATTAATAAGAATTATTAATGTACATGTGGTATTAGTATGATGAATTGATCTTAGCTAGAGTATCATTGAAAATCAGGAATCACTGGATATTTGTTTCGTCCTAGTATAAGACTTCTCAACAGTGAGCATTCATCATAAGAGATCGAATCTAAAGTCATCGATCTTGAGGTGAATGCTTAACTTCTAAACCACTAAGCAGGCATCCGACAATGTATATATCAAATTTCATGTGTTAACTAATGTATAGCTTCAAGATGTTATTCCTAGAGTTCTTCTGAGAAACTATGATCATTTCAGTTCAACTATTTCGGTGTTGAACACTTATCCATCTCAAGCAATGGGAAACGGTTGTGCTATATCGTGAATTGATTAAAGTAAAACATGTATACAATCAGATATGGATCCAGTGATCTAGAGGTTAAGCGTTCATTGCAACGTTCGATTCCTTACAGTTTAATCGTAGATGTAGGCTGATGAGAAGTTCCATGTTAGGATGAAATAACTCCTCAATGCTCCCTGATTTAAATTATGAAGATCACATATAAACTGGCTTTTCTATTTCTAGAAGAAATTGACATAAACATATGATTACTGACTTTTAATAATTGCTACTGCAAAGATAGATAGAGAGAGAGAGAGAGATTCAGTTGATGATGAACATCAACTCTACAAAATATCTCTCTTAATATCCAATTCTTCAACATGAAGTTAAAATTTGTTTTATTGAATAGTCACAGAAAACAAACCATGTGTTACATCACTAAATCTAAATATTTAGTGTGTACTTAATAAGAGATGGGTAACATAATAAATACTATACAAAGATTTATAAGATACAGGAAAGCATTCTGTAGCCAAATCATTACATACTTTATCATAGTAAGTTGTTTGAAATAAATAGTTTAATTGTGAAACTTATCCAATCTCTCTAGATAACACTATCAATACCAACTTTATTTTGGAATCTGAATGATACAGGTACTGATTATGTTGTCTAGATCAATAACTGAACAATCCCTAAATCCTAAAGCTGGGTAGCAACACTATATAAGATAATATCAATAGACAACAACAATAAAATAATAATTCATCATGTTTATTTATTGATAATCATAATAAAATAAAGTTTTATTTTCAAATATCCACTTAATCGATAAAACGAAAAGAGACTTGAACATTGAACAGTTACATTCAATAGATTGTTGTTTTAATATTTACAAAGATCATTCATTATTTTTTTTGTACAACCATCATCATCATCATCATCATCACAAAAAACCAAAATCGAATTTCGGTAAAAAAGATAATAATTTCCAAGCCTATGATAATTCACAGTTAAAAAGTTTACCCGGTCAACAATGGACAACTTAGTAGTTAGTAACAGTTGAATGACCATAGTTATCGGTATCAGTGGAAAATTTAGATAATATTGTTTATATTTTACGTAGATTCTTGTCCAATTATTGAATTATGATGGATTGGTTGATTTGTATGTGGAGATTTATTTAATAAATCAATTAGGGATATGATGTAATCACGCGCACGCTAAAAAGAGATTAAAGGATAAAGATCGTTTATTTGGGGGGGGGAGGTTGTAGCGATTTTTTCCACTATGTAAGTTCAAATGGTAGTAGAAACCAATATTGGTGAGAAGCTTTATGCTAAGACGAAAACACTTTAGTACCTGTTTGCTTTCAGTGGCACCCAAAGTGAGATCAGCCCGTACAAAATAGACCGTATAAATGGAAATTTTATTTTTGATAGAGTATAATAGGTTTACTTTATTAAAATGTTATAATTTGGCAATTGACAGGCATTACTAAACTGAATTTAGACTGTATCTTAAATCACATTTTAAGAGAATTTTCTGGTTTGCTATTAGAAGCTATGAAAATTTCATTTGGACATTTATATGCTCGTTTATCCATAAACAGTGTAGTACACAATTCATTGATTTCTGGGTCTAGTTCTATAATGCTAGTCAAATTTTATGGATCAAGTTGCAATAAGCCCACTAGCCTAAGTCACTTAAGATTGCACCTCTGGCTCGGTTCCACAGTGAGCATTAGTCCCCTTTTAACCGTATTTTCACCTTGCTGACAAGTGATAAGTAGAGTTTACTACGTCGCCTAAATAATGTAGGTTTGATCCCTCTTAGGGTTGTGGGTGCATATTGCGGAAGAGTCTTACATAAGAACAAAAAAATTGTCTGATAATCCCTGATTTTCAGTAATTGTTTAGCTAAAATTAGCCTATACCGTATAATATTTTCAAAGTGAATAATCCTCAAAAGCATTTCCCTTTTAAAATATGAATTGTTAGTTAAAAATACTGATTCGTTAATTATTCACTCAAGAATTTTCAGCCTAAAACAAAATGACACAGGTATATTCAATTTTTCAATAAATAATGTCTATTTGGTTTTATCTCATCATCAAAACTATTTTGAGTTTCTCCTACCGCCACCACCTAGAAAATTTTAATTATTTGACATCAAATGCCCTGGCACGACAGAGGGTGGGAAAAGTCAGTTCTCCCTTTCGAAATGCTCTCACATGGCCATGCGTTTACAGCCACTGTCAGCGAAGTCCGACTCACCACCCTCTCGTGGTAGGGGTGTTGTTTACGAAATTGAGAGGACGGAAAGCGAATGTCCAGCGATCTAACCGGGTTGGTGGATGTGGAGAATCCAATTTAGGGTGTTGGCAAACCCAGATTCCAAACCAATGATGTACATGGGCTCCAGGATCCTAAGAAAACAAATGGTTTATGAACTAATTGTTTGTCACCGGCTACCATGAGACTGAGTATCCTGACGTTGCTCCACTGCCTTATGGATCACACTTTTATGTCGAAGGCTCCGGGTGTGGCCCTCTAAGGAAACCACCTGCTCCGATCTGGGCACCCAGGCAGTACCACAGCCCACACAAAAATCAAGTTACTTGTGTGGCGCATATGTATTCGATGCCCCTTTGTTCCAATATTTATGTGTTCAAATAAATAAATAGACATGGTTAGCCTAATATTATATGCGAAATGTACTATTTATTATTTCGATGGGACTTTCAAAGAACTACCAGCAAATTAATGAAACATTGAGAATTGTTTCTTAAGATAACGTATCAGTGAAAACAGCCTTAATTTTAATTAAAGTAAGCATTTCAGTCAGTACTGTGAGAATTGTATTGATGAAACAGAGCTAGGAATACCATCTACATTGATTGTGTGAAATTTATTGTAATTTCTGATTGTCAGATTCTGATTCAAATGATTTCTGAAGTACTGTAATACAGTGAACTGTCTATTAACACGGTCGTAGCTATCATAATGCAGGAGGGACGTATGGCTTTTAAACACTTTCAGGAATGTTCTTAACAATCCACCAAGCTAGTGGCTATTGGGACTCAGTAGATAAGTGGATAACGCTGTGGTGTTACTGGGTTCAAGTCCCTGAATGAACATCAAATCTGGGATGCAAGTACATTCATCTGACGAGTACTGAAATCAGACGAAACGAGCTTTCTAGATTTAACTGTTAGCCACCATTCATTTTCGCCTGAGTATTTATAATAAAGTAGAATAGTAAGTATTTCAATTATTAAAATACTTTTTACAAAAATAAATAAATTTTCAACTTACCCTTAATGTTTCAATTTTACTGAGTTTTATTGATTCACAAGAAGAATGCGGTAAAGCAATTCGAAGTTGTTCTAATGCATTATTCAATGCATGCATTCTAGCACGCTCTCGTCGATTGGCTTTTAATCTTCTTAGCTTACTTACTGAATATTGACAATTCAATTGAATATTATATTCTTCAATTGATTTATAAAACATATTTAAATTCCTCCACAAAACAAATCTATGGTGAATGAAGATTTTTGGGCTGGGGGTTAGAGGAAACAGTGAACGTGTTCAATCAAAGGTGATTAATATCTAGTAAAAATTTATTATTAAAATGAAAAGGTTGTGAAGATTGTCCATTTTAAAGATTGTTTACTTTACTGATTGATTTTTAACTAGGCAATTATTTAGATCCAGTGATCGCTAATTGTGAATACGAACTCTGGAAAAGTTAACTACAGGACTGAAATAGTTGTCTATTACGCATTACCCATAGTTTTATACAACGATTTCTTTAGCAATCTCTCAAAAATTTGATTTCACATGCAAGATAATTTTCTACACAATTTTCTATTTATAATAATAATGTGCTCACTATTGACTAGCTTCAAGATTAATTTCTTGGAGTTCTGGTGAGAAGCTGTGACCAGTGGAATCCAATCCGTGTCAAGTGTGAGACAGTTATCCACCTCAGACAATGGATGAAGTGTTGCGCACGACCATTAATCGATTGGAATTAGACATTACCATCGTTGGATACCGGCTCAGTGGTCTATAGGTTAAGCATTCGCGCGAGACCGAAGGTCCTTAGTTCGAGTCCCGCGTACGAGGTTGTGGATATACACTACTGAAGTGTCCCACACTAGGACGAAACATCCATTCAGTGCCTCTGGGTTTTCAATGGTGGTCTAGCTAAAGTTGATTCGTGAATCCAACTTTGAAAATACTACAATCCCCACAAATTCCCGTAATGATCATTTTCTACGTAGTTAAAAAGAGTGTACAAGGGAATCTGTGTAAATATTTACAAAACATCACTATCTCATTTGATTTGTTGTGACGATGTAAGAATATAACGAGAAATTTTACAGTCTAGATCAGTAAAATTTGTAACCGCTAAACACTGTTGATTGAAGCTATCAAAATACCTGAGGTGAATTAAAAATGCTTCAGTGTAATGCTTGGATAATAAACTGACTGGGAATTGAGGTTCTATTAGTTAATTAAGTCTCCATTTTACTTTAATTTGAAATACTTTTTGGTTCCGTTCGACAAATACACTGATATAGAAAAAGTTGTCTGAATGTGGAACATGTTTATTTGCTTACTTGTCATTCACATGAAAGATTATAACCTTCAGATTGACTATTTCCTCTTAGGAATCAGGATTCAAGATAAAATATCTATCATTTCTAGGATATATTCGGTAATAATTAATTTCATTTAGAATAATATCGAAAACCACGAAGCATTAAACTATAATTTTCTCCTGGTATATGAATTTTCGTCAGTATGCAAATGTGATCCTACCGAGAGCTGAACCCAAGACCGTCAGGTCTTACATTGTATACTTACGCCTGTTACTCCTAGTGGAGGAACATAAGACGCCCACCAGCAGTCTCCATCCAACCCTATCCTGAGCAATACTTTTCAGCTCCTTCCAGTTGTCATTCATCCTTTTCATATCTGCTTCTATTTCCTGACGTAATGTGCTCTCTAGCCTTCCTCCTTTCCGCTTCCCCTCAGGATTCTAAGTGAGGGCTCGCCTCGTGATGCAGTTTGATGATTTGCGTAATGTATGTCCTATCTATTTTCATCGTTTTTTTCTGATTTCCCCTTCACCTCGAAGCTGGTTTGTTCTCTCCCACAGAAGGCTGTTGCTGGTAGTATCCGGGCGATGGATGTTGTTTATCTTGTGTAGACAACTGTTTATAAATCTTTGTACCTTCTTGATGATGGTTGTAGTAGTTCTCCAAGTTTGAGCTCCGTACAGTGGAACTGACTGTCTTGACATTCGTATTAAAGGTTGTGACTTTATATTGTTTGAAAGTTGTTTTAAGTTTCATATGTTCTTCAATTGTAGGAATGCGGCCCTTGCTTTGCCAATCTTCGCCTTTATGTCTGCATCGGATCCTCCTTGTTCATCGATGATGCTTCTCAAGTACATGAAAGATTTTACATCTTCCATAGTTTCGCCATCAGGTGTGATTGGATTATTGTTCTCCGTTACACCGTATAATTAACCATTAAAATGAATTTATTGAAAAGAATAGTTACTATTCATGATATATTTAGATGTATGAATTTTGATATCAGAAAAATAGTCTTCAAACAATTAAACTAATTAAACATACTACTTTACATAACTGAAAACAGATCATACTTACTTTTCAAAAAGATAGTCGTTTTATGCAAAAATTAACCCGTTTTAATTCAATCTAAGAAAATACTATAATCCCTTGAATTTAGATCCAAGTTAGTAATTCCATTATAAAATTAATGATGAATGTATATGTGTATGTATATACTCAGCTTTTATATAAATGAACTTATCCGTAAAAATTTATTACCCCCCCTCCTCGTCCTAACTACCATTTTTAACTGTCTCATCTTTTTTTCAAAACTGTTTTTAAAAAAAATCTGATTGGATGATTTTATTCGGGTTTGAGTCTGTTTTTTTTTCCACTCTTAGTTTATGATGATGATTTTGCTAATTGGATTAAATTGATCGTTTTATCTATTTTCAGAAGGAGTTTTGTGGAGATCTTAGTAATTTCAATCCCATACTACGATGAAATGGTCGTCTAGTGCTTTCAGGTTTTCCATATTGGTCTAGCTTCAATTGACTCATGATTTCAACCAGTAAAATTACTAAAATCCTCACAAAATCTTTTCTCATATTATTCATCTGCTCACTAGTGACTGAAATCAAGAAATATATCCTGCAGTTCTAGTGAGAAGCAGTGACCGCTGGAGTTCAACCTGTTCTGTTGTGAGATATCAGCCTACTGAACACAATGGTGTACAGTGGTGCAATTTCGTGGATTAGTTGAAGTTAGATATTAACACTATTGGATGTCGGTCAGCTCAGTGGTCTAATGATTAAGCGTTCGCGCGCGAGACTGATAGATACTGGGTTGGAATCTTGGGGGTGGTGGGATCGTGGATGAGCACTGTTGAGGATTCCCACAATAGGACGAAACGTCCATCCAATGCTTGCACGTTTTCCATGATGATCTAGCTTCAATTGACTCATGATTTCAAATATTGAAATTTATTTATTTTGTTGTAATCGATGGATAATAAATTGGTAGTAAGTTTAAGAGTTCTGTTGAGAAGCTATGAGCAATCGAGCTTAGTCATATCAGGAGTTGGGCAATCATTGTTTACTAACTGAATTAGATAATGATTGCGCAATATTATGAATTAATTGAAGCTAGAAATGTAAACCATTGGACACTGGTTCATTGGTCAAACAGTTGAATAATTGTTGCGAGATTAAAAGTCCTTTTTTGTGTATGATTTAATTTGCCCCACAGATATAAAAACTAAAATCTGTAAATGCGATACTGGCGATCCTAGAGACTGTGGGAAAGCTATAGTCAGAACAAGGATAGCTTGGGTTAGAACTTTATCAGTTTCTAAACGTAAAAACAATTAGATTAGTACAATAATTAAAGGAATTATAGTCATTAAGTGGAACACACAAACATAACGACCAGTATTGCATGTGTCTTATCGAAATGAATAAAAATTGAGTGACACTAATATAATAGGATAGTAATATCCTTCAATTGACAGGTCACATGCAATAGGGATAATCTACAGACACATCAGATCAGATTGACATTGTGGGCGCTTAAGCAATCATTTGATTGGTTATTATGGACATAACTAACGGTTTGATCCCCTGAGAAATCACGGGTGACCATTGTTAAGGAGTCCCATCCTGGTACGAAATAATCATTCTGTTCTTCTGGATTTTCAGTAGTCATTTAACCAAAGCAAATTCGAGATTTAAACTATGAAGGCGTAGATCAGCATTAAAAAATGTCATTAAACCTGGAAAAGAGTAAGCTTTTTGGTGTTTTACGTCTGTTGACTTTCACTGAAAGACTGAAAATTTCTCCAAACAGTAAATTGTATTCTCATACAGAATTCAAAGACAGAAATAATTTATATTTGTCGATCAATGAATATTGATTAATGTCATTCTTGTCCTGTCCTCAGTGTTGATCGAATTCCATCGATCAAGTTGGAATGTTCATTCCAGTTTGAGTAACTTGACATCGTATGTACAATGTTGTTATGTTGGGTGCTGGAATGTAATCGGCAAGAAATCCTGAATCTAGAGTTCGATCAGGACTCAGTGATAAGCAAATGCAAATGCACCAGTCTCAAAGAACACAAATCTCTGTCCGAATACTTCAACCAAGTGACCCAGGTTTGAATCCTACATGGAGCATCAGTCCCCTCAAAATTGCAGGTAAAATAAAATATAGATTCAAGGTTTCCGATCGACTACCTTCGACCACCCAACATTAATTCGGATGGTTTCATAGAGACTTCATGTAATCTGTTGGTGATTTTCACGACGGATAGAAATTGCACGAATAACTAGTAAAGTTTAGGTTTTTAAGTACCGGAAAGCTGTCTCACTGTAGCTTAAGATGATCTCGGTGTGTACACGCACGAGATCCAATCCAGGATTTAAATATACAAAAAGCAAGAACTACACAATCAAACCACTTCCATAGTCGTTTTACGAAACAGATCGATTCTTATTCAATTCCCTTAATTAATTACTGAGTTGTTTCCAGTTTGATTAAATCCCCAAATCACAGCTTTTTAATATGACATTGAATTCTGTTATTTTCCAAATCGACAAAAGTCTCAACATGTATTGTGTTGAGTTTTAACCTTCCAACCCTAAACCCCAAGACTAGGATGATGCCGTTCTGTGGTGAATTATGTCACCACTTTAGCTAAAACAATCTTTTAACTGATATCACTTTGTCGGTGAAGATAACCTTTACAATAAAAGTTCTACTTATACTAAGAAAAAATATAATTCTGGTGTAGCTGAATTCTCTGAGATGAATGCTTTGGTATTTAACCTTTAAATGTATTTAGCTCCACCTATAGTCTCAAACCGGGATAGAAGAAGTGGGTTGGGCATAGGGTTGCTAACTCCATCCCTTAGATCCCTGGTCGATGGCCTATGCTGCACGAGGGATAACAGGCACAAGTATGTAGGGTTTTATTATATTTCTATCAATATCACCAACAGCACAATCTCTCAATAGAAGTGAAAGGACTAGAATTTATTCACAAGTGACAAACAGCTTATTTGGTCAATACAAAATTTTGATTAGTTATTTTCAACACTTGTTCCATCAATGCTTTCACATTCATTTTAATTATCAATTTTTCTTAACGGGATTCTCGGCTTTATGGGTGGTTATGGTTTTTCCAATTAGTTGAGAAATTGAATAGATTTCGATATGTTAATAAAATACTGATTAATTTAAGTTCTGACCTTCTAAAGATTCTCTTGTCCACTTTGTATTATCAGTAACGGAGCTTCAGAGGTTATCGAGTGTCATTAGGATTAGGAACCAATCTAAGCTAGAAAACCACTGAAAACCTAAGAGGACCAGACATCTGTTTCGTTCTACTCCTCAGGTTTGAGCATCCACCATCCAGCAACCGGAAGTCAAATGCAAAACTTGTTTTGCATGCTAAAGTTCCTTCAGTCGAACATGTATCTACTATCATCCATGTGCGTTGATATAATCAAAGACATTGTGATACTTGAGAGCTTACTATTATTGACTCCACTTTGTTCGTTATGAGGTTTCTCACACTGAAGTCAGTTTGGTTGTTGTTTTAATGATGCTTGATTTTTTTTCTTTTGTCATCTCATCATTTTGTATGCATCAGATTGATTGAAATAATTATATTGGCCTATCAGAAGGGTCCATTTCGAATAGCCTCAACAATTTGACTGTAACGTCCTATGGGATAACCCGTTTATTTTATGTTTATTGATGAGTATTTAAAGTATTTTTTCAACGAACACGAGTAGGTAGGAGTTCTTCTACAGCCAAGACGAAGAATTTAATAGTCACTGATGAACAAATTTGGACAATTCACGCCACTATCTGAATTTTGTGTCATTAACAATATTAATTTTAATGGTTGAGATCATGAGTCAGTTGAAGCTAGATCATCATGGAAAACGTGGAAGCATTGGATGGCCGTTTCGTCCTATTGTGGGAATCCTCAACAGTGCTTATCCACGATCCCACCACCCCCAAGATTCCAACCCAGTATCTATCAGTCTCGCGCGCGAACGCTTAATCATTAGACCACTGAGCTGACCGACATCCAATGGTGTTAATATCTAACTTCAACTAATCCACGAAATTGCGCCACTGTACACCATTGTGTTCAGTAGGCTGATATCTCACAACAGAACAGGTTGAACTCTACCGGTCACTGCATCTCACTAGAACTGCAGGATATATTTCTTGAATTCAGTCACTAGTGAGCAGATGATTATTATGAGAAGGAATTTTGTGAGGATTTTAGTAATTTCAATGGTTGAAATCATGAGTCAATTGAAGCTAGACCACTATGGAAAACCTGAAAGCACTGGACGGCCGTTTCGTCCTATGGTAGGACTCCTCAGCAGTGTGCATCCACGATCCGGCTCACGGGATCTGAATCCAGGACCTATCAGTCTAAACCATTGACATTACTATAATATCCATACAACCCCTTCTGATACTAATTAACAATATTGTTTTTAAAAGCATAATTAAAGCTTTGCAATTAAACCATCCTGTTTATAGAATATAACTTCAATCAATATCATTCGTTTGAATCACAATTCTTTTGTACCACTTCAAACTAAACTTATTTCATAGGCTTTAGTCATCATGATAATTTAACCTTGACAAATACAAAAGGTCGTCTATTTTATGAAAAGGGAAAAAATAATTAAAATAGTACAAAGAGATATTGGACTATTGAACACAGCGTGAACTATCCTTTAATAATAATAATAATAATAATAATAATAATAATAATAATAATAATAATAAGAAGAAGAAGAAGAAGAAGAAGAAGTATAGTAACATGAATCCATGAGAGAATTAAACTAAAACTGTTATTTCATTTTATTGATTGTCTGGTATTCATTTCCATTTCATAAGAACAGCATATAGTAAACTAGCGAAATTTAATTAATTAAAATTAAAGAGGGGGAATTTGTGTAACTGTGCTACATTTTCAATTCTGGTGTTTGTTTAAATAAATATATTAAATTGATAGTATTACTACTACTACTACTACTACTACTACTACTAATAATAATAATAATAATAATAATAATAATAATAATAAAATATCAATGATAGTAGGAACCCAACTGTGAGAAAGAACAAACCAGATCCCAGCGGATGAAGAAATTAGGAAGAAGTGATGGAAGTGGATAGGACACACATTGAGGAAAGCATCCAACTGCGTCACAAAACAAGCCCTTACATGGAATCCTCAAGGCCAAAGGAAAAGAGGAAGATTAAAGAACACATTACGCTGGGAAATGGAGATAGACATGAGAAAAATGAACAAGAATTGGATGGAACTAGAAAAGAAGGCCGAGGACAGAGTGGGTTAGAGAATGCTGGTCGGTGGATTGTGCTCCATTAGGAGTAACAGGCGTAAGTAAGTAAGACAGTAGGGACTGATTTATTCAATACTCAGTTGGAATTCTATTTTAATTTATAACCGAATACAATTTTCAAATAATGAATATGATGATAAACAAAAAAATTTATACGTTGGTGAAATATTGACGAAACCAACGATTTCTGAGTTATACAATCAGAGATAGCATGAGCATATTGGTAGTTATGAAAAGTATTTGGAATAAGATAAAACTAATGTCCCTTAAACAATGTAAAACTATGTTTGTATAATCTGAGTTTGTTCATTTATTGAACAGAGTGATACAAGTGACTAGTTGTGAAATTCATGCATAAACAAGTATAAACAGATTAATTCACTAAATACCAAACTATTCTTAAATCATTATGGAATTTTAAGTTTGGTTCCTACTTCATTCCCTAAACAATAATACAACCTAATAAGCAAAGATGGATAGTGGCTAGCAATGGAATTTAGGATATACACAAGAATGCACATATGCCAACAAGAGACTGATCAATTGTAATCCTAAAAAACGATGAGAAGATATAAGTAAACAATACCAAGTGAATACAACCTAATATTTTACAAAATGAACAAACAAATGTATACAATATTTCTATCATCACTCTCCTTAGAGATCTCTATGATCAGTAGTACACGATTCACCAGTGGGAACAATTAGATTACGCTTAAACTTACATATGCAGTTCCACTTTCTATAGATCATAACAGACGTTTAGATTTCAATAGTTTTACAGAATAGTAGGCAGCGCAATATAGTAAATGCTGCTTTTCACATTGATGATATTATCAAGAAGAATTAAATATTAAATCAACATAGTGTGTATTCAAAATAGTAAAAATATACTACGTTCGTACAGATATACATACGTGGGGAGGAGTAATCGAACAATGCGATCAAGGGTCATGGAACATATGCCTAGATGGCTTGAAAACCAGTTAATGTCAAATGATCTCATTAACGTGAGAAGTCGAAAATCATATTCATCGATAACGAAGCACGCAATTGAAACGGGGTACAAAACTGACACCAATACAGCTTTTAAAACTTTGTATAGAAATTATCAAGGACGAATTTTCAGATTTACTGAAGCCTTGGCTATTCGTAAACTTAAACCCCCTTCATGTGTACAAAAACAATTTACTGTAACCTTGAATTGACCCTGGTAATTCTTAAATCATTTTATGACCTAGGGTAATGCAGCAGTTTCTTATTCTTAAAACAGAAGAATATATTTGTAAAATCTCAGTGAATGAATTTTAAGTAAATCCAACGTTTCGCCTGGCAATCTGGTCCAAGCTTTTTCAAGGAAAATATATTTACTTACAATTCATTCGCTGAGATTTTACAAATATATTCTTCTTTTTAATGTCTCAGATTAACTCGGCACCCAAATATTGTGAAACTATTCGTTCAAATTTAGACGAAAGTTCTTATTTATTAATTTCTTATTCTTTCTACACGATGTAAAAAACTTTTCTCTCCCCTTTATTACCTTGTTTACTTGAACTTTCATTTAATTGACCTTTATTAATTTTCATTTAAAATGCCCCCTAACAAGTATATGTATGACTAGATTGTTCGAAATGTATGGCGCAAATACATCACATAATTCAGATCAACTCCGTTTCTCATTACTCTATAGAAACTTATAAAAGAGACAAATTGCTTTAAAAATACTGCAGTCGCAAATTCGTGTTAACATTTACGCTACTAAATTCAGATATAAGTAGTTAGTTGTTACTTATTAAATATTGATTTTTAAGACAATGTCTAAAAATGAGCTTTTAATCCCCCTCTCTTTATCACCCACATATACTCAAATAATAAATGAATATAACTATCAGCGTTACTTACTTAGACAGTGGTTATCTATGTTCCTAATATCCATATAGAGCTTATTCCACTTATCAGCCTGAAAAAATCAATAGGTACGTAGTTACTTCAATTTTTTTAAATATCCATTATGACAACAGGCAGAGGAAAGGATGGAATGAAATTTTAACTCAGTGTATAATTTTCCATTTACTCATTGACATAGAGGACTTAGTTTAATTAATTTAAAAAGAAGAGGTATTCTGTAAAATATTCCTTGGAGAAAAATGTTGTCACATTCAGTTCATTCTTCAGAAAATTGAGTTAAATAATTTAAGGGAATCAAAAGAAATATGCAATCCTCACGATATTGTTATTTATTATTCCAATGGTTGAGATCATGAGTCAATAGAAGCTAGGCAACCATGGAAAACGTGGAAGCAATAGACAGCCGTTTCGTCCTATTGTGGGAATCCTCAACAGTGCGCATCCACGATTCTACCACCCACGAGATTCCAACCCAGTAACTATCAGCCTCGCGCGCGAGCACTTAACCTCTGTTGTGAGATAGTAAACCAATGAAGGCAATGGTGTACAGTGGCGCAATTTCGTGGATTAGTTGAAGTTAGATATTAACACCATTGGATGTCGGTCAGCTCAGTGGTCTAATGGTTAAGCGTTCGCGCGCGAGACTGATAGATACTGGGTTGGAATCTCGCGGTTGGTGGGATCGTGGATGCGCACTGTTGAGGCTTCCCACAATAGGACGAAACGGCTGTCCATTGCTTCCACGTTTTCCATGGTTGCCTAGTTTCAATTGACTCATGATCTCGACTATTAAAATTACTATAATATCCACAAAACCCCTTCCGATAAAAAATAATCTGATTTCATTAGATTTTTCGGTAGATAATGTATATATATAAGTGATTTGAAACTGTTTGTTTAGCAATCCAGAAAATACTGAACACCTTGAATTTTTCAATAGTATACGCTCATAATCCTGTCATAAATCCAATTATAGAAGTATTCAGGATGTTAGTCTCTATCGTTAAGTGTAAATTAAATAATAATATTCGAGTGAAACACATGTCAATTAAGATTTATTTAATCCTAGACTTTGACCTTTTTTAATTAACTGCCAATCACGAAATTGTACTAGTAACATAAACATGATCAATCCCTGCTATCGATTTACTTTTTTGTGTCCCTGCTACTGTTCAGTATACGTGTGTTTATTGTTCTTTTTGTAATTGACCACTGTATTAATTTACATTTAAGAAACATATTATAATTGTTAATTATATACATCGTTATCTGTTTTGTTATAACCATGCTAACATTGTATGCGACAGTATACGAACTTATTTAAGAAATTCATCTGTGGGTAACCATTTCCTCCTACACAAGACCTATGAGAAAATCCAGTCTGAAAACTGTCTGTGATGCAACTTATTTCTACATTAAACAATCTTCACAAACAATGCATCCTAGTTTTTAAACCACAATGAAGATTGAATGAACGGTAACTCCCAGAACTAGTTTGTGGATTATATATATATTCTTATTGTATGATTATTAAGTAACTGTAAATTGCTATATCTATGCATTCCGTTTATCATAAACTTTCGGTTAATACATAAGCTACTGTCATGAGACTTACTGTTCCTACTTTATTCCCGGTGTATTACTTACAGCTTGCTTTATTCACAGACACTTTTTGACTTGTTAATGTGCAACTGTTATTTTTTATTTTACAGTGTGATGCTGCCTGGTCTGCCAATATATGAGGCACATCTGTTTGAAATACAGATATCGTAGATGCTGAGTGCTACTCATGAACTCAAAGGCTAGCTATGGAAAAAAGTTAGCGAATAATGACTCTATAGAAACCTAGCTGTTGGCTCAAGGTCAATAATGCTAGTCGGGTATGTAAGTGGCCGAATCAGAGATATTAATCCATAGAGTAAATAATAAATCAAATTACAATCAGAAGTCTGAATAATAACTGGAAACGTGATATCGGTCTGCCATCACAAGACATAACACTAACAATGATAATAATATGCTTTCCGGAAATAATGTCCGGGAAGAATCCTTGAAGATATAGTGAGAAATCATGACCAGCAAGGTCTTGTTAGGTCGGAACTGTGACAGATAATGAATGATCCTCTCTCAGTATCACTAAGGGGTTAAAGTTAGAAGTATGAACTACTGACATTCAATTTGTTAGTCTAAAAGTAAGGTGTTTGACAGAACGGCTTGATCCCTGGTACTATTGTGAGTGGATATTATTAAAAGAATCCAAAAAAATGATGATCAAATAACTCTTCACTCGGCCATAACTTTCCATTGCTGTGTTAGGAATCAATCAATAATCAGATGATTGATTAATTCAGTATGATAATTATTCAGTACAACATTCGATTGTATTCTAAAAACTCCTTCCATGTATTCACTCAGTTTTGATATCTATTCAGCATGACATTCGTTTAAGTTATCATCATTTAAACTTCATCTCTAGTCGCTGAAAAGTGAGTCTGTATATAAGAGAACAGTATTTTCTGGTATTCCGCGGCTCGTTAGTAAGAGATTAGGTTTCGGGGGTACCATTATTTTTACATCATCACACTAGATCGAAAGATTTGTTTGTCAGTAAATTTTAGCTAATTGTACACCTCTTTTAGTTAAGTTCAGTAGTAGCTAACAACAGAATTCAGGACTCATGTTTCGACTGGTGAGCCGTTCAAACAAATCATTTGTCGAAATTACTAGAAGACTAGAAAATGTCAGGAAAATTTTCTTTCCGATGGCCATTGAATAGAGGCTTCTTAGGAACACCTAGAAAATGAACGACTAAGTTTCATGTCTTTGATTGTAACCTATACGGTTACAATATATTGTATGTTTACAGAAAGTTTTGGAAGTTCAAATCTGTAAAATTACCCCTGATTTTATGAACATAAACTAACTTTGAAGTAAAGCTTTAACTCAAATTTTGCACCTTCTCTCTTTTGTTAAATTTAATGAACAGAAGTAGTTTAGGGTCATGAGAAGCGTCTAGAAAGTCAATAATAAGCGTCTCAGTAACAGACTTATCAATAATCCAGTTGAGACTCGTCAGCTGAATCCATCTATATCCTATATAGATAACTTGAATTTTACTTGTAAAAGTTTTAATTTGTTTTTTATCAATGTCAAGGTTTGCAATTAGTCAGTTTTAGAACTAACTCACAATATCAAGTCAGTCTATTCAGAACGAATGTAGGCTAGTAAAGACTGAATGAATCTAGTCCTTGAAATCAATAAATGAAAAATACATACCTTTAGACGTGAGTGCAACACATCTTTGGAATATTTAGATATGATTACTACAAATATATCCTTTGAAATTGTTATGATCAGATTGTTCTTTGCCTTTTTTTATATTTTCATTCATGGGATAACATGTTTGCCTAAAACTTAATAAACTGTTGATTTCCGGCTAATCTAATTTCTATAATTTGGGTAACATAAGAGACAAGTTTTGATTTGAAAATGATTAATTAATTGATTGGATCAATACATCGGATTGAGTGATAATTGCTAGTTGGTAGTTTATCAGGCAAAACGCTTGTTTGTATCCTATAAAATGGGAAGTGGGGAGGATTTACTTCACTAGTACTTCCAGTCATCTGATCTGGTTGCAATTCATAAATTTTGTGGCCTAAGATCTGACTTCGATTTGGTCGAACAAATAGATATGTCATGAACATAAATCTTCCATTCAATTTGTATGTTACACATAGGCTAATGCCCCTTGAGAGACAGCGATTACAAAAGCCCAATACGGATTGAGTCGGATGAATTTGCTTAGACAGATATTGATGAAAAGCAGGAAATTGAAGTAAAACGGAGTTGGCAAACACGGTAACACCCTAATACTACCCATCACAAGCGTTAATATTGACCAGAATAAACAATAATGTGTAGTGGGAAAAGAGATGGGCATCAGGCAAAATAGTAAGTGATAGATATGCGTACAAGTACACATGCGAAATGAGTAGAGGGGAAGAATGTATTTGTGTATGTGTTTTTATGAGTGCTGACCAATTATGAGTAAAGTTGTCGATCGTCTTTGGTCACAGGCATTCAATCCGATTATCCGAAATTCAAACATTGTGCAGTCAATCCCGAATCAACTAGACTAGTAGTCACGATGTTAACTGACAGACAGAATTCGATTAGAATTGAAGACTAAATGACATTAGTGACTACCTAATGATTAGTCAATGTCTGTATGTCAGTGACACGAAAGATGTTTTATAATCAGAAAGCCGCTGTTTAGCTATCCTTAAGTGTGACTCTGAATGACAGAGATTTAAATCCCACCTAAAAGTATCAGTTCCCTTACAATTCTAAATACTCCTTATTTAATGGGTGTCGAGTGTTACGACTTAAACTTTTTATATGACGTAACTAATCAGTTTCTGCAACTATGCAGACCACTAATAAAGAGTGCTAGCTAACAGCTAATAAGCTCGAAGACAATTGCTTTAACCAATGACAGAAATGGTTGTGAACAACAAACGAGAACCCGAACTCCCATTGATTCACACAACTTCTCCTATTCCCAATGACCGATTGGAACACAAGTCAGTAAGCAGATTTAAAAACCCACAGGTTTATGTACATTATTAACAATATGCATGTAACTAGGTTATAGGTAATACAAAACAGAGCAATATGTGCATAATTAATTAATGACGCATATAAATAAAAATATGATAATTCGCCATAGAGTAATTCCAAAGATTCTCTCTTTCCCAATTATTCACTTCATATTGAATAACAATTACAACGAAATACAAATCTATGGAACTAACAAATTTTCTCTATTGCATTTATCACGAAAATTATATCGAATAACGGAGAAGAACTGCCGGCTTTTTTTCATTCATATATGTATATATAAATTGAGAGATCTTGTATGACCGTTACTATTAAAATTGATTTTTCCGCATCGCACATAAATTTTCTTATGAAAGTTTTACAGTTGATTGATCACTGGGTGGTGATCAATGTTATGTATTTCAGGTCCTTCTTAGCGCAGATCGAATCCTATCGACCAATTTGAAATGTGGCCACTAGTCTAGGTGACTCAACACTATGTGCACTATGTTGAGATAAGATGGTAGTTGGAGGTAGCCAACAGGACAAGATTCGATCTGCGTTAGGAAGGACTTGACATACATAACATTTATCACCATCCAGTGATCAGTCAATTGTAATTACATCTCACTCCTACAGGAGGTCAGTTGCAGCTTGGGTAGCTCAGTGGTACCGTCTCTGATTGTGGAACTGTATGAGACGGGATCGAATTCGTCAGGGAACATCACTTCCCTCAAGATTCCAGGTACACCTTGCTGACGAGTGCTAAATAGCACGAAACCTAGGTCCAGGGTTTCCTGTTGACTACCTCCAACAATCAGCTTATTCTTATGAAAAAAAGGTTGTTTTTTTTTGTTCAAATCCACTCTTCATTCTCTCTAATGTAACCTAAATACATTTTTTCATTGAATTATTTCTCATCAAGATAATAAGTTATGACAACTTAATGTAATATGTATACTGAATGTAATGCTACCGAAAGCAATTTCGGTCAATTTCATTATCTTAGACCTATAAACTTGGAGTCTTTTTTTAATCAATTGTCTTTTAATAATTCATACATACTATGGTAAAAGTGTTATCTCCACTCTACTCTACTCTACTTTACTCTTTAATCGGCTAAAATGTTGTTAATATGTATACAACCTAATTCTTCTCAGCTTACATATATAAAATAATCTTTTTTTTTGTTCCTCTTCATAAAAATATTACTGAAGTTTAGAAAATCCCTTAAAGATTGTTGTACAGACATACATATGTATGGGATTAGAGACATGTGTAACTTCTGATAGGTAATAATTAGTGTGACAGACAGTTATATGTGTATATATATATATATATTGGGCAAATCAATTTTTTCAACTTAAAATGAACATAACCAACTTTTATTTTGATTCAACATAATCGAATTGGATTTAAGGAGAACAAATTGGGAAAAAATTACTTTCCTCTATTGTGGATTTATATCATTTCAAATGTAATTAACATATATATGATTAATAAATTTTGTGGAATAATCAACTGTACAAATTAACCTACACTACTATAAAATACTATACTATTACTATACTATACTATACTATACTATACTATACTATACCACAGAAACAATTTGTTTGTTAAAGGTGAGTATATTTAAAAGATTATGTTCATATCAACAAGACAAAGATGATACAAAAATGATCGTGAATTGAAAAGGTTTGCATAGTGTTGTTGTTGTGGATGTTAAAGCAATCAATATATTATGGGTATCATTACCAAAGTTACATTTGATAAATTTCGAATAAATTGAACATTGGGTTAATCGTTATAAATAAATAATATATTTGTAATATCTCAATGAGTAGAAGAATTAGATCTTCTGACGTTTCGTGACTTAGTGTAAGCCACTTCGTCAGAGAATAAATAACCAAATTAAAATTATTTCAAGTTTAAATAGTACACCGGAACAATAAGAATGATATATATATATATATATATATATATATATATATATATATATATATATATGGTTATCTATTCTCTGAAGTAATGACTTACTCTAAGTCACGAAGCGTCAGAAAATCTAAATCAATAAATTAGTTACAATTCCTGGTTTGAATGATTTTTTCTGGTTAGCGATATTTTTGAGCGAGTTAGTTTTCTACGGGATGGGATTCACTAACCTCATGCCCAACCTTCCTCCTTTATCCGGGCTTAGGAACAGTAATAATCCTAGAGGGACTCCAGCGTGGAGTTTATAATCATTGAACATTACTTTACTTAGAAACTTTTGACTAAATGACAATATTTAAACAATCTACTTTATATATATATATATATATATAACAGAGATTGATCAAACCTTTTCAAATAGAATCAAATCTGATGAACAAATTAGTAACTATCTGAATTTAGTAGATTAATAAAGCGTTCAAAGTGGAAAGATTTAGGTTTAAATTCTTATGAGAAAATCAACATGATGATGTAGGTGTATATCATCTAATAATGAGTCCTAAATAGAGTGAATTAAGTGTCTGCTTTCATTTACAATTCAATTTTACTCAAACAATAGTCACTTTAAAAGTATTTTTGGCGAGACTCTTATTTATGGACGAGCCAATCAGAGGTGTTTTAGAAATTTCAAGGTTACAGCGCCAACCTCAGTACTTAATGCTAACGTACGATCGGTTCACAAAGAATTTTGTACAAAATGTGATAATTGAGCGGCTATAAGAAATGAAACGGCGAGACTATAATTTGTGGACGAATCAATCAGGAATAAGATAATAGATCTCGGATTTTAACGCGAAAGCCTTTCATGCACTTGGCTAAATAAATTTCTGGCATTATAGCTGGTGTCAGTTAGTGATGAAAATCCCATATATAATTCCTAACTAAGCCAAATTACGACAATTATCGCGAACTGGATAATAAAAGCACCAGTAACACTGGTTGCAGCCAGGTACTACAATATGTACGGATGATTGGAGAGCATACAGACTCCTACATATGCTTGGTTATGTACATCGTGTCGTTATCCGAAAGTAGCATTTTGTGCACTCATCAACTGGAGTGCACATAAACAATATTGAAACTATGTGGTCGAGGCTGAAAGAGTTTTTGAGAATTCATCATGGCTCCAGAGGCCGACTATTCTGTAGCCGTATGGATGATTTCCTCAACTGCATGCATTATGATTTTAGGACCTCTGAACCTCTTTCTAACCTTGACAAGTTTTTGAACCACGTATAAGAAGTGTATCCACTTTATTTCCTTGGTTTTATGTAACACATTTTTACTCCATACGGACTGTGTGCTGCTTGTCTAATATTTGTCAAGGTCACTTAAGATTCGTCCAAAGGTCGTCCATAAATTAGAGTCACGCCGTATTTTTTTATTATTAACTGAGTTGGATATTATTTTCGACCGCTGTGGAATTTCTTAACTGTGTGTATCTAATCTACTTTTAAATTTATCATTTAGATAAACAGGTTCAATTATCAATATCACCATAATTCACAAATACTTTACATTAAAATACAAAGTAGGATTTCGTTTATTTGTTATTTCTAAACATGCAACCTCCTTATCTTAATGATGTTGAACAGCAGCTTGAGTTAATAATAATAGTAATAATAATAATAATAATAATAATAATTTATAATAATAATAGTCATGTCCATAACTAACCAATCAGATCGTTGTTTCAGCGCCCGAAACGTCAATCTGGTCTGATATGTCTGTAGATTATCCCTGTTACATGTGACCTGTCACGTGAAGGAGATTATTATCCAATCATATTAGTGTGACTTATAATTTTTATATATTTCGATAAGACACGTAATGCTAGTCGGTATGTTTGTGCGTTCCACTTAATGACTATAATTCCTTTATAAGTAAAGATGGATAGTATCTAGTAGTGGAATCCAAGACGCGCGTCTCGTTCTATTTGGGAGTCGTCAGCTGAATGTACTTGCATCTCGGAGTAGGTGTTCACTCTGAAGTTTGAAACCAGTACCGTTCGTCCCACATGCCATAGCATTATCCACTCAGCTACTGAGTCCTATGTCCGAGGCCCAGGGTAAACATCAATTCTGTGATGAGTGTATATCCAACTGACGAGTCCCAAATAGGACGAAATGCGCGTCCTGCATTTCACCACTAGCCACTGTCCATCTTTGCTTATAATGCTTGTGAATTAAGGTAATATCGAGGCAATACACGTAGTATGCACATATGCCAATAAGAGACTGATCAATTGCAGTCCTAAACATCAATGGGAAGATTCAAGTAAATAATACCAAGTGGATTTACAATTCCCTTAATTATTGTGCCAGTCAAATTGATAGACTTATGTTTAGAAACATAAAGTGTGAACATAAGTGTGAACATCAACATTATGACGTAAATAAATCCAGCTGAAAAGTCCGTATTAATCAAACGAAATGGATTCCCGTGATTCCACTGCTAGCTACAATTCTCCCATTATATATAACTTGCAGCATAAGATCTATATCATGGTAGTTTACACTGGATGCACATATACAACAATTTCAGTATATAAACTTAACAACTAAACAACTCAAACCCTTTCTAATAATAATAATAATAATAATAATAATAATTTAAATAACAGTCAGTTACTCCATGCTATTGGGCAAGAATTGACTTGTTTAATACAAGACAAAGATACATCATGAATTAAAAATGTGGTTTAATTTTCTAAAGGTATATATCTATAATAATAAATGATTTAATGTATCTGTTTCGATTCAGATTAACCAAATTAACTTCCATGCAAGTAATTTAAACCCATTATGTAATTATGATTTTAAATATCACAGGTCGTAAGCAGCTGACAAGAACCTACAAAAGATAAGGAATTCATGCTATTCTGTAAGAATGTTTGTTCTAGCTTTTTCAAAAGCTTTCTACTCAGTTTTGGTTTTCTCACTGAGATAGCTGATTGGAACCGGTTATAGGAACAAGAGAACAAGAAACAATATTGTTTTGAATCAGATCTATATCAGACACTAATATATTGCATTATTTTGTATTGCTATGTAAAAAAAATATTAAACCAATTTAGTCACTTTACAGGTCATTGATAACAATATAAATAGATTACATAACTAATCACAATAAATGAAAATTACAGACTGACAATAAGGTGATGTTCTGTTGTTCACTGTCTGATTTTCTTACCAATATCCAATCTTCCTATACACAATCCCAACTCTCTACTCGCATGAAAAGACTAAGAGTGAGAAGTGAATCGAATCGGGAATATACGTGAATCAGTTTATGGGTTCATTTCTTAGGAATGCAAACCATTTCTTGGCCAATCACCTGCGTTTGTCATTAACCCGATTTCTGACTGGTCCAATATATCAGAAAAGAGATATATTAATAAATATAGTAGTAACGTACATCATGATGACATAACCATGTTAATATGAGCAGTATGTCAAAGCTTGCAGAAATAAACTTACTAAAATAATAATGATTAAAAATTACGTAATATGAAGTGTGAACAGTTAGTTTTCAGTATGCAGATGGTAAAGAAGAGAAAAAACAAACAAACAAATGTTAGGGCGAATTAGTAATATCCTTTGTTAGATTTTCTCTGAGCAAGAAAGTGACAAAGAGATATTGCAAATTAAGCTTTGAACACACAGACTAGAGTTGCCAACTCCAAATCTTTGTAGCTTCTTTATATGTAAGAGATGGAAAGAAAGCTTGTTTGGAGAATTCGAAGATGCCTCATAAATCATTGCAGACGTTCTGATTGCATCTATTATACAACTATTATCGATCAAATGTGACTGAATGGAGATTTTCTATGACCCTTTTGAAACCATAGGAAGAAGTATTTCTTGAATTATTATATATCCTTATATTTACTACTATATCTGTCGCACCACATTACTTACAATTTGTAGTTTGCAATTAGTTATGTAATCCTTTAGCATTTTTGTCATCATCTCAAAAATTGTGTTAATTCAATATATTTTTCCTTATTCATACAAAGTATTACCTGTGTATTAGAGTACTATTTGATAAAGATAAATAATTGAATAATTACAATCATATCTTGTTTGTAAACGATTGAATCTACTCTTTGTTGATGTTAAGGTCTGCAATTGATCAATCGATTTTGGTAAATATGCATTCTGGGCAGATTATCATGATATGGCTGTTAAGTAACGAATATTATAAATAGTTTTTGGGTGGTAGTTAGCAATGGAATCGAGGACGCATGTTTCATCCTGTTTGATACTTGTCAGCTGGATGTATTTACACTAAATTTCCCAAAACAGAGTAGAGTCCTTAACATCAATAACAGGAAGATTGAAAAATATTACAAGTGAAATAAAATTCATCCGCGTCATACAAACCAGTGTTTATATGAACCTAATAACCTAACTGATTAGGCTTTAGTTGTTTAAAGTGAAAGTTACAGCATTCGAATTCCGATGTGAACATGAACACTGAGATGTAATAGGTACATCCAACTAATGAGTTCCTAATATGATATGACGCACCACTTGGATTATATTGCTGGCCCATACTTACTTTACTTACGCCTGTTACTCCCAATGGAGCATAGGCCGCCGACCAGTATTCTCCAATCCACTCTGTCCTGGGCCTTCCTTTCCAGTTCTATCCAATTTCTGTTCATTTTTCTCATATCTGTCTCCATTTCTCAGAGTATTGTGTTCTTTGGTCTTCCTCTTTTCCTTTGGCCTTGAGGATTCCATGTGACGGCTTACCTTGTGACGCAGTCTACTGATTTCTGGCCAATCACCAACTTGTAAAGAGACACTTATTCTTAGAAGGGGTTCTGTGGAGATTTTTTGGGAATTTCAATAGTTGAAATCATGAGTCAATTGAAGCTAGACTACCATGGAAAACCTGGAAGCACTGGACGCCCGTTTCGTTCTAGTATGGGACTCCTCAGCAGTGCGCATCAAATTCTTCCCAAACTTTGAATTATTTATTTTCCTTTGCTGCTTTTTGTTATTGGGAAAAAACTGGATAAAAGATATCTCACTTATTTATTTTTTTTGTCACAGAAAATATAATAACAATGGAATTTTTTTTCGTTTACTTCATTTTTGTTCATATGTCAACTCTAGATTAAAGCCGTGCTGTTTTAGATATCAACAAGACTGTATATGTATATCTTGCATGTGTGTGTGTGTTGTGCACAGATTCTCATATGTATGTGCATAGATGTTGACCCTATTTTTATATATATCAGAAAACTTTCTCGATTCACTTGAAGAAATACATCTGTGTGTGTATTTGTGCGCATGGACATTGTTCTGCATTACACTTGTATTGGTTACTGGAGCAAGAGTGTTTATCCACCCGTAAACGATGATGAATGAATTATGTTCGTGAACGAATTCAGATAAATAAATAAATCGAAATGACTATCTGACAGTTGAATAAAAACTGACCAATAAAATTATGTAGATTACTCAATAACTGATTTAATTCTTCCTTTTTTTTCAATTCGATATTTAATTTCTTTACAAAATGTTAATTATTGTTCATTCTGATCAATACACAATTCTGGTTCATTTATAAGTATTTGAATCTTCCCGTTGATTGTGTTAAGGACTGTAATTGATTAGTTTCTTTCGGCATATGTGCGTCATGGGAGGCTTGTATCTAGATATTTTCATTACGTCATATTCATTTTGAAGTAAAATTAGATAGTAGCTAGCAGTAGGATCCAAGATATGCTTGTTGTCCGATTTGAAACACGTCAACTGGATTTGCTTGGGATTACACTTATAAGCGAAATAAACTTCATTCTCGTTACACAAAGAAGTGGCTATCTAAACTCTATAGCTCGGTCCATAATTCGTTAGATCTTTGAGGATAAGGGGATTGTATTAGAGTCTCGGTGTGAATACCAATCAACACAGACATATTATTGAGTCCAAATGATGAGTCCAAAATAGAACAAAACGTGAATCATTGATTCCTCTGTTACCCACTATCTAAATCTACTTACATAATTTTTATTGCTTGAATTAAACTATTACAATAGAGCAGTAACATTTAGCATTAATGAGAACAGAAAGGTTGTTCAGTTGTAACCACTTTCACTTTCCAAAAAATATTGATTTTCATCGAATTTTCACATTTCATAAACTTTTACTACGCTGGCATCTCGTTGTACTGATGTGCAATAACTTGAAACGATGCAGATATACCTCAGGTTCTATGTGACGTATAACTTACTATGTATACATAATTAAGAACTTGATATTTTACTAAGGAGCGAATGCATCCAACGAATTATTAATTATTTTTAAAAATAGAAATACCGTCTTAACATTGCGAATCGGCTATAGTTAGAGATGAGCACTACTGTATATCACTGCAGGAGTTTGAAAATAATGTGCTCTTCTCCAGATCTCGAAGTACTTGTTTGAATGTCATGAGAGGTTGTGTGTGCTCACTATTTAGTAGGTCTCGAAAATAGTGATAAACAACTGTCGAATACTTCGACACTTTTCAGTGGCGTTCGTGATGTAAAGACTAAAAGTTGGGAATTTTTCATTGATACTCTGACTACTATTATTTTTATTATTATTATTACTAATGATAATAAAAATAAAAACACGTCCAATAAGTATATTGCTTATATAAGATATTTGCAGAGATTCACTGGTGGGAGTCTTTTTACTGAATCAACAAACTAATTAACTTGATATAACACAGAAGTATACTTCAATTTTAAACTACTTTTGTGGTAGACACTACTCACAAGATTGTTTGTAGGTAGTGTATGGTGAAAAGAGGAGTCGAAGTTGCAATAGTCGTCAAACAAGAAGAAAGATGCAAATGAATGATGAAATGCTACGTATATGTATTATTTAAATACTCTGTGACTTCTCATAATAAATGTAGAATCCTTCTGCCCATTGTCGTGTTCTATACTGAATAATTCTAAAAATTAACGAAGTTATGATGAACTCTTCCAGTTAATCATATATTCAAGGCCACTAAGTCATCATAAACTTGTTTCCATATTTAACTTCAATTGACTCAAAATAATGTATCACAATCTTCCAATCCTATTAGTAGGTAATTATCTCTCAATCGATATGGTCGAACTCTATCGGTAATAGCTTCCTACTAGAACTCCTGGAATTACCTCCCGAAACTAGTCACTAATGAGCGTATAATTATTAGTAGTAAAGAGGTTTTGAGAAAACTGTTAAAATATATAGTTTAAGTCTGGAATCGATCTTAGTTAGACAACCAATGAAAATCAAGAAGTACTGAACAGTTGTTTCGTCTTAGCATTAGTCTCCTCAGTGTTAGTACATATCAAAAACTTTAGAAAACGATTTTAATAAGTCGGTGTCCAATTTTTCTTTACTGTTAGATCAGTGATTTCTTCTAGCTCTCTAAACTTTGATCAGTGACAAGACCATAATACATGGACGATTTTTGAGCGATACTCAAATAACCTTGGGAAATTTCAATCGCTTACTGCGGTCAAAATAGAGTTATAAGATAGTGTGAAGAATTAGGGTTAAGGTTTTCATCACAAACTAATATAGTTTATCATCCCGAAATGCTAACTAGACATATGGATGAATGAGCTTGACACCAAAATCCAGGAGTCCTTGCTATATTTAATCCATTTGGTTCGTCCATAGATTACGGTCTTGCATTGATTAAATAAATTTTCATCATTGATAAAGATCACAGCAAGATATTCGCAATTACATTTTAAGTGATATATTCATGATGACGATCGCGTTGGTTTTCTTTTTTTGTTGTTGCCATATGCACAGAACTTTTGTTTAGTCCAGTATACGAGTATAAAGCCACCACCACCACCATTAGTATTATTATTATCATTACTATTATTATTATTATTATTATTATTATTATTATTATTATTATTATTAGTAGTAGTAGTAGTAGTAGTAGTAGTAGTAGTAGTAGTACCAAAAGTGAGTAGTTTAAGGTCAGCAGACAAAATATGTATATTTATCGGATTGCCTGAGGCTTATGTTATTACCTAGAAATATACTTCAAAACTGTCAAAATTGATATAACTTGAGACTAGTTTAAAGGATTATCATACTTTATATTGAAATCTTAGAAAATATTTCGTCAAATCAGTTGTAAGGATTTTAGATTGACTTTTATTGAGTCGATTATATTCTTCTTGATCAAATAATCTTATCCGTAGTTAGTTTTTACAATACTTTAAAGATTCTAAGCGTATGAAGTGAATTTTAATTTGTTAAGTAATCCATTATATTTTTCACAATAAGGCAGCTAATTATAATATTTATATGGAACTAAGGTGACAATACTTATTCAATATTGAATGAATCATGTACTTCATCGAAGCAGGTTAAATTTTACAATAGGAAACATTTTGTCAGTAAAATATTCATTTTTTAAAATGATCGGTTGACATTTATGAACATGAGTGCACATACATGTCAACTAACAGACTTAAAGCCATAACCAGTATCACTCTTTTATAATGAAACTGATCACCAGTGAACATGACCAGAAAGTCGTCCATTAAAGTCAATATAAAACCGTTAATGTACTCTCATGATTAGTTCTAGAATGGGACGAGAATCCAATTTGCGATAAATCTAAACCTCAATCAGTATAGTACCTTTTTACACTTCACAATGACTGATCCTACATTTACTGTACCATCTAGAGTTCACACATTGAATTAACGAATCATTTTTTTCTCGATAGAAACCCTGTACTCCTATATATATTAATGACACTACAGGCTAGTTGATGAGTATAAGAGACATGTAAGGCCAGTGAAATGCCATTGAGCCCTAACCAAGTCATCGGAAATGGGGTCACTGAATATCGAACAGATCATCTCGCATCAGTTAATTGTTCGCCATAGTTTGGCTCATGCGGAGGTGGTCACACTTTCGCCTGTACCTACTTTGACTAATATGTTTCTGTAATTACATCTTTTGTATTGTACGGTCTTTAAAGCATCCATAGTACATTGATACGACGAAGAGTTGATTCACGTTAGATGCTGACCGTGAGGTGTGGCTTCGACGTCCTAACAATACTGAACGAGCGTAAGTTTGATTCACTTAGGAATGACAGATTCAGAATGAAGTCTATTCTTCTGTAGGAGTATAGTATCGGGACCGAATTTAACGATTCTTAAAATAACCCCGACAAATTTCAGATCCAGTGTTAACCAAAACAATTTTTTATGAATAAATAGTTCATGAAAAAACATTTTACATAGTTAGTGAATCTACTATTCTTCTACATGTTGTTCTGTCTGTTAATAAAGAACACACTAAATTATAAGCTCTTCTACATGGATACAGAATACCTATCTTCTCGAACCTAAATGTAACTTTCAACAGTTCTCACATTCTACGTGATTAGAGTTTATTGATTAATGGTTAATGTTAAGGAATTTTGTGGTTAGGTCTGATTTATGTTTTTACATGCACTCCAGTAGTGGATAAGTTGAACATTATCATTTTTTACCTTATGGTGCCAAACATAGTGTTTTGTTATAATCTCAAATGTTCAAAGCACTGTTAGAAGATTTTTCGTCAAATATACACTTTAGGGACAAGTTCTAAACAACCACAACGAGTTTCCAACCAGTTCTTAGCTAATCAGAAAACAGCTTTTGTAAATAGATAGTTAGTGGAAAAGAAAAAAATAATATTACAAAGTATAAGCTGATTTCACGCAATTAATAAATCTATTAAAGCCTTCTACTGCTTACTCTGCCTCTAAGTCGGAAAAACGACTCATAAACTCGTCCTAATGGATATAGAATATCCATCTTTTCGAACTTTAATAAAGACACAAATAGATTTCTAATAGTCCTCATACTGCTTCTAGTTAAGGCTAGGTATTTAGGGTTAGGGTTTTTGTTACATCCTCCACTTGATTACGACTAACACGGCATATAACTAACGGCAATCGGATGTATAGAACCGCTATAGTCGCAAATCAAGAGACGGAAGAGGTAGGGGAAGCTATTACTCAGTAAAAGTATAAAAAACCCAGAAAAACGTGGGTACTTATGGTTATTAGTATTGTCTATAATATCATTATAACCCAACAAGTAGAAGTTTACACAGTTGTCCAACCATAGCATGTCACCTTGATATTCTAGTACGCTCTATCAGGTTCGTATTGAACGGAATCTCTTCGACTCCTTTAGAGCCTCTTGAGGCTTTGTCGTGCTTTTCATAACCGTCCCATCAGTTTTTATTGACTAATTGACATTAGAGACATTATGAATTGTCCCGTAACCATACAGTTGAGTGAATTTTGTTCAGAAATACAAGATGGGTTATCCGATTAGTTCACTTAAAAATATAGTACCACCGTGATAAGGTTTGTTTCAGGGCTAATGGCTTAAGACTATGGTTTAGGGATAGTGTCAATTTCCCTATTATAAACTATACAGAAAGACGGAATTCGATACGTTTAACACTGTCGTTTTTACTCTATGTTAGCAAAAAAATCTTTCTTTTGTCATCTTGAAAGCTTTGAGTAGTATACAATGGTAGTTTTACTGCTCATCATACATAGTATTTGAATTTCTCACAAAAGGTCAAAAGTCTTCTCCTCTATGATGATTGATTCGCCCCTATAGTGTGTATACTTTTGTCTTTTTTCCTTTAGATTAACTGATATAAACTCCTTATTCTTAATTTGACTGATAAGGAAACCTGAATTTCACAACAAATATTCATTTTCGATTGATACCGTGAATAGATAAATGTTTGACCACCATTGGGAACTTGGGAGCACTGGATGGCCGTCTCGTCCTAGTGCGGGGCCCCTCACCAATTCACACCCACGATCCTGCGCACTGGGCTCGAACTTAGGACCTATGGTGTCGCTCGAGAACGCTTAGCCTCTAAACCACTGAGCCGGCATCCAACGGTGTTAACACCTAAATTTAATTGGCCATTATTTATAAATGACTGATTCAATCATGTTCTGAACATCAACAAAGGGACACTACAATCATTTACAGGTTTTCAATAGTGGTCTAATATTGATCCATTTATGATATCAGTCTAAACTCAACAATCTCCATAACCTTATACTGATAAATAGTTATTTATTTTTATTCGTTTTCATTAGATTATTTCAAGAAATAGTAAATTCAATCAAGAAAAATACAATGAATACGTTACCAGCAAATAGAACATTGAACACATTCAATGGTAATAATGCTAGACGTTCAAGTATCTCAGCAATACGTTATGCTCGATCGACATCATTGTATTTTCCTAATACAGATACAGATGAAGAAAGTCGTAGTCAATTACTTACAAGTGAAAGTATTGCAGAAACACGTAGAGCTGAAACAATGAATCGATTAAATCGTATCGATGTTAAAAGTGAAGGATCTAGGAATTTAACAAATCCATTATTTGATAGTATGAGCAGTATAGACCAACCATGGTTACGTGGTTATGGTCAAACTGTTGTGTTATCTCCACCAAAAATTAATTTACCTATTCAACAACAAAATTCACACCAATCACAACAACCATCCTCCATGGAACACGATACCGCTAGTACCATTCAAGATATGCAACATTCAATACGTTTACCTACACCTAGAAGTCCTAATATAATGCATGGAGGTTATGGTGCCCTGCCACCTCTACATTATGGTACATCGATAAGAGATGGTTACGCGAGCAGTAGTGGAGGTGTTGGAATTGGGGCAGGAGGAATCGGCAGTGGAATTGGGAGTGGTAGGAAAAAAACCAAAAAGAAATTATCTTGTTTATCTTGTCTACATGGAACTAATAAAGTTGAATCGTCAACAAAGTATGTTATAAATAAGATTAATTGAATTTGAGTTATTCTTCGAAATATTAACGATCAGTTAATGAAATGAAGATTTTTTGTCTAACATATAAATACACGGCTGTTTCGTCTTACTCTCAAAAGATTTTGTGATTTGTAAAGGAGCTTTAGATTGTCAAGATGAATGGATAGAACACCGATTGATAGGTAATATACAATGATACAATTTGAATGAATGATAGCTCAGTTGTACACGAGACTGGATTGCTAACTTAAGCCCCTGAATGAATTGAGATTAAAAATAAGATCATTAACCAGTAGAATAGGTTTTCTTTATTCAATAAAAATAACATACTTATTATATAAAAATTATTAACAGTGACAATAAATATATTCAAATGTTAGAAACCATTGGAAGATATTAATTTTGTGTGTTATTCTTTAATGAAGACTCGACTGTTTGGTTTGATTCTAGTTAATCATATCAATCAGAATCATGACATGAGAGTGTCCAAACCTAAAAAAAATAAAACAATTATGAACGTATCTGTCATATTTACCAGAATTGTTCACTTCACAGCATTTACTATTGAATAACAAGAAAAAACAACAATTATGTGTATCTTTTATTAAAATGAATTGATTCTAACTGTTAAGATTTATAGATAACTGAAACTTTGCACGATAGTTGATGACTAACACAGTACTGGAATATAAATTACATTGTATTATGTAAGTAATGTCAAGGGTAAAGTAGTTGTAACTCGTGGGACTTAAAACCAACCAACAGTGTTAGAACGCGAGAACAAAGGTGCGGGTTGTGAATATACACGGCTGAAGAATCCTATACTAGAACGAAGCAGCCGTCCATTGCTTCCAGGTTTTCAATGATGACCTAACATTCGTCGATTCATGATCTCAATCAAAAACTCAACAATATCCACAACCTCGTACTGATAATTTCCATGTGCTCACTAGTAACCAGCTTCGTAAGGGAATTATCGGAGTTCTAGTGAGAAACTGTGACCAGTGTAGTTAATCCGTGTCAGGTAGAGACAGGTATCTACCTCAGACAATGGAAGATGGTTGCTCGATTTCATGCATTGGATGATATAATTTCATCCGAACATGTATTACAGATTCACTAAATCTAGTCGTTTATATTCATCCATAGTTTCAGGTTAATGTACCAGAAATTTCAACTTCCTTGTATTTCAATGACTTATTCCATAAACCAGTGTGAAGGGGGGTTACTGAGATTAGCCTAATCCATTACTTTGTCGTAGATTTTGGATTAACAAAAACTCACTAAATAATACATACTTAGATATTAGTTTAAAAATAATAGAGTTTCCATTGCTTATCATCAGATAATGTTGTCGTAGCAACAATAACACTCGAAGAAGCAAAGATCATATCTACGTTCCCATAGTTGATTTTTTTTGTACGTAAAATAGGATTTCTAAGCTCATCAATAAAATTATTTATCCTGAGGCTTCATTCAAAAGTCATCTAATTATTGTGGTTATTCAATAGCTGAAGTAACTTTGTCCCCTTAAAATATACACGCATACATATATGCAATAATGTACAAAGTTAACCGACTGATTAAATGTGCGTACATATATAGTCATGTCATTTACGTATAATTTAAATGTATCACTTCTCGGATAAACGTTCACACACACACACAACCCGCTTCTCAGTTAATGTTCTAAATGAATTTTAGGCTTATAATGATTATGATTATTACTATTATCCAATAAAACGCACTAAGTGAGTAATTATGATTTGTAAAATTTCATAACAGATATATTAATTGATTTTTGCTTAAATCTAATTTAACCGAGTAAAATACTCATTTATAGATATAAATAAACTTACTTCCTTGAATAAATCTATAACAATCTATAAATCTACACGAGTATCAGGTCAAGAAATGAGAAGTTTTCCCAATTCCCTATTCTCTTCATTCTCTCCCCCCCCACACACAGTTGTATTATTTTTACTCATTTATTTTGATCAGAAGGGGTATTGTGGAGATAGTAGTAATTTCAATAGTTGAGATCATTTATTTTTATTTATTGTTATTCGTAAATATGTTATTAATTTGTTGTATTATTTCTCTCTTTCCATCTACTCATTCACGTATTTCCGCACACGCACACACATCATCATCATCATCATTTAGTTTCTATTCATCATCTGATGACTTAAACTTAATAGATGACCTAAATAAATCAGATGGACATGAAGTGAATAAACGAGAACAACAACAAAATCCATATATTATCTGTTTGTCGATTGTCTTCGCTTTGATGGACATTCTTTTATTGATCGGTTTGACTTTACTGATATTCTTTTTCAAGTGAGTTCAATGTTTTTTCCCAAAAAAAGATAATATTTTACAATCTATTGAGTCTGGTTTTTTGTATTTGCTTTCTTAGATGTTAGAAATTTCTGATAGACTTTAGATTGTCATGTTTTAAACGGTAATAATGTTTTTTAAAGATATGAAATTTATGTTAATACGTCCGACTTTCTCTCCCTCCCACCATCCACTATTCAAAAGTAACCTTCTATAAACAATCAAAACTGTCATTCTAGCCGGTCAACAAAATGCCTATTATCTGACTCATAAAAGTACTTAATTTGGTTTGGCAATATCAGTTTATGTCAACATGGTTGTCAGCTATGTTTATTTCAAATAGTGAAAGTTATACGATTTGTCGAGAGATATTCATTAGTGTAAGATTTTCAACGGAAGTAGAACTCCTTAGACAACTGAAAGCTTATGAGAAAGTGACTTTCTACCATTTACATAATACAAGACATTCATGGAAATCCAAATGATTTCTATATAAAATATATATGCAAAATGACTGATCACCCTTCAGCGATCAACAACTTCTCAAGCCACACAAAGGTTTGTTTCATAATAAATTGTTTATCCATAGGTCTAGACAGCCTGTTTGTAGTGGTTGTGAATCCTAAGTATTTGTTCGGAAGGCTTTTACACAGTATCTAGATGGTTAGTGAGTCATATTCATGAGTTATTGCGTAACACTTGTGAGAAACACCCTAGCTTTCATCGTTTGACAGCTGATCAGAAGAATACACTCCATCCTTTATTGATTTCCGGAACTTCAGCTTTGACTGTTATTAATTTTGTGTATGAAAATTACAAAAAGAAAATAATCTCCCAAGACGTTTTCGATATGCGACAACCTAGAAACTTCTAGGTCAGTCTAATCTTGCTTATTATCTCTGCTTAGTCGGTGATTTCGAGACATTAGCTTCACACATCATTGACGATGCAGATCTGGATGTGACTGTATCTAATGTTGATAGTGAAGACACGGCTGAAGTGAATGTGGTGATGCGAGGGAATAATAAAATCCCTGAGCCAAGTGAAGTATCTGATGATGAAAATGTTGATAATTATGTCTGATGCTATTAGTTCCAACCGCCAAGCGTCAGAAACGGTCATGGTAAATGGGTGAGATCTTTTATACGCAGCAAATTCAGTCATCTTGTTTATTCTGCAACAACCGATGAGGGTAACTTTTTATATATGAAGTGTTACGGTTATGATATGAAGTCATGTGACCTGTAAATGGATACCACACTTAATAATACTTCTCAGTGCAGATATCAACGAAGATTCATTGAGAACACAAAATGATCCTACTTATAGCCCTCTCAACAAACTAATTTAATACTTTCCGGTTTATGTTTAGCCACTCAATGTATTAACAGTAATTAGGTTACTCGACAGAAAGGATTATGTAATAACTATTTTACTAAGTGCGTATCACATATAGAATAAAAATAATCAAGTACGAATGCTGAGTAATAAGTATGAATTTCTGCAATAACGATGTTCATATCATGTACCATTTCATTTGTGATCAGTAATTTTCCTAGACAGATTGACACAGTTAAGATCAAGCAATTGATTAATATCAGTCTGTAAATACTGAAATTCTGTTAGCTATCTGTTTGACATGAATTTTGTTATGACTTATGACCCTGTCTAATATCAGCTGACAAGACCACCGATCAGAATAACGATTTTTATGACTTTGTACGTAAGCTAACTAATGACACACTACCAGTACTAAGTAGCCTCGAGTTAACTTAGAATCTTGTTGGTCCCCAATATAGTAGTTTTTCTACTTGCCCTGCCCGTTGCGCCTAGAATACAATAATCAGCATCTACTATATGAATATTATATATTCAAACATACATGGTTTATATACAAGCAGACCATACCTCATCACACTGTAAAATGCAGAATAAAAATTATACATGACTTAGTAAAAGATGGCTATGAGTTGTGTTGTCTAACTCATTGACTGAAAATATCAAAATATGTGATAATTATCTTGTGAAAACAATCTCAAAACAACAATGACGAATAACATTCAATTAACATTGAAGCACATTTAACGCACAGGCAGTAATTAGGTATTCAATTTAGATTTAGTTACCTAGATGAGCTCTACACTGATCTGAGTATTGTATGTTTCCAACACGAACCTTATTCACCTCACTGAGTTATCCAAATGTTCACTTATCAATTTTATTGCTGTTATCCACAGATGAAGTGATTTTAATTCACCAGTTGAAACCAAATACATGTGTATAAAAGAGACTCATTCATTCCCTTAATTTTCCATAGTTCTTATAATCCCTCTATTTTATTTTACAATTCATGTGTGCCAATTATTATCGCCATCGTAATATTCTTCTTCTTCTTCTTCTTCGTAAATCAGACAACCGGCGTTTACACTTTTTTCTATTGGTCAACATAGTCTCACCATCACCTAAATTATTACACAACGGCGAGACTCTAATTTATGGACGACCTTTGAACGAATCTTAAGTGACCTTGACAAATATTAGACAAGCAGCACACAGTCCGTATGGAGTAAAAATGTGTTACATAAAACCAAGGAAATAAAGTGGATACACTTCTTATACGTGGTTCAAAAACTTGTCAAGGTTAGAAAGAGGTTCAGAGGTCCTAAAATCATAATGCATGCAGTAGAGGAAATCATCCATACGGCTACAGAATAGTCGGCCTCTGGAGCCATGATGAATTCTCAAAAACTCTTTCAGCCTCGACCACATAGTTTCAATATTGTTTATGTGCACTCCAGTTGATGAGTGCACAAAATGCTACTTGTGGATAACAACACGATGCACATAACCGCTCAGTTATCACCATTTGTACGAAATTCCCTGTGAACCGATCGTACGTTAGCAGAAAGCAAGGAATTTGGTGCCGTAACCTTGAAATCTCTAACACGCTTCTGATTGGCTCGTCCATAAATTAGAGTCTCGCCCACACAACTTCTGTCAAATACTTGGGACCGTCACAGTTACTTAATTTTAATGATGCAATACTTCTAGTGTGTTTTTAATATTTAAAAACATGTTTATTAGTTTTAATTAATTTACTCAAAAAAGATGTGAAACCTTTTGATAATTTTGTTTATATGATCAAACTATACAACACCATATTTTGCATAGACATCAAAGATTTTTAACAATCCATGATACATTTATTTAATGACTCAAAAACTCTTTAGTTGATTATAGACTACGAATGATATGATCGAATACGATTGGACAGTTTAAGAAAATGACATAGTCGAATAGAACATTTACTTCAGAAAAATCTCTTAGTATTTAACTGTAGGTGAAGTACATGTCACTTATTACCTTTGTAAAAATGTTATGATTTCCACACATCCTTTCTTAAGTTAGTTGGTTTCTGGGCAAACTAATAACTATGATAATCATAATTGTATGTTTATTAAGAATGAATGTGCCAATTGTGTCAGATTTGTTTGCATGTACAAAGTATTCACTATTGAGATCTCATAATGTGCCATTTTAACATAATACGTTTCTTCAGTAAATAAACAGTTATAAATATCTTCTATTTTTTAAAATCTCATTCATACATCCTGTCATTCGGTTGACATTTAAGTTACATTTTAATTTATTCTTGACGTGATATACTAAAAATAATCACAGATAACTAAAAACACTTGATCTCTTGTCTACATGGTTGATATTAAGAATTACTACTTTTTAATTGAGGTATTTATTTCCTAGTATTATGCCTTCCAATCTTTATTTATTTAGTTATGATGATCATTATTAAAATCATTAACCACCCAGTGTTAGGTCACTACTGAAGACGTGGTATGGAGTTCCTAGGAAGTGTGCTTCCACGACACCGCATTTGGGAAACGATCCCAGGATTTTCGCTCTCGTGCGCGAACGCTTAACTTCTAGACCACTGAGCCGTCATTCAACGGTGTTAATGTCTAACCCCAATCAATCCACGACCATGTTCGATTGTTTTCGATAGGTAACTGCCTTACACCCTACACGATTGAACTCCACTGGTCACGGGTTCGATTTTCGTATGCGGGATCGTGGTTTCTCAATGATGACGAGTTCAATGCTTACAGGTTTTCAATAGTGGTCTAACATCGTTCGGTTCATGATTCTAAAGTAATTCAACATTTTCCACAACCGTATACTGAATATTATTATTATTCGAGAGTATAATAATACTGATTAATAATTCTATAAATCGTTAAAACTGTTTTGTCTTCAATTAGCAAAATCACACCAAGTCGGTTTAAGATTTAAATATTCTAGTCATATGACAAACATAACCTTCGATATTCAGTGGAAATATTTGTAAGAATTGTATCTGAAATAAACACAGAGACAGTGTATACTGGATGCTTGTCCAAAAACCTTCAAATGTTGCTTTTGTGTAGAGTAAGATTATGAAACGAGATGGACTAGTTAAACACTTTGAACATTTTAACAGTATCTATATCTCCAGTTGATTATATGTGACATTACAACACATATTATTCACTATCATTATGTAGGTTTATTTGATTAATTGCATTATATATACATTCAATTTGATAATAAGTAAAATAATTATGTCAACATTACGGAGGAAGAATGTATTTGTATGATATCAGAGAATGAATTTGAAGTAAATCCATCATTTTGCCTGACAATTTAATCTGTGCTTTTTCAAGGAATTACAATAAAACATCAACATTATCGAATATAAGTAAGTACACGGTTCTCTGGTCGACCATATACTAAATAGGTCATCCATCATCATTTAGAATATAGTTAACCAGAGAACCATTTACTCATCTTATTAGATAATGTTGATGTTTGATTATAATTTCTTGAAAAAGTATAGACCAGATTTCCAGGTAAAATGTTGAGTTTACTTCAAATTCATTCTTTCTCCTTAATGTTTCATAACAACTCGGCTCCCAAATACTATGAAACTATTCGGTCAGATTTAGACAAAAGTCCTTATAAATTATGTCAACATCCAATTTATTTACCATATTCCTAATTATATAAACAAAGATGGATAATGACTAGCAGTGGAATCCAGGATATGCGTTTCGTCCTATTTGGGACTCGAACCCAGTACCGTTCACTTCGAACGCCGTCACGTTATCAACTTAGCTACTGAGTTTGTGATTTAAGGCTATATCGAAGCAATCCGCACAGGATGCACATATGCCAATAAAAGACTAATCAATTGCAGCCCTAAACAACAATGGGAAGATACAAACTAACAACACCAAATGAATCCCTAACTATAGTTTATATATTTTACATGTCGAATTTTGTTAGCATTCCATATTGAATAATATTCAGTCTCACTATATACAAAATTAACTGTTGAACATATTTGAACAAGCGTTCATCATTGACTTGTTTTAAACCATATTGTTATGACTTTAAGTTGCAGTCGATTTTTACCCTGTGCTAATTGTTGTGTCCTTGACTGGAAAATTAGAGAGCAGCGTACTTATCGATCGACTACAGTGACACGTAAACACGAACGGACGGCCTAGAGTCTCGATCGGTCTCGCTTCCCTGTCTAGCCCAGTCACTTGCGTCCAGAACACAAGTCACAGCCTCAGAGATATGAATCACTATATTTCAAACATACTTTGTTTATATACCAATCAAGCATACCACATCGTACCATAAAATAAAAAACAACATTTTGTACAATATTCAACGAGTGAACAGATATCGACCAATAGGAAATGTCCATTTAAAGTCCAAGGACACCATTGGACTTAATATGATAATTATTGGTCTATTCCTCCGCATCCACAACACATATTAATTGTTGATAATTAACATGTTAAATACTAAAGAGTTAACCTAGTAAAATTCTGTCTTTTACTAAGTAAGACTTAAATACCATTAACTGTCTTCATTTATTAAGAATTTTCCCAATTAGTTGAACCGACTGAGACTACTGTTTATAAAACTATGATTCCAACCATCCAATGATCATTGGCCATTCATCGTGATAATTAACTAATCACATTTCAATAAAAAAGTGGTGAGCATTAGTTAAACACTCGCTACAATATTGCTCAGGATCGTATAGAGGAAAAATAAAATCGAACTAATCACAAGGGTATGTTTTTTTCAAAAAAATGAAAAGGGAAGAAATTTGTAAATTTTATTCACCATCACACCGTTCCTTATGAAACTCGGTCTGTACTCACTATATACACATATGACGTATACTTGCGATGTCGTTTATCCATGACCAATACTGGTTCACACATTACTGTTCTTGGAGCTTTTGTGTTATTAAAAAGTCTCTGCAGCTGTCCAGAAGTAAGCTGCTAACATGACCGTTTCCTTCACAAAGTATAATTGCCTCAATGTCCCTAATGACAACATGAAGTTCACCTAAGTAAACTCCTGTGTCTGTTTGCTTTTCTCTTCCGAATTCTGTATTCACTCAAATCCTGAACACCGAATCAGCTTTTCAACCTAGTTTGTCAGGATTAACTAAACAATTTTCTTCTTACCGATGTGGAAATCAGCGTTTCAGCCGAAATCAGTTAATAAAGATTGACTGAAGGGGAATGAAGTATAAATTACAGATAATCAATTCGAGTATAGGTAACATACAAACACAAGCACGCCTTAGGGACGCCCAGGTTTAACAGCAATCAATTGACAATGGTAAATATACATGAGTGACAAAAAGGTTGGAAGGGTGGGAATAATTGGTCTGTCTAGAAGTTAGAATAAGTTAAGAAGGTATTATAGCTAATTCAGACTGCTTATCCACTATCCTACCAGAGGTCGGACTCAAAGCCTCCAGTCCATGAGACGAGTGACTAACTGAGTTTCGACATTTCTAAATTCAGATGATTCACCAAAAGATTAGAGGAATGATTGCTGCACAATAGTTTACAATAATTTTTTCCACTCTTATCTGCCATAGTTTCAATCACTTCCTTTTCACCATTAAAAAACAAACAAGCGTTAGATATATTGACTGATATAATCGTGGAAGCATTGAGATGCTTGCCATGTGAAAGCATTAGGATTTGTACGACGCAACGGGAACCAAAAAGAAAATTAAAGCAAATGAAAGATAGAAATTCCATCTAAATCTCCAGCCAAAAGCATAACTTATTAATCAAAACATTCTATTTATGTATAGATTTTACTGACATTTGACGATTTATCAAAGTATGTCATACCTAACTCAAATAGTGGGAATAACAAAGTGGATTTTTCACTGAATTTATACAAAAAAGTTCTATACGTTAAACTAAACGAGTATCACGCTAAGTTAATACAAAAGTAGTCTAAACTAAACGTGATCTTTAGGCTTATTTATTTCTGTAAGCTATATCCTTAGAAACATTGGATCTTAAAATAGGAAAGCACTACATAAAGACGAAGACAAAAAAACTGATGGTAGATTAAGACTTCATTCACCTTTTTCTAAATGGAAACGTGACACCCTAGCATGATACTTCCATTCACATAAAAAATTCCCATCTAATAATTCATACTTTAAAATTTAAGTTGATTTACAATTTAGTGTAATTATTATTTAACTCTAGTTAAGAAGACGCCTGCACTACTCTTGAAATGGTTTATCTCAAAGGTTTCCTATCAAGAACGGGACATTCTACTGAAATTTTATTAGAAGATCCAAATTGATCCTCAGGGGGGAGAAATAATTCAGAATCATTTGGTTGAGTTCATACATAAGAATTATTTGATTTTGTGACAAAATTAGCTCACTGAAAGCATATATAAATTTAAGAATTCGAAATGAACCAGATTTCTATGTACAAATTTTCATATTATGTCTAATCTTAGTGCCCAGAGGGCTTATATAATTCCGGAACATTCATAAATATACTATCTAAAGCTTAATGAAAAATCGCCATGTGCTATTTTACTGTTTGATTCTTAAACAAAATGAATAAAATTAATTACATTTTTAGATTATAACTAACTATGGAATACATAGTACTGGTTTCGTTCTATTCAGGACTTATCAACCAATTTTATCGGCACCTGAGTCTCAATATTCATAATGACACTTAATGTTAGTAACAATATCATAACGAAAACTAACATGTTGCACATTGTGCTAAGGAGTTCATTCAATCATCAACTAATTATTGCAATAGGTATGGGAATCATAATTCAAGTTGTTGATATTTAGGGGTAAATTTTAGTCGGTTTCTGTCAGTATTTATTCATTTAAAATGGATACTTCTAAAAAAGTCATAAATATTCAATGATTTGGTTACTATCAAGCACTATGCTATTTTTCCGTTCATTTAGTAATTAAATATTATCAGAATGGGTTTTGTGGAGATTTTTTTTCGAAATTTCACTGGTTGAAATCATGAGTCAATAGAATTTAGACCACCATGGAAAACCTGGAAGCACTAGACGGCCGTTCCGTCCTGGTATGGGACTCCTCAGCAGTGCGCATCCACGATCCCGCCCCCCGAGAGATTCTGTGAGATAGTAACTCACTGAAAACAATGGTGTACGTTGGCGCAACTTCGTGGATCGGTTGAAATTAGACATTAACACTGTTGTATGCCGGCCAGCTCAGTGCTGAGAATTCTATATTGTACCAAAAATATAATATTGAATAAAGTTAATAATAATAATACTTGGTCAAGCGCCTGGCGCGAGACCGATTGGTCCTGGGTTCGGATCCCGCGGGGTGCGGGATCGTGGATGCACACTGCTGGGGGGTCTCATACTAGGACGGAACGGCCGTCCAGTACTTCCAGGTTTTCCATAGTGGTCTAGCTTTAATTGACTCATGATTTCAACCAGTTAAAAATTAAATATTGCCTGTTAGTATAATTTTCATTTGAGATATTATTGAGAACTCTAACTCTTTTTATATCCAATATATCATTTACGCTATATAATTATATTCATAACTGATAAATGGGAATAATTTCACTCTGCTTCAAATAATACATTTCACGAAAATTACACTCTAATTTACAGTATTCACACTACATTCATTGAATATTTAAAATATTGAATTAGGACTAATTAAAATTCAATCTTGAATGACAACAAAATATACACGAAAAAAAACCTTTTTCAATTGATTAAATCAATAAATAACTCGGCAACAAATTACATAATCACATGATAGAATCTTTTGAATGTCATCTATTAAAACAATAAATATAATACGGTGTTTTAATTGGTTTTTATTTATTGACTAATTTAATCAAGTAATAATACGTAAATGTCACTTTGAAAAAATGTGTCTTAACAACAACAACCACCACCACCACAGCAACAACAAAACCCCCTAATGGAACAAGTTAACCAATATACAGATTGAAATTGACCTTCAAGGATGTAAAATTAATCAATCAGTCAATAGTTTCTTTAAATTTATCATTTAGGGAAGAAATTTTATGGAATATGAAAATTTGTTGGTTTTTTTTCATTACAAAATACAAACTTAAGTAACATGTCGCTATTTTATCAACCAGGTCTGTTGTGAGATATCAACTCACTGAAGACAATGATGTACGGTGGCGCAATTTCGTGGATTGGTTAAAGTTAGATATTAACACCGTTGGATACCGGCTCAGCGGTCTAGTTGGTTAAGCGCCTGGAGCGAGACTGATAGGTCCTGGGTTCGAATCTCGCGGGAAGCGGGGTCGTGGGTGCGCACTGCTGAGGAGTTCCATACTAGGATGGGACGGCCGTCCAGTACTTTCAGGTTTTCCATAGTGGTCTAGCTTCAATTGACTCATGATTTCAACCGGTGAAATATTAAAAGATTCTTTATATTTCCTCTTTTGAAAAAAAAATAAACGACGTATCTTTGGAAATGTTATTGAATGTCAAATGGATAATGATTTTCAGAAAAAGTAGGTTAGCTGTTAGTAGGAGAAATGGGAACTTGTTTTAACTAAAAGTTCTTAAAGAAAATAAATAAAGTAATTTGTCAGCGTTTTTAAAAATAAAACTTGTCAAGAATTTTTTCGCGTAGTTTGTCTGATATCACACTGGGGACTAGGTCAATTCTATAGAGAAAATCAGCTGATTCATGTATAGAGGTTAAAAATGTGAGGTAATTAGGACGAAACTTTGGACTTAGAATTCGTGTTATTCAATGTTCATCAGCAAGACCTTGTGAGGCCCTTTGTTTTGTCGTCATTTAGATCGAACGATGTTGTTGAAAGGGCTTTCCACTTTAGTGGCCCGAGATCTGACTCCAAGGAGATCTTAATGATGATTGATGTTAAAACATATATATCGCCTATTCTCGTGTATAATCATGGACTTTAATCGCGTTAGTCAATAACGGATTTAGATAAGTCAACTAACGAGAATGGACTTGTGAATACATATATTTTGTATATAAAGCGAATGCGATAGAACAAAGCAAAACGACGCGCAGTGGAGATGGCGGGTAATCCAACTCCCCTTTAGTCAGGCGTTAATCAATATTTATAGCTACCAAAAGTAAGTTACAGATATGTGATGAGTAATGGGATAAGAAATATACACACACCTACGCGATCATATAAAAACAATCAAGATTGATAAGGGAATAATTAACAAGGTCAGAATGTGACTCAAGTAGGATGAATAGAATGGGCTGTCCGAAAGCTAGAATAAGGTATATGGGCTTAACGTAATAACCGACACTAAAACCTATTTAAAAAACTAATGGAACTTATTATCTCTATAATATTTAAACTTTTATTGACATCTCCATCAGAAGTTTAAAAACAGCAAGGAAAGTGCTGAAAGCTGAGTTAGGTTCTACTGATCGATATTCACCGTCTTTTGAATAGTTGTTTCTCATGACAGAACAATGCTCGTTTCCTGTTCTGTAGTCACGTACATACCTTAGTGTACTGGTCTCATGTGGGCTAGTTGTTTTTTTCACCTTTGTGTAGTCTCACCAAATCTTTTACTGTTTAAATTTCACGTCCTATTACTGTCTTTCCTCGTGATTTTTGCTGTGAAACTCTATTACTAGAGGCACTTATGTAAAGAATTAGAAAAAATAGGATTATCTGAAATAAAGCTACTTCTCCTTTCTCCAATATTCCTCCATTAAAAGCGTCCAACAAGAAGAAACACTTTATCAAAAAGTGCCAACTAGAATGAAGCCTAGTTTCAAACCAGGACCCTATAATTTGTTATCACGAAACAAAGAGCATCACGATGTTAAAGTACTTAGACAAAGGATCACACTGAAATTTGATAAACAGAATTCGATTAATGTGAAGAACATAGCAAATATAGCATTGCTTAGCACTCAATGATTAATTATTGTTGACCGATCACTTACTACTTAGTATATTACAAGACAAGGTTTTATTGAATACCATTCAATAAAAATTCTACATTTTATTTTATATTTTAAAGCTGTTCTGCTGATGGATGGTTGTACACAGACCCTAGAATTCGATCAATTTGTGTTACTTTGTAAGTTATAGATATTTGTTTTTTTGGCTAACTATTTAGGTATATTAATCTGCTTGTCTGCTGATTCTTAGTAGTTTTTCATTTCTCGTTATTGAAATTCAAGTTTGAAATTGATCAGTCTCCACTGATATATGTATACCTTAAAAGGATCACCTCGATTATAGCCTTTTATTATAAATTTTTATATCTTTGAATTGTTGTTAGCAGTGGAATTCAGCATGAGCATTTCGTTGCATTTGGAACTCATCATATGGATGTGTTAATGTTCACATAGAAATGTAAATTCAATAACTATCGCTCCAAACACTAATCCGTTATCCGTTAAGCTATTAAGTCTAAATAGCCACTAAGTATTTTATAGAATTCGAGTTTCTGTATGCATATCAACACTGGAATGCAGGTGAATCCATCTAACACGTCTCAACTAGGATATAATATGTATTTACCAGTTAGGTTCTTAAGTTTTAATTGAGGTCACGAACCGATTAATCTTAAACCACCACTGAAAACCTGGAGGCACTGGATGAACGTTTCGTCCTAGTGTCAGACTCCTCAGCAGTGCGCGTTCACAATGTCGGGGGTGAGGTAGTTACTCACCGAAGACAATGGAAGATGGCTGCGCAATATCATGGATTGACTGAAGTTTGACATTAACGCTGTTGGATAACAACTTGGTGGTTTAAAGGTTAAATGTTTGTGCGAGACCAGAGGCTTTGAGTCCGAATCCCCCACGCGGGGTCGTGGGTGCGCACCCTTGCGGAGTCCCTTACCAAGATGAGACGGCTGTCCGGTGCCTCTAGGTTTCAGTAGTGGTTTGGCACTGATCGATCTATGATCTGAATAAAACTCAACAATCTCTGCAACTCTATGTTGATAAATCCCTAAATCTTCCTTTTCATATTGTCCCATTTTATTTCATGAAACCGATGAGCCAATCACACAGGTTAAACGGTAATAAATTTCATTTTGTATTGATTATCAGAATTTTAAAACTGGGAAGAAAACTAATACTTTTTCTATTCAGATGGTACGATCGATAAATTAATTGGTATGATTCCTTACTCATAGTTCTAATGAATTGTTTGCTACTTTACTTCTACTGAGGTGCTTTGCTACTTTTCACAGGTGAATAAATTGATTTTGTAGTTGGTTTTCTTCATAGAACAATATCAGTTGGAAAGCTGTTGAAAACCAGGATTCATTAAATAGATCTTTCATTATCGTATGAAAAATTTGATTAGTGTAGATAGATGAACCAACTAGTAATCGAATTCATGACTTTTAGACTACTCCATTGGGGATATTAATTCAATGGTCTAAAAACCATACGTTTTCGCTAAGACTGGAAAATCATGGCTTCAATTACTGGTTAATTCATGTGTTTATGCTATTAAGAACTGGATAATTATCACATCCTGATATGTGACTCCTAAATAATATCACCGTCAATTCCAAGACCTTTAAGTCCTACCGAGAACGTATAACCATTAGAACCAGTGGGCCGGCGTTCAATGAAATAATTCCGACTCCAGTTATAAATTAACCAGTGTTCCTTGGAACTCAATGATGCTTCAAATGAGATCAATATGTAACAATTACTACCTACGACTTCACAAAAATCCTTGAGATAAGTTATATTTATTCAAAAAATCCATTTAAATGAAAGAATAATGAACTGGGAGCACTTCTTTTTTAGTTATTAGTTTTCTGTTCATTTCAGATGGGCTGATTGGATACCTTTGTATCAAAGAAAGTTTCAATGTCCTGATATACCACCCGGTTATGTAGATAGTATTATTAGTAGTAGCGGTGTTAGTAATCTCGGTAATATTGGTGAGTCAAATCTTAATCTGAAACCTCTATTGGAACGTATGAATATGCTTAGTAAACAACAACAAACTGCTGTATCATCATCATCGTCCTACCCTACATTAACCACACCTAATCCATTATCTCAACTATCACAATATCAATCAAAATGGAATATTTATGATGTAAAAAGAATTAATCCAGAATTTTGGGATGGTGATCTAGGATTAATGATTCCACCAAAATTAATTATTCCTTCTATGGAACAACAATTATATGGACCAAGAGATACTGTTAAACAATTATATGGTCGTAATTATCCAACTGATAAACAATTTATACAAGGAATTAAAAATGATCATCAATGGTTACAATTTCCACAATCACAAACTGATCTTTATCATCATATGACAATTAGTTCAATTGTTACCTGTTCAATAATTATACCGTTAATACTAGTAAGTTTTTATTTGTTTTTGCATAAATATGAAAGTTCGATTTGATAACGAATACTATAGACAACTAGATGGGGTAGCCATGGAGTCACCATTGGGCCCTCTACTGGCGGACATTTTCCTTGTAAAACTGGAAAACGGACTACTTAAAAACACAATTAACTATTTAACATCTTATTATCGCTATATAGATGATACAATTAAAAAACACCATCATTATTGATAATTTAGTGGCACAGTGAAGAACATATGTATATACTGGAGGTATGAATAGTTATCTATTAGGTCTTTTAGTTATTCACTTAATTGAAGTTTGATATTTTCCTTTTACTGAAACAGTCTATAAAAGAATCCAATTTTGTATTGAACCTTTTTTTATATTGTAGATTTGTTTCTCAGAAATCACTTTCTATTTCTTCAACTGTTGTCAAACGTGCCTAACAAAAACTAATTCAAAACTGTGGGGTACTATGAAATTTATTGGTCAAATTTATCGTCTATTCAGTAAGTCTACAAAATCTCACCTCTCTCACTCTTTCTCTCTCTATACACACATACATTAGGTATTTACCTAAATGAAGATGTGTATTTTTTATTGAAGTTTCTCTGTATCCACAAAACTCATGTTGCTTATATGAGTATTCAGTCAGTAGTCTAAGTTGAAGTGAATAGTGTAAACAAATTTGCTTGACATAAAGCCTAACAACAAATGGATATTGAAAGAAAAAGCAGAATAATTTGTTCACTGAAAGATGATGCACTTACATGCTACCTAAATGTTTAATAATAGAGTAAATATGATTAAAAGTAGTAGATCCTACATTTTGATCAACAATCTGTCTGGTTCAAGCTTTATCAAAGAAATATAACCAAACCTAGTTTGTTTAATTATGCACTGTATTTAATTAAATACATTTGTATTAAATTAGTGAAATTCATTTCAGATATCTTTCTTAATTGATCAATTATTCTAATATATTGACTTTGTGGATGATTATCAGCTTGATGTTATGGTCTTTATCACTGACCAGAATGAATTTATAGGTATCAATACCATGGCTGGGACTTTATAGTCTCAAATAAATTGAATATTAGGTAGAAAGTTAATAATAAAACTATTTTCTGTTTGATCCTAATGAGTTGAATAATTATCTTCCTGACATTTTGTGACTCCATGTAAGCCACTTCTTCAGAATACACAAAAAAATCGATTTCTATTTACCCTGAAGAAGTGGCTTACATAAAGTCACGAAACGTCAGAAAGACAATTTTTTTAGATTCATTGGGATAAAACAAAAACAAATATTTTTATTATTAACTGGTCAGAATTTTGTGAAAAATAAGAAATATTCAATATCAAAATACTCTTGTTCGAATATAGATTGAAAATGAGAGACATTTTTAAAGTCTGAAATGTTCAATAGTAACTAGTCCGACTATATAAGTTTAGCGTTTGTTGAAATCTGTAAAATACTATTAGTTTGTTTAAACGGACTGTCGCTTCTTAATGATCAGTCAAATAATGTATGCCATTTAGTCATAGATTTTTTCTTCAATTAAGTATAAATATGTAATTTATGTAAATTTCACTTATGAGAGAGAACAGATTTATTTTAATAGTTGAGTTCATGAGCTAGACCACCATGAAAAACCTGGCAGCACTGAACAGCTGTTTCGTCCTAGTATGGGACTTCTCAGCAGTGTGCATCCACAATCTCGCTCGCGGGATTCGGACCCAGAACCTTTGTCATCGCACGCGGGCTTTTAACTCCTAGAACATTGAGCCGGAATCCAACGGTGTTAATATCTAACTTCAACTAATTAAAGTTTTACACAATTATAAAATGATTTCATGTTTTCTTGTAAAAATCATTTCTCTTTTTTTTTTCTCTCTTAAAAAACACCAGTTACTTACATTTTTGGTCTTCTTACAACAATGCTTTTAGTCTGGTTAATTAAAGTTTCTGTCGGACGTCTTCGACCAGATTTCATTCAAATATGTCGTCCGTCTGAAAATGTTTGTCCTAAATGGTATAGAATAATACAAAAAACACGTCAATCTACAGATGAACGCAGTGCAATTGAATCAGATCCACAACTATTAGATTTAATTGTTGCACAATTAGCTAAACAAGGTAAATATTTAGTTACAGTAGCTACAACACCTTCTCCGGAATCATCAACTGGTCACTTATCAGATGGATTATTTACAAATGCAGATTGTATGGAGAATAATATTTTAAAACTTAAAGAGGCTAGGTGAGTGTATAAAATTCTTAGAAATGACATAAAATAAAGTAATAATTTTTTCAATGGCTAAGATCATGAATCAGTTGAAGCTAGACCACCATGGAAAACCTGGAAGCACTGGACGGCCGTTCCGTCCTATTGTGGGACTCCTCAGCAGTGCGCATCCGCGACCTCGCCCCTTGCAAGATTCAAACCCAGGACCTACTGGTTTCGCGCACGAGCACTTGACCACTAGACCACTGAGCCGGCATCCAGCGGTGTTAATGTCTAACTTCAACTAATTCACGAAATTGAACAACACATTCACCATTGTCACCAATGAGTTACTGTCTCACAACAGACCTGGTTGAACTCCACTGGTCAATACTTCTCACTAGAACTCCAGGAAAAACCTCTTGAAACCAGTTACTAGTGAGCATATGTTGATTAATATAAGATGGGTTTTGTGGATATTATAGTAATTTCAGTGGTTAAGATCATCGAATCTCGTAGGGAGCGAGGTCGTGGATGCGCACTGCTGAGGAGTTCCACAATAAGATGAAACGGCCGTCCAGTGCTTCCAGGTTTTCCATGGTGGTCTAGCTTCAAATGACTCATGATTTTAACCATTGAAATAACTATAATATCCACAAAACCCATCTGATATTAATTTTGTATTGAAATGATAGTGTGCAATAAAATATGGGACATTGATTTCATCCTATTAATATTGATATTTAAACTGTAATTTGAACTCAGTACCTGCTACTTTAAACACCCAACGTGTTATCCACAGGGCGACTGAGCTCAAATAGCCATTAACTTGATCAATCAATATGAAGATATCATAGTTAGAATGATTAATAGTTCCTTGTTGTTGAGATTCGAGTGAGATTGTAGTTCTTAGCAATAACCACAAAATAAATACAAACCTCTACAATTAATATTCATTAAACAGTGATAAATGAAGTTTTTTGTTTTGTTTTAAACATCTATGATGTACCAATATTTTATTTTGAATAATCTTAATGCTTTAATTTTATTATTCAATATTAAATGTAGAACGTCATTTCCTTCACTGGGAGCAGCTGTTTCGATGTATGCAGCAATTTTTGTGACAGTAAGTCAATCATTATGAATAACCAATTATGTGTATTGATGTGAGAATCAATCTTGTTGTGGTTGTTTAAGACTTAGAAATACTTGGCCCTCCTTAATAAATCAATATGTAAATGATAACATTTCATCACAGGTTAGTGTTGATAATATGAATTTGCGTAATGGATTATGTCATAAACAACGTAGAATCTGATACAGATATATGTAAATCGTCCGAAGCTGTAGCGTTGAATGAACATAGTGAATTAAAATTAAAAAGATAAGTATCAGAGCAGTAGAACTGTTGACAGTTATAGTTTTGGTGGAGTTTCGTTCCTGAAATTTGTGCTGATAGTGTTTTTCAGAAACAAAAAAGCTACATGATTAAACCATCCAACTCAGATAACGAAACTCTATCAAAATCATCCACTTGGGCTATAAATCGCCATCGTCTCAACAATTACAGTAGTAATGGTAGAAAGTATTAGATAGAAAAAAATAATAATTCGTAAACAAACAACGAGCTGATTGGATAAAATGTATGACATGATTTATAAAAAATCGAGATTCAGAGAAAGATAAAGAGTGAATGCATTTGCGTCTGTATAACCGATTTTGAGCTATCCCACCCAGTTACAAACTACTGATTATAACTACTGAATGGACCCCTACCTAAAACGGATTAGTCCAATAATCAGCGTCTTCATGTACTGATATCATGTTTTGGTTTACCAACCTCTAGCTTATTTCCAACTTGGTTTTACACTAAAAAACACTGTTCGTAAAGACAGAAAGTGTTTGGGCATATGTGTCATATATTTCAACCACCTCAGCCGTCAAAAGTCCATTACTTCATCAATTGTTTTTTTCATATTTGCCTAACGTTAACGCCAAATATCAGCGTTTCTCATTTACTAAACAACTACAGTTAATGAAGTTGTTTTATATAAAATTAAAAAATCCTACATCAATTCTCACATAATAGTTTAATGACGATTCTCACTCACTGGAAAAAAATTAATCCGGACAACAAAGTTCATTCTATCCCGCCACACTTTAGAGAATGGCAAACTTGTTGCTAAGTTGTTGGAAATAGATAGAAAGAAACCCTAGACCTATAATTTATAATATTTGGCATTGGTTATCAAGGCATAGCTGCAATCTTCGGGGAGATGATTTTCTATACGAGTTGAACTACTCAGTTTAATGGCTATGCTCCAATTATATTCAACCTGTTTTCACCAGTAATAATGAAGAAACTCACACGTTTTCATTGAAAAATAAAGATACATACTACTGTTTATGTAAACTTGATTTCTCATCCTGTCAAACGTTTGTGGTTGCTTCTTTTTGTGATAGAAAGCTTGACAGTGTTAACAAGTACAAATTAATCACTTAGATAACTGATAGTCTTTTTTTGCATTATTTGTTATTGTCTTCTCTAGGTCTATATTACAGCATTAATGAAAAATTTTCGAGATGCCTGTCTTTGCATTCCATTCTTATCATTGCTTGGTGTTAGTCTAATTGCTTTAATCCTTGGTGTCAATAGAGCGATTTACAGAAATAACTGGTTTGAAGATATTTTAGCCGGTTGGATTATCGGTATTTGTATAGCCATATACGTTGTAAGTAAGACTACTTGTTAATAATTCTCTGAACTTAAATAAACTGTAGGTAAAGGCTTGTGGAGATGCGAGATCAAGTTTCCTAGGTTCGATCCCCGCGTATGAGGTCTTGTATGAGTACTGCTGTCCATTGCCGTCCAATGCTTCCAGGTTTTCAATGATCATAGTTTTGAGGAATTTAAATAAACTACTTTACTACATTACAAGTAGTTAATATAAAAATGTTTTCTGATCATATCTATCCACGTGAAGTAGGAGTTGATAATATTATCCAGAATTACATCTAAACTACAGGAAAAACATCTTAAACGTCAACCTGACCTGAGAATCTCTCTCATAACTTAAAATATCAAAGGACATATACGTCACAATTGTTCATTTCTCAGAAGGAAAGTGAATTAACGATTAACTGTAGACTGGTACGTAATAACGAAATATTCTACCTTACTCTAACCACATTAATCTCTAAATCAAAACTGTCCAATCGAGAGAGATTAGAAGATGAAGAGAATAGACTGAGCTGTTAGATTTATGTTGCTAAGAGAAGTTTATCTAACAGAAAAATCACTTGTTGGATCAATATTGATATTCATTAGGTTTAAACGTTTGTGGAGATTGATTTTATGTAAAGATGATTGTTATCATGGATTGATATCGGTCGTCATTATCATTTGAAGATTACTGAAGACTAAAGGTTATTACTGTCCTAATATGAGACACCTCAGCAGTAGTGGGATTGGGTGTATTGTCTTTATATTACTGAATTTGAAAACAATTATCCATATTACCAACTTTCAATTGTCGATATAGAAATTGACTTACTACTACAAGCTGAGGTGACTCTTAACTCCAACTTCCAATATTGTTGCATTCGGAAAAGTAACCTTCACTACTTAAGATACGAAAGTGGTTTATATCTCTTATTTGCTCTTATAGAGTAAACAGAGATTATATAAATCTTAATGGTTGTTATTTGCATGGCTTACTCTGGTACTTTGACACTAACATCAATGTCATACTATTAGGATTAAAAGTAATAAATTGTTTACTTTGCCAAAGTTCTTCCCTTTTTTTCTTTTTACAAAGGACTATTCCTTAATTATACAATTCTGTTTTTTATGTTTCTATGTATTTTTAGTGTTTTAAAGTTTTATACAATCGTGACAAATTGAATGATTTAACTAATTATGATTTAAATCGTCGTTTGCATAGAATTCAAACTTTAATTCAAACTCATCATGATTATAAACAATCTGAGGTAAGATTAGTTTTATCCTTAGATATGTATTTCATAGTAAATTATTACATAAGAATAGGAATAGATGTCTATTAGTTACATGTAGAAATGTTCATATTTATTAGCAAACGCAATAAGTAAGCCTGATAGGTTTCTGTTATACCTTAGCGAAGATTAAATTACGAGTAACTCCTGAGACCTATTAAAGGAGTAATATTATCTATATATTCCTATGGTATGACTATTCAATAATTAGATTATGTATATTTATATTCCTCTTATTATAAGCTTTATTTTGACCTATAGATTATTATTGTACGATTTACTGTTCATAAGTTATACTCAGTTTATTAATTACTGTCTCCCACGTCCACAGCCACTTTCTGGCTTTATTGTGTATAAATGTTATTTCTCATTTTATGGAGCGTTGCGGTCTATTTGGTTGATACATGAACCCAGTATGTCTGAAATAACGGATTCGCATGGTGGAGACTGTTATTGGCATTCTGGACTCAGCTGGACGGGCTAGGTGAGCAACGGACCAATAGGACGCTAGGCTGATCAGACTGAACGAAATTCATTAGTTTAGTGCAGTACAAGAGCGAATAAGTCGTATTTTGATTGACGAATAAATTACGTGATAACTAGTGGGCCATAAAGACACAACAGTTTCACGATCATTAGCCAATGAAAGACTGAAAAAATTCATATCTTACATTCAATTATGTTTTAAATGGCTTGAACTATATTTTGATTAGGAGAGTTTTGTGCAATGGAAAATCAGAGGGCGGTAGGCAGCTATTCTGTTCTAGTATGAAACTCTTCAACAGTCCGCCTACATGACCATTCCAGCGATAGAGCTCTAAACCTTTAGTTCACTCAGAAAACCTATCATCTACAAAATTAGTCAAAGTTCGGTGTTTCATGATCTTTGAAAGTTGTCTCAGCTGAAATCATTCCATGATATTAACTATCTTTACGGTAAACTGTCTTCACAAATTTCTCAACTTATACAAGTTTCCTAAGTTCTATTTCCAGCTCTGGGTTTATGGATAATCACTGCTGAAGAGTCCCATACTACGACGAAATGGTCATTTAGTACTTTCAGGTTTTTTTTTCAATGGCTGTTTAACTTAAATCAGTTAGTGATTTCAATGAAACTATTCTACTTTCGTTGAAATTGAACAATCTATAGAAAACGTCCATTGTCTTTGAAATGAATTTGAACCCTTGTGATTTAATTAAATATTGCTATCATCATTGCTATTCATAACAATTTATTTTTCATTTCAGTTAAAAATGATGAAATATTTGTGATATTCATACAGGTATGTTTAGATTAATTAAAGGAAATTATATCTTATTACAAATATATATACAGTGTCTTATATCGTAGACTGAAAGTAGTTAAAGCAAATACTGATAGCCAGAATGTATTGGATTGTTTTTTTGGTCCCAATACAGAATTTATCAACAGTATACATACATTATTTGCCACAAGATTGATCCTAGGATCTTTAAGATGATTTATTCAACATAAAATGATTAACATTTCCCATTTTAATCAGTTAGTAATACAGAATGATATTGAATGTAGGGTTTATTATTTAAATGAATTAATAGAACTAACTGAGCACTTAAAAACTATACCACTGAACCGGCAACCATCGGTGTTAATGTCTAACTTTAACTATTCCGTGAAATCGAGCGACACATCCACCATTGTCTTCAGTGAGTTACTATCTGGCAACAGACCTGGTTGAACTCCACTGGTCACTACTTCTCACTAAGAACTCCAGGATATACCTCTTGAAGCCAGTCACTAGTGAATATATGTTGATCAATAGTTAATAATAGTGCTCGCGCGCGAAACCAGTAGGTCCTGGGTTCGAATCTCGCAGGAGGCGAGGTCGTGAATGCGCACTGCTGAGGAGCCCCACACTAAGAAAAAACGACCGTACAGCGCTTCCAGGTTTTCCATGGTGGTCTAGCTTCAACTGACTCATGATCTTAACCATTGAAATTACTATATAATATCCACAAAACCCATCTGATATATTGGAATTAGTCAGGTGAATAAATAATTTGTAATTTTTCTAGAAAAGTTGTTCAAAAATCAAGTGAATAGTCATGAAGGCCATTGGTTAGATAGATCCTTAATGTGCTTGTTGATGATCACCTTCACTAGGGAATTCTATACTATGGCGAATTAACTATCCACTGCTACCCGATTTTCAATTATTATCTAACATAGGTCGATTAACGGTTTACATATAACTCAACAATATCCACAACAACCCGTTTACTGATAACTAAAAGTAAGTTTGAAGAACTATCCAATTCGGTAGATCTATTGATTTACTGATTACATAAAATGTTCCCCACACTCTTCTAGTTTTTGAAGATATTATCGAGGAATCCTTATAAAATCTTAACATGCTTCATGTAACTAGGTGGTGTTGAGTTCACTAAAAATGGAATACTAAAGATTAAATGAGAATACGATTTTTTTCCGAACAACTGGGTTATGCTAAGGTACAGATAATTTAATATCATCTCATTCATTCACATATTATTTGAATCCATCCATTATTTGTAAGAGCTGACTGTAAGGTTGTTTTGTTACATGAAATAAAACCTTTTTAAAGGATCTCAATTCCATCAAAGTTAGTTTTGCGGCCTGCTTCTACTCAATACAGCACTATATTCATATTATATTTTCAGTAATTTTTTTTTTGGTTTTTTAAAGAATTCTCGAATAGGTTTCAAACAATTTTTTTTAGGCTTGGTCTGTTCCACATTCAAATATCACAATGTCTTTCATTCTCATTTACGGAATTAAGATTAGTGCATCCACCTTCAAAGACATAGTTTTGATGTTTATTTTTAAATATCACATCTTTGGTTTTCACAAATATTGAACTAAATGAGAAAGAGAAGTGATACAATTTCTTGTAAGAATTCTGATAAATAACAGAATTTGTAGACTGTATTCGTCACAAACTGTTCTCATTGTGGGATAACATTGAGATGAATAAAACCGATAAATCAAACTAATCTTCATTAAGCCTTTAGATTCAGGGCTCGGTCTCTGGAAAGACATTGAATGAGCATTACCTGAAAACTGAACTAGTTTCGATCAGACAGATTTCATATTTCTTGAACAGTCCAACTGCTATTCACCAGTATGTAACGCCTTCTTATTAAAGAATTTGAGTATTCTATCCCTAATCCACTAAAAAAACCCACATTATTTCTTCAGTTAACAATTGACAAATGTCATTCATAATATTTTAAAATCCTGGTTCAACAATAAACCGTTGACTACATATCCTAATACAAAAATGTGCATTTAATTTTGTCATAGATTAAATAAAAATGTGAGTGTCTATTTATATGTGAGCTGATATTGAGTACTAAATTATAGAATTTAATGGATGATAGTCAACATATTTTCGTCCATAGTATTGATTGAATCAATCTTCCAATTCATCAAATTGTACTGTTGCCTCCCTCATCCAAATCATCAAACTATATTTTCAAATCAGAAATGTTAAACTTTTAAAACAAACGACATAATTTGTGAGCCTTTAAATGTTCAGTCTTAACAACAGATTGTAAATCTCTTTATTTATTTATTTATAAATCCATTCGTGTCCAAAGTTTATATCTAGTAAGGTTATGTAACTTGTTAGTTAGTACACTTTATTAAGTAGGAGAACCCCACTAGGTCGAATAGGTATTTCTAAAAATTGCAAGCAGCTTTATAAGTAAGAGTGTAGTAAACGATATTCATTAAGGGGGATGAAAAAACCAGATGGTAAGTACTATATAGTAAAAGAAAAATTCGATGACATTATAGAAGACACCTAATTATAGTACATGCCTGGCGATTACATCGGTAAAGTGTCCAAACCAGTAAATATGTATCACACAAGATCAATACTTCCTACTAGAATAACCTTTCACAATCTTAAGGATGAAATTTAAATGACCAACACAGCGTTATATATCTAATACTTTTCATAGATGCCATTCAGTTTAGTACAAGTTTGACAATATCTCCTCTTAAATAAGAAAATGATGCTGATTTCAAAAGCTAAGTTTCCCGATGATTAACTGACTGACTGGCCGTGGTTCTAAAACAATATGTGAAACTCTTGTCTAGACAGACATCTATAACTATTATTATAAAGGGTTTGAATAATCCTGTTGTTGGTATTTTGGACTCAATTTTGTTGGCTTATATGCATCTGATGCAGTGTGCCTCAAAATAGCTATTTTGTAACAAGTTTTAGAGAATAGATGGATTATAACTAACAGGGAAATCCAGGACAGGTGTCTTGTTCGATTCAGGACTTTTCAGCTTTGTATACCCACATCCTGGTTTTGTTTTTCATACTGAGACAAGAAAGAGGAACCTTTCGCTACAAAGGCGTTATCAACCGAGCTATTAAGTCTAGATAATCACTAACTTGTTTAATAACTGTGATGCTGAAATCAGTAATTGGGTACAGGTGAATGTAGCTGATGAATCCTTAATGAGACCGAACACGTGTCCTATATTCCACTACTGACTATAACCAACCTATTTTATAGGAAAATATCTTTGATGTTTAATGATTAACCAAGCTTAAATTACCATTTGTCGTGGATGTGCACTGCTGAGGAGTCCCACAATGGGACGAAACGATCGTCCAGTGCTTCCAGGTTTTTCATGGTAGTCTAGCTTCAATTGACTCATGATCTCAACTATTAAAAGTTAACTCACTGATGACAATGGTGGATGTGTCGCTGAATTTCGTGTATTAGTTGATGTTAAACATTACCACGGTTTTATGTTGACTCAGTGGTGTAGAGTTTAAGCGTTCACGTGTGAGACTAATAGGTCCTGATTTGGAATCTCGTGGGTGGCGGGATCGTGGATGCGTACTGTTGAGGAGTCTCACATTTGGATGAAACGGCTGTCCAGTGTTCTAGCTTCAATTAACTCATGACCTCAACTAATAAAATTATTTGAAATATATTAATTTTCAATTTATTTTTCTCTTATTCTAAATTTTATTTAATATTTTAGTGTATAAACATAAATTATGAAAATCTAATCAAATCAATTCATCACTGTTGATTGATCTTCTTTAGAAAAGTATTCATAATCATAGATCATTTCCCATTCTTTTCCCTTACTATAATCATGTAACATCATTCTATTTTGATGCCAAATTAATATATGAAATCAAAATCTAATTTAACTCATAACATAACGAATATCAAAATTAATAAATAATGTCGTACACATACACACACATACGCACATACATACATACATACATACATACATACATACATACATACATACATACATACATACATACATACACCAGGTTCAAACGCGTATTTGTCAATTTTTCTCCGTTTTTTTTTCTTTAATGTTTCGTTTTGTTTTTCTACTTCTCTTTTTTTTTAAACTTTATCTCTAGGCAAGTAACATTAGTGATAACAACGAAAGAATTTTCAAAAGAAAAAAATTCTAATAATAAATAAAAATATTGAAAAGTTGAATTATATCACACTTTTTAAATGAGCCAAGTAACAATAATCAATAAATTATTATTACATAGTTTCTAAGCAAACTTTTAGGTTTTATTAATAACCAGTTTTTTTTTATTATAAAAAAAAGTATGTTCCTGTTGAGTTTTCCTTTCTTTGTTTCTTTTCCTTCTTTTTTTTGTTGTTGTTGTTGAAGAAAAAGCACTACATATTGCTATGGTTTTATTATTATTTTTTTCTTTAAATTAATGATGATTCAGTTGTTTGGAATCTTATCTAAAAATGAACAATTTTTTGTTTTGTTTTTCATTTAGGAATTATTTATATTGTTGATAATCATTTGAATGACTACTTTTACATTATGTTTAATGATGATATGGATAAATTGTGATTTTCAATTATAATAATAAAACAAAACAAAATAAACATTTATTATGAAAATATGTAAATGTGATTTTATATTATTTTAGTTTCATAGTAATGAGGTAATAATATTGATATAATGAGTTTAATTAGACTGATATATCTTGCGGATTGAACGCTATATTCGTTTCTTAAGCTATTCTGTAACCCTCAAGCTAGAATTATACAGCGACCTGAACACAGGAGAGAAGACGCAAAATATGCAAGAAATACTTTACTCCAAGGTTCATTTTTGTACAGAAAACACGGGTATTTATAGATGTTAACATTTATTAAATCAACATCATATTTTGGCCAATCCGCTAAAAGACATATTAAGCTATTAACCAATAGTAGCACGCCACGTGGACATTCTAGAAAGCTCAATCATGCCCTGATTGGCTAGGACTCTTCGGCTCCTTTAGGGTTTCTGGAGGCTCCGTTGCAGTTCTCAGAGAGCCCACTCAACATAGACATCAATCAAATGATAAGCGTTTGTTATTGTCTGAAATTCGATCATGAACAAGTTTAGTTGGAAATACACTCATTTATATATTGGTTTGTACATGCATTTTTGATTGGTGATGAGAATAAATAACATATATGATAAGTCATGTAGGTTGAACGCTATATACGATTCCTAAGCTATCCCGGTAACCCGCAGTCTAGAACTACACAGCGACTTGAACTCCACAGAGAAGACACAAGAATGAGAGAAAACACTTTGTTCCAAAGTTCATCTTTGTATAGAAAATCAAGGGTATTTATAGATGTTGGCGTCTGTTAAATCAACATCATATTTCAGCCAATCCATTAACGACATATTATGCTACCGACCAATGGTAGCACGCCACGCTGGAATTCTCGAACGTTCCATCACACTCTGATTGGCTAGAATTCTTCGGCTCCTTTTGGGCCTCTGGAGGCTCCGTTGAAGTTCTCCGGAAGCCGACCCAACAATATATGAAAAATAATCCATACAAGATTATCGTATATTATACAAAATAAAATGTCATACAGGGAAAACGAAACAAATACTATACTGAGTGATTATTGAATTGAATGAAACGGAATTAATGTTGAATAAAAATCATAATGAGTAAGTCAATCTAATTTTCACTTTTCATCCTGACATGATACTCACTCAATTACCTATTTGAACTTGTATATTGAAAGCTTCTGTATCAGTTTCAGAACCGGACATGAAGACGATAATGGACAATAGATATAAATACTAAGTGAATATTTCGCAAACTATTGAAATCAGCGATAAATTGTTCATTAAAAACCTCGAAAACGTGATACATCAAATATAGTGACTGTTACCGTAATCAATGAACAACAGTCTAATTATGTCGCTTTTAGTGGTGTAATCCACGATAATTTTAAAACAACAACGTGGACTAGTGAGCAATACAAGTGAACACTCAGGTAAAGTAAAAAAAGAGCTCTCACAGCGATATAATAATATATAATATAAATATAACTGGATCTGTTATAACTGTCCAAGTGTTAAAAATATTTTGGATTGCTTCATTGACCATCCGTTTTTCGTGTATCTGCTATACTACTCATTAATATTCAACAGCTTATGTTTTAATCAATCATTCTTGGAATTTGTAACGCATCGTTTCTGTGCTGCAATATACTGCTACTCCTAAAAATTTGGGTATACTCCCTATGTTTTTACCTATTATTCTATTGTAATAGTATCTCCTTCTCACTTTTTTCGTTTGTTTTCCATTTTGTGTATTATTTATTAAAACTTTTTAAATTCCAAACAACTCCCAAATTTTGAGTAATGAAGCCGTCCACTTCAGTTTTGGAATTTCTACTGGTTGCTTATGGTAGTAATTTACAGTATATGTTGTTACTCTGTCTTGATAAAATTGTTTAAAAGACTCATTTTCTTATTGATAATTCTTCCGACACATTTACAGTCCATGCACTACTCATGAGTCTTGGTCTGTGAACTGTTTTGTTCACGTTTTTTTCCTCTAGTAGTATCGTCTTCTAGAAAAAAAAACTGTCTTTAGATTTCCCCATTGCACAAGCTAGTGGCTATCTGAACTCAGTAGCTAAGTGAATGGTGTGATAGCGACTCATCAGCTGGATGTACCAAAGAGGTTGAAATGAGTTTCCTGGATTTCACTGCTAAACACTATCCATCTCTGTTTATAATGCTTGTGACTTAGTGGCAGTATCGAGACAATCCGAACAAGATGTACATATGTCAATAAGAAACCGATCAGTTACAGTCCTAAATATCAGTGGTAAAATCCAAACAACCAATACAAAAATGAATTAAAAGTTTATTTGATTTGCCTAAATACTCAGTTGATATCCAATCTGAATGATGAAATAATTAACTATACAAACACTTGTTTTATGACAGATTCAGGAAATCGATATCAAGTAATGATCATCTCTACAGGTGAATTCAGATCACTTCATTTACCATGTATATCACATAATCAGGATAGAAAATTTTATTGGATCAATTTGATAAGCTCTGCACAGATTGCGTTATGTTTTGGATGAAAATTTAATTAATGGTTCACATAATTTAATCTAGTACACCGGTTTCTAGGCTCTTATGAAATTACAACCGTTGAATTCAAAACTTACTCATAAACCTACATGACATTTATTTATGAGGCCAGTCAAAGAGTATTTATGCAGTCACCAGTATACATGGGTTTTGGAAACTTTCACAAAAGATACCAACACTAGTAATAGTTTAGAGTCTGGTTCAATCATGTTACGAACATAAATAAACCAACCTATGAATTTTATCAAGAATTTTCAAAATACCTTGGCTATGATAAGTGTAGGGTACTTTTCAGCTTCCCTTACGACAATTTGGTAATCAGAATAGGCTTTTGGATATACTACAATAACCAGCGGTGTTTTGGATAGCCAAGTACACATACTCTATATATTTTTGAGATCACAAGCCGATGTAAGTTAGACATCCATTGGAAAACTAGGCGCATCGGACAGCTATTTCTCCACAGTATGAGACTTTTCAGTAGTACCCATCTACGACTCCAACACCAAGGATGGAACCAAAACCCTCTGGTCTCATGGTGAGACCATACCATTTACAACACTGGTCTACATGTTTTCCATTGTCTTCAATGAGTACCTTCCTCACATTCGATACGACTGGACTCCATCCAGTCCAATCCATACGGGCGGTCTAGAGTCCTTATCGGTTCTGCTTCCCGCCTATCTCAGCCTGTTAAGTCCAGAACACCAATCTCAGCCTCTGCGATATGAATCATTTATTTCAAACACACTGGGTTTCTATACCAATCAAACAGACCACATCATACCATAAAATAGGAAATACACATTTGTATAAGATTTAACCAAAAGTGGCAGTGAATGCGGGAGGTACTAATTAATAGACTAGACATAATTCAAGAATGGTAAATCGTATAATAACAGTTCATAGGTTAAAATAAAGCTCATAATAATAAGAATATGAATATGTATAGTTTAGTTATTTAACAATTATACGATATTGATATTAGTCTATAAATTGGTCCCAAAAGTTACCATTCATTATTCTCATCGGGATATAACGGAATTAAAATAAAACCGTATATGAATCTTCTATCGTAGCCATCATAAACTACATACAGTATGAGCTTTGACATATATATATATTGTTATTTTTGTTACAAGACAATATCCATTGTGTAGTGAATTGAATTCATTTTAGTCTGTTCTTTTATATTGTTTAATATTTGTTCTATGGCAACTCGAACTGATGTATGTACGTACGAAGTTCTATGTTGCTACTGACTGACTTACTAATATTTGTCCATCTATCTATCTATCAGTTTGTTTCATTTTTCTTTTAATGTCCGATAATAAACAAATTGTGTTCACTGATATTGTTTATTTATTCACATTTTTTAGAGTTAAAGCGAAATTGTATAGGAATAACACACTTTTTTGTGATTATGTGTATTGTTACCGTGGTTACTTTTTACTTTTAATTCATTTCTTATCTTGAATATTTAAATGGAAGTTAATATGCTGATATTTGAAATTTTTTTTCAGTACTGATATTCAATAAAATAACAATGACCTATTTGATTAACACGGTCTAGCTTATACTCTATCCAATGAACATAGAGCAACTCTCCTACAATCAATTTGGATTATGGTTAATGTTGATTAAACACTTTATATTAACTTACTTAACAGACAATGTTATTTAAACTGTAACAATTCACAATTCGTATATATCTCTCTCTAGCTTAAGTGTTGATAGCTTAAATATCACTCAATGAATCATTCTCTTCCCCACGTATATATGTACTCGATTCCTACTAATAGTCTTTGCCTTATCTTATGTGCCCTTATTCGATTTGATTATAAATTCGCTTTTGCTTCAAACTCGCTAGATGTGCTCGTAGGTTTGTGATCCGTGCTATCTGCTCATAAACTGTAGTCACCGCTTCTTATTGCCTTCTGATTTTAAACACCATTGGGATTTATGTAACAACGGTTATCATGGAGATCGGTTAACGAAGCTAAGCCACTACAAACATGTGAAATGAATAACTGAAGCTGTTAACTATGATTATGACTGAAAAAAATAACGTCACATTGTAGTTAAATGTTAAATCATTTTGATTCAGTCTGACCTTGATGTTATACCTTTAATCAATTAACAATTGATGAAGGTTGTAATTTGTAACTAGATTCAATCAATACGAGAACTAAGATCACACAAATTTCATTTTATAAAATATGCAAAGGTTCGTTCATCATGGTGGATTATCTTCTTTTCTCACCATACACAACTCTCCGTGTGAATAGACGAGGAATCTGAAGCAGCCGATTTCTGAATAATTCAACCTTAGTTTTTGTACAACAGCTTTACACAATGTTGGTTCGAGTATTATTTTGAACAGAATAGTACTTTGATCCAAAGAAAAGAATTTTAATTCATATACTCATAAAACATCTTGGGTTGTTCTACCAGTCACTTACTTGGTACTGTTTTCTTCAGTATGTAGCACCGTTACCACATGCTCAACCTAATATATGTACTACTTGTATATTGAAAGGGATAACTCTTGAGTTTTTCATTCCTTGTTCACTTTTTGAGTTTATACTAAGTCAGTTGGTTGTTTAGTGATCTTTAGCTCAGCTTTCGAAATTCTCCCAGCAGATATCAGTTCATAATGGGAATCACTTTTCAAATATATTTAAAAAACTCCCCTAAACTATCTAATTAAGTATATTTGATACTAAACTATGTTTGTGCAAAATTTGTAGGTGATATCTATCATGAAATGATCTCAGCTGGAATACTAGGAATCATTGGATAATTTTTCCGTCATAGTATGTGACTATATAGTAGTTCACAAACGTGACCCCCATCAAGGTTCAAACTCACATTTGAGAAATCATATATGGCAAGCGCTTAGTCACTGAGTTATAGTCCAACAGTACAAACTTCGTATATCTATCATTCCACAAAATAATATAATAAACATTTGATAGAAATAATGGCGACTATTTTATTACCAACTTATCGGATCTACACGGTTATAACTACTCACTAAAACTTCAGGAAATTATCTGAAAGTAAATCAGTTTTGTGCTCATAATTATGATGTAAATTGTTTACTAGTGAATAAAGTGTAAGCATGTGGTGTGTATTACTTATATCCACACAAGCAGTATATAACGGTGGTCAGGCATAGAATGTATCTCAGTAGAAGGTTGATGAGGAATGAACGGGGACGTAGAGCAATCGGTATGAAAATGTATGAACAGTGAAATCTGAAACGATGGGCTGATGTTTGCAACAGGAACAGTCAAATTTGAGACGATGGATTGATATGTTGCAAATTAACGATTTACTATATGGCTCTCAGATTTTATTGAGATGCTCTGTAATTTTGTGCTTAAGTACATCCGTTTGTCCCCACTGGTGTTCCGTTCGCTACAAGTGAAGAATAGCTTTCTGTTCACTTATACTCAATTTGGTTTTCATATAAAACATTGTTCTATATAAATGTTCGTGTTTTTATGATCTATTGATCGAACAAAAATGTGAATGTACGAAATCACAGATTTGTGTCAGATATATATATAGATAATTTATTGTTTCATTCACCAAATCGCTTACTGTCCATCGGACCTTTGTATTCCAACCGTGCTTTATAATCGAATATTGTAAAACAGACAAACAAACAAACAAACGAGTACACTAAACAATTTTATTTATTCAATAAATTATGTGCTAAACTAGTGACTTTTAAGTGGTCAGTTTTTTTTGGTTTAACAAAAAGTATAGATATTTTGAATGAAATGACTCATTTTCATCGGCATAAAAGGAAATAGTAATTTTAATTGTTAAGATCATGAATTCATTGAAGCTAGACTGGAAGCATTGGACGGCCGTTTCGTCCTATTGTGTGACTCCTCAGCAGTGCGCCTCCACGTGGTGGTGGTGATGATCGAGCTTCAATTGACTCATGATCTCAACAATTAAAAGTAATTTGTCTATTGATAAGGTTGAATTGTGGCTATCAATGTTATTGAGAATGCATTTTGTATTAATGAAGACTCATCAGAATGACATATTAACTCATCTCTCAGTGTTGATATTCAAAATAATATCAAGCCAGTGTAGTAAGCTACTTTAGTAGACGCCTACATTCTGAATAATATCATTGTAATGATCAGACACTTATAATTGGCAGTCTTAGCTGATATCGTATAAAAAAGCAACGACATCGATCCCTTTGTAAAATATAAAAATTATACATTAAATAAAGCATTTGCATATAACCCTTCAATTGTCCTCCACATACTCATGATTAGTATACTGAACTAGGCAGTACTTGGCATAAATTGGTCAATAACCCAATGGATGTAAGCAATTTATAACATCCGTGGGTCAAACTGATCTAAATACTACTAGTACTGCCACTTCAACTACTACTACCACTAATAATAATAGTAATAATAATAATAGTAACAATAATCATAATAATAATGACAGTAACACTCGTACAAGTACTAGTATCACCTTTTTTGGTATTATGTTTATTACTTTAAGTCCTTGTTTTTTCACCTCATCATTTCCTTATCTATCTGAGTAGACACCAGATTTTTTATAACTAGTCTATCACAGATTTATGCTGTCCAGAACTTTTCCACATCGAATATAACAAAATTAACTCATTCTACTTAGTTCTCTAATACAAAACGCATTACACTAATAAGTGTTGGGGGCGACAGATCCCCAAACTCATATTTTGTAATTTTATCTTATCGATTAAATGTTTAAATATTTGAATGACTGTCGATTGATGAACTTATTGATTAATGTTTAAAAACACTTTACTATGACAATATCGATTGTAAATATTTATATAAATACGCTTGACTTGTGTATCTGATTGACGTGACCTGGCCTGGTATCTGCTGGTTGCCTGTAGAATACATTTTTTACGCTTTACCAAGACTTCTTGATCGCGTTAGCTGAGTCGGGGACAACGGACCAGTATAGTCTATCGAGATTCTGAATCCCTTGATCCGATCGATAAATCACTGCCCTCTAATCGGCGGCCATCTGAGCTATAACTATAAGACACAGTTATCTTTGACCTCTTGGTCAGTTGGCATCCTATATTTCATTCACTTTAACTCAGTAACATCATAAGTCCATCAATCAGATTTCTATCTAAATTACAAACTTTCAAATTTGTAACTGTAACGTCATAGCAAAAAAGTTGATTATAGTTTCATATTTAAATTAGTCACTTGTTAAAACAAAGAAAAATCAATTTCAAATATTTATTGATCAATGAATGTATTTTAAACAAACTTAATAAAAACAGAAAAAAACTAGGGGTCAAATCGTTGCTATGTCAATGGAAATGTTTGTGTAAAACTTGATTATTACTTAAACTACTACAAATAAGTAAATAGTCTTTACGTAAAACTGAACAAAAAGTCCTTACAAAAGCATGTTACCTTTTTTTAAACAAACCAATTCAGTGCTCTAAAGGTTAAATGTTCACGTATGAGACTGAAGATCGTGGTTTTTGAATTCCAAGTGGAGGATCGTGAATGTACACTGCTAAGGAGTCCTGTACTAGGACGAAACGGTTATTCAGTGCTTCCAGGTTTTCAATATTGGTCTAACATCGATCATTTCATAATCTCAATCAAAATCGTAATAATCTTTACAACCTTACACTGATATTTCATATACCTGGACAATGTTTCAATACGATTTTTTTAACTCTTCCGAAATACACACATATAATTTATTAGTGAATAAAACATCAAATAAACTTTGATAGAAACAAACACATACAAGTTTAATATCTTTGTTCTTTTTTCTTTAGAAAAAGGTTTCAATGTGACACATTGCTTTGTTTTTAAATTTCATTCAATGTGATCTGTTTGTTTAAACGATGTATCTAGTTGTATATATATATTACTTTAGTAGTGTTGTTTAATTTATTCACATGAATATCTTGTCTTACCGACGGTGAACAATCAATACAGACAAATGTGAGAACAATTGAACTATATGATATATAGGTATTTGTATAATCTATGCAAAATATCTTGCATAAATTGTTTTGATATGGTGTTAAACTAAATCATGGAAGTATGAATTTTCTTGTGTCGTCATAGTTTCTAAATGTTGAATAGGACTGATTGTTACAGTGAATGGATTTCAGGAAATGTTACGATTTATGATGTGGGTACTTTATCCGAGTATCGATTAAAATACAATTTGAGTAATCTAATGGGTTAGTTCTCATTTGATAACCATTAAAAAGAAGATTAAGTGAATGTTTAACAAAAATATCATAGGTAGACAAACTTGAGGGATTTTTAAAATGAGCTCATGATTTATAATTCTACTCATTACTTACTTACTTATGCTTGTTACTCCTAATGGAGCATAGGCCGCCAACCAGCATTCCCAAACCCACTCTATCCTGAATCTTTCTTTCTAGTTCTATCCAGTTCTTGTTCATTCTTCTTAGGTCTGTCTCCATTTCTCGGCGTTATGTGTTCTTTGGTCTACTTCTTCTCCTCTGGCCTTGAGGATTCCATGTGAGGGATTTCCTTGTGATGCAGTTAGGTGCTTTCCTCAATATGTGTTCTATCCACTTCTACTCATTAGCCAATCAGTAAATAATTTGTATAAACTGATAGTATTTTACAACAGAAATGATCGCATATAATAAATAGTTGACAGTTTTGAAATGTTTATTGGTTTTCCAAGGCTTCTTATTACGTTTCAAATCATAATAGACCGGTATATATAACCTTACTAGTTTGATTGCGAATTTATCCATGATAACGTTTCTTTCTAAAATCTTTTTCATATCTATCACATAGTTTTCTAAGAAATTCATCATTGCCTATAAAATCCTTATTATTTAATAAATTCATTAGAGTTACAGAGATGAAATTATAGATAGTGTATCTTTGTTAACATTTCGGTCATATGAATAAATTAAACTTTCATCTATTTTAACATTCTTATTTCATCAGCTTGCCTTATTGTTTATTGAAATATTGATAGATTGGTTTCTGTTATATCCTAGTGAAGATTAAATTACAGATAACTTTTGAGAGCTATTAATCGACTAATATTATACATATATTCTTATTGTATACTTACTTGTAGGGACTGCTTCCGAGAACTACGACGGAGCCTCCAGAGGCTCTAGAAGAGCCGGAGTTTCATGCAATCAGGACGCACTGGAACACTCCAGAATATCAACGTGGCATGCTACTATTAGTCAATAGCATAACATGTCTCTTTGTAGATTGGTTGAATTATGATGTTGATTTAAAAAACGCTAATATCAATAAATACCCATGATTTCTGTTCATTTTTATTCTTGCCCAACAAGCACTTTCTTCAGTCTTCTCATTTGCTACTTGGGAGAGTTCTAGCGTTCGAGTGCTCAAGTTATACGCGGTATATTAAGAATCTAAGCTCTAGATATAACATGTATATTTATATTTCTCTAATTATAAGCTTTCTTCTGACTCATAGACTATTATTATACGATTTACTATTCTTAAGTCATATCCAGTTTATCAATTACAGTCTCACACAACCTCAGCCACTTTTTTGGCTTGATCTTGTACAATTGTTGTTTTTTATTTATAGTATGTTGTCTGGTTGACTTGTATATAAACCCAATATGTTTGAAATATATTATTCATGCAGTGGAAGCTGTTATTAGTGTTCTGGACTCAACAGATAGGACTAGGAAGGAAAAAGATCAATCAAAACACTAAGCTGCTCATTACCAGTCAATACGTCATTGTTGTGGCACAGTGTTAAGATTGTACAAGTGATATTCCGGTTGGCTACCTTATCACCTGATATATTAACCGACTACAAGTCATAACACTTTATTTACCAATTTACTACAAAAAAAAGAATGCCAAGTGAGACAAGAAACACTGATTGACTCATTTGCTATGTAAAAGTTACTTGTTTTAGAACACTGAACACTAGATATGCTTAACCTTGTCACCTTTTTTTATCCTGTACTGACAAGAAGATATTTTCTTAACCATTTTAAACATTCTGAGCATGACACAAAAAGTTATTCCTCATGCAAATTCTATGTAGTTAGAGATAAAAGTCATTCGTTTCTGTATTTCAAGCAAGAACTCAAAAGCGACTTTTTTTCAATTCTAATTATATCATCACCATACTATATTTTTATCGATTGTCTATGAAGAAAATATGTAACTGATGTTATCAGATTATAAGTTAATTATCAGTAAAGAAAGAGTATGGTGATTATAAAATGTTATCAAGATCAAGAAATGATCTAAGTTAGATATCCTTTAAAAATTACGAAAAGATGGACAGCTTTTAGTGGCCTGTGATCTGACTCCCATAATATCGTATGAATAATTGTTATTGAAGTACACATGTCGTCAATCCTTGTATATAATCATCAACTTAATCCGCGTTAGTGAATAACGGAATTAAATAAGTCAAATACGAGAATAGATTTCGGAATGCGTATATTTTGTACACTCACTGATCTGGACAGGAAATCAGAGGGATGAAGCGAATAGAAGAGAACGAAGTGAAATGACGTGCAGTGGAGAAGGAGTGTGAGCCAACTCCATTTAACCAAGCGTTAATCAATAATTATAGTCACGCAAAAATAAGCTACAGACATATAGTGAATAAGATAAGAAGTGTGCAAATATAGAAAAGTCAAGGTTGATAAGTGAATAATTAACAACGTCAACACGTAACTCAAAAATAATGAATAAACTGACCTGTCCAGAAGCTAGAATAAGGTATATGGGCTTAACATAATAACCGACACTACAAGCTTCTTCGTCCTAGTATGAGGATTCTCAACAGCGTGTATCCACTAACCCATCAACAATCGAACCCATGATCTTAGGTCGTACGTGCCATTGAACCTGAATCCAACTGTCAACATTTCTATCACCAGTCAATTCATTCTATCGTTCACTTTTTACGCCTCTCGAAATTAGTCACTATAACAAACAATACGAATACATCGAATTGATGTATAATAATTAATCGATCAGACATTATTCTCATTCAATGAGTCATATCGACTAGAAAAATAGTAATTCGTGCTGTTTTAAAGTGCGTTTTTTTTTCTTTGGAAAAAATCAAACTAATTCAGCCACAAGCTGTTAAGTCTGAAAAAAGGCATCATTAAGATGGATGGTTAAAATGTAAAAAAAACCCACTTAGAATTCGCTATCATCACACTTGAGACGAGTAATTCTAATAAACCCAGTATAGTTTTAAATAGTTAACATGTTGCTATGTCTGATTTACTTCAACTCAAATTTGAATTGTATTATCATCTTTGATATTTTATAGTAGATCTTAGATGTGGACATATTTTAATTTTATTGAAATCATGGGCCGATCAATATTAGACCATCATTGTGTGACGACGGACCACCAGTGAACTCGAGGAAGCTGTAAGAGGCTCAGAAGGAGCCGAAGACGTTTCATCCAATCACCTTTTGGAAGAATATTCTAGAATTCCAACGTGTAGCTTCCCGATTGTATAATGCTAATAACCCCCTGTATGCGGATTGGAGGACTGTAATGATGATTTCGTTCTCACTAAAAACTATACCCATGTGTATATAATGGGATGTGTAGACCTCAGTATACATATACATGTAAAGCATAGCTGTGACAATACCACGTTCTATTCTGGTATATTCATAACAGGAACAAACGTTTCCGGGTTGTTATAGTTTCCGAATGTAATAAAAACGTGTAGACTGTTAAAGTGTCCATCCGCACTACAGAAATCGAATTCCCTACTTACATACGAAAAATAACAAAGTAAACCGTTAGCGTATCCATTTCACTTACTTTCCCCAGTGTTAAAGTCTCGCATTCTTTGGAAAATCTATTTTCTTTTCCTGAATACTCTACTTACTTCTCCTGCTTAATTGTGTAGAATTCACTGACTAACTAATAAGTCTAAATGACTCAATACTAAGCGAAATATATTTTGTTGTAAGTTATTAGATAAAGTGAAATAATAGAAAGCATAAGATTTAGGTGGCAAGACTATAATTTAAGGATGAACCAATCAGATTTTGGATAACAGGTCTTGGATTTTGGCACGAAATTCATTTATCCATTTGGTTACAGAATGTTTTAACATTTTAGTTTATTTAAGTTTGTGATGAAAACTAAATCTAATTCCTAAACCTAACTACCAACTGTAAATCATAATCCTTATTCTTCACATAAGTTTATAACTCTCATCTAGCCCTAGTAAGTATGTGAACACTATCAAGTCCATTTTAGAGTCCCTCAAAGGTCGTCCATATATTCTAATCTCACCAATTTAAGTTTCATGCTTGTTAGAACCTGTCAGTAAGGTATACTTGTAATATTGCATGCATTAATATTCAAGATGAAATATGGATTGAATTTTTCCTCACCAATTAACTTTAACTGTTTGACAAATTATGTAATTTTAAATTACTTTTTAGGCAATAAATAAATATCAGAATGGGTTTTGTGGAGATTTTAGAAATTTCACTGATTGAAATCATGAAATCATGAACTCACTGAAGACAATGGTATACAGTGGCGCAACTTCGTGGATTGGTTGTAGTTAGACATTAACACCACTGGATACCGGCTCAGTGGTCTAGTTGGTTAACCACCTGGTGCGAGACTGATAGGTCCTGGGTTCGAATCTCGCGGGAGGCCGGATCGTGGATGCGCACTGCTGAGGCGTCCCTTACTAGAGCGAAACGGCCGACCAATACTTCCAGGTTTTCCATGGTAGTCTAGCTTCAATTGACTCATGATTTCAACAAGTGAAATAAACAAATAATCAAATATGGAAAATAAACATCACAAGAAAATCAATTAAATTTGTTGCTCGAGTTCATTTTTCTACATTTTAAAAAAGAAAAACATTTTCATATAACAAAGTCTCAAATTTTGTAAATGGGTGAATTGAGTTAGAATCCCATAATGAGTACAGTACTTGAATCAAACAAGGTCTTCCATCAACTATATGTTATCATCTAAACATTGAAAGAAAAAATCAATGCTTTCTATTTATCATCGAACTAGATAAAATCAATAATTAATAACCGATTATATCAGAAAGTAACTGTCATATCATGGAAACATTTCAAACATTGATACATTCTTAGTATACAAGTTAGTTCTACGCATTTGATTGTATCATTTGTTCATTCTTGTTACATAAATATTTTGTTTCATTATTATGGATTCTTGAATTTACTCCAAAATAAAATGTAATAATAATGGAGAGTGATTACTTTAGTTATGCTGGTGTTATATTGAGTTTTTGGAATTATACAGTGTAACTATGAAAACTTTCATTATCATTCTAAAATAATATCAATAATTCATTTTGTATTGTATATTTGATTCTTTCCATTCATGTTTAAGACTGCAATTGATCATTCTCTTATTGGCATATATGCATCCTGTTCGGATTGACTTGATATTGCTTTAAGTCACAAGCATTATAAACAGAGATGGATGGTGGTTAACAGTGGAATCTAGGATATCAGCTGAATGTACCTGGATTCAAGAGTTGATGTTTATTCCAGGAATCAAACCAGGTGATGAATCCCAAATAGGACGAAACAAGTGTTTTGGATTCCACTACTAGCTACCATCCATCTTTATTTACAATATCATTAACGTTTAATTCAAGCAGAATGAAATTATTCTAAATAATTCCACAATTAATTAATTAGTTTATTCTGATGATCTTGCTTTCACATACAGTTACATATCCGCTAACTTGTTGAATCGATCTCAAATCATATCATCAGTTGATCATTTCTCTATATTGATTAATATGTCGCATGATACGTGTGTCATGCTTGAATAAATTTTTGAATATTCATAGAATTTCCTTGATTCATGCGTTTTTCCCAATCATCTATAGTTCTCTGGGTTCATGTAAATAAATATCACTTAGCGGCCATCCATGTTATAATGTCAAGGAAGTTTATGTGTTATCAAGATAGTTTAATCTCATCAACAGTTGGGTTAAAGTACGGAAAGACTAAGTAACTGAATGAAATGCTGAGGGGTGTGACACATAATCATCAAACAAGGTAGAAAAGTCATATATTAGTATAAAATGGTTGTTCGACACTTCTTGAATTTCAATGATTTTCTTGTCAAAGTCACTCCATGTTGTTAACAATAGTTCGATCTTTTACACCTCAAAAATCCATATCACAATGAACAAGATAACATTTTGGAAATACGCACAATCTCTTAAACATCAAGTCTTTGAAGACAATCAACACAAGATGCTACTTTACATTTCATGCTAATCGGTTCTAGTCAGCAAAGTACACTTACAATCCTTGGATTACTAATGTTACTTAGTGGATTCGAACCCTGACCACCCAATTTCATGATGTAAGACTTTACCTAATACAGAAGGTCATTCGTTGTCTGAACAGCTTTATAACAACGTGTTAGACTGTGGAATTAAACAACCTGTGTTCGGAACTATTAAGAAGCATCAGTTTTATTAAGATTTCATGTATACCTTACTGACAAGTGTCTAGTAACACGAATTTTAAGTTCAAAATATCCTTCTGAAAATCTCCAACCATTTAACATCAAAATACAGTACACGCGATATCGATTCATTTATATTAGTGGTCATTATTATAATCTGATCGATAGAATTTGATCAGAGCTAAAGTCTAGACAGACAATGACACTGGTCACTACTCAGTATTCAATAACTCACTTATTTCAATACTTTCCTTTTTTTGAAAAACAAGAAAAAAAAACTATTCACAATTCAATAATAAAATGTGTCACACAATGTCTAGTTCATGTTACCAAGTAATGTTAACTAAATAATGAACTAGTACATTTTAATCAGAAAAATTTTACAAAACTATTCATGTATAACTGATTGAAATTATGAGTCAATTGAAGCTAGACTACCATGGAAAACCTGGGAGCACTGAACGGCCGTTTCGTCCTAGTATGGGACGCCTCAGCAACACACATCCACGATCCCGCACCGCGCGAGATCCGAACCCAGGACCTATCAGTCTCGCTCCAGGCGCTTAACCAACTAGACCACTGAGCCGGTATCCAACGGTGTTAATATCTAACTTCAATTAATCCACGAAGTTGCACCACCGTATACCATTGTCTTCGGTGAGCTGATATCTCACAACAGACCTGGTTGAACTCCAATGGTAACGACTTCTCACTAGAACTCCAGGAGTATCTCTTGACGTCAGTCACTAGTGAGCAGATGAGTCCCATACTAGGATGAAACGGCCGTCCAGTGCTTCCAGGTTTTCCAGGTTGGTTTAGCTTCAATTAACACATGATTTCAATCAGTGAAATTTCTAAAATCTCCACAAACACCTTTTGATAATATTCATGTATAAGATAAACAAAATTATTAATGGAGTGGGTAAAACGTAAAAATAGTCAATGATGTTAATAATACTAGCTATTGAGACATAATTAGCGCGAAACAAAAGAGTACGACCAATCTATACATTGTTTTGTCTATTAAAACATATGACATGATACACGAAAGTTCAGCATGATTTCTAGTTTTTGATCTTGTTATAGAAACAAAAAACAACCTCATTCAAATTAGATTATTTTAATGAGATTAATATACTTTCAAAGTTAGACTTGTATAAAATTTAAACAAATTAATGAATACATACTTTTCAATGTGTTATATCTTGTACCCTATTAATAATATGACGTAATGATATTACCAATTAGAGAACAGTGATTTATCGATCGAACCAGTGATACGTAAATTCATACGAGCAGTCCAGAGTCATTATCGGTGCTACTTCCTGCCTTGCCCTCTCTGCCTGTTAAGTTCAGAACACCAATCTCAGCCTCTGAGATATCAACCCATGTATTTCAAACATACTGGGTTTACATTGCAAACCAAACAGACCACATTGCACCACAAAATGGAAAACAACATTTGTACAAGATTTAGCCAAAAGTAGCTGCGGATGTGGGAGACACTAATTAATAGACTAGGTATAACTCAAGAACAGTAAATCGTATAATAATAGTCTATGGGTCAAAATAAAGCTTTTAATAAGAGGAACAATAATATGCATAGTGTAGCTACATACTAATTGTACAATGAAAATACATGTATTGTATTGATCCATAAATAGTTCTCAAAAGTTACCATTCATAATTGTCGTCGGGATATAGCACAATGTTGTTTATGAATAGTTCCCTAAGAATTTTATGTTGTGTGTTAGTCATTAATCTTGAAGTAATTATATTTTGTGTTATAACGGAATAAATATAAAGAAAATGGTAACTTTTTTGAATTATCTTATGGAAGGATTATCAATTGAGATCATGAACCGATAAATGCTGGACTACTAGTGAAAACCTAGAAATACTGGACGGCTGTTTCGTCTCAGTTTGAAACTCATCACTAATGTGCATCTACGATACTGCACACCAAACCGAACATACGCCCAGCTTCTAGACCATTGAAATGTCATCCAACGGTGTTGATGTTGATTTTCAATCAATCGACGACATTGCGTATCGTTATACACTCGTCACTGGGTTATCAATCTTACAGGAATAGTATAAATTAATCCATAATCGAACTACCTCTTCTATTATTATGATCTGATTACAAGGACCCTAATACTTTTCAGGAATCTGCTTTTTGGTGATAAACACTTTGATACAGCAAAATTTTATGAACTATACAATAACTGGGTTAAACGAAAGTACAAAAATGAACATGTAGCACCTTTGAATTGAACTTGATAAAGTTTAGCCAAATTATAGGCAACAATAGTTTTGAAAATGATTGACCTTTCATTAAAAAAAGGAACATTTTTATACAATTCACGAGGTTTAGAAAGTTTATGATTTACATAAAAAGAATACTGCCGTATATATATAAACAATAATCTTCTGTCTACATTATTCTTTACATAGAGGAGGATAGATTTTGAGTCATGGTCACAAAACCTAAACTTTGGTTGAACGGACTAATCGTAACTTTACCTAACTTTATCAGCTGACCATGATCATAAAAAATGGTATTGAAAATTAATTCCTTTTCTTAACAATACATTTTTATTGAGTTTTCGCCTAAATGATCAAACATATGATCAATAATCAGCATAGTCATATGAACTGTGATCTTGAGACCTCATCGTGCAATCCCATTGGCTCGTCCTCTCACCTGTCAAAAAGCAGTCCTATAACCTAATTAAAAAAATCAGTTATATTTATTGATTATAACAAGTGGTGAATTGTGTTTGCATAACGATTTATTGATTTTTGTGTGGTCAAAAAAGGTTTTTTTTGAATAATTCAAACTAGAAGTCAATCGATATCAAGAAAATTGAAATGAAATAACGAATCAGTTTAGTTTTTGTTTTACATCAATCTTAATCTATCTGTGTTTTTCTTATTTCCCTAATGTTTCCATTCCCAAAATGAAATATAGATAAGTCAGTGTGAAACTGGATTAAACATGTCCTGAATAAGCAAAGATGGATAGTGGTAAGCAATGGGATCCAGGATTCGAGTTTCATCCTAGTTCGGACTTGTCAGATGGGTGTACCTGCATCTCAGAGTTGATGTTCACTCTGAGACTCGAACCCAGTACCGTTCGCTTCAAACGCCATCTCGTTATCCACTTAGCTACTGAGTGCTGATAGCCATTCGCTTGTGTTATGGAGTGAAGTTTAAATTCACTTGGTATTGTTTAATTGAATCTTTCCATTGGTGTTTAGGATTGCAATTGATCAGTCTGTTATTAGCATATGTGCGTAGTATGAGTATTGCTTCAATATATTTCCACTATCCATCTTTGCTTATAATGTTTGTGAATTAAGGCAATATTGAGGCCATACGCATAGTATGCACATATGCCAAACGAGATTGATCATTTGTAATCCTAAACATCAATGGAAAGATTCAGTTAAACGATACCAAATGTCGTGAATAATTAGCGATATTAATCAATAAGAGAAATTCAGTTAATTTTCGTGACTTATCAACAAATAACTGTGTCATATTAGTTAGTTTTATTTCGATCACCTTACAGCAACTTTGGATTACATTATAATAGTTACATGTTAAGTTATGAATAGTTTTTATAATTCATCATTGTGTACATTATAAGTTCCATAAGATCCAAATGATAATCGATTTTATGAGGTTGTGAATAATCCATACAAACCATTTTCGATCATAAAATTTAATCGTATTTATCTTGGATTCGCCCATTTCTTGCATGAATTTATGTAATTTTGCTACGAAAAACCCTTATCCTAAAGAGGAGTTATGTGTGAAGTCATGTAATAATTCGTACAGCTTTTTATTATCTAGTTAGTTCTCATCAGAAGTGGTTTTGTGGAGATTATAGTAATTTCAGTAGTTGACATCATGAGTCAATTGAAGCTAGACCACCATGGAAAACCTGAAACCATTGGATGGCCGTTTCGTCCTATTGTGGGACACGGTGGATTTCAACCGGGTCTGTTGTCAGTTATTAACTGACTGAAGACAATGGTTGATGTGTCGCTCAATTTCACGGATTATTTGAAGTTAGACATTAACACTGTTGGAAACCGGCTCAGTGGTCTAGTGGTTAGGCACTCGCACGCGAGACTGATAGTTCCTGGGCTGGAATCTCACGGGTGGTGGGATCGTGGATGCGCACTGTTGAGGAGTCCCACGATAGGACGAAACGGCCGTTCAGTGTTTCCAGGTTTTCCATGGTGATCTAGCTTCAATTGACTCATGATCTCAAATATTCAAATCTAGTTATTTCTTAGTCATAATCAACCTGCAGTCAGTCATAAATTTATGTTGTCCCAAGTTACTATACTACATCGACACAACGAGACGAAAATAGCACGATGGATTAAGAAGGAAGCGAAATACTGCGATAATGAGAAAGATTAATCACTAAGAATATGGATCTGAATCAAAATAAAGAGTAAATGAGTCTTCTTCATTGTGACCAATTATGAACTACATCATTTGATGTCTACAACCACTGATGGTTGTTATAATATGGACTCGAGCTACGTGATCTACATTCAGTATGACTTAACACTCAATAACTTTATAGACTTATATCACTTTAGTTTGGTCAACTCTAGATTTCATTCATCCTACTATTACACCAACATACATCAACCGACAGAATGGCTTTCGACACTGCTTCGTATAATATCTCATTTCTTAATTAGTCAATATGACTTTCGTTTCACATCCAATTCGTTGTGATCTTATTTTGACTAATAACCAACAGTGTTTGTTTTAATTCACTTTTGTATTGGTTGTTTGAGTTTTCCCATTGATATTTAGGACTGCAACTGATCAGTCTCATATTGACATATGAGTATCCTGTGCGGATTAGCCTCGACATTGCCTGAAGTTCATCTCTGCCAACAGTCTTTGTTTTGTCTTTTGTGTTGAGTGATATCACAGTTTTTATTTTCATGTTCTGAATAGGTTGAAAACATTTTACTGATCCGTTGCTCTCTGATTCGTTATCCATTTAATGAAGGGTTTTATCTCAATAAAAGTTTCTCACATTTTATTCATTACACTGATTCAAACAATAAACAGAAATCAGATAGCAATATACAATATAACAAGTTCGAATGAGAACTAGTATTTAAAACTAATAGTTACTAAGGTAAGTTATAAGGAATTAAATCATCTATTCAAGTAACTATCTTGAAGAATGTATTTATTGGAGATTTTATTAGAAATGATATTGTACACAAAATGATGTCGTCTTATTAATTTCATTTTTCTACTCCAGTTACCTATCAGTATTAGTGTGGTGAACGAGATCTCAAGTGGGGACAACCAATATGTTGTTTAATATGAAATGACAGAGCTGTTTGGTAAAACATGAAAACCATACAATAAATACTTTATTTACAAATCTTCCATCGATCGTCTCAAACTGCATTGTTCCTTCATTGCCTTTATAATAACTATCTGTTTACATCCCCATTCTCTTAAATTCAACCTTCTTACCATTCTGATGCCATGCATTCCACTTCTGATTAATGTTAGATACTACTTATGAATGTCTCAAACCTTGTCATAGAAAAACCATAAGAAGAGGGAAAAATACAAAGCATATGACCATGTCATGTTTTTTCTACTCAATAATCAGTTAGCTATTGATATTTAATTCCTACAAGATATAATTCACTATACAAATAAAATATTGGTAAGATCCCGGACTGTAAAACCGAATGATGTAGATCTGAATTCTACAAATGCAGCATCAGTCATTCATAAGATTAAATGTATGACTTGTTGACAAATATCATATAGAAAGAAATATTGGTCGATCATGATTTCTTTCCAACTTCCTCTAACTAATCAACAAATAAAAAACTGTTCACATTTCGTCTTGATCTGCTGATGATGATTAATTTTGACACAGTACCGACTGTACGATTAAGATTACTCTCTCAACAATGTATACATAAGAAACCGACTGATTAAATAATAATTGTCGCGAAATGACCAAGTATGATTAGGGGTAATAATAATTATAAGACTAATAGAGCTGATTCGTGTCGAGTGTGGGGCAGTCACCCACCGAAGACAGCCAAGAATAGTCGAGCAATGTAGTTTGGTCGGGGCAAGACATTAATATTGTTGGATGATCTAAAGGTTGAGCGTACATGCACATGACCGAAAGTCTCGGGTTCGAATCTCGCATGCAAGATCGTGAGTGCGCCCTGCTAAGGAGTCCCGTGCTAGGACGAAACGGGCATCCAAGGTTCCCAGGTTTTCAATGGTGGTGTGACGTTGATGGGTTCATGACTTTAATTAGAGTAATCTTGAGTTCAATTTTTTTTTCGAAATCAACGATACAACATCCTTGTTCACCAAGATATCAATTCTTGAAACCATTTACACACTTTGTCAGTATTCTGATCTCCTACCTTTATGAGTACCATTATTTAAATGATTGTTAGGTGTGTGCATGAAAGACGTTCCCTTTCAGTTGGAGAACAACACATTCTCGTTAAATTGATAGTGTAAAAATCGGAAGTTTATCAAATTCAAGTATGGGGAAAATTTCCGAGGATTGCCTTGAACCTAACTAAGAATCTAATCAAACAAAATAAAATAATATCGGAATGGGTTTTGTGGAGATTTTTAGAAATTTCACTGGTTGAAATCATTAGTTAATTGAAGCTAGACCATCCTGGAAAACCTGGAAGCACTGGACGGCCGTTTCGTCTTAGTATGGGACTCCTCAGTAGTGCGCATCCAATAAATAAATTAATATTATTACGGTCAACTCTTTATTCTTACTTTTTCAAAATCATACCCTATTCTGACGTCTATCAATTATCAGTATGGTAAATTACAAATTTTTAAAGAATTTTTCATTGTATTTACCTGTGAAAAAAACCCCCGTATTAAACAATTGGATTTTGTACTGTTTATTTTGTACCATTGTATGTGTGTGAAAACTTGATTGTTTTTACGGAAAGTCGGTTACGTCATAAGTACAAATGATTTATGTTGTTACTATTGTTTAAATTTCTCATATCGAAATTTCTTATTGTGTACATGAGTGTATTTGTGTATGGCATATATGTACTGCTATGTATTCGTACAAAATTTATGTTAGTATAGACCTTAGAATAATAGTTTTATGTTTATTTAAGTTAAGTGTTTACATATGAGTCAGTTATTATCAACACGTTCACCATTATTATGTCGCCAATGATATGTATAGTATTTCACACAATACTTAGGTTTGGGACATTTATGTGTAGATAACTAGGGGACGCTTTCTTCCTGTTTCAAACTCTTAGGTTCCCTTGAAGATTTCGCTCGCAAAGAAAAGAATCTCTACTCTGATGATCTCGAAGACAATGGTAGATAGTCGCTCAGTACCACAGATTGACTGAAGTTAAACATTTAAACCGCTGGATTCCAATTCAGTGTTCTAGAGATTAAACATTCATACGCAAAATCGAAGGTCCCGAGTTCGATAACTAGTAACATCGCGGGTTTTCACTGATGAAAAGTCCCATGCTAGGATGAGGCAGCCTTCCATTGTCTCTAGGTTTTTTAATGATTATATAACTTAGGTTATTCCATGATCTCAATAACATTCAACTGAATCTATAACCCCATAATGAGAAACTAATAATCCTTAATCAATATAGAAAAGGATCATTTAATCTGAAGTAATACTTCATACTAAAACATTGAATAAATGCATTCTTTTTATAAAAAAAAAACTAGTCCATCTGATACTAATCACGGATTAATTTGACAATCATAATAATAATAATGTGAATTCAATGAAATATTCTTTTCTTAATCCATTTCGAATCTTTAATAACACGTTCTGATTATTAGATTTTCAGATGTTTAATTATTTCCTAATATTTGGATATTTACTTAAAATGAAATTCTTTTAAAAGAATTGTGTAAACAGTTAGCGTTTAAATAAGTTTGATATTCGATGGTTGAAGGTAGCCAACAGAAAACCTTGCTTGACCTAGTTGACACTTGTGAACATTACGTACCTGTAATCACTTCGAGAAGATTGATACTTCGTGATAAATTCGAACTTCGGTTGCCCGGTTATATTGTCGATGGCGTTACCATTGAGCTATTCGGGATTAATTTATCTCAATAAATTACGTCAATTAGAGATCACTTCAGGAATGAACACTCATCAGTTCCCACACCATCAAACACAATATCAAATTTCACAATGAACTCCAAGCCTTTAAATCAACAAATCCTAATTCCAAGGTTCACATTCACAAATTCAATTAATTTGTGATATCGTGAGAATCCGTATTTCAAACAATCAATAAGTTGTTGCCTTATTTCTGACTTGCTTAGTCCCATGGGTACTTTAGAAATGTTGACTGAGCTGACCTAAAACAACATCAAGATTCACAGTCTGAAATAATAGGGTTAAGTGTATATAATTCACTGTGCCTGTTCGATTGTTACCAATAAGACTATCTAATAAATTCATGGCTGAAAGATTACCAAATCCATGAAAAAAGCATCAATGAATTTAATTAAAAATGTTATTTGGACGTGAAACAACCATTAAAACTTAATTATTAGCAAGGGTTTGAACTAACTTGGTGTTGAGATTTATGACTGAACTTTTGCCAGTCTGTTAGGATATGCGCATCCTGTAAGGATTGTCTAAATATGAGCATTACGCCACAAGTTATTTATAATGAATGGATTATGTTTAACAGTGAAATTCTGAATTCGCATTTCGTCAGATTTGGGACTAGTCAACCGTATTTACCTGTATCTCAGTTCAACGTATACACATAAACTCAAACCTAGTACCCTTCATTTCAATTCCCAAACTCATTATTGAAGAAGCCAAACTCAACAACTCAGTGGTTGACGGAAGGCATAGTAGTTTAAGTTCAAATGTGAACATGAATACTGTAATACAGTTACATATAACAAATTATTCTCAAATTTGACAAAATAGGCTTCCTGGATAGCTATAATCTATCTACTTTAAGTAATTTTCACACGCAACAACCAGTGTAGCAGCAGCCTCAGCAGCAGTAGGTCTCAATATACACAAAGGGAAAAGCAAGATTCTCCGATACAACACAGCATGCAACAATTGAATAACAATTGACGGAGAAGATTTGAAAGATGTAATAACCTTTACATATTTGGACAGCATCATTGATTAACATGGTGGATCTGATGCAGATTTGAAGGCGTGGATCGGTAAAGCGAGAGCAGCATATTTACAATTGAAGAACATCTCCAACTCAAAACAACTGTGTGTCAACCAACACCAAACTCAGAATTTTCAATACAAATGTCAAGACAGTGCTACTGTATGGGATGGAAACCTGGAGAACTACAAAAGCCATCATCCAGAAGATACAAGTGTTTATTAACAGTTGTCTACTCAAAATACTTCGGATCCGTTGGCCAAACACTATCAACAACAATCAATTGTGGGAGAGAACAAACCGGATCTCAGCGGAGGAAGAAATGAGGAAGAAGCGATGGAAGTGGATAGGACACACATTGTGGAAAGCACCCAACTGAATCACAAGGAAAGCCTTTAATTGGAATCCTCAGAGCGAAGGAAGAATAGGAAGGCCAAAGAAAATATTACACAGGAAAATGGAGATAGACATGAGAAGAATGAAGAAGAATTGTATGGAACTGGAAACGAAGGCTTAGGACAGAGTGGGTTGGAGAATGCTGGTCAGCGGCCTATGCTCCATTGGGAGTAACAGGAGTAAGTAATACTCAACTTTTAATTATGTTTCATTTTGAGAAGTTATGAACTTCTTTTAACATTTATACCATTCATTTTTCAAAAAAAATATGTTTACTTAAATTCACTGTAATATAATCAATAATCTTTGTTCTGTTTTATGATACTATTTTCATCCAACTATTTGACATTAATTTAGGTTACATTTCTGGCACTCAGTAGATAAAGTAATTTATGGTTTTCTCTTGTAATACTCTCAGTATACATATATCTATGAATGACTTGTAGATTCTTTCAATGATCACTTTAAATCATCTAAAATTATCAATAGAATAGATAATATAGAAATTTGCTCAAAGCTACAGATTTGGCTGGTAAGTATTCATTGTACACATAAGCATAGATACATACAATAGTTGGTTGAACAAATGAATTGTGAGTTAAAGATTGTAGTTATTTCTTCTGTAGTTACTTTAAAGTAACCATCATAATTAGTTATTTTCTTTATTAAACTGTCAATAACAATGGCGACAAGATCAGTTATTATTTAGCTAATAAACACAATTTATTTTATAAATAATCTTCTTTTTTTTAAGTATTGAGATTCGTACATACACTTTTCAAGTTCAAATAAGAATGAAAGTAAGCTAAATGCTGGCGTACAATTAAACTTGTGTATTGCAAAATATCAAGATATATATAATGATTGTGGGATTTGTAAAGATCGATGTGATCTATAATCTGGTACAACTATGAATATTTCGTCCAAGTGTGTGGAATTAGGAGATAAGTAACGTTGAAAGATCTATTCGCTAGATAACAGTAGATGAATTTCATGTATATTTGTGAGTAGTTAGGATAACTTAAGTAATGTATATGTTGGAGATAACTTTCACTTCGTCAAATAATCAAACTGTTCACTGTGACTCACTGACATATCAAAAAACCTTGATAAGCCGAGAAACATAGTGTAATAAGGTTTGGTCACGATTTGAGCCGCTTTACATAAAATATGAGTGCATCGGTATTCGAGACAATTTGTGATTGTAGTATACCAATAGCTATGTAGATGTTGGTTTACTGTAGAAATACTGAAAACGTGAGAACTGTTTGTATTTATTCTAGTGTAAACAAATCTATAAATTTCTCAGATGGAACAGATCTGGGCATTTATCTGAAGCCAGTCGATAAACTTGATCAAAAATTTTTCACAGTAGGTAGACGTTATAACATCTTGTGTTAAAGTAAGTTCGGTTTAGGAAAGAAAAGCTAGCAATGTAATAATGAAGTAGTGAATAGCTATTTCACTCTAACATAAAACCTTATATCAGCTCTTTTCTACAACCCAACCGTGGATCGAACAGAGAACTTCTAGGTCTATTGCTATACCGATTTCTAACTGAATGATACATATTTCCAACGCAATTAACCATATACAAACGTAACTTATGATTAAAATCCCCTCAAATAGATTATATAGATATATTATCTCCGTCACAGTCTTTTCTTGAGTTTGAGAGTTTTCCTAGGTAATTTCGTTCATCCGCAGTGTTCAAAATGGAAATCATCAATTTGGACAACGCGTATACGTTGTTAATTACTTCACCGAGAAAAAAAACATTCCATTCTTTTACTGGTTTATAAGTAGATTATCATGATATATTTTGCATAACATGCTACCGAAACTAATGAAATAAAGTATATTCTTTAAAAATTTCTAATGTATTGGAGAATTACTTGACTATGGATAAATGTAACTTCACCAACATGAAAACTAACTGTAGTAATTCAATCAAGTTCCAATTCATTTTAAATGTTTTCAGTATGGGGTTGTGGATCGGTTCATCATTTTGAATAGTTTATAGTATCAAACTACATATTTTTCTATGAGAAATTAACGCTACTACAATATATATATATATATATATATATATATATATATATATATATATATATATATATATATATATATATATATATATATATCACTCCACACTTTTTGAGTTTATACGAAATATGAGGGTTGTATGAATCCCCTGTTAGTCTATACTGAAGTATTTCTTTCTAGTCAATTAATCGTAATGGTGGATAGAAATATTCTTCTAATGTAAAACTATTTCCTAGACATACTATCATGTATTCAACTGTTACATTTATTGATAGATAACTTTGAACTTTAGGTAGTGTCTCTTCCAACTTATCTAGTTTTCACAGATTGAACTCATGAGTCAGTTGAAGCTAGACCACCATTGAAAACCTGGAAGCACTGGACGGCCGTTTCGTCCTAGTATGGGACTCCTCAGCAGTGCGCATCCACGACCCCGCACCACCCGGGGCTCGAACCCAGGACCTACTGGCTTCGCGCGCGAGCACTTAACCATTAGACCACTGAGCCGGCATCCAACGGTGTTAATGTCTAACTTCAACTGACTCATGAGTTCAATCTGTGAAAATTTCTAAAAATCTCCACAAAACACATTCTGATAATTATCTAGTTTTCTTGTCTTAATCAACTGGAAATCGATATATTTTAAATCTAGTCAGGTTTCGATAACCCCAGTTTAAGTATTTATTTGAACAAGCTAAGAAAATTGTAACTTTCATCAATGAATAATCTGACCATAACAACAAACCAATAAAATTAGAGTGACTAAGCACTGTGTGTGCTTAATTTGTAATATTATGACTGGTTGTTTATTACATCATGTTTATAAGTAACAATGTTAAATGCTTAGTCCACATGTCTATTGGACTGACTTTGTGATTGCGTAACAATATCTTTGATTCTGAGACTAGAAATAGTGTTTTTTTTCTTAAATGATTTATGACATAAATCATATATGCTTATTCAATGAAATTACCTGGTAATACAACTAAATGAATCACGTAAATAAGATGTCATAACTAGTATACCCTAATTATGAGACGTGAATAAAATTGTTCATGCTGACAATTTCATGAATCATGTTTAGAGAATAAATATAGAAAAAGTAATTTGATACTAAAACATGATTGAGTCATCAATTATTGATCTATCAAGTTACAACATTTAAATGATTCTGTTCAATTAGTCGCAACGTAGGACTAGACACATATATGCATCAGTTTAAGTTGGCACATCTTATTATCACAACAAGATGAACACTAAATTTCTATAAGTAGTCACTTCAATGGTAATAATACATATAAGAAAGATTGCGTATAAGGATATAATACAGGAAGAAAGAATTAGTTCGTAGAAATAAAGTTATAAAGCAATTTCAATCTCACAGTTTAAGGACAGACACCTACGATATTGTGATCAATTCTGAGCAATATCACCCAGTTTCCAACGTTTGGTTAAAAGAAACTGGAACCGAAAGAAACGGAAATACATGTGTTGTTGAGAGTTTATGTTGAAAGCATCTAATAGATAAATTTGGTTTTATTCTCATTATTTGTTAATCAGTAGTATATGTGTGTATATTTAAAAAATCGAGAAAAAAATTGATGTTACTGCATAGTTTCCATTGAATGGTTGTTGGATAAGACACAAATTTGTTCAATTTATAACAGAATTGTACGCCCTGATTAGTTAATAGGATTTAGTCTGTGATAATGTTTAAACAATGTGACTTAATTGGTAAGAGATCAATGAAAGTTTTCTGCATTGATTTTGTGAGAAAATATGAACAATGAATAAATATGCGGGTGTTGTAGAATGATTGTAATACTACAATTTACAGTGTAAATTATATACAATCAGATGTTTTGTAGCTTCTACAGGTTGTCTGTATATAGTAAGACGTGTGAAATTAAATAAAGTTGACAATATCTTCCCATTGTTATTTAGGACTGAAATTGATCAGTTTCATGTTGGCATATATGCCTCCTGTGTGAATATCCCCAATATAACCTTAAGTCACAAGTTTTTCAAGCAAAGATGGATAATGGCTAGCAGTGGAATCCAGGACACTCGTTTCGAGTCCCGGAGTGAACATCAACTCTAAGATGCCGCTATATCCAGCCGATGAGTCCCAAATAGCACGAAACGCGCGTCCTGGATTCTACTGCTAGCCATTATCTATCTTTGCTTAAAAAGCTTGTGACTTGAGGCTTTATCGAGGCAATCCGCACAGTATGCATATATGCCAGCATGAAACTGATCAATTGCAGTTTTAAATAACAATGGGAAGATACAAGTAAAACAACACCAAGTGAATTTAAAGTTGACGATAGATTATGTTGTTAATATAATCGTGTAATTAACATGATTTTGCCATAGTAATTCAAAGTATAAGAGGGGCTAAATGAATCGAAGTGACATAAGAAACAATTATGAATAAAATCACGAGGATAAGAGAAATAATTCCATGCATTTAGTTCCCTTCATTATCTTAAATAAAACAAGAACAAAAAATTGAGTACAACAACATGAATTCATTTTGTGTCGTCAAGTTCTCATTAGCTGCTTACAACCTATAGTATTTAAAATCAAGATTATTGTGAAGTTTACATACTTATAACAGTAAAAATGGATATGTAACACTGTGGTGGAGTAGTGAGTGCGAAGACATTTAATGAGCGTTGTAAATAAATATAATATGTGAGATTAAATTCTGTATCATCAGACATTGTACCACGAAATCATAGAGGCCAAATAATTAATCGATTATATAATGACGTACTTCAACATAAATTAATAATCAAAGAGGGGGTTTGTGAATATTATAATAATTTAATAGTTCAATTTTTGAGTCACCGCTGAGGAGTCCCACGCTAGGAGAAACAGCCGTCCAGTACTCCTAGGTTTCCCACGGTGGTCTAGCTTCAATTGACTCATTAATTCAACTATCAAATAAATTAATGACAATTAAGAATAACATGAGTTTAGGTCAGTCAGTTAATGATAATAAGGTTATGACTCCGAATGTAGTAATCCAATGAAAATAGAAGAGAGAGAATAAAATGATGTCATAAACTGATGATAAAATCATCACGGTAAGGAAAGATTTACAAATGTTTCGTTTTGGATACATTGGCCCGGCTTTAGTCGTTCGATGACTATGACTTCGGAGAATTTGAGGACGAAATTCGACTGTCAATTGATAATGCTGAAAGATTTCAGCGTATCAAATTGATGCCCTGTATCATAGAGATGTTTAGCAATAACACTACCAAAAGCCTAGACTCTCACTGACCTGACACTTTTTGGGATCAAGCATAGGCCATTCTTACTGTTCTACCGATTACCATACTTCTTTGTTGTTCATATTTGCTCACGAAATTAATACATAAGTTTCATTGATCTGTTATCAATTAAGTCACACTGATCAAACTTTATCACTGATGTTCGTTGAGTATATTTTGAATAATTAGAGTTGACGTGTTTTCGATAGGTGAATAAGATCTGCGATTGTTATCAGTCTTTGTCATCTTACTTTCATAATAGAGTCATGAAATAATTTTATTATAGTCATATCAACTATCCAATCCAATCTAATCTTTATATTGTCTAAATTAAATAGTTATTCATCATCCAAATTGCTGCAGAAATGAAAAGATACAGCCTAGAGGTACTTGGAATCAGTGAGAAGAGGAAGATCAAAAAACACATTATGCCGAGAAATGGAGACAGGCATGAGAAGAATGAAAAACAATTGGATAGAAGTAGAAAAGAAGGCCAAGGACAGAGTGTATTGGAGAATTCTGGTCAGCGGCCTATGCTCCATTGTGAGTAACAGGCGTAAGTAAGTAAGTAAGTACACATCATATAATGAAAAAAGTGTTTACTTCATATTGAACTAGGTTTCAGCTGTTTAATAAAATCTCCAACTAACTACTGCATATACGAATTATTTACCGTAAATCACGCATAATTAGATAATATTTTATTCATTAACCAGAAGAAAATCTTACTCTTTCTAAGATCGATTGAAACTTGAAAAGGCTTCAATTGATTACGTCTATACTCTTTTTAATTTGCATATATACATATACCTTTAAGGCCAAATATGTGATACTAAATTTCAGGTCTCTTTTAACTAAGAATATGATTACCGTTTATTATCTATCAAATGGTTCATTTTTCAATATTTTTTTATTGTTTCATGCGGGTTGGATGAAGGTTTCAAATTCAAATTCTGACTTCATATGATTATTGCTACCATGTGAATACTATAACTAACATCAGTGCTATAGTATCTACCTACCTACCAACCTACCTATCTATCTATTCATATATATATATATATATATATATATATATATATAGAGAGAGAGAGAGAGAGAGAGAGAGAACAACAGCACCATTATTAATATTTAAAAGTCAAGGAACAAAAATCATGATCAGAACAATAACCAGATTAAACTTAATGTAAACTGATAATATTTTCCAAAAAAAGAATGTGACTTTGAACACACAAAAAAATTCAACGGAATTGTTTAAAATTTACTATCGAATAATAATCTAAACTACCTTTAATCATTACAGTATTTAGATAATAAATAAAGACAATTCAACTAATATAACTTATGTATATATAAACAAGAAATAAAGTGTTTCTTATATTCAGAGAGGGGTTTTAAGGAGATTGTAAAAAATTAATAATTGAATTTATGAGTCAATTGAAACTAGACCACCATGGAAAACCTGGAAGCACTAGACGTCCATTTCATCTTAGTATGGGACTTATCAGTAGTGCTCATTCACAATTTCACCCCGCGAGACCCGAATTCAGAACCTATCAATCTCGTGCGAGAACGCTTAACCTCTAGACTACTGTTTAACTTCAAACAATCCACAAAACTGCACCACCATTCACCATTGTCTTCATTGAGTTACTATCTTACAACAGACCCGGTTGAACTCCACTGGTCACTGCTTCCTGGTACTGAGAGTAGTGTGATGCCTCTGTAGTTCTCACAAATTTCTGAGATTTCCTTTTTTGGTATCTTGATAAGTTGTTCTTCTTTCCAGTCCATAGGCACTTGTTCTTCCTCTCAAATCTTCTTGAATAGAACGTGAAGCATACTTGCAGTTTGAAGTTTATTGTTCTTTCATTAGATCCTGTAAAGCTTGGAACTTGTTGTTGAGAGCTGTCCTGAACGACACAATACTTTTATCTACAAGAGAATAAATCTCATTACGGTGGTTATTAGTTTGTCAGTGTCTCAGTAAAATCGATAATGAAGACCTAATTTTCTTTCATTTTCTGTTACTTCAAGAAGTTAATAATTATTAATACGGTATTAATGAATATGATCCTCCAGAGAGTCTTTAACACCTTTATTCCAGTTTATCATCAATTCCCTAATTCATTTATCATCTTTTTCCTATTTAGTATTTCTGTTATTATTTCACGCTGTAAAAGTTAACTGTGTACCTTTTAAAATGCTTATACTTTAAAACAGTTACCACAAATTGTAATCTACAAAATATCATTTATAATAATCAGAGATGAATGGTGGCTAGCAGTGGAATCCAAGATGCACGTTTCGTTCTATTTGGGACTGGTCAACTGGATGTGCCAAATAGGACGAAATGCGTGTCTTGGATTCCACTGCTAGTCATCATCCATCTCTACTTATAATGCTTATGATGTAATGCAATCCGAACAGGATATACGAATGGCAATAAAAGACTGATCAATTTCAGTCATAAATATCAATGAGAAGATTAAAATATTTTCCAATCCTACTGATATATCATAATGCATGTCAGGAAGTTTACTAAATAAACAAATAATACTAATACGATTCTTTCCATTTATAGGACTAATTAAAGAAGGAATAAATATTGTAGCAGAATAACATGACTTCATTTTATTTCATGAATTCTCTTCAATTGCTTACAACCATTGTATAAATTGTTAGAAACAGAATGAGTATACATTATTTATACAACCATTGTCTTGAATAAATGGAGTGAATATGTGAAAATAGAATGATAGTAAAAGAAAATACATATAGGAGAATTAACATTGTTCAAATGCTTACTTATTTATACATTAAATAAACAAATATTCTAGAAGGGTATGATAAAGAAACAGTTTTCTTCGATCGAAGATCGATTATGTGATATCGATTAATTTAGTGGACTTCAGAAATAAAGAATTGAAGAGATCAAAGAGTTTTTGATTAAAGTTTACAGAGAAAAGTTTTCTGTTATAGTCTCACATAAATTAGGTCACTAGGGTAGTAAAAAATTTGTGTTTCTTTATGAATAAATGAATTTGGTTTGGTGAAGTGTAAAAATTTTCAATTTCTTAATTTATTGATTATTTTAAAGCGTTTCTACTCTTCAACATATATACGTACAGATGGTACGTGGAGAAGGCTATACATGAACGTGTTTAGCATTTGTCTAACAAACTACAAAAGATTTTGGGTTAGAATACTATTCAACCGTATACACAGATTATGTTCTGTGGATAGAATTGATGAGGAATCAGCCATGGTTGGACGATACGTGTAAATAGATCTAGACTTAACTTATCCTATTAAATGTTCCGTTTGACTTTATTAAAATAATCTAGATAATGATGAAGCCTGATATGTTATAGTCTAGATGTATGAAACTTTTGTTTTAATCGTATAATTCACTGTATCCTAACTGTTTGTTAAATAATCTTAGTTTCCTTATGCTCAAAGAATCTTTAAATCAAACTCACCATATCTTTAAATTTACATTAACAAATAAGATTTTAATATACGTTGGTTCTGGGGCTTCTGATTATCACTTCACTAAATCTCTGCAAGATTGGGCGTGGTTAGTATTTAACTTCCACACAAAAAAACACCAATTGTTGTCGCTTTCAATCTCCTTCAAGTAAATTTGATTTAATTAACGCTTAACAACTGGGAGATATTACTTCATTTGTAAGTCAATTTTTTGACTAGGTTATAATGTTGTGTATGCTACTTATGTCGGTCGACATAAATAGTATGTAACACCAATCAAAAGAGGAATGCACGGCAGCAGAAAGCTATGAAGGTCGACTTAAAGAAAGCATAAATGGAAATAGAAAGCTATTATGAATTGGAAGAATCATACAGAATGTAAAGGACAATTCATAGAAGTTTTGCAAATGAAATATTTAATCTATGATCCTCATATGTTAACAAGATGTTCTATAAATTTGTCTACAATAATAAATTGGTTGCCCCTACCTGAATATTCATTCACTACAATACGAACATTTCACTCTTTAACTAAATCAATATTCCCAGTCATTTATCCAAAGAAGTCTTCAATAGCCAATATCTATATTCATTCTAGTAATCTATGTATAAACATGTTTAGTAGTTTCAAAATTGGAGAACATTAATTCTTATATTATGAAAATTTCGTCATTATTTACATTCGGGTTACCATGACTCCCATGAAGAAAATTAAATCTGTCAATACATCTATTTGTAATCAAAATCTGATTAGTCAATAATTAACCAATCATATCACTGATCATCGATAATATACTATCCATAATAAAGTATAACTCATTTAATTTCTTTTAAATCTTTCAATGATAACAGAACAGAAAATGAAGCTGCTATTTAGATCTATTATCTAGAACTATTCATCAGAATAAACAAATCCTTTTTATATATTCAAGAAGTATAGTTTACTTTATTATACATTGAATATTGAATAGAACCTTATCACTATATGATCATAAATCAAATAGTTACTTCTTTCAATCCAACATATTTCATTTGAAATGTTTTACTAGAAACTGTATTGGAATTACCTCATCAGTGGAATATTATTTTTTGTCTCTCAAGAACAAACAAACAAACGACAAAAACAACAAAGAACACTAACTACTGTCCTGACCAACTTCTCAAAATTTTATGCGTAGGTGTTATATGACTGATTTTATTGATTTGTGTGTGTGATTTTTCAATCTAACTTACATTATTTATTTACTTACTTAGTTACACTTTGTACAAACAATATCATATTCTATGTTAGGATAGGTAGATATATATATATATAAACAAGCACAAATGTATGTACATATATGTATATACATGTTATCTGATTGTATATACAATATGTACTATGTATATATGGTATAAATTGCTTATGGTAAGTTACAATATATTTGAAAGAGTACATATTAAAGGAAGAAAAAAAAGAGAAGAATGCTTACAATTTGAATAAGACATTCTTGATTAAAGTTCAAATTAAACTCATCAAAATCATATTTGTTTTGTTTCTATATAAAAATCAGTCAGATAAACAAATGTTAAATGGAATCAAAAATGTTGATTTGTTCAATTTCCATGGAGATTTGTTCATTTATACAATTCTAATCAAAGATTAAATGATAGAAACACAGTGATTACTACTTTCTTTTTTGTAAATAAATTCAATCATTTATCATCATTGTTGTATGTAAAAAAAAATATGTCAAATTTATCTGAAGATATAAGTATATCTAAACGACCAAGAATATTTCGTGGTAGAGGTGCTCAACAAAGAAGTGATGTAAAAAAGAAAGCTAGAAGAAATCAAAGTACAGGTGATATTATTCAAAGTGCTAGAGAACCAACTAAAATTGAATCAAAAGATGAAAATGTAAATCCCGGTAAAAAAGTTCGAAGATGGTTACGTTTATTAAAAATGACTAGTATTAGTGCTACAACTGCAATAACATTGGATGGATTAAGAACAGAGAATAATCATTCTTATAATCAACAAACCAGTCAGAATCATCATCCTCATCAGTATCATCATCATCATCATTATCCTGATAATTCTAATTCACCTCCACAAGAAATACAATCTTTTCTTGGCAACTTAGGTATTGGAGCTTATGTTGGTGATGAAGAGAATGCATTTGTAAATTCGGACAATTCAGAAGAAATAAATGTTGACCGGTTAAATAAAACAAATAAACCTCTTTCTAAATCAATGATAAATTTATCTTCAGTTAGTTTATGGCCACCTAAACGTAAGACAAGTGATCAAATTAATGAACCAGAAATATTGCTAAATGATGTCAGTGAACATTGTAGCCGTTTATCATCCTCTCGTGTTAGTTGTCTATCGAATACTTCGTTGTCGTCACCTCAATCAACAACATCGTTTACGCGTTCGCAAAAGAAACCATCTATTTCAGAAATCACAAACTCATCAACATTTGACAGTGGAATGAATCAATTCAATCAAACTGAATTCTATGAATCAATGCCTTTAATACTTAAAACTGTGATAAATCAAACATCATTGTATAATAATATTCATTCTATGCAGCGTTATAATGTAAGTGAAGGATTTGCTTCGAGTAATTTAACACCGAAACTTTCAACAAGTACTATTACTGCGACTAATAGTCACCATCAAAGTGGTGAGAATATTAATGTCAAAAGAGCTATTCATTATCCAGCTTGGATGATTATTAGTGATGAACAATTACAATTGGATACAACTTATTCAGTAAGTATATTATTGGAACTAGTCACTTAATTTGTTAACAATATTTATGTTTGCATGCATGAATGAACTGACATTTGAATCAAGAGTTTCGCTGTTAAAAGAACATACTTCCAAGATATTCTCTTAAGTCAAATATGATATTATCTATCCCGTTTATTTACCTCATAAACTACTTGCAACGATATTGTAAGATTTCTTCAATGGATACGTTAGAGTAGGCAGTTAGCCCCCTCCAATATCATCAGTAGTATATATAGAAGTTAGAAAAGATTCATTAAATCTAATTCCTCATTATACACAAATAGATTTATTATGATCATTTCTCAACGTTCGAGTTGAGAGACAGGAGCAGAAAATGAATTTATCATTGTTACTAGGGCGAATATTTGAAGGTTTTTTTTAATTTGACTGCAAAACTTACACTTTATTGATACAAGATTTTGTGATGAAACCAAAAACTATAAACTTCTTCTCGTGTTAAACATTTTAGATGGGTTAGCGTAGTACTGATTAACTAATCAGAAAATTAAGTTCATTTGAATCAGATGACAGCATAGACCTTATTTTTTTAATACTTGATATTCCCTTTTTTTTCGTCAATTGCAAATACCAACTAATTTTCATTCCAATTACATGAAAATAGCTGCATTCGTTGATTATAGTGGGATGAAAGTTAAACTGATAAACAAATGGGAAATTTTTTTATTGCCTATGAATGTTTCATCTTATTGGTGACTCTGGGTGAAATGGCTCCGAATCGATCATCATGGTGTCGGTGTATGCACTCTGTCTTCCCTTAAATTATGAGATTAAAATCGCTTCTTATCTTACTTTCTACGAATTAATTCTTTCTTCCTGTACTATATCCTTACATAAAATCTTTCCTTTATATATTACACCATTGAGTCAACTGTTTTTATGGGTCTGGTGCTCATCTTGCTGTGCTAATGAGCTGTGGCGACTTAGATCGATGCATATATGTGTATGGTCCTACGTCGTAACTGACTGACTGACTGTTTCCCCTTATATCCTCTAATTACTTATGTCAAGTCACAGGATTATGGAATTTAATATAAACGTACATTTAATGTACTACAATAAGCTGTCTAATCTTATTAATACCTTGAATATGATTAATTGATGAGAGAAATAGATGATATAATAGATTCGAGATGGTCAAATAGTATTACCTTATGTAAGGAGTTTTTTTAGAATAACCAGTTTCAAGTATTATATGAGTTTGTTTATTAAATTTACCAAGTTTAGGATTATGAATTAAGAAATTAGTGAGCTATATGACTTGAAATCATTCTTGAATTTTTGTCTTGTACACTGGTTTGATTTAACTAAATATCACATTAAGGATTCTTTGTTTGTTACTCGGTGATAATTATTCGTTAGAAACACCACACATCGCTGTCTCATCGACTAAGATGGTTGAGTCACATGTTACGTATGCCTGAACACCGATTACCACGACGTGCAATGCTGACTAGTGTTGGGGATGGTTGGAAGAAAGTTAAGAGAGGCCAAACCAAAAAACGTGTCAGCAGTACTTGAAGTCACTAACTTATAGTCTTAGCCATGTTGTTGGGTGCAGACTACTTGGTTGGGATCCGCCTGACTATCGTAATCAATGGTTGAAGACTCTGAGTGACTTGGCTCAGAATCGATCACAATGGCGTGAGTGTATAGACTCTTTGTCTTCTTTTAAATTATGAGACCTGTCAGCCGTACTCATTCCCAATCTCACTGATGACCGAACCCAGGACCTTTGAGTCTCATTACGTTCGCCTAACCTCCAAACCACTAAAACCGTTAAGGTCAACCCCATCCATATATACTATTTCGAAAACTTAAACTTTTTTCCTTAGCGAGGTTAGGAAGTAATTTTTGCATAAAAGTCAGTGAAATTACTAGAAATATATATTTATGTGCAAGCCTCAAGATAACAAGGATGCGAATTCCATAGTTTATACATTAAGGACTGACCGTAACTAAACAACCATTAAAAACCGAGGAGCAACGAGAATCTGTTTTGTACTAATATGAGTCGCTTCATGAGTTTGACCACAGATTAAATTCAGTATTTCAGATCTCGTGGAGATCACTTTACTTCTAATATCAATGAGTTATCATTCAATGATTCACGTGTTCAACTATAATCAAGTTATAATTGTGTTCATAAATGCGACTGACAAAAGACTTAAAAGTCTTAATTTTCACCCCTAGTAGTGACGTCATAGGTATAGACTGTAATATTTAATACTAAGAAAAAAAACAGTTATCTCCTGATTTCAATGTTATTTTTTCCTTAGCTACAGTCAATCCATTTCGCAAAATTACACAGTGAACAGCCTCAAGAAATGATTAAAAATTTTCTTTTTTTTTTCCGCGTATCCAAATACATCAACTTTTGATAACATTATGTTGAACTGTACTCTGATAGTTTAATCATGATAACTCTTTCTCCATTGTTTTAGCCAACACCAATCCATGTATATATTACAATAGAATTGATATTTCATAAAGTACTATTCCATGAACATTAGATGGATGTTAGTTTAAGTTGATTGTTATTTTGACATGATATAAGGTGTTATAAGACTTAAGGGATAATTTACATACAACAACATACAACACAATACAATTTCAACATAGTCTGCTACGTATACCAACCATTATATTACGTAGAAATAATAGTTTACTTTTCTATATAGTGATAATAATAAATAACTCATAGTTTACGCATAAAATGGTTATCACTATATGTCGTTACTTATTATAATAAGTAACATGATGACGTATAAAATAGTGTTTATAATGAATGACAATCTATAATAAGGAATAAAAAAATCACTTTAGCTATCACTAACTACTTAAATGAAAGAATTCGTTTGTTTTAATCATTTCTTTTTTGGTTTTTGTTTCTTTTTACTCATTTCCAAGTGTTTCAATATTAGTTTGTCAATACAAATTCATTGAATTAAGATGTATACACATATAATCGATTAATCACATGAAGTTATACTAGTGTTATAGTATTTACACAATACCTTCAACATTATTGATTAATGGAAAAAATTGATCACTTTCTAAAGTATTATTTTTTTTGTTCCAAGAAAATAAAAGATTAAGGTCATTAAGTATACAATGATAAAATTGTCCTAATAGTATTTTTCTCTAATTGGTTCTTATTGTATTGAGACAATTAGTGATATTGTGTTTACTATGTGACATACATAGGTGGTAAATGTCTATAACGTTTTTTGTTAATGTTTAATATGGATGTTATATTTAGTATTTTTGGTCACTATTTCATCTTACATAATGAATGAGTATAGTATATTGGAACGTAATTCTTATTAGAGATTTTATTTTAAGCTTTGAATTTTATTGTATTTGTGAATTTTTGTCTGATCAATGTTGAGTTTCACTACACTGACATGTTCATAACGGACAGTTTCAGAAAAGTTCAAGTGTGTTTTATAATGAAATCTTTAATGAAAATTACACTCCAGTATATAGTATTCACACAATAAACGAATGAAAAACAAGATTAAAAGTCCTGGATACAAAAAATTTGAAAAAAAAAAAGAATGTTACGGATAACCTCAATCCATTTATATAATGCATTCATTGAATGTACTATCAGCTTCAATTAAACTACAAATCAAACTATGTCAATCCATCACCATAATAAAAAGGATCTAGAAATTAACACTTATTTTCCATTTTTTGTCAACTTAATCCACAAAATAATATCATTTATCGTTTGTTGTATATACAGCTTTCATATAAAAAAATACCTTAGCAACTAGCCTACAATCCATTTCGATTATGATTAATTTTGGTTAAGCACTTTATATTAACTTATTTAACAGACAACGTTATTCAAACAGTAACAATTCACATATTTTTTTGTACTATTCTGATCACTGCCATGTCTGTATAAACATGTGCGCTTGATCATATAACAGCTTATGCAAATATCTCTCTCTAGCTTAAGTATTGATAAATTAAACATCACCCAATCAATCATTTACTTCCCCACGTATATATGTACTGGAATCCTACTAATAGCTTTTGCCTTGCCTTGATTCGATTTGACTATAAATTCGCTTTTGCTTCAAACTCACTGGGTGAGCTCGTAGGTTTGTGATCTGTGCTATCTGCTAATAAACTGTAGTCTCCGCTTTTTTATTGCCTTCTGATTTCAAACACCGTTGGGATTTATATAATTACGGTTATCAAGGCGATTGATTAACGAGGCTAAGCCACTACAATACCAACATACATAGTGCTCAGATCTAATGGAATTAGTAAAAATAAGATTGTTCATAAAAGTGTTTATACTCTTGCGAAGTATCCAGGATTAAACTTGTTTACACTCAGATGACTAAGTTAATGCAACGAAGTTTCTTCAATATACAAATAGAATACTCAGTCATTCATTCATGTGGAACGTTGAACTTGGGACACATGTTCATCATCAGTCCGAGGTGCTATATCATATTAGTTCAATGAAATGAAATTATCTTCACAAATACCAGAATAGTAAAATAAATAACATTAACAATGGTAATATAAGAGACTTTGATGGCGTTTTGTTCTCTGAGCTGGATGGTTTGGTCGTAGAGCTTCCATCTGAAGTTTGTGCTGATGGTGTCGTTCAGAAAAACGATGAAAGCTCCACGACCAAGCCATCCAGCTCAGAGAACAAAACTGCATCAAAATCATCTACCTGAGCTACAAATCTTCACCATCTCAATATAAGAGATCAGACAATATGATTAGAGAAGTAAAACGTATGGGATGATTTTACAATTCAAAGTCTAGAGGGGTCGATAAAGAATGAATATATCTACTCGATTGCGATCGGTTCTAAGCCATTTCCAATGCAATAACTGATTACAAATATTGAAAAAATTGCAAACTTTATAAAACTATTATACTCATTCAGGTTTTATTACCTTTCCAGACAAATATTCCTGGTTTACACTAACTATTTACTGGCTGACTCAAAATTTAGGCATAAATTAAAAAAGATCATTTGTAGTAGTTTCCCTCAAGCTTATCAAAACAGCATAGTCCTATCGATTTTATTGGTGATCTTATCATAATTAGTCAAGTATACAAAAAAACTTTTCGATTCATAAGTTGTCAACACCTCAACAGCGTGATCCATATAATTAAAACATGGTGATTAGACAATTTGAAACGGAAATAAATAAATTCAATCCTTTTAACAGGTTAATAAAAATGTTAAATAGAATGGAAACCTTAGAAAAAATATTGGTTAGCATCTTTTCACTTAGGTCAGTCGTCAATTGTTAAATGTTTAAATAAAATGGTTTTACGGAGACTATTTTAATTTTTAATTGGTATTTGCCACAGATTAATTTCAGTTTGAGTACCAGTGATTACTTGACAACTATATCATCCTAGTGTAGGGCTTCTCAACATTACAATTAACATTTAGACCATTAAGTCAACATCCAAGAATTTACAGTTCTAACTTTAAACGTTTCGCATTATTCAACAATTATCTATCAATAACCAAATACGGGATCGAGTTAATTGTTTTAACGCGTGAACTGCAGGTTTTGATAAGCAGCGTTTATGTCGATCGAATCAGCGACATGGAAAACACGTAGTGAACGACCTAGTGTCCTGACTGGTCCCGCTTCCCTGTCTAGCCCAGCCAGTTGAGTCCAGAACGCAAGTCACATCCTCTGAGTTATGAATCATTGTACTTCAGACATACTCTGCTTATATACCAACCAAACAGACCACATCGTACCACAAAATAGAAAACAACATTTACACAATATTTAACAAGTGAAATAAATATCGACCAATAGGAAGTGTACATTTAAAGTCCAAGGTCACCGTTAGAATTAACATGATAATTATTGGTATATTCCTCTGCATCCCTAACATTAATTACATTTCTTGTATGGTTTCAGTATTTTTTTAAAAAAGTATGTTCTGAAAAATTGCGTACAAATTTTGATAAATAGTTTCAAACTTTATTTTGGTAAGGTTGCTTTTACGTATTTTGATGTGGTTGTCATAATCTTGGGACAAAAGTTCATTCCGACATGAAAACCTAATATTTCACAAAACGGTAAAATAATCAACAACAAAAAAAATAAGCAAACAAAAAGTTAACAAAAATTGTAAGAAAATTTAATCACGAAAAGGCAAATAAAATTTAACGACCAGTTTTTAACAGTTGAATTCACGAGTCGATCAAAGCTAGACCACGATCGAAAACCCGGTAGCAGTGGACGGCTGTTTCGTTCTAATATAGGACTCCTCAGCAGTGCTCATCCACGATGTTTAACGCCGGATTCGAACCTGAGACCTTCAGTCTAGCGTGCGAATGCTTAACCTCTAGACTACTGAATCGGTAATGTCTGACTTCAATCGACCCATGAATTTGCGCAACCCATTATCATTATCTGAAGTGGGTAACTGTCTCACATTCGACACGGGTTGAACTCTACTAATTACTGTGGTGTGTGCTACTTATATCGATGTAAGTAGTACATGACACTAGTCAGGAATAGAATGTCTGGCAGCAGAAAGTCAAGAAGATCGAAAAGGAAAGAATGATAACAGAAAGCAATTAGTATAGAAGTGGAGGAGCAGTGAAGTCTGAGATGATTGATTGATATTTTGCAAATTAATTATTTACTGTATGATTCTCAGATTTTATTAAGAGATTCTATAATTTCGTATTGAAATACATTCGATTGTCCCCACTTGTGTTCTCATTCACTACAGTCACAGCTTCTCATTAGAACTCCATGAAATCCATCTTGAAGCACATGATTATTACCAGTTTTTAGTTGTTCAGTACAAGAACATTCATTGTTATAAATATTTATTTTTGAATCTCTAACAGCAAACTTTTGTTTGGTTGTTAAGATTGATGAATTATTCTCATATATTAGTGAAAAATGAATAATCTCTTTCTAAATTACATCTTTTTAGTAAGTTTTGTATAAAATCCCATTCTCTATTATTCTACACAGTTAACTATGAAAAATAAAATTGTAAACGTGGTTATTCATAGAATATTTCTACTGAACTTTATTCACTTTAGTTAATAAAAGGGTGGAATTTTAGATCTTTGTAACAATTTTATCTAACCGAATGGATTTGGAAAGCTCGATTGAATTTTATAACTTGCGTCATTTGTGGTGTAGGGAAGATGCCAACTAAATGAATGAGTTTATTGTGCAGCAATTAGGTCTGTTTTACTTTATATAAGTGGAACACGGCCTTTTGAAAATAGAAGAGAATCAATCAATGCTAGTGTCTAACCATAGGTATCTTCACAGCATTCCGCATATACGTTATAGACATCAAGTGAACGATGCTAAGGTTGTACTTAGTACACGAGTAAAATATAATAAATCGGTTGGTGAGATTGTCTTTTTTGACTGAGGTGGATGGGATTGTATTACATATACCAAACCACCACCTACTCTGATGCGCGATGATGGCTGGTGCAGGATTAAGCTAGGAAAAATGTTAAGGACAGTCAAACCTAAATATAGAATCAATCGATGAGGTCACTGACTGTTAGATTGAGCCATATGGTTACGCAAGGACTGTCTGGTTGGGGCAAAGTTAACTTTTGTAACCGATGTCTAGATACTTGGGTTGATATGGCTCAAAATCGTTTACGATTGAGTAGGTGCATTCATTCTTTGTTTTACTTTTGAACACAAGTTACTAAATCATCTTTAGAATTTTTATTAGTATTCCACAAATCCATATCTTTTTCTTAATAGCATATTGCCTATGCCTAATCTTTTTTATTACCACGGCTACTATTACTATCGCTATGCTGATAAGGCAACTTGATCGATGCTCATGCATGTTAAATTCCATATTGCATATAACTGATTGACTATTCGGTATTAATCTACAAAGTTTTGGATTTCTTTTAATATTAATTTATAACTGAAACTGTTACAATTCACTTAAGTTAAATGATGTTCATTAAAATTCACCTTACTTAATTTTCCCAACTTGAATAGACGATCTAAGAGTTAAGGCTTTATTATAAAATTCAAGTCATTTGTTTTAGATCAAATAAGTTTTTTGACTAGTAGGAGTATACAGAAACTATTTATGTATTCACTTGTTATTGTTTGGCTTGTATCTTCCCATTGAGGTTTAAGACTGCAATTGATCAGTCCGTTATTGGCATATGTGCATGAGATGCAGGTACATCCAGCTGACGAGTCTCAAATAGGACGAAACGCGCGTCCTGGATTCCACTGCTAGCCACTATCCATCATGTTTTATGAATTGTCGACCTATTAAACTGTAAGAATTTGTATGAAATCTAACTTATATCGGTTTAATACTATTTTAGTCCTCAATTATTATTCAGTTTAGTATACTTGACGATATAAACTCTTGGTTGAAGAGCCCATATATATATATATATATATATATATATATATATATATATATATATATATATATATATATATATATATATATATCTTTTCCGATCGAAATCATCCCAAAAGAATAAATCAATTAACAGTAAAGATGTATTATATCATTGACCTTCAGTTACATTAAAATGAACTCTCAAATTATTTAGACCTGGTTATTTGGCTAATAAACATAAAGTTCTAGATCGAATCAATAGTTTCTTCTTGCTAAAAGTGGTTATGGTGTCTTCAAATGGTCTTTTTAAATACGCTGAGACTTTTTTATTTTAAAATTAGTTTTTTTTATCTCCAAATCAATGAACTTTTAATTACAATCTTTCATTTGTAAAAGTGTTGAGGTTAGACATTAACACCATTGTATATTGGCTCAGTGGTCTAGAGGTTAAACGTTCGCGCGCGAGACCGATAGGTCCTAGGTTGGAATTTCGCGTGTCAGGATCGTGAAGTCCCACAATAGAACAAAACGGCGGTCCAGTGCTTCCAGGTTTTCAATTATGGTCTAACATCAATCAGTTTATAATCCTAATCAAAAAGGTTTTCCTCTTGAATGTCTTGTAGGGTTAATAAATAAATTTAAAAGTAACTAACTGAGCCCCCACAATTGTTGTACCTATAAATTATTTAAAAGTTGATCAAATTGTATTACAGCGTAGGAATTCGAGAATACCATATACATGGATACCTTTATAAATTTATGTATCTGCATACCATGAGGATGCTTATTATTCTGTAGCTTATTAATAATTTGATTTGTTTGTAAGTTTACTCTAAACAAACGAAATTTGGACCAGTCTTTGTTAGTTTACATTGTAAGAAGTAATATATTTCTCTCGCATGTATTTATATCCACAGTGTTATATCCTGATAAGATTTAAGAATGGTAACTCTTAAGAATTATTTATGGAGCAGTACAATACATATATTTTTATTGTATAATTATTAAGTAGCTACACTATGTATATTCATATTCCTCTTATTAAAAGCTTTATTTTGACCCATAGACTATTATTATACGATTTACTGTTCTTGAGTTATACCCAGTCTATTAATTAGTGTCGGCCACATTCACAGCCACTTTTGACTAGATCTCGTACGAATGTTGTTTTCTATTGTGTGGTGCAATGTGGTCTGTTTGGTTTGTAATATAAACCCAGTATGTTTGAAATACATGGTTGATATCTTAGAGGCTGAGATTTGTGTTCTGAACTCAACAGGCAGAGAGGGCAAGGCAGGAGGTACCACCGATAATGACTCTGGACTGCTCATATGAGTTGAAGCCTCATTAGTTCGATCGATAAATCACTGTTCTCTAATTGGTAGTATCACTACGTCATATATTAATAGGGCACAAGGCCAGAAGTTATAACACACAGTGTATATTATACTTATCCTATGGCATGATTGCTCACTTTTCTTGCCAAGTATTTGTGTTTAGTGCATTCTACGAAAATATGTGATACAAAATCATTCATTAGCTGAATGAGCTAGTTGGTATTTGTTTTGAAACATTTATTTTGTGGAAATTAAAAATTCATCTATCAATCGGTTGTTTGGTTTTACTTATGTATCAGACGAATTTTATCATCTGTTTAACACTTGATTACATAATGGAATAATCATAGTTTATAAGAAAATGTATTTCTTGGTAATGATGATGAAAATATTCAATCTTTTTCAATGGATTACTGACAAGTTTTGGGTAGATAACAAACAGATAAACAAAATGTTAAGCAGATATAAATGATGACTAACTGTGAGATCCAGAATGCACGTTTTGCCGCGTTTGAGACTCGGGTGGATTTAACTGCATCTTAGAGTTGATGTTCACTCTGGGACCTCTACTCACTATCGTTAGGTTGCACGTACATTCGACTGATGAGTACCAAATAAGAAGAAACGTGTTTCTTTAGTTCCACTGCTTACTTCCATTGTTAACCAATAAATCTATTTCTTTTTTAATGATAAATCATTATGTTCATTGTTTACAAACTAAAAATCTATTCATAAAAAAGAGAGAAACGCACTTACTTACTTACTGACTTATGCCTGTTACCCTTCGTCAAGGAGTGTCGGCCACCCACCGGGATTCTCCATTGAACTCTGTCTTGGCCAATCCTTTCCAGTTGCTATTCATCCTTTTGATTTATGCTTTAAATTTCCGACTCTGTATTTTTTGGTCTTCCTCTTTTCCTTTTCCCTTCAGGATTCCAACTTAGCGCTTGGATTGTGATGCACTCACAAAGAATTTTTAAAAAAAAAATTATTTTAAAAGGTTTTCTAGTTATCAGTAGTTTCTCAATATGAATTTCTATCAAGATATATTTCGGTTAAAGTAAATAAATGACTTAGCAACGTTGTAGAAAGAAAAAGTTGGTTCGAATTATTCTATTCATTTTCCACATACTTACACCCACATGTATTTGTATTATTAATGACAAGAACGACACAAAAAGAGGAAATTCAGTACACTGGTATAAACTCTCTTCATATTTAGAAAATCTATTGTACTACTGACTGTTATTGTTATTATATTTACCTTTATGAAACTAACTAACTTGTTCAGTATTCAAGCCCTATAATTCAGTTGAATGTTGTATAAGTGTTTTTTTCTCGTTATTGATATTCAGCACTAACATTGGCTAGTTTCTATGGCCAATTACATGCATCCTGAAGTGAATTAACTCTTTATTGTCATTTACTCACAAGTTTGAGTAAAATTGAATGGTGGCTAACATTGAATAGGATTCACAATGCACATTTCATCCATCCACATTGGGATGTTGGTACATTTAGCTGGTCAGTCCCAAACATGACAAATTGTGTAATGTGGATTTCACTTGTAGCAACTATTCACCTTTAATAAATAACAATTCAATTGCTAAGATACTAAACTAGTGGTTGAGGAGGCTATCAGAGTAAAATCAATTGATGACATTGTTGTTTTATTTCAATCCTATATATTATCTCCATATTGTAGCTGTAGATTCATCAGATTGGATTTTATAAACTATTCTTGATTCACTTACCTAACACAAAAAAAGTTATAGAAACTTTCTATGTTTTAGTCAATTAAACCCAGCATAAAATATGGCATATGTGTAAATCGGTTGAAGTTGTCATATCTCATTAGCACAGTGAGACGACATTGTCGGGTCAAATCTCCGAGTATTAGAAGTAGTAAAAGTAGTAATGGTAATAAAATAGATTAGCCATCCAAGATACAATTAGACAATAAACTACAAACTGGTAAAATAAAAAACAAACTTATAAGGGATTTATAAACTCGGGATCTAAGAGAAGACAAATAGTGAATATATCTACACCATTGCAAATGATTTTGAGTCATCTTATTCAGAGTCTCGAACCATTGGTTTCGATAATCCTGTAGACCCCGACTAGATAAGTAGTCTACACCAACCTACATGGCTCAGTCCACCGGTCAGTGTCTTCACAGACTGATGGTTTAGTCACATGGCGTTCTTCCAACCTACGAACGAATCAGCCATCATCGCTCATTGAGATAGTCAGTGAATGGACATACGTAATATATATTTTAACCATCTCAATCGTTAAAGACTTACTGCCTCATTAATTTATTTGCATATCTACCTAGTACTCTGCGTTCAACCTCAGAACTGCTGATTCGATGGTCCTAAAATGCACAGGTAGAATCCACTCAGATTTAAAGATATTTTTTGACTTGAAGTATGTCAGTTATGTTGGTCAGCATCGTCTCAGTGTTGATGTTCTTATTAAGAATCGAAACTGTGATTTATCCTTCTTACTGTCTGTGTTATTTATCTGACTACTAACTAACGTTAGCCGCCTTTCTTAATGATTATTCAATATATTTGTAGCTTGTAAGTTTTAGAATCAGATTAATCATTCAATATTGAGATAAATAATTAAATTAAGAATAATAGAGTGTAGATGAATTCGTTTGATAGAACACTTGATATTCGAAGGAGTTGCCTGAAAGTGGTTAGAGTTCTAAAGTTCAGATATAAATTAAACAATAAAAAATGTAGCTGAAAGTCCACTAGATCGCTCAATCGAAGTCACAAATGTTTGGTTACTTAAATATTGCAACTTTAGATGTCTGCCTTAAATTCTCTGCACCATGTGTTCTTGTGTCTTTTCCTTTTGCCTTCAGGATTCCAAACTAGGGATTGCTTCATGAGACAGTTTGGTGATTTCCGTTATGTACATCGTATCCACCTCCAGTGTCGTTTCCTAGTTTCCTCTTCAGATGGAAGTCGGTTTGTTCTCTCCTACAGTAGGCTATTGCTGATGGTCTCCGGATAATGGATATTGAGTATCTTGCATAGACAACTTATTGTAAATACTTGTACATGTTTTATGATGATTGTAGTAGTTCCTCAAGTTTCAGTTCCACACAGTAGAACTGTTCGTATTGAAGATTTTCCCTTTGATATTGGCTTTCAGACAGTTGTTTTGAGTTCCATATGTTGTTCAATTGTAGGAATGCTGTTGTTGCTTTGCCAATCTTCCCCTTCCCATCTGCATCCGATTTTCCTTGCTCACCGATGATGCTGTCTAGGTGCATGAAAGTTTCCATCTCATCCAGAGTTTCTGCATCACGTGTGATTGGGTTGGTGTTCTCCGTGTTGTATTCGAGGATGTTGGTTTTTCCCTTGTGTATGTTGAGGTCTACTGATGCAGAGGCTTCTGCTACGTTGTTTGTCTTGACCTGCATTAGTTGATGTGTATGGAATAGAAGAGCTAGGTCGTATGAATTCCGGATGATGTTGAAGATCTGTGGTACTCTATAGTGTCAAAGAAGTTTCCATAAGGCCCTCCTATCCACGCCGTCAAACTTCCTCATGGTCAAGGAAGCTGATGTAGTGACGAGTTCCACACAACTGATTGTTCAGAAACCATTCGTAGTGTCGCGATTTGGTCTGTGCACGACCGATCATTATGGTATCCAGACTGTTGATCTTGTAGTTGGGCGTCTACTGAATCTTTCATCCGGTTCAGCAACACTCTGTTGAAAACGTTTCCTGGTACGGATAGTATTGGGATTCCTCTGTAGTCCTTATATTTTCTGAGATCTCCTTTCTTTGGTATCTTGATGAGGTATCGTTCTTTCCAGTCTATCGGCACTTGTTCTTCCTCCAAAGTCTCTGTTACCATGTCTCCTACATATTTTCGCTTGTTAGATCTAATACTCTTCCTCACAGGCATGTTTGTTTCTGAAGATTCGGCTTGTGTTTTAGCTTACTGTGCTCTTGTTTGACTGTTATTGACTGCTATCTTGTCTAGTAGTTCACTTAGAAGAAATAGATGACAACTGCCAGTATCGAATACGTACACTCTACAGTTTTTGATAGTTGAACTTTGAAGCCTTCCCTCTATTTTTTTGTTGACAAAAACTTAGAACACTCAAGATTTAAAATAGGATATTTTTCAATTTATTTTATCACGTACTCACTAGCTACCAGCTTCAATGTGCTATTCCTGGGAATCTATTGAGAATCTATGAACAATGGACTTCAACCATGTTGGTTGTTAGACTGCTACTCACTGTACACAGTTGGATACCGGGTTATTAGTCTAGGGATTAAAGGTTTGTGTAAGAAACGAATGGTTCTGCGTTTGGCCCTCTATTCCAGGGGTCATAAATACCCACTATCAGTGAAAAGTCTCACATTAAAATATAATAACTATCTAATGATTCATGGTTTTTAGTAGTTCTCTAGCCAAGATCATTTCATAATTTAAACTATGAACATTATTTCATCTTACTTTCTCTTGTTAAATAGACTTTTGTCAATGTAGTTTAATGTATGGAAGTTAGAATCATGTGGATTGTCGATAAAATTTTCCAAAATAATGCATAAATAATTATGTATCTCATAGAAATCACATGTTATTATTTATCATCACTTAGCTAGCTATTATCATAACCGGTGTGATATATCTATATGATTCAGTGAGAGAAAAATGAAAGCATATTGGAAGTACTTAATTGACTACAATTGATTAGACTATTTACTGTTACGTTCTACACTTCATGTATGTCATCATATAGAACATGTGTAAACGATTTATTTAAAGACAAATTTATGATCATCTTAGAATATCATTTGTTTTTTGTAGGTTTTGATTTCACATTAAGTGGTGTTTAGTATAAAATGGAGCATTTTATACTGTTTTTTAGTTTTAATGTATTTGTTATGTACTTAGTTATGTTATATCCTGGACTCTTGTTTCATTTGATTTGAGATTAGCCAGTTGAATGTACATGCATTTCAATGTTGATATTTAAATTGAAATTTGTTAGCGGGACATAGATTGGATTAAAGCACATTTCGTGTACAATTGTGTTGTTGCACGCTGATTGGATACGAAGTAGCCAATCAGCACTTGTCGACACTTGGAGAAGACTCTAGAATCTTCTCATGTAAAAACTATAAATATACTAACGTTTTTCTTGTTATGCTTCCTACTTCAATCTACCCTTGTTATTTGGAATACAATTTAGTTATTGTTCAACCGTGTTCTGATTTGGGGACTTTTCGATTGAATTAGTGTCCAAGACTACTAAATAATAGGAATAGCTGGGTCGTAATAAGAGAAATTATAACAAAACTCACTTTAAACGCTTAATATGTTATTAACTTAACTGATAACTGTAAATAGTCATTAACAACTGAGTTCCAAATAAAAAGAGTCCACTGTTAAACACTTATAACATAATGCCAAATTGTTTAAAATTTCAACACTTATTTTTAAATGATGTGAAATTTACAACGTTATTCACATACTGACACTGATAGACCATTGCTTAAAACTGATTTTAACAAATCGGTAGGACAAAAGTTATGAAACAGAAAGATTTAGATGTAAGTCGTAAATTACATATCACAATAGAGATTAATTAATTACAGTTCTGAATATCAATAACAGGAATATGTAAATCCATACTAATACTATTTCAGTGTCCATTTTATGAGTCCTTGTTTTTATTTTGATATGTTAACTAACAGAATAGCTGGGTTTTTTTACTGATTAACTCAACGATACTTACATCTAAACTATTTATATTCATAAGTATACTCATAAGTTAGCAACAAGATCTGACCCGGCCTAGCTACTATATCCTCATAAAATATACATACAAAACTCATTTTGTTGACTACCTAAAACATAATTTCAATATCAGTTAGGTCGCTTGTATGTAATTCATCAAAACGTGAAGACCTTTATCACCATGGTGAACTATCAGTAATTTGAGCAGTAATTAAATACCAAAAAACAACATTATCTCTCTTTAATCAAAGCTTTTTTGCAGTAAACACATGCAACCAAGTAACAAGTAGAATTTTACACTTTCATGGCATATTATAGATTGAGCATTACTTAGATACTAGGAATAAAAATCTGTTTCCTTCTCAGCCTAGGACAATTTAAAAAAAAAACATGATAAGATAGGGAAATCCATATTCATTTTTATAAGGTTTACGTTTTATTTGGAATGTAAAATCAATACTCTTGAATGCATATATATATTCAGCAAATCAATGATATTGATATTTGTTGTTCCGATTGATATGTTCACATTCACTAATCATATGATCATGAAAATAACAGTTGACTTGAAGGTGATCTAAGTAAACTATCGAAATTTACAACAGTTATATTAATACTTACACATCACAATCTTTGAAAGTCTAGAATTTTTGTGTAAGATTCTTTTTTCTTAGATAGGATTATCAACTTGATTTCTAACTTCTGGATAAATAAGGCTTAAAATTTAGTTTGTTTTTTTTTTGGGGGGGGGGGGGAGCGCGAGATGAAATGACTACTTTCAATGAGTTACTCTTAATGATTCAGATGTATTATTCAAAATATATATGCTTTACTTCTTGAATTCTCTGTGAAGCGACTGTAAGATCAGGAAATCTTTTAATATGGTCACATGATCAGATAATATCAATCATTGGTAAACAATTAAGACCATGGTAACTGTAGATTTTAGACAGTATTTTATAGTATATATCAAAGTTACCAATTATACAAGATGATTCAACGTGAAAGTAACACTAGGTTAAGTCTTAGATTTATATTCTTGATTAAATGAGTCACTCTATTTGAGTGACTTTCATTTTGATAAAAATAGGTCCATCTGACAAGGTAGGTGGTTAAAATTGTACTTTCCGCCTACTCTAATTATCTTGAATCCACTAACTCTCATACTGCATATACCCCAACGGTCAAAAAACCCACATAAGATTAACACGTTCTCAATCCGCAAATTAGGATACTAAGAGTCAACACCTCACGTGCTTATCCATCTATAAATTATAAGAAAAAGAAGTATGCCAAAGAAAATTTTAGATCAAACTACATGCATAAATAGGCCATTTTTTATACATGAAACTGGTTAATACATTTAATAAGTAATTAACTGGTAAATTATGTAAAGTAACAAATTTGACAAGCATTAATGAGTCAAAGAATAGCTTACTACAATAGAAGCGGCATAAATGCACTACTCATCAAATAAACGTTATACATTATACAAAGTGATTCACTCAAGAATAACTCCACATGTTTGATTACTTCTAGTTCCTCGTCACATACTAGAATGAAGCGTCCGTTCAGTGTTTACAGGTTTTCAATGGTGGTCTAGCTGAGATCGACTCATGAATTCAGCTATTAAAATAATAAACTTCTCACTTGTTTGTTTTGTCACACAAACAATCTATTCACTCCTGTTTATCATCTTTGTATTCATATTGTGTTCTAATTAAACATTATTTGTTTGTTATTATGAACCTATCCTTTCTTTTTTATTTGTTTGTTTCAAGTTTTATCGGATAGCGGATTATTTAAAAGAGTTATATTTAGCTGAATCTTGGTTAGAGAATCTATTAATATCTGATATTTTACCAAGTCGTAGTCATTCACCAGTAAGACAACCAACTGATTATCGATCACGTCGAGCACGTCTTGAAAATAATCCAATAATGTCGCATAAAATATTAAAGCGAACATGCAGTGAACAACGTTATGATGAAACACAATTAATTGGTGGTTTATGGGATAGACGAGAGATGGATCTTATTCAAAAATTAATTCGTCGAGCAATCTCTACAATTGAATTGAACATATCATCTAGACAAGTAAGTCTTAAATTAAATCATTATTTTCTTTACTTAAGTAAACATTCATTTTTAATATGCGCATGCACAACTCTACATGGGATTAAACTACAGACCTTCTGGATCTTAACTCTCATACTACTGAATCGGTATCCAATACTATTTATTTATTTGCAATTTTGTATATCCGAATAGTATCACAGTTTGATAAATAGGATAGCCGATGGGATTGTAATTGAGTCGCTAAGTTATAGTAAATTAATCCAATCACAGATCTTAACAACAATAAAAATGTTTGAAATGCATTGTTAATTATAAAGAGTGGTGTACATTTTATGGCCAGTTACATATCACGTGATAAAAGTCACCAATTAGAATACGGACTTCTGTAACCTTGTCTCTGCACTAAACCAATGATGCATCAACACAGCGTTAGTAGTCTTGAGTCAACTCTGAATCCTCATTGGTCCTTGATACAGTAGTTTCTCGCATAGCTCGATTCGTTCAGTCCAAAATACCAATATCAGACTTTGCTGTATGTATCATGTATTTCAGATATACTTGATTTACATGCAAGCCAACCAGGCCACATCATACCATAAATAAAAAATAACGATTGTACGAGATCAAGCCAAAAAATATGGCTGTGATTGTGAGACACTGTTATTAGTAAACTAGGTATAACTTGAGAATAGTAAGTCGTATAATAGTAGTCAGTAATTCAAATGAAAACTTATAATAATATATATATATATATATATATATATATAATCTAGTTACTTAATAGTTATACAATAAGAATATATATAATAACAGTCTATAAATAGATTCTAGCAGCTACCGTTCGTTTATTCTTCGTTCAGATATAACAACTGTATTGTACGATTTATTCATTTGTTTATTGTAAATAACCTGAGTACAATTTTGTTACATTATAAAAGTAGATTAAATGGCGAGACTATAATTTATGAACGAACTAATCAGGTATGAGATAACACGTTTCGGATTTTGGCACGAAATCCACTCATCCATTTGGTTAAATAAAGTTTTGGCATTATAGCTGATGTTAGTTCGTGATGAAAACCCTAAATTTAATTCCTAACCTTAACCATTAACTGTAAACCATAACCTCATTTGATCCTAGTTATTAGGTGGATACTTTCAAGGTCACTTTAGCGTTGCTCGATGGTCATCCATAAATTATAGTCTCACCGATTAAATAATGGAAAAGAATATTTAATATAAGAATTAGATAATCAGAATTGACAAAGTTATTTTTCAGTTAATAATAAACATTGGGAAACTAGCAAACTATTGGGGAAACGCAGAAAATTCCTTGAAAATATGTTCAAACGGGCTCTGAAAACTATGGGAAATATTTTATTCAATTACCATTTAATCGAAATTTCTTAGAAACATTTAGGAAGTAAAGAGTTATGTGTCACATTTCTGATTTGATAATTAACTCTCTTACTACCATTTTTAGAAGGATTCCAGAACATAAACGACCACTGAAGCAAAGCTTTCTTTTTATATATTTCTCGCCTTTTTTCTCTTGTTCAGTTTTGTTTGGGGTTATTAGAAGAGCTTAGGAAACTGATTCAATCGTTCAATCAACAGATTTATTATAAACTTTCTAGAATCATTGAATTCTAACTAATGTTTCTTAGTTCTACCACAAAACACATTCGATTTATGGGAACTTCCTACTGACTGACTTGAAAAAAAGCTTTGAAATCACATAGTTACCCTAATATAATTGTTCAATTTCTTTCCAATGCTATAACGTTTATCTTTATTGACGTCAAAGATATGTAGAAACAAAGATGTTTTGTTTCTCTTATTCAATTTATACAGATAGACGAAAAGGAATCGTCATATTCAGCAACAACAACTACTACAACGACACTGAGTGCTATAATTTTTAGAAATGCTTCAACTGAAAGAAAGTAAGAGTTTATATTTTTTAGATAGATTTCCTGGTGTTTTGATGGTTCACTGTTTTTGATTTATTGATGATGATGATGATGATGTCAATGATGTCTTTCTCTTTTGTTCTTTCCAACTCTAATACACACATCGAACTATGTAAGTTAAGTGTAATCTAGATACATGTATTTGTGATTTATACAAGTAATTGATTTGTAGTTTGGTCATCATCAGCTGTGAAATTCGTTGATACTATTGAAAAAACTAAATAACTGTATATAACAGTAGATGTACTGAAAGAATAAGGGGTGAACTTGAGTGGTTCTTTAAATGGTCGGTAGAAATGTATGACTCCTATATTGAGTTAATAAAGAAGAAGTATAAATTATGATATAATAATGCACAATATAATGCATAACATTAGGATACAGAGTTTAACAAACAGAATCAAATTTACAGTTTAACAGTTTAGATTATGATTTGGATAATGTTTTGCAGTTGGAGTCTAGCAGTGTCTCCAAACGTTATCCCTAATTATAATGCCTTTTGAAATTTTTATTTATAAACCTGAAATTTCAATCATTATCTTAAGTATTAGAATCAAAGATGAATGATGGCTAGCAATGGGATCGAGGACTCGCGTTTCTTCCTGATTTAGACTCGTCAGTTGGATGTACCTGGATCCCAGAGTTGATGTTCACTCCAGAACTCGAACCAGCTGACGAGTCTCAAATAGGATGATTCCACTGATAGCCACCATCCATCTTTACTTATAATGCTTGAGACTTAATCCAATATCGAGGCATTCCGTACAGTATGCACATATGCCAATAAGAGACTGATTAATTGCAGTCGCAACTATAAATGGGAAGATTCAAATAAACAATACAAAATGAATTTACATTAACTTAAGTATCTGAGGTGATTTTCACTGCTGAAAATAAATAATATATATTCGACAGACTACGTTCTATTTTGGCTTTTAATGAATCTGACTTATTTCTGAATGGTTGTTCATTGTTTCAATCTAAAGGTTTATTGAACAAGCTAATAGAATTGAAATGAATAAAAATCTGTAATTTAGTCTGACAAAGTTACACATGGAGTGGGGTTGTGGAGAAATAAACATTCACAAATTTCTACTACTTTGGATGACGAATTCATTTGTATATACATATTTTATACAGAAATCATTTGGATTTCCATGAATGTCTTGTATTATGTAAATGGTAGGAAGTCACATTCTCATAAATTTTCAGTTGTCTAAGGAGTTCTGTTTGCGTTGAAAATCTTACACCAATGAATATCTCTCGGCAAATCATATTAGTTCCCCGTTGACATGCCAAACCAAATTAGGTACTCTAATGGGTCCGATGATAGGCATTTTGTTGGCCGGCTAAAACGACAGTTTTGCTTGTTGATAGGTTACTGGTGAATGGCGGATGGTGAGGGGGAGGAAGTCGGAAGTATTAACACTAATTTCATAGCCTTATGTTGGGATGACTTCGAAAGCATGACGAAGCCTCTAGAGCCTCTAAAGAAACCGAGAAGATCCCATCCAATCAGAGCCTGACATGGCGTTCTGGAATATTTATGTAGCATGCTACGACTGGACAATAGCATAACTCGCCTCCTTGCAGATTAGCCGATTTTATAACCAATGCCAATGACTATAAATACCCACATTTCTGACTCCTAAATAATAATCATTTCCCCTGCTTCTTCCGTCTTCTGTTTCGCTACTGTGGGTTTCTATACGTTCGAGCGCCGTTAGTTGTATATCGTATTCTACCATATTCAAGTAGAAGACGTAACATCTTTAAAAAAACACTCCCTTTCAAAATAGTTTACTCTGCAATTTCAATTCATAAAGCAGTGTACTTTAGTAAACTTTACATTTAATGCATACCTACATTCATCTGTATATTTAATGATTATGATAACCAGTCTTATTAAGCCAAATTAATTTCTAATAAATTTACCAGGCTTTGATTACTTACTTAATTAGGCCTGTTTCTCGCAATGGAGTATAGGCCGCCGACCACCATTCTCCGACCCACTCTGTCCTAAGCCTTCCTTTCCAGTTCCATACAATTCTTGTTCGTTCTTCTCATGTCTACCTCCATTTCCCGGCTTAATATGTTCTTTGGTATTCCTCTTCTCCTTTGGCCTTGAGTATTCCAAGTAACGGCTTTCCTTGTGATGCAGTTGTGTGCATTCCTCAATGTGTGTCCTATCCATTTCCATCGCTTCTTCCTCATTTCTTCCTCCACTGAGATCCGGTTTGCTCTCTCCCACAATTGATTGTTGTTGATAGTGTTTGGCCAATGGATCCGAAGTATTTTTTGTAGACAACTGTTAATAAGCACTTGTATCTTCTGGATGATGGCTTTAGTGATTCTCCAAGTTTCCGTTCTATACAGTAGAACTGTTTCGACATTTGTATTGAAAATTCTGAATTTAGTTTTGGTTGACAGTTGTTTTGAGTTCCAGATTTTCTTCAATCTTAGATATGTTGCTCTTGCTTTTCCGGTCCGCGTCTTCCCTCGTGACTTCTGAAGGAACTCAGCTTTCCCCATGAGGAGTCATAACTCATCTAAATGAAGACCTTTTAACTCCCAGGGCAGAGTTTAAGTGGTTTGAATTGTTTTCTTCTCGTTAGTGTTTGTTAGCAGGTTAGTTTTCTACGGTATGTGGTCGCTAACCCCATGCCCAACACCCTCCTTTATCCGAGCTTAGGACCTGCAGTGGCCACAGAGGAGCTCCAGGTGGATTTAGGCTTTGATTACGACTCTAATATGAACTGTTTAGGATAAACTACTGAAACTCAATGATGTTATAAATAAATAATGATACTTTAGTATTTTGATTGATTTGTTCCAATTTCGAAACTTAATACACACAAACAAAAAATTAGACATGAATACAACATTGAACTACTGAATCTGTTACTTAGGTGAGATAATTATTTTTGAAATTTCTGATTTGTTTCCAACATCAAGATTAAACGAATTCCTTTATTAAATCGTCAATATTGTTCAAAATTTAATAGTGGATAGTATATTGTTTTTATATATATGTATTTCAATAGACTAGTACCATGCAGAAGAAAGTCAATATTGACTTTTATAGAAGCTAATCAAAACAGGTAAGAGGATATTATCATAATAAAAATATATATACTCTTCATACTAATAATGCTACTAATATCAAGATTGAACGACTGTTTAAAAACAAGAAAAAACATGGACTTGTAACTTTAATGTTGGGGAGTTCCAGAAAACTCGAAAAATGCCAACAAAGGCTATGAAAACACTAAGAAGCATCTTATCTAATCAGCATTCACTTGAAGTTTTGCCAGAGACATCTATAGTGTAAAAAGTCACATGTCGAGTTTCTGATTGGATGATTACTTATACTGCCAATATGTTTGGTATCATTCCAGAATTTTCCGGAAACCCAAGGACATCTAGAATACTATAAAAATCCTAGATGTTCTGTACGTAAAAGAACCTTTCGCACCTTTTCTCTCGTGTTCAAGCTTCAGTGTAGATCTAACTTGGGGGTTGCTAGAAGAGCTTAGGAACAGAATCTAGTGTTCAGTCATTTTATACGTTCCTTGCTATTGGCACACAGGATAGATCATATGTGAATTAATCGTCGAAATGTAGTGACCACTAAAGGTTTATTGGGTTTTTCTCTTCAGGACTCATGAAGTTATCATCAAAGTTCACTCTCTCTTTATTTCTCTCTCGCTCTATCTTTCTCTAAATTCACTATTCAATAAAAATAGTTATTCATATGAGTGTGTATGTAAATCATTATTAGTTTGTATCGTTTTTGATGGAGATTTGTTCTCTGAGCTGGATGGTTTGTATCATTTATGCAGTAATAAACTAGATTTCGAAAACGTTACAATCGTTGAATTTCCATATTATATGTATGAGTGTGCCTTTCGACTTTTCAAATGATCGGAATAAACCATTTTGCTGTATTAGTACCAATTATCTCTGTGTATATCATTTACAATATGATTTATTTACGAGTTAAGTAAAAATATATTCCCTATAGTACTTATCAGTGTATAATGTCGACAAAATTTACATCAGAACAACTAGTTAGTTTTGTGTAATTATATAAGCAACGTAAAACCTGACACATTAATTCATCAGTCCAAGTTCCTACACTAAATTTAAACGACAAGATCGGACTATCAAGATGGATCATAAAGTGATCGAATTAGTGTTGGCTGGCTGATTGACCTACTGACTAATAGATTGATTATGAGGGAAACGACCAATATATATTTAAAAACTAAACAAAATGTTTCGTACTAATTTTTTCCTTATTTATTTACTAATTTTTTGATTGAGATCGTGAACCGATTGATGTTAGACCACCATTGAAAACCTGGAAGCACTGGATGGCCGTTTCGTCCTATTGTGAGACTCCCCAGCAGTGCGCATCCACGATCCCATTCGCGGGATTCGAACTCAGGGCCTTCAGTCGAGCGCGCGAACGCTTAACCTATAGACCACATAGCCGACATCCAACGGTGTTAATGTCTAACTTCAACCAATCCACGAAACTGCGAGACCATCTTTCAATGTACTGAGGTAGACACCTGTTTCTACCCGGCACGGATTAGCTCCACTGCTCACGGCTTCTCACCAGAACTCTGAGAATTACCATGTGCTCACTAGTGACTAGCTCCAAGACCCCTAAACTGATATTAATTTTTTGTTGAAATTATGAACCAATCAGTGTTAGACCAACATTGATGACCTGGTAGCACTGGACGATTGTTTCATTCATGTATGGGACTCCTCAGCAGTGCTCACCCGCGATCTCGAGTGTGAGGCATTTACTCACCGAAAACATAGGGAGATGGTCGTACAATATCGTGGATTATTTGAACTTAAACATTACCACCGTTAGATTACGGCTTAGTGATATAGAGGTTAGGCGTTCGCGCGCGATACCAAGGACCCTGAGTTCGAGTCCCGCGTGCAAGATTGTGGATACACTCTTTTAGGAAGTCCCATACTAGGACGGAGTAGCCCTTCAGTGCTTCGAGATTTTCAATGGTGGCTTAACACTTATAGTTAATGATTTCAATAAAACTCAACCATCTTCACAACCTCATATTAATATTTATTAATTTGTTTGTTTGTTGATGCTATTATTTTGTTTAATTTTGCACAGAATTCCCATCTCTTTACGTTCATTTATTCCGGATTGTGAGAAAATCACAGGGAACAATGAAAATATTAATAAATTGAAAAAGATTTACGCTGAAGAAATTGTAAATATTGTTAAAGTAAGTCAAGAAAATCTTTACACCTTGATATTCATATTGATTTCTTGTTTATTCATTTTCAATGTACTAGATCATTATTTCCTATAAATTACTTACTTACGCCTGTTACTCCTCGTGGAGTAGCATTTGCCGCCCACCAGAACTCCCCATCCAACACTGTCCTGCGCAATCCTTACCAGCTCTTCCCAGTTGTTATTCATCCTTTTCATATCTGCTTCTATTTCCCGACGTGATGTGTTCTTTGGCCTTCCTCTTTTCCGCTTTCCTTCAGGATTCCAAGTTAGGGCTTACCTCGTGATGCAGTTTGGTGATTTCCTTAATGTCCTATCCATTTCCATCGTCTTTTTCGGATTTCCTCTTCAGTTGGGAGCTGGTTTGTTCTCTCCCAGAGAAGGCTGTTGCTGATGGTATCCGGCCAATGAATGTTGAGTATCTTGCGTAGACAACTATTTATAAATACTTGTACCTTTTTGATGATGGTTGTAGTAGTTCTCTAAGTCTCAGCTTCGTACAGTAGAACTCACTTTTTGGATGCTCGTATTGAAGATTCTGACTATAAATTAATTCAATGCAAATATCTAAATCTATCAAGAAGATCTTGAATTATCAAATCTTTTTATCAATAAATGAAGTCGTTCTGATATTAGGGTTTCTATTTATTGCTAAGTAAAACATAATTTGTTCTATATTAATAATAATGTTGAGGTTTTTTGACTTGTGTAAAATGCTAAACAATTTCTACTTGAAATCGTGACTTCTTTACCTCTCCCCTCTCTTACGTCATCAATTGATCAATTGTTGGTGAGGTACTGTATACTAGTTGAATTCGATCAACACTTCAAGATTTATACAAATATGATACTGGTTACTAACTATTCAGTAATCAATTACACCGCAATAGTTTGTCTATACTTAGGAATTCTTCTTTAATCCACATTATATTCCTTGTTCAACTAAATATTTATGCTACTATTTATCCAGATGATGACAAACAAATAAATAAATAAGTAAACAAACTATTATTGTGTTCCCACTAATTACTTATCTGTTCCACATACTAATAACACTGTAATACTGTTTCACTGAATTATTACATAACAGTTCAATAATATTTTATGCATTTCAGTGAATTTACAAGCTAATCAATTTTTAGTTTGATATTTTCTTAAATTCATATTCTACTGTGAATGGGAAAAAATGACATTCTTTAAGCATTAATCGTCTTAATTCACTTTTGTATTGATTGTTTGGATCTTCCCATTGATGTTTAAGACTGTGATTGATCAGTTTCTCTTATTGGTATATGTGCATTCTTGTGCCGATCGCCTCGATAGTGCCACTAAATCACAAGCATTCTATTTCCTGTTTAGAATTCATCAGTCGAATATATCTGCATTCCAACGGTACTGAGTAGGAGTTCCTCAGTAAACATCAACTCTGGGATGCAAACACATCCATCTGATGAGTCTTAAATAAGAAGAAACTCAGATTCTATATACCACCACTAGCTACCATCCATTTCTGCTTATAATTGATCATTTTAAATGCAAGAAAATGTCTTCAGTAACAAATTCACTTTGAACTATTTGAAATTCTTGGATTCAATCCTCAATATGATCGTAATCAAGCTTTGTATGATTAATTATTTTCTCTAGTTCTGTTTATGTTCTAACTGATAGATAATTCATTAAAAACAAAGGCAATTATAAACGAAGAATTTAATTGATAGAATCTAGCTCAAGATTATTCGAAACATTTTCAATTTTTCTATAAGTATGTGGTATTCAACAGTTCCGCTTATTTTTCTATTCAGTTAATGGATGAGTACTACATATTAGAGCATCATGTTCCCTAAATATTTTATTTCAATCATCTGAAAGTTATTTGTATTATATCGTGTGATGCTAATCGATATCATGTGTTAAAGTTGCCAGTTAGAATTCCTATTATCATTATTTCTATGCTAAATCTACTATCTCTTCTGTAGATTAATTTTCTGAACTTGATCAATTATACGTCTTATCCACATTTTTAACCTTGAGTCGATGTAATCTAATATCATCCTATTGGTTTACTTTCCTCTGCTTTAAATTCAAAGAAAAGTCAGATACCAGGTTCGATTATAATAAATTTTTAAGTATACGTGGATTTATACTAAAAAGATACTAGACTACATTACATGATGAATTGAAAAATCTTAACTATGCATGAACAAGTCAAAAGTCGCTTTGAATAGTGCTATGTTCGAGGGATTAAGATATCACCTAGGACCGGCGAACGGAACGAAAGTCAGAAACACAACAACAAGATAAAATCAGATATTCCTTTTCGCCTCAGACCTGATAATTGGTGGGAAAAAACCAAACTCAGCTGGGAAAATATATAATCCCATAAACAATCTACGAGAGAGAATGACATGCACAAAACTCATGCGTATATATTCAATACAAAAATATCCTGGAAAAACACTACAGAATACAGTACTAAGAGAGAAAACTGACCAATGACGTTTAAGGTTCTTCGAGCCGGAAAACACAAACTGAAGGAAAAATGGGTATTTTGGTGCGAAAATGAAGAAATCGAATTTCCATAATTAAATTACAAAAACGAGAAGTTTATCAAGTGACTTCCGGGGATCTAACATCCCCAGCAAATAGGATAAGCTGTAAATAATTGATTACCAATAAATAAGGAATAATAAACAGTGTAATTATGATTACTACCTTTCATGAGTTATCGTTTCTTTAATCTTCGCCTTGTATCATCAATTCTCAACTGTTTACTACGAATAATTGAGCTTGAACACTAACTGTTGTGACTTTTAGCCCGGCTAATTATCACGTGAATTATCACGCCAATCGGAATACCAGTTGTACAATTTTGACACTGTGCTACAACTATGACGTGTTGACTGGTATGAGCAACCTAGCGTCCTTATTGATCCTTTTTCCTGCCCAACCCTGCCTGATGAGTCCAGAACTCCAAAAACAGCGTCCACTATGCGAATAATTTGTTTCAAACACACTTGGTTTATATACCAACCAAACAGACCTCGTCATACCATAAATAGAAAATAACAATTATACGAGATCAAGCCAAAAAAGTGGCTGTGAACATGGGAGACCGTAATCAACAAATTGGACATAACTTAAGAACGGTAAATCGCATAATAATTATCTATAGGTCAAAAGGAAGCTTATAATAAGAGGAATGTAGATATAAATAATCTAGTTACTAAATAGTTATACAATAAGAATATATGTATCATATTAGTCCATTAATAGTTGTCAGAAGTTACCTATAATTTAATCTTCACTAGGATATAACACTAATTAAATTCATTGTTCGTATCTTTTTCACACTTTTTATCAGTTAAAATAAAGAGAAGACCATATTATAGTGAAATATATTAAGTGAAAAAAAACACTATAGTTAGTATGTAATTAATGGATAAAAGATGGTTTCCTCATTGTAACTATTCAACTTTTTTACTTCTGGTATTATTCTGTCTTAAGATGGTTTCCGGTAATGGTACGGTTGATGTCATCGTCTCTCGGTGTTTCGGAATGGCACGAACCAATTGATACAGTTGAAGGGTTGTTCTTTTACAAAATTGAATCTATACAAACTAGATAGACTAAACGTTTAATATATACAGCACTTTGATAATAATCCATCACTTTTTATTGGATTGAAGGCTAGAAGCTTGAGAAAAAGCTTACGACTCAGAACATTCGTAATTGCAATATAATGAGTTTCTTTATGTAACAATAAACATGAATGTTTGACAAGAAATTTAACAAGCTAAAAGGATAAACAACGAATCCGTTAACAGTTAAGGTCAGGGAGGGGTTATGAGTTGAAAAGGTGTTATTGAGGACTTCATTGTACTTCAAACCTACCACTGGTCAACAGAAACAATCAAATTAGATAATTTGATGTCTTCTTAGCAGTTAATGATGAATCAAGTCAAACAAATATATAAACTCTGCTAAATCTTATTTCACTCCTAATCTGTCTCATATTTGAAGCAGTATTAGTTTTTGAAACACTGTAGAACACTATGCTGAGTACTTAAAGCTTCAATTTGTCTCTCAGTTGGTAAATGTGAAAACAACAGATTTTAATTTATGGAATTTTCAGGCTGGTATCAGAAGTTTGACTTTATGATGAATGTACTAAATAAATTGAGTCCCTTCAACTTAGAAAGATATATACTGATATGTATTTATGTATAGCCAAATTTTCTCAGATTATATTAATAGGTTGTAGATTTGCAAATACATAATATTCCCAAACTAAGTGAACAGTACCCTTAAGACATCTTCAAAAGTATAATAGTAACCAAGTGCACTACACGGATAACAACCTTCAGAGGTTCTAGAGATAACCCTGAAAAGGTAAAATCAATTTCAGCCATTCAGAATACAAATTATATAAATGAGTAATTTCTTGCATGACTTAAGGTCTGTGTATAATGATGTATTGGTTAGAATTAATGATTAGGAATAGAGCGAGAAAATGCTTTGTACAAATGACTACTTATATAGTTATTTGTTTCGTTTTAAATATCAAAGAAAAACAAACGAAAAAAAGTATGGGAAGAGTTTGGGAAAGAAAAAAACAAAGTCTTTTGCTAAAGTTAATTCGGCTAAGGAAGAGATAAAGGGGTTACAAATTTCTTATGAATACAAAGACTTGAATCGTTAGCTTGAATCCCTATAGCTTACAATATGTATGGTAGACGAGATCGAATCCCATGACGAAAACTAGTGGTAATACGATAAATCAATTTTAAATGACCTATTTCTGTCTACTATATGACCGCTATCGACGAACTGTGATAAAACAGAGCTTTGTATTGTTTTGACTATTACCCTTTCCCAAACATTAAGAGGTGTTCACTAACTCGTTGGCTCAGTTGTCCGGTTTTACGCCCAATATTCGGTCATGATTGGTTTACTATTCGTTAATGTATGCATATAAATATTGCTGCATACTAAAATATATTAGAATTGCGGAAATCAACAAACTGCATCACGAGGCAAGCCCCAACTTGAAATCCTGAAGGCATAAGGAAGAAAGGAAGACCAAGCAGAAGTCAAAAGATTGAATAGCAACTGAGAACAACTGGAAAGGATTGCCCAGGACAGAGTTGATTGGAGAATCCTAATAAGCGGCCTACACTCCTCCACGAGGGGTATACTAGAATAAAGCCTGATGAAGATCTAATTGAAAACAACATTGTTCGCTTATATATGTTGCTCTAAAATACAAATTGCCATTGCATTCTAATATAATAGCCTCTGTTTTAAATATGTTTGCTCCATCAGTAAATTAAACTTTTACCATAATGGTTATTGAAGTTGAAGGTTTTGAGATGGTGGAGAAGATTTGTAGCTCAGGTGGATGTTTTGATGGAGTCTTGTTCTCTGAGCTGAATGGTTTGGTTGTGGAGCTTTCATCGTTTTTCTGAACGACATCATCAGCACAAGCTTCAATAGAAGTGAAGTGTTCGAATTTCTCCATATGCGTTTCACAGCTTATCCTGTACACCTCGATGTTGATTGGTTCTTAATGACCTTAAATTTGTCATTGTTTACTTCTTTGTTTTGGGTGTGTCTCCCATCGGTTTGATTTTTGTTCCTATATTTGTGCATAATTATCCTGATTGGTTGATAAATTGAATCGATTTCAATGTGCTTCTTGATTGCTGATTGACCTGAGTGCCAGACTTCTAAAAATTCTCTGGTGTTTTTGGAATTTCCTCTGTCCAAGATTCACACATTTTTCCGATCGAATGAGTGTCCGCAGTTGTTCACGTGTATTGATATAAGTGAGGAAATATCATGGCGTTTGACTGCTAATTGATGTTCATGTAGGCGAAGGTCAAGGGGGCGTCCGCTTTGTCCGATGTAGTGTTTTTCACAGTTGGCACAACTGAAGTTTGTGCTGGTGATGTCGTTCAGAAGAACGATGAAAGTTCCACGACCAAACTGTCCAGCTCAGAGAACAAAACTCCATCAGAAGTTGAAGGTTATTTCCAGGCAGTCGGTTGGAAGCTATAAACTTAGGTTTCATACTAGCTGGCAGTCGTCAGTAATGCGTATCCATAATCAAGGGAAAACTGCTTCTCTCAGTCAGATTCATCACTCAGTTTGTCAGCCACAGTCAGAGACGTATTGCCAATAATTTACTCGTACTGTAAATAGCATTCCGTTGGGATTGAAATGTAGAGTTAAATGTTAGAAATTCTTAATTGGTCCATCGATTTTCGTCTATTTCAGCTTCCTCGTTATCCTGTTGAACAACATTTAAATTTAGAAACTATACATCAATCACAAAAATCTACCATTTTTCTTTGTTCTGATCATCTTGTCTTAACACAATGGCCATTAGATCCACAATCATTTGTATGTAATGGAGATTTGGCGCATATTATTCCATTCTATGAATTATGGTGTGATACAATGAAACTTGATGAATTAATATGTATACGATCATCATCAATATATGTGTCAAAATCATTAAAGCACCATAATAAATTCAATCCTAATAGAAAAACTTCCGAAATTGACAATGATCATTTAATCAAATATAATATCCCTTCATCATCCGGCATATTAGAAGAAGATGCTGATCTATTGAATAGTCCTACTTTCAATGAACAATGTAATCAGTTAATTAATGATACAGAGATAATAAAAACATCAAAATCTTCTTATTCATCAAATGATAATCATACGTTTAATAATACTGATATGTTATTATTAATTGGGCATCCACCAATGGAAAATTGGGCAATCCGTTTTTCAAATAATAATCTTTGTGAAAAATGGCGACATATGATCAATGAGTAAGTTGATTTAATTGTTTTGCTCATTTTTATTTTTATTTTTCGTTCTATATGTTTGTCCTTTAACAGTTGAATTTACGATTCGATCTAAGCTAGACCATCATTGTCAACCTAGAAACATTTGGCGGCCGTATCGTCTTTGTTTGGGACTCCTCAGCAGTGTGCATCCACGATCCCTAACCAAAGGAACTCCGACCCAGGGCCTTCGATTTCACACGCGAACTTTTACCTCTAGACCACTGAGTCAGCATCAAACGATGTTAATGCCTAACTTTAATCTATTTATGATTTTGCGCAACCCTTCATCCATTGTCTGAGGCAGATAACTATCTCGTACCGGATACGGATTAAAATCCACTGGTCACGGTTTCTCAATACAACCCCAGTAAATCCATCTTGGAGCTAGTCACTAGTGAGTACTACTGAGGAGTCCTATATTAGAACGAAACGACCGTCCAGTGCTTCTAGGTTTTCATTGGTGGTCTAGCTTAGATCGACTAGTGAATTTAATTTTTAAAATACTACGGTTTCCTCACACACCCTACTGATTATATATTTGTGTTCAGTAGAAGTTGGTAGGTAATTAATTGGGTAGTTTAAGTTACAGTTCATCAGACTGATTATCAAAATAAGGTCAGTTAGACACGACAAAATATTTATAGCGATGCCAAAATATCAGTGTGGAATGTGAAGGAATCATAGATCTTTTACTTTCGGAAAAATTAAAGTTGATTGCTTAATATACACAGAACAGATTAAATGCCAACTATAAGTCTTATTTTAGTATTCAATCTATAAAATACAAATGAACACGTTTGATCAGTGAAAATAATTATTTTATTTGAAGGAGTTTTGCGTTCAATCTGTTCAATTTGTAAGTTGTATTTGTTATAGAATACTCTCAGTTAGAGCACAGGACAGCTGTTTCATCTAAGTATAGGACTCTATAAGAATGCATACAAGTACGACTAAACCACAAATTGGAAACAAGACCATGAGGTTACGCAGAGAACGCTTGTATCGGTGTATCGGTACCCATCCCCCATAAAATATGAATTAAACTTTATTTTTACATTATAATAAAAACAGTTTTATAAAAAACTCGATGGAAGGTTGTTCAGGAAAATTAGACTGTAACAAAGGATATGAACAATCTTTCTTATGAGTACACAAATTTAAACAAAGCATTTATGCATAAGTTAAACTGTTGATTTAAACTGTGCTGGTAGGTGCGGACTACTAGATTGAGGTCCTCGCGATTATTGAATCCAATAGTTAAAGATGCTTAGTGACATGACTAAGGATGAATCACAATAACCTGAATCTATTCACTCTTTGCCCGCTCCTAGATTTTTAGTTTTAAAATTATCTTGAATGATATCTTCTGTGTCTAATCTTTTCTACCGTCAATAATACTGTTATTACTCCTACGATTCTGGTATATGTCCTGTTAATTTGACCTCACTGTATTGGTGTATTGTGGGAAATCGGATCGGTACACATATGGGGCAGGCATTACGTTGTTTGTGACTGACCTGCGGATATATGTGAGATGGTTAAAGATAATCGATAGGGAACTCTGGTACTATGTTTTGTACTATTTGGTACTGATTGGTGAAATAAATCCTCAATCTTGAAATAGATCATCCATTCTCTTTATGGTTGGAATATACACATCTGTCTAACGAGTGTTAAAGAGCACAAAATTTTGATCCATAAGTTAGAAAAGATTCCCTCAAACCAAATAACATCAAAATATAGTGTACGCATTGTCTAGTTACTTAGGCTATTAACAATATTTCAACTTGATTTACAAAATTCGATCAACACTTTAAAGACTTGAGACGAACATGACATTTATATTACCATCAGTTGATAATTTAGTCTGATTTACATAAATGTAGGTGTAATTTGTAGTCAGATTTTTACTCAAAATATTTATTTATTTATTTATTTAAACACAAACATTGGTACAAGGAGGCACCAAGTAGATATGCGCCACATAAATCATCCGATTTGTGTGAGGGCTGGGATACTGCCCGGGTGCCCAAACCGAAGCAGGTGGTTTTCTTAGGGGGCCACACCCCAAGCCTTTGACCTAAAGGTCTGATCCACAAGGCAGTGGAGCATCGTTAGGAGATGCAGTCTCATGGTAGCCGGTGACCAACGATTAGTTCATACGCCATTTGTTCCTTCAGGATACTGGAGCCCATGTGCATCATTGGTTTGGTATCCGGTTAGAGCGCCGGAAATTCGCTTTTCGTCCTCTCATTTTCGTAAACAACACCTCGCCACGAGAAGGTAGTGAGTAGGACTTTCCTGGAAGAGGCTGTATACGCGTGGCCATGTGGGAGTATTTCGAGAGGGAGGGCGGACCTATCCCACTCTCGGCCATACCAGGGCATTTGGGGGCACTCAAAATATTATTCTGTCACCGAATCACATGATCTCTTTCTTCTTTTCATACGATCTACACGTATAAATCATAACAAAAAACAACATCTATTACTTTACTAATTTAGATCTATTCGAAAAAGTCAACAAATATTCTATGGGAAATCGATCAATGTGAAGGTGATCAATCAGATAATTCCAAATCATCAAGTAAGTTCCCCTACGTTGATCAATAAATCGTTTGTGACAAGAGTAATTTTTGGTAGTTACATTTATATTACTAAAAATAGTAATCATATTTTCACTAATGATTTCTAAAGGTCATTTCGTGTTGTTTTATTGAGAAGCAGTGATCTATGGAGTTCGACCATGTCGACTGTGAGATAGTTATCTATCAATCATGGTGCCGTCGGAAGATACTTACACAATGTCATAAAGTGATTGAAGTTAGGAATGTAGTCTTAGGCGTAGACACAGCAGTTTAGGGATTAAGAACTCACTGCAATGAAACCTAAAGGTAGTGAGTTCAAACCCTTGGGAGAATGAGGGTCATGGGTTCAAATGACTAAGGAATTCCATGATAAGACCGAAGTAAATACACAATGCTTTCTAATTTTTTATGGTTATTTTTTCATAATGTAATTGTTAGAGATTCTACATTAGACATATTTGAAAGCAAGACTTAACCGATCAATGTTTGGCCACCATTAAAAACCTGGAAGCACTAAAAGGCCGTTTTGTCCTAGCATGGGACTCCTCAGCAGTGCTGATCTACTACCCCACATAAGGGAATCAAACCCAAATCATCGGTTTGGCGCGCGAAAATTCAACTAATGATTCATATAACTACTTAATGAAAAAGTACGAATAGGCAAACAGCTGAAAATGTAACTGATATATTATCAACAAGACAAATGAAAAGAACAAATATATTAAAATTTTGACCTTAAAATGAAATCTTTAATAAGGATTACAGGCTGAAATCCAACACTGACCCAATACATGAACGCAAAAATGATGAGAAGTGTAAAAGACCACACGTTTATTAAACATTGACAATATATAACCTTATGCTTGTCAAAACACTTGAATATTCACTTCTTATTCTTAACTTAACGGTGAGACAAATGAACAAAGTCAATGTATTATTGTCATGTTTACATTGAACGACTGTGGTATCATTTGTATTATGTCTTGTGAATCCAATGACTGAAACCATGTGACAAATGATGAATTAACATCCCGATTCTCAGGATTCTTAAGCTTGTGTGTATACGATCTTGATATATAGCCTTTTTATTTTAAAATTTATATCTTCTGTCATATGATTAGTACTATTCTCTTTTATCATGATAACATGTTGCTATATATAAGTTAAAATAATGTTTACAATTTATTTAAAATGCATACTGTCATTTTCCAAGACTTCATTTTCAATAAATTATTACATAAACGACTTATTACGTATGAATACCTGAAAGAAATTATTCACATGACAACTAATAGTTATATTAATTTGAAGGAAATTAATTCAATTATCATTAGTAAGAATTTGATTTATCCAATTGTTGATAAGCACGGTTGAATGTTGACCTATCTTTATTGGGTTATATGATACATGTATGATCAGAGTGGGTTTTGTGGAGAGTTTTCGAAATTTCACAGGTTGAAATCATGAGTCAGTTGAAGCTAGACCACGATTGAAAACCTGGAAGCACTGGACGGCCGTTTCGTCCTGGTATGGGATCGTGGATGCGCACTGCTGAAGAGTCCCATACCAGGACGAAACGGCCGTCCAGTGCTTCCAGGTTTTCAATGGTGGTCTAGCTTCAACTGACTCATGATGTCAACCTGTGAAATACATGTATGAATTATCTAGATTATAAAAATAAGTTGGTTAGTACAAATTGATTCTTATTAGCGGTTAATATTTATTCGAACTTAATTAGTTTGTTTGGATGAATAATGAATTGGTGTTTGTATTGAAAGGTATTAGATTCGAGTTCTGATATGATCATAAACATCAGTTTATAGGTGTATTCAATGGATGGGTTGTGAATAAAATGAAATGCAATTCTTGGATTACACTGTATACCACAACCCATCTATTATAAATTATTTCCTCCACTTAAGTTATTATTATTATTATTAATGGCTTTATTCAATATTATATTTTGGTACAGTATAGAATTCTCAGCACAAATATTAAGAAATAAGAATATTATTAGCGTATTATAAAACCTAAAAGTGTAGTGTGCATGTGATCACTGTTGTAGATTTTCAAAATTATTTCGTTGGTGAAATGTTCCTGTAGACTTTCATTTAAATCATTTGAAGTTAATGGTTTTGGTCACAGATTTTAAAAACCGATTCAGACCTGACCAATAAGTTTCCAGTATGGGGTTGAGGAGATTATTAAGTTTTTGATTGAGATCGTGAACCGATTGATGTTAGACCACCATTGAAAACCTGGGAACACTAGGTGACCGTTTCGTCCTATTGTGGGACTCCTCAGCAGTGCGCATCCGCGATCCCATTCGCGGGGTTCGAACCCAGTACCTTCAGTCTCACACGTGACCGCTTGACCTATAGACAACTTAGCCGACATCCAACGGTGCTAATGTCTAACTTCAACCAATCCACGAAATTGCGAGACAATCTTTCAATGTAATGAGGTAGATACCTGTTTCTACCCGACACGGATTAGCTCCAATAGGACGAAACGGCCGTCCAGTGCTTCCAGGTTTTCAATGGTTGTCTAGCATCAATTGGTTCATGATCTCAATCAAAAACAATAAGTTTCTATTTAGAGATCAACACCAGGATACAGATACATCCAGCTGAGGAATCGTAAACAGCATGAAACATGCATCGCAGATCACATCGACAACCATCTAAAGAAAATACTGGTTTCAATAATTATTGATGAATGCCTGTCCAACTTGATACTAAACATTTATTGAATATTTTTTAGAATAGACAGCTTGTGGTCAGCACTGGAATCAAGTACTCGTATTTCGTTTTGTTTATAGTTCATCAACCAGATGGATCTGATTCAGGGTGTTGATGTTCACATTGAGTTATAAATCCAGTGACTTTCACTTTGAATACCAACGCTTCATCTAATGAATTACCAGCTTGGTCAATGACTAGTATTATGTTCATAACATTACTAGTTAGTCTCAATGTGAACATCAACACTAGGATATAATTAGCATCCAGTTAACGAGTTCATTTATAATGTCAATACATCTAATCTATAAAACTTATAACAAAATGTCTTTTTCAGAGAGTTAATTCTCATCCCAGAAAACCAAAAAGGTTAACTTGACAGGTATTATCACAATTAAAGCTCTAATCCAATAGAGTAAATTGGTAAAAGTATAATATACCAATGACCTTGAATTAACCAATCAGAATTGAGAAAACACATTTCACATTTTGTGTGAATTTTTAAAGTACAGTGGTAGATAACGTGCATTTTATTACTTGTCAAGTGAAAATTGACAATATTTGGTACTTTAAAATGCCTAAAATCAATGGAAATATCTAATATGTAACTAAAAGCCGAATTTTAGATTATGCGTATGCTAGATTATGTAACAAACCATTATGTCGTTCGTTGCATAACCCAGAGTGAAGCTAGATAATGTTCTCCATTTCTTACTCTCTCCCTAAATCTCAATCCTACGTTTCTAAAGTTTGTAAATCTAAGGGTGCCAATGCATTAGATTTCAGCTTAACCCTGACCTTGATTAATAAACCTTTTTGTTTTATGACTGATGTCAGTTGTAGACGAAAGCTCTACGGGGTCGATAATCCTAGCTGGCAACACTAGTCTGACTCCTAATATATGAGTATATATGCAAACTTACTCTTTTACTACGAGAGATAATTTGGCTTGTAAATATTAATTATTATCAGAAGGGGTTCTGTGGAGATTGTAGTAATTTCAACAACTGAGATTATGAGTCAATTGAAGCTAGATCACCATGGAAAACCTGGGAGCACTGGACGGCCGTTTCGTCCTATTGTGGGACTCAGCAGTTCGCATTCACGACCCCGCCTCGTGAGATTCGAAGTTAGACATTAGCACCGTTGGATGCCAGCACAGTGGTCTAGTTGGTTAAGCGGCTGGCGCGAGACTGATAGGGCCTTTGTTCGAATCCCGCGGGGCTGGGTCGTGATGCTCACTGCTGAGGAGTCCCGCAATAGGACGAAACGGCCGTTCGGTGCTTCCAGGATTTCCATGGTAGTCAAGCTTCAATTGACTCATGATCTCAACTGTTGAAAATATTAATTATTACAATAAAAGCTGATATTACATTACTTAATATTGTTTCTTAGTCACTATATCCTAATTGGCTGATAAATCGCTCAAGGTCATCACTATAATGTACTTTTACCAGTGAATTTCATTTAAGTTCACTAAATTGATACGCATATATAACAATATTATGACAAAGGAAAAAGATATTGATTTCGTCTCTGTTAACACATCGTTACAAATCAAAATTGTATCATAATAAAGAACATCATATTAATTGATAAGTGGTTGTCTTTGTTAATCACCAATCAAATCATTGAATGATCTCTATGACTAGAAGAAATACTACTACTAATAATAATATAAGCATTATTTCTTATTATGATTTGATCTTGAACTCATCTGAAAGAACAAAATCAATTGTTTTAATTAATTAATTAATTAATTGTATTTTAATTACTTTTTTTCTAGGTAATATATAAATATCATAATATTTCTGTTGATATGACAATAGATCATTTAAAAGATAAATCATTGGAAGGACTTAATATTAATGTAGTAAGTTGATGTTTAAATGAATATCATTTAATGATTATGAATATTAACGAGTAATGTTGCCATTTCTCTTATTATAATTTAGCTAATCTTTCTTATTGCTTAGTATTCTTGAACATGAATTTAATCGACAAGTCCCCAAATTAGAATATAATTGAATAGGGACGCAATCAAATAATAAATAAGAAGGCTGGATGGAAGTAGGAATCATAATAAGAAAAAATGTTAGTATATATTTATAGTTTTTACATGGAAGGATTCTAGAGTCTTCTTCCAGTATGTGCTAGCGTTGATTCGTTTAAAAAGAATAGCTAATCAACATGCTACAACATAATTCTTCACTGGACATGGTTTAATTCAATTTATATCCCGCTAATAAGTGGATTATGTAACATTTTTTAATGAGATAATATAGTTTACATATGTGTAAAAAATCAGTTTATTTTGAATGGACAGATATTGTTTCATTCTATTTTGAGACTATTTGAACAACAGGTATCCATGATCTTGGACAAGACGGTGGGGGGACAGGGAATGAATTCTGTAGTTTTAGATTTTTCATGACATTTAAATAAACAGTATATTAAAACCCTGTGATCTACATGTTTAACAAATTTTATTAATAACAGTGAATAATAATGTAAATCATCTGAAATTAAAAAATGCATATCATTGGATGTCAATTCAGTGATTTAAAAAGTAACTGTTCAGCTGAAGGTTTTGTCAGATTGTCCGAAAATATCCCTCGACAAAGTCTCTAGAAGCCCAGAAAACGCCAGGAAATTTTTATATAATTCTCATTAAATAGAAGCTTTTGAGAAGAAACCTTAAAAAAAGAAGGATCTTGTTTCACACTTTTTGATTGGACAATCTCCTATACCGTTACTCTAGTTAATATGTTTCCAGGATGTTCTAGAAAATCAAGGCCATATGGAATCCTATAAATACTCGATTTTCTGTACATAGACTAATCTTATAGTTAAATTTTTACCCATATTTCGCTTTTTTTTTCTATCTTGTTTAAAATTGAAGTATAGACTTAGTCAGGGGGGGAGTATAGGAAGTGGTTAAGACGTCAGTAATAAGCATTCCCCTAGCACATTTATCACATTTATAATTAATAATAATAGAGAATAATTGAATAATTAATTCTCACTAAATATAATTAACAATAATCCTAATAAGTAATATATCGTTGTTCATATTTATTATTGCATAGAATAATACAAAAGCTGATTTATATCTACGCTATACTGAATCAAATGGAGAAGAACGTGAAATACTTATGTATGGTAAGTATGAATCTACTGAATTAAAAATTATTAAATAATTAACTTGTATACAATACACTGTAATGTGGTCATTCATTAATAATCTGTATTGTACATTGGATTGAAGTGATATAATATATTTATTGAATAAATATATTCACACACACACAAACAAACAATAACAAACAAATACAAATGATTTCACTCTAGTACTCATTTTTACACACTTTACATAATCTTCAAATAATAATAGACAGGTAACAAGTGTACACATAATAATAATAATAATAATAATAATAATAATAATAATAATAATAATAATGCATACTTGTGTATATTTGTAGCAATTAGATAGGTGAAAAAAAAACTTGGAAAGAGTAATCAAGGTAATTGAAACTACCATTTGTTTTGTTGAGATCAACTCAAGATAGATAACTATTGTAAAACAAGATTCTTTCTTGTGCCGATCTGAGACACATTACAAGTGCATAGTGAAGAGCAGCATATTTACAATTGAAGAACATCTCCAACTCAAAACAACTGTGTGTCAACCAACACCAAACTCAGAATTTTCAATACAAATGTCAAGACAGTGCTATTGTATGGGGTGGAAACTAGAAGAACTACAAAAGCCATCATCCAGAAGATACAAGTGTTTATTAACAGTTGTCTACACAACATACTTCGGATCCATTGGCCAAACACTATCGACAACAATCAATTGTGGGAGAGAGCAAACCGGATCTCAGTGGAGGAAGAAATGAGGAAGAAGCATTAGAATTGGGTAGAACACACATTGAGGAATGCATCCAACTGCATCACAAGGAAAGCCTTTAATTGGAATCCTCAAAGCGAAAAGAGAATAGGAAGGCCAAAGAAAATATTACACAGGGAAATGGAGATAGACATGAGAAGAATGAAGAAGAATTGTATGGAACTGGAAATGAAGGCTGAGGTCAGAGTGGGTTGGAGAATGGTGGTCGGCGGCCTAAGTTGTATTGGGAGTAACAGGTGTAAGTAAGTATGTAATCGAAGACCCCATCTACGGTCTAACCCAAGACTCTCAGACCACGGAGCGAGTAGTTTGGTTTTTGGGTCACTGAGGTCAGCATTCAATCATGTACTTGTCTAACTTTAATCAGTTTACAATATTGTGTGGCTATCGTTCAATATCCTTTATGAATAACTACTTAACGCCTGACATGGTTGGACTCCACTGGTTTCGGCTTCTCACTAGAGTGATGTGAATCACCAACTGAAATTAGTCACTAGTGAGCATATTATAATTATCTGTATAGAGATTTGTGAAAATTGTTGGATGATAGTACTGGAGTAACGAACCCACCTAAGGAGTGGTCCCATATTAGAACGAAACACCTGTCCAGTGATTCTTGGTTTTTATTGACTGCTTAGACTTGATTGGTCAGGCATCTCAGTAATATTCGAAATTCTCTACAAAGCCCTGTTTTGATAATTGTTATATATGTATCCGTTTATCACATTTAACATAACCATTGTCGTGTGTGCTACTTATGTCGACATAAGTAGTATATAACACCAGTCAGGAATGAAATGCCTGACAGCAGAAAGTTGAGATCGATGAGGGAAGAACGGGAATAGAAAGCAACCAGTATGGAAATGCAGGAACAATGAAGCCTGAGACAGGTAATTAACATTTTGCAAATGAAGAATTGGAGTATAATTTCCCTATTTTATCAACTCTATAATTTTGCACTAAATATAATATAAGTTGTCGATCAATGGTGACCCACTAGTGCTGGCTGTGAAGCTTACCAGGTTGTTGCGCCGCGCGATACCAAATCTGGATGAGGAGTCAGGCGTACAGTTGTTGGCGTTGCAGTTTATCGAGAGTGTCTGCCGTCGTTTCCCAGCAGCTGAAACTAGTAAGAGCCACACAACCCATGGATATCAGTGAACTGGCGAAAATGACCCGACAGTTGATTACCCAAACAGTAGCTCCGATGGGTGTGGGAGTCAGGAGATAAACAGTCTCGAGAAGAATATTGAGGAGCTGCAGCGTGAGATTGCTTCAATACGAGTGAATCATAACAGGAATAATAATTGTTACGCCTGTGGAGGGACAGGATATTAGGAGATAGACTATCCAACAAGACGAAGGCGCAGATATTTTAGACGTCATAACTCGTGTTCTTTCTACCCAAGGAATCGGGGGGGTTGTAATATCAAATAGAGGGACGGTTTACACGAAAGTAAGCATAAACAAATGAGATTTAGTGTATCTGATTGATACAGGCAGCAGTATCATAAATAGGCAAAGAGCAATGTAAGAGACTCAAGCCATGTACATTAGCAGTTAACATCATTGGAGGGCACATGTTAGTGTTGAGTATGTCTAACGGTATCGTGAAAGTAGGTGGTGCGGAGATAAATTTCCCGTTTGTAGTAACCACAAGCCTATCGAGACCGATAATAAGAGTAGATTTCCTAAGAGAAGCAAAAGCAATAGTTGACTTAAGAAGCAATAAGGCGGTCACAAAGTACCGTTCATTCACAATACATGAAAGTAGCGAAGTAGCTGAGATAAGAGTGGTTGTAGTTGTGTAGTTGTGTACAACCATACAGAAACAGATCACTCCAAACATGTGAAAGTGATCTTAAAGTGAAATGAAGAATTCAGACTTGGAATTAATGAGGACAAGTCTCAGATAGCGAAAGGTAACGTCACGTTGGGGCATAAACTGCTACTGGAGAAAATTCTAAGGATAAAGAACATTGCAGTACTTAATTCGAAAAGAAAATTGAGACAGTCCCTAAGAAGGGCGGCGTTCTACAGTCGGTTCGTCAAAAACTTCAATGAAACATCAGCACCCCTATATAAGTTGTTGAGCAACACTAATTTTACGTAAACACAGACCTCTCAACAAACGTTCTACCAAATCAAAAACATACTGGACAACCGCCAGTTGACTCTCAGACTGCTTAAACCTGAGAAACAGTTTACAGTGACCACAGATGCAAGTGATCATGGTATAGGTGCCATCTTGAGTCTGTCTGACAGAGTGGTGGAATACGCGAGTCGCGTTCTTATGCCCGCAGAACAGAAGTATTCAACGATCGAAAAGGAGTGTTTGGTAATTGTGTCCGCAGTAAACAAATGGAGATCGCACTTTTTAGGTAAACGATTTCACATCAAGACTGACCACGAACCCATACGGTACTTGAAACAGCAAGAGACCCCGTGGGAAGTTGGCTCGATGAATGATACGTTTGCAGGAGGACGATTTCAGTATCGGCCATGTTCCAGAGAAGGAAAGCGTGATGGCTGACTACTTGTCGAGACCAGACATGGGAGCCGAGCCTCCGTTGGTAGCATACAAAGTGAACAATATAGAGGGAGGCCTACTAGGACTTGCCGGGCAGCAGAAAGCTGACCCTAAACTTCAAAAGGTAATCAACGTGATAAAAGAGGGAGCAGAAGTCGACAAACGAGCAATCGACGAGGAGACAGCAATATTGCTTCGGCAAAAGGAAAGATTGGAAGTAAACGCATATAGGGCTCTGATCTAGCAGGATGATGAAGAAAATTCGGTGTCCTCATCTGCATTCTCCTTAATCACAATAGTTATTCATTACATTTTTTACGTTAAGGATTGCCGTTAGTTTAATGTTTGTATAGAGATTTTTGTGGGGATTCGGTTTATAATTTGATAAAATAACTTTCACTAATTGAAATCATGAGTCAATTGAAGCTAGACCACCATGGAAAATCTGGAAGCACTGGACGGCTGTTTCGTCCTAGTATGGGACTCCTCAGCAGTGCGCATCCACGATCCCTCAGCCGCTGAGTTGTCTCATACTAGGACGAAACGGCCGTCCAGTACTTCCAGGATTTCCATGGTGGTCTAGCTTCAATTGACTCATGATTTCAATCAGTGAAATTTCTAAAATCTCCACAAACCCCTTCTGATAAAATAACTTTCGTTAACGATTGAGATCAACAATGGCTACCTTTAGATGAAGCTGTCCGAAGTTACTAGCTGAAGTCATGTGACGTGAAGTTCAGACATATCAAAAGCAAGATAATCATTATCATCAGTGCTATTGCGTAACTGTTGAGTTTTTGTAGTGAATTTATTGAACTCAAATGTATGGACCGATAAGTTTTAACTGAATGTAGTCGAATAACATGTGATACGAAAACTAGGTCAAGCAGGAATTCCCGTCGACTATCTCCAACCACCTAATATCTAAGCAACTTGATTGATAGAATTTTATCAGTGATAATGATTACCTAAACGTAACATTAGCTACTAATCAGTAATTTATTTATGGTAGGGGACAAGATATTAGCGTCACAAAAACGAATAAAGAGTATTATGGAAGAATAAAAAAAGATGTGGACAGTACAGTCAGTAAATAGCCAAACAGAAATGATGCCTGATGAAAGATGCAACTCAATTAAGGATACTCCAGAGAAGACTTCTTGTTAAGACCATTTCACAATTATGAAAAGTATAATAACACGGCCGCCAATCAATCATATCTATTAGTGTCTCAAGTTAGTGAGTTGTACCATCACTGGGGCTCCGACCATAGAGATGTGATACATCAACTAAGACAAATCCTAGTCCTATACAGCTATATTTCACACCATGATACTATGTTATAAACTAATCACTTCGCCACTTTTTCACCCAGTCCTTCAGGGCCTTCAGGGTTAACAAATGATACACGATATGGTAGTCGGTGGAATAGCATTCGTAAAACGTGGCCATTTCACTTGAATTCGGTGTTTTGAGGTGGTGATATTAATCGAACTACTGTGTCAAAATACATATTGTCGGACCACGGTATTACTAAAATATTGTTCCCAATGGATGTGAGCTATCTTTTATAGACAATAGTGATGGAACATAGAAAGAGTGGATTTCACAGGAGCAGCGAAATTGCCGAATGATTAACCTACTACATATGTAGTTTGAGTAGAAAACGATAGTACACACTAAATATCCCAGCAAATTATTCGCTTTATAAACTAGACTTATTCCTTTATCCTAACATTTTTATCAATGCAAATATGAGTACTTGATTTCAGGTGAGCAGTTTCTATACAAATGTATAATATTGTGGCAAATATTTAAATATATCATAATATCGTGAATTGATTGAAAAGTCATGAGTAGTCAGATTTTGGACATGTCTGTTGGGAAACAGTTACCATCAAAGACATAAAATTATCATCGCACTATATCGCTAATTGGTTGGTGTTAAAATTGTACTACTAGACGTCGGCTCAATGGTTCTAGTGGCTAAGTGTCATCCACGAATCCTGAATGTTCTGGGTTCAATCCATATTGGCACCTTATTGGTTTTCAGTTCTGAACAGTCCCATACTAGAACGAAACAAATGTAAAATGCTTTCTGGTTTCAATGGTACCTCAACTGGAATAAATCTATAATGAACACAACATACAAATAATTAAATGATCTTTTCCTTTGAATACATTCATAAAATAAAATATATTTCTTTCCATCTACAGGTTCAGAAAACCCATTCTTGATAGCACTCTCTAGTGTTCAACTGAATACTACGGATTCTTCATTCAGTACTCCTAAATCAGCAACAACTGTTTCTAACACTACCAGCAATACTACTAATATAAATAATACCACCGGGAATAATAGTCCAGACAGTAATACTAATCACTATAAAGATATATTGGATCTAATAAAGAAAGTCTCTTTATCACCACAATCGGAGAATAGAACAACTGATCATAACCATAACAACGGTAATGACTACATTATTTCAAGAGATCAAATTAAAATTAGTTTTGTACTTCGTCCTGTAGACAAATATTATTCAACTGAAGATAATCAACATCAACATCATTATCAAAATTATCAAAGTGAGATATACCTAATTAATTTATTCAGTAGATTTTTTTCCTCTAAATAATACATTCATCATAGACTGGTCACAATAATCAGAGATCCTAGTTTTAATTCTTACTGAAATCAGTCATAGTTATGAATTTCATTGAGTAGTGAGAAGGAGGAATGTCACATTGAGATTAGACAGCTATTCAACTGTTTTTAGTTTTCAAATGGGTGTATGTAGAAAAATAAATGAAACATGACGAACAACAGAAGCTATTTTGGGGGACATTATTTCACTTGATTCAAGGTTTGTAAAGTAAACTTAGTTTCATTCCCAAGTTATACTACCAATCACAAGCTGTCGTTTAATGCAAGATCCACTGCTATACTCTTTTCCATTTCAAGCTATTGTGATTTAAATATAACTTTCTGCACTCTGTTTTTCTACCCTAACGTTTAGTTTCAACATAATTGCATTTTTCTGGATACTTTGTGCGTTGTGGTCATATTAGTCATCGGTTGATTCATGTATCTTTTTACACTTATCTGAATCGGAAATCGGCAATCAGGAATCGAGTAGTGTTCCAGTTGACTCGTCATCTCTCTCGCTTTTCAACTAATAAAGTGATAGGAATTTTTCGTCTCTCCGCCTAAATTCGTTCGTCTCAATTCGGAAACCCGCATTTCTAGCCACAAGGTTGAACTAGTCAACCTATCGTGTCAAGACCTTAACCTAGATCGAGACAAATCTTCCCCTGTAATATTATTGGGTAGACGGGTCAAGGACGTAACAAAAATATTATCAAAAATGATTTATTATTATAGTAATATTGTAGTGAACAAGAATACGAGTGGGGCAATCGAATGTATTTGAACATGAAATTACAGAATATCTCACTAAAATCTAAGAACCATACAGTAAATACTTAATTTGCAAAATATCAATCAATTGCGTCAAACTTGACTGTTCTTTTGCAAATATCGGTTCATCGGTTCATTGTTCGTGTATTTCATACCAATTGCTTTCCGTTCCCCTTGTTCTGTTCTCGATCTTCTACTGAAATACATTCTATTCTCGACCATCGTTATATACTAATGTGGATATAAGTAGCTCAAACCATACTATTAACAGTCGAAACTTTTATAATAGTATGGTTATGAAATAAAACTTAACCTATATACTGCTGCTAGCTGAAGAATTCAACTTTTTTTTAAATCACGAAATGTTCATCAGCAATTCCTTGATTATATTTGTAGATTATACAGAAAAGCACATACTTCGAGATTGGTTGGTGTTTAACCATTGACGATGATACTGTGACTGACAATCACGGTAAATCTCGAACTGACTAAAGTTCTTATGAGAAATAAATCAGTGGATGATTCCCTATTCATGTTTTAAAAGTAATTCATTCGTCTTGATTTCTTGGATTCTGTGCTTGGTGACTGATTGATTTTACAATAATGTACACATTCCTAACAAGTTTTATACTAGGACAGAATAAGTGTGTAACGATTTTTTTTGCTTTGAATGATTCCTTACTTCCCTTGTTCAATTAGACATTAGTTTCTTTATTAAACCTCTCTTCCTAATTTGCCTATTTGTACGGCGAAATTATTTTAACCAAATAAAGAATATCTGTTGTGGACTTGTATCTTCCCGTAATTGATACTAAAGATTGTAATTAATTAGTTTCTATTAACCTATATGCATTCTAAGCAGATCACCTCGATATTAACATTTAATCACTAGCTTTAATCAGGTCGCATATTCGTTAGCAGTGGAATACAAGACACACGTTTCACCTAACTTGAAACTTGTCAGCTGCTGTATATCGTGTTAACGTTTGGAGTAAAAGGTATTGGATTCGAATAAGTCTTAATGTGAACATCAACATACTGAGATGTGACAAGTGCATCCAGCCGACGAGTCCTAAACAGAAAAAACTCACATTGTAGTTACTCACTGCTAGACATTATCCGACTTTAAGAATAAAGAATCTTGCCTTAGATTATATTCAATAAGTCATATGTACTTGATTGATTCTATCTCTTAGAATCAATTATACGCACAACATATGCATGCATATCTCAATCACATCAATCATATTTTAACTCCAACACTGAAAATTATAAACACGTTTAAATATATATGTGCATATACTAAGCGTTTTCAACGAATTCATTTTCATAAGTGAGATAAACATGATTATTTACTTGTCTGTTGTTATTTTTCCATTACAAAACACAAAGATATGCATATAATTTGTAATTTTCATTCCTGATTAGAAGTTTCAACAAAATCTGATATGAAATCTACAGAATATGTGAGACAAGAACGTGGACGTTCCACATCGAAATCATCTTCAGCATCAGCATCAAGAAATCGTCGAAATGATATAACACAAAACAATAATATGATGACTAAATCCAGTATATTCTTAAACCATAATAATATAAATGTTAGCAAACAAAATACTAGTACTAATGTACCGCTGCGTGGTGCAATTAGTACTAGTTCACTTCAAATTGGTACAGCACAAGAAATACAATGTGGGCAAATTTTTGGACGTCTACCTGAACAATGTTGGCCTGATTCTCAATTACCGGAATCTTTAGTGGTAAATTAGTTATCTATTTTTTTAAAGCTGTGCGATTTTGCTATCACTAGAGATTCTAATCGATATCATGTAGTATATTGCCAGTCAGACCAGTGACCTATTTCTTGAATGTATACATTAACCAACGGACAACAATCAAAATCTTAACGCTGATTAGTCCTCGGCCCCTCCTAAAACGGAAGTAGGTAGGAAGCAGATTAGTTATCTATGGTTAGCGTTTTATTTAGCAAGGTTGTTTTCCATGTGGTACGGTTGCTAACCCCATCCCCAACCTATCTTCTTTATCCGAGCTTGGGACTGGCAGTAACCCTAGAAGCACTACAGAAGGAGTTATTTCTCTATGTTATACTATTAGATAAAAACTCGAATTGTATGAAATAATGTCTGACTACACAGGATAGCACACCAAATAAGAACACACACTTTAAGCATAATTGTACCATGAGTGGTGGAGGGCGAAAAAAGCAGTACAAGATTAGTCAGCGATAATTAAAGAATAGCACTAGACCCATTGAAAGTTTACACAATAAAGGGAACATTTAGGTGCAGCACTAACGTTGTCTACCAATTATACAGTAAAGTGATAATAATAATCCGGTAAATAGCACCAAGTTTCAACTTTCCAAATATTCGTCCCGTCATAACAGTTTCACTAAAAATTTAAAATCAACAGTATAATTTGACGTTTATGCACAAATTTTCATTTCAGTATTAATTTACTGATAAGATAATTATCAGAAGGGGGTTTGTGGAGATTTTAAAAATTTCACTGATTGAAATCATGAGTCAATTGGAGCTAGACCACCATGGAAAACCTGGAAGTACTGGACGACCGTTTCGTCCCAGTATGAGGCTCCTCAGCAGTGCGCGTCCACGATCCCACACCCCGCGAGATTCGAACCCAGGGGTGCGGTATCGTGGACGCGCACTGCTGAGGAGCCTCATACTGGGACGAAACGGTCGTCCAGTACTTCCAGGTTTTCCATGGTGGTCTAGCTTCAATTGACTCATGATTTCAATCAGTGATAAGATAATTGTTTGATAAGATGGAGTTAACCTCTATTACTATTCGAAACACATTTTATTCAGAAATTGTTTTTTCTGATGGGACACTATTTGATTATCACTATATTTACTCGTTGTGTATGATGAGAACTGCAATTAATCAATCTCTATTGGGATGTAAGGAGCCTGTGCAAATTGCCTCAATATAAACTTTTGTAGCATGTTTGGCAAAATAGATAGAATACGTCTAGCAACACAATCCTGGCTAGCTCATTTCTACCTATTTTGGACAAATCACTTGGATAAACTTGCAGCCCACAGTGTTGATGTGAATAGTGAGATTGGAACCAAGTACGCTTCAAATGAAATGCTGATACTTTATACACTAAGCTACTGGGTCTGGGTGGTTCTACAGTATCATGAGTTGATTAGAGCTGAAAATGCAAACCATTGGATGTCAACTTAATAAGTTAAGTGTCAAGAACTAATCTGGGTTCATTTCACGGGTAATTTCATGAGTGAACACTCTTGGGGATCCCTATGTTACGATGAAACAGCTGTCTATTTGATGTAAAGCAAAAATGAAGTGGATTATTGAGCTATATTGTGATCCGTGTAATCATGGCGCTATTGTGTAAGCAGTTATATATCCTAGTGTGATTATTAATTAGATCGCCTTCTATTCACAAAAGGACACAATGGTCAATGAAAAAATAATCAGGTCTCTAACAAATATCGGTCTTTCAACTCTTTCCAACCTATTGTCCATTAAGAAGACCAAGATACAAGACATTCAGTTTGTTTTGTATTCTTCTTAGTCATGATTCAAAAATCATACAGTATTATACCTAGTTTATCTGATCATACAGCAACACGAATCGAAAATCCTGATATTAAAAAAAAAACTCATTCATAATTGGTACAGAGCAGACTAATAGAAAAATAATTAGTTTATGATCATTCTGAAACAATTAGGCATATAATAATTTATGGGTTGAATGAAAACTAACGAATAGGCAAATATAAGATCAAGGTAACAATTACACGACAAAATTCCAAACAATGATTTTACATTGAAACCATGAAGCGAACAATATTAAACCACCATTAGAAACCTGAGAGCACTGGTAGGTCGTTTCGTCCTGGTATAGGGCTACCCATCAGCCGGCACCCACGACCCCGGACGTGAGGATCGAACCAGTCTCCCACGTGGACACCTAACACCCAGACCACCGGGTTAGCATTCAACGGTCCTCGGTTCAGCTCCCGCATGTGGAGTCATGGATGCTGACTCCTGGGGAGTCTCACACTAAGACGAAACTGCCATCTAGTGCTTCTAGGTTTTCAACGGTGCTCTAATACTGATCGGCTCATGATTTTAATGAAACTTAACAAACTTCACACCTGCATACTAATATTTTTTTCATTGAATACCTTCTTAAGTTCAGTCTTTCCGAAATTCACTTCTGCATGAAATCATTACTTACTAGTGTCCCATGTTTATCCAACTAACATTAGTTTGTAACTTAAATGTAATTGGAATTCAAAGTAGTGTGCTTTTACCGAGTTTTTCTCTTTTCTTGTCATCAGTAAAAGAAGGTAAATGGTGATATTTTTCCTTTTTTTGCTATTGTTACCTTCATTTTTAATAGAATCTATTTGCGATTGTATATTATAATGGGGTAAATGTTGAAGGAATATTTCGACGTACAGCTGTTCATAGTCAAATTGAATTGATGAGAGCACGTGTAGATGAAAATATTCAAATGATTACACCAAATAATTGTAGTCCAATTTTAGCATCGTGTGTTTTAAAGGTGAGTTATTATATATACAGTTATATATACAGTTATTATATATACATATTTACCTGTGTAGTGTGTACTAGTTGTGTTGACAGAAATAAACAGCATGTAGCAGCAATCGGAAATAAATTGCCCGCCAGAAGACGATTGAATTGAAGATAAGATAAAGCGAAATGAAGAGCAATTGGAATAACAACAGAATTGAAAGAATCATGGAGTATGTATTGGACAACTGAAGAAAAATGTGCAAATAATGTATTTAATGTATGATTTCCATGTTTCAAGAAAACATTGTGTACTTTTGCACACAGTAATAAATTAGTCTACCTCACCTGAATTCTCGTTTACTCCACTTGTATGTATGATTAATATAATTATTATTGCGTTCGACGGATGCAATTCATCACTGATTGACATTGATTGAGGTAGCACTGAAATTTCGGAGCTCTAGATGTCTGTTTCATTCTAGTATATGTAGCAGTGAATACAACAGTAATCACCAATATCATTGGTTGTTCGTCACACAATATTACAAATGATTTGATGTTGAGAATGATCACTGTCGGTCATCAATCCAGTGAATTAATAGTTGAGTGTGCTCTAAAAGACCTAGGAATTTTTAGTTTTGATGAATCCCATACGTAGACGAGACAGCTATTCATTATTTGTGGGTACCACAGTTGATGTGATAAAGTGATGAATGTCATCTTCAAATGTGTCATGTGGTTGTGTTGTCTTCGCAGTAATAGTCTGTGCTTAATAATGAGGGGAGAGTGAGAGTTGTCGCAATATACTTGATAACTTTGATGTGATAGGTTGCTTAATACAATCTTGAGACCTGCATCGCATAAGTTCTATTTGTGACTGTATAATGTCCTTCAGTTCCGAGAGGAAAGAAACTATCGTACCATCAACAAGAGGGAAAGTTCGATGGAGAATGCTTATAGGCGACCTATGCTCCTCCATGAGGGGCAACGGGAGTAAGTATTCTATTTCTTTCTTCATGACTAAAATGAAATCAATCTGTATTAATATTCATTTCAATAAGAGCATTTTCTTTTTGTTTTCTTTTTTCTCATATAATAGAGGTTTTTCTGTGAAATACCTGGTCATTTATTAATCGACTCTCATTGGGATGAGTGGGCCAGTTTAACTGAAATTAGTTCAGCATCAGAACGTTTACAGGTTCTTGAAAGGTTAGAGTTGATTTTTTTTCTTTTCTTTCTTTTAATTTGCATTCCAAATTTATGACTGAAAAAAGATACTATAACTAGTTATGGCGTAGATGCATATGCTGTTAGTCTTTCTGTAGATCTTTAGTCCTGAAATCTCTCTGTACTTTCTTTCTACATCTAATCCTTTCTAGCATTATTGACAATGTTACTACTTTTACTCTGGGATTTGTCACGAGATTTTTTTTTCTGTGCTAATATGGTGCGGCAACTTCAGCTGTTGCACACATCCACCAGGTTCTACGTTGTGAATGAGTGAGTGTGTGTGAGAGAGAGAGAGTGAGTTGAAGCATCTCAAAACCGGAAACTGAATGACTGGGCTTCGAATCCACTGGGGAGCAACTTTCTCCTCAGGGTTACTGATACGTCCTGCTAAATTGACGTGTGTCAACTAGCACACAATATAGGTTCACAGTTTCCAACTGACTACCTCTAAGGATTACCAGTTATTCGAGTATTTTTTTAAAAATTGCTATTTGTTACTGATTAATACTTTCTATGAGCATATATCTCTTTTCATTTGATTCATATATATCAAATTTCAGATTGATTCGTAATCTTCCCAAAGTTAATCAGACATTATTGGCCTTGCTAATTTATTTACTTGCACATATTCGTGATAATGAAGAAATAAACCGTATGTCAGCTAGAAATTTGGCAGTTGTATGGGGTCCAAATTTAATTCAACGACCAAATTCTCCATTAGCATTATCTGATTCTATGATAACGACACAAATTATAACTTACCTGTTGGAACCGGCAGTAACAAATTTCTTATTAAGCACTAGCAATGTTAAGATGGAATTGAATCAACACTTTTCAAATATTTGGGGAAATTTTCTAAAAGATTCTAATAATAAGACAAAAGTTCAAAACACCACTACCACATCAACAGCAACAACAAATACTGACTCATCAGATGATGATAAAATTTCTAAACAAGATTCTGATTTTCATTCTGAATGGAAAACAGCGAAACAACATCCTTCACGAAGAGGATATTCTGTTTCAAGTAAGTATTAAAAGCAATGAAATGTTATATCTAACAGAAGATTATTTCAACGTCAAATATTTTCAGAAAACAAGAAACTTACAATAGGTGATATGAAATTAGTGCAGATGACGAAATGTTTAAGATTGCCAACAAGCTCTTGAACTTATGACGAGAAAATATCACACTTTCCTATGGGCAAGTAGGACAATGTCAACACCTCAAAACCATTTAGTTTCTATTTAAAATCTAATAATGTTTGCTTTTTTTCTCTTTAAAACTCAACTGTGATTACACTAGGATTTAGATTTTACAAAAAACTTGCCAACATTGTTTGCAGTAATAACAGTAGTATTGAAGTGAATAAAAAGTGGGATGGGGAAAACCAGCTTATTGTTCAATCTTAAATTACTGAGTGCTTTCGTAAAATATGAAAGTCATACATTAAATACGTTATTTGCACATCATCCATCAGTTGTCCTTTGAATACTTCATGCTTTATTCAATTCTGTTGTTATTTCAATCATTCTCTGTTTCCCTTTCTGTTCTCTTTCATTTAATCTTCTGCTGACATGCATTCCACTTTCGGTTGGTGCTACATACTACTTATATCTGTCAACATAAGTGGAAAACACCACAGTATTAGAAGTGATTTATGAAAAATCAGTCAGAATTCATCAGGAAATTATCGATAAACCAACTGAATAAGTTCACTCAAATTATCCTAACAGACCTCTTTAATAGCTATTCTGTTATAACTCTGGGTTTTCCACGTGTACACGAATAGAACGTTAATTTACCTTAAACGAATAGCTCCACTAGATTCCCTCCCGGTGTCTATTTCATAGGACTTCAACACAATTTAGATCAAGAACATATGATTAGCCTGACTAGAACGTAAATATATTTCCTCACCAAAAACCGGCACAATCCAACAACAATCAATGGTAATAATAAGGATAGGAGACTGTATAACTCATCTAACGCCTGTCAGATTATCTTCAAATCTGACTAAGCAAATAATCAATCATTATCATCCTCGCTCATACATCATATTCATGATACTATTTAGTATAAGACTTGACTTTTTATGGTAAAAACTATGATACAATAATTTTATTCGCCTACTTTTTTCTATTTTCTATTTTATGTACATGAATTTTGTAAATATGAAGATATACCACCACAGATAAGGTGAGTTCTATGGATTAGATTCATCAATGTATATACCATTTCCCTTGGTTAATCTTAAATTACATTTCAAATACTAAACAAAACTTTAAAAAAAACAGAACATCAATAGACAAAACGAATGGCAATTTATTGTTCTAACTAGGTCCTTTCATTAATGAACAATTTTTTCACCTCTTCCCCCATTTGAACTTCTCAATTCTGTTGAGCGATAATAAACTTATTTTACAAATAATGGAATCATTGTTTTAAGATATATATTACATCTAAACTGTTGTGCAGTGATTACCTTTTTAATCATGATAACATCTACTAATCACGCTTTCATATATTGCTAGGGCTAACAAAACAAAAACAAACAAAAAAAGAATACCCACAGTCGTTTCAATATCCATTGACGATTATTTCTATGGTTTTAAAAGTTGAGAGTTTTTTCTGCCATACGTGATGATCTTAAGTTTATTCCCGTGTGAGGTCGAGAATGCTAATTGTTGAGGAGTTTCATATTAAGAAAACGAAGTTTCCTATCGCAACCCAATTTTTAAATGAGGTAAACTTGGGGCAAATGCTATGTGAAAATTTTAGAACTTTTGTTCAAAAAGTTTACAATTAATCAGCTTTAACTAACTAGCTTAAATCCTACGAAGTTGAAGGTCGTCGACAGGAAGCCCTAGACTTGAGTTTCATGTCAAATAGGTGTTTTGTGTTTCCTGGTGTACTCAACCCAGTGTCAACCAGTTTAACAGTATTATATGTTACCACTGTCCTATCCAGGTGGTAACTGACCTCCGGTAGGATTGAGATGTATTTACGATTAGTTGATCACAGAATGGTAATGAATACCGTGTTTACCTAGCTGATCAACCTCGGGAGAGATATTTGTATAAAATGGAAATCTGGTCTGGTATTTTCAAGTTTTCCCTTTTTAATAATAATTCAATTATTTTTGTTACATTGTTGTTGGGGACGTTAGATCCCCAGAACTCACTTGGGAAAGGACCTAATTTTGTAATTTTATTTAGAAAATTTCAATTTTTTCGTCTTCGCGCCAAAGGCGCTCTTGTCACCTTCATGTCGTATTTCCCACTGGGAAATATCTTAAATGCTATTGGTTCGCTGCGTCTTTTAATATGCTATTTGGTAACTCTCCCCAAGGACGGTTTTGCACTGTTATCACTCATTTCTGGCTATTTTGTAAAATATACTTCTCCATTCCAAGCTTGGACTTCTCCTTCTAGTTAGCGGGGCTGGGACGCATCAATAGCTAGCTTATTGATCTTTGGTCACCGAGTCTTGTTCTCGTTCGCAGATTAAGTGAACTCGTGTTAGCTTCGAACCTAACAGTTGTGGAAAATATGTATATAAGAAAAACGGTTATCCTACTGTCAAACAATTTTATTTTGCTTTAGTTGAATTCCACCTCATTACTGGATGTATTTTTTTGACAAGTTGTAACCATCATCTTCAGCTCCTACTGTTTTTATTTATCTCCTCTCTTACTTCTAGTTCTCTGGAAGTGGACAATTCATTGATGAATGAAAAATTAGGTAATTCATTATTGAAAACAAGTGAACAACATCAACATACTGAACCGATAGTAGTAAATAATTCTTCTTCTTTAAATTCATCAATAAACAATAAATCTAATCATCAGTTAAACATGGAAAATCCATCACAGTCATCATTAATGAAACGAAGAGGTGCTGGACGTATGCATAAAAAAAAACATAGTTTTTTTAATCAATTAGCATTACCTGATCAAACAGGACCACCTAATTCTACTGGTAAACTAAATAAACAAACAAATTGTTTATCATCAACAGATTCGATTGCAACAGAATTAAAAAATATTATACGATCAAGAACTACATCAAGCATAGTATTACCATTATCATTTTCTGTAACAGCTACAACAACAACTTTAACAAATCCATCATTAACTTCAACAGTATCAGTAGAGAAACAAGAATCTATGAAAAAGACAACTCCTTCAACAACAACAACAACATCATCATCATTATTATCTAGGCGTTCAAGAAATACATCTTGTCCGCCGAGTACAAATAAAGCAACAATTTCTAATGATAAATTTAGTATTCCTTGCCCATTGCCAAGAAATCAAATTTATCTAGAAGCACCACCTGTCCCATTAAGAGGTCAACAATTAACACATCAGGATGTTCGATCAAAACTTGCCAATAATAATAATAATAATAATAATAATATGAATCTGCCAAAGAATAATTCTAATCACTCAAAACTAATCAGTCATAATAATAATAATAACAATAATAATAATAATAGTAATAATAGTAATAATAGTAATAATCGATTACATGACGAAACAAGAATGCCGACTCCCACTCCCAGTACTCCTACTACTACATCGCCTATATCACGACAACAAAAACCATTTCATCGTAGATTTCGGTCACAGACATCGACCATTGAAATACCAGATGTTACTTTACTGCATACTGATACATATAGAATGCGACAAAGCAAACTGAGTTCTACTGCTACTACTACTACTAATAATAATAGTAATGGTAATAATATTACTTATAAAAGACAACTTTCCATGGACTGTCCATTTAATTATACTCAATCATTTTATGAACCATTCGAAAATGATCCATCAGTAAGTAGTCATGCTACTACTACTACTACTAATAGTGGTAGTAGTAAAACAAATGAGTCTACTGCACCAATTAAAATTATTTCAGTATCGTCTAGTAGCAAAGAGAGTGTTCCATTGAAACCTCACAAAAAATCATCATCTAACCATAGTACTAATGATTACGCTATCAATAATGGTAATAATCATACGACAAAATCCAGTAAATCAATCCATTCGTCTACTGATCACCGATCACGTAATAATAATAATAATACTAATAACAATACCAATAACAATATAAATACTAATAATAGTAGTATGCCACGATCAGAAAGTGATATGAGTATGATTTCAACAGATTCTTCATTATTATCCTTTTCATCCAATTCATCATCATCTTCATTACGTAAACATAATAATAAAATAAAGGACGATACAACCGATATTACCACAGGAATTCCATGTCCAGTTGTACATCGTCCAGAATTTAATACAGCCGGTTATATTACTAATACAAAACGTAAATTTAGCCAGAATACAATACAAAAATCCAATTCACCTCAATCAATTAATGATTATAAACAAATGAATAAATCCACATGTAAACATCCATTATCATCTCAACCATTTATTACACCATTACATTCAACAACAACATCTTCATCATCATCATTTTCATCATCACCATCACCGACATCATTTAGTAGTTCAGATATTGGTTATGTTACATCACATCATGAAAATTTAGAAAATATTATTCATGAAAATAATTCTAAAATATTAATTAATTGTGTAAATGATGAAAATCGTAGTAGTGGTACCGCAGTTAGTCGAATGAGTTCACATGCTTCAACTATATCAAGTGGTTCAGTGACAGTGATTTCAACATCAACAGAAAAATAATTATCATATTATTTCAAGTAGTTTATTCTTCTTCCTTTTTTTCGTTGTTTTCTTTCTATGTATCGTTCCTTCCTATACCCTATATCAATTTAGATATAAAACATAATTCATTTTGAATTACATAACTGTAATATGATATATATGAATTATTTGTATGAATATGAGATGATCATCAATCTACGCTTATTGTCATTCACATTTGATTGAATTAGAAACTGGGTTTCTTTTTAAAAACCAAAAAGAGTACAATATGAAATAGAATATTTCATATAACAATATTAACCATTCATGTATATACGTACAGTATACATGAATACATTCCACCAGTGATGTATATCCATATAGTAACGAGAGTGAGAGAGAGAGAGAGGGAGAGCGAAAAGGAGAAAAAGAGACAATATTCTCTTACTTTTAACATTAAACATTCCTTGTTTCCTTTTATTTCATTTCAATTAGCAAAGATAGACAATAATTAATTAATTTTATTCATTACGATATCCATATTGATCAATCAATCAATCAATCAATCAATCAATCAATGAATTTTGTCTACTTTCAAAATGATAACAATTGGTGTAATAATTGATTTTTAATACTTACCACTGAATTGTATTGATTATTGGTTACTTTTCTTTTGTTCCCCTTTTATGTACATAATATTTGGTATTTATTTTATAATTTGTTTACAGCATACAATATTAGTTTTGTGCTTCTCCTTTCCTAACGTGTCATTATTATTATTTTTTGATTGAAAAAACTTCAATATGGAGATTTATAGAGATTGTAGTATTTTCACAATCGATCTAAACTAGACCACTATTGAAAACATGGAGTCACTGGACATCCGTTTCGTCTTAGTATGCGACTCCTTAACAATACACATCTTCGATCGCGCTACACGATAATAGAGCCATGAATTTTGGGTCACACGGACGGACGCTTATTCTTTAGACCACGGGTCCGGTATTTAACGGTGTTAATGTTTACTAGGACCAAATGGCCGTTCAGTTCTTCCAGGTTTTTAATGTTGGTCTATCTAAGATCCGTTCATGATTTAACAACCTCTACAACCCCTTACTGACCATTTTGAAAATGTTAGCCTCTTTGGTATGTTCACTTAAACAAATCATAAGATTATGGAGTCGACTGATCACTAGAGTTCGGTTATGTTATAAACAAACCATTCGCCTTGTCTTTTATCATTTAAATAAATGACTAAAAATATAACCGGGAAAATCTCATTTCTACCAGTTCAGTATAATTTCTTCTATTCCTAGTAAACAGTCAGAAGATGAAGATAGCAAGCCGATAAGCATTCTACAGTTATGAATCTCAAAACGTAAAGAATTGTTACTTTATATCATGTGATCACTGACCAATGTCACATGACAGATCACCAATCAAAATAATGAATCTAATGGGGTTTTTATGTGTCCATAATTTACTCTATGGCTCAGTGTCTCGAACTTTGCCAATGCACATTAGACCATGACTAATAACCTTGAGTCAACAGCTAGTTATTATTGATTCACGATTCCATGGATTTTCTCTGCTCCACCCTTGATTATAAAAGTCCACAATTGGCTTCTACTATATTTATATTTCAAAAAGACGTGGTTTATAGACAGACATACCGAAACGCATATCACCATAAAATGAACAACAACTATTCTTGAACAAACTGAAAGTGACTGTGACTTTGTAAGAATGTAAATGATAAACTGCGGACTGATTAAGAGTAGTACATTGTATAATAGTAATTGATCAGTTAACCGAAAGCCTATGAAGAAAAGAATATATACAAGTATAATAATCTAGTGCTTTCATAATTATATATAGCATATATAAATATATATGGTGAGAGAGCGAGAGAGAATCCACAAATTAATTAACATTCCTTCAGTCTTTGTTCTGATTTAACATTTACATACATTAATTACCTGGTCACAATACACCTCAAATAAGAAATCCTGATTTGTATAAAATCAAGTTTCGTAGATGATTTTAAAAAAGAAGGACGATGAGTGGTTAATAAAATAATGATAATTCTGAGATGATGAAACATTTATAACGACAACTAATCACCCAAATGAAAGTTTATTGTGATGACGGACCACGGGTGAACTCGAGAAAGCTGTAGGAGGCTCAGGAGGAGCCGAAGATATTCCATCTAATCATCTTTTGGAAAAATATTCTAGAATTTCTACGTATAGCTTCCCTATTGGACAATGCTAATAACCCCTTGTATGCGGATTGGAGGACTGTAGTGGTGATTTCATTCTTACTAAAAACTATAAATACCTGACAGTTTTGTACTATAATTGACACTGTCTGGGAATAATATTCCTTTCATTAGTCTTCTGTCTTCTCATTGCGACTTGGAAGGGTTCTGGCGTTCTAGTGCTCACGTTATACGCGGTATATCAAGAACAACCTTCTAGATATAACATATTTAGGGCAATATGAAGACATTATCAAAACAAATGATTTAGCAACCTTACACTGGTGAAATATGTAATAATCTATCCCGCCACTCTCACATATTCACATCTATATAACAGGAGTTCGTGACTTCTTCAACTCATCTGTATGAAGATGGTTTTTGATACAAAATGTTATGGATAAGATGGTCAATCATGAGCCATCTGAACCTATGACTTTTCATGATATTGAACCCAAGACTTTCTACTTCTATGATACGTATGATATTACTTGATTTTTTATGAAGAAAAATGCATCACTAAAAATGTGAGATATTTTCACTTTGATGAGGAGCTTTCATTGATCAGTTAAGAATTATTGGAAGATGATTATTCGCCATCAGATAATGTCTCAACAAAAGCTGATACTGATCAAGTTAAACTGTTTAGATTATTTGCATTTATGTGAATTGAATTATATAAAACTTGGTCATGAATCGTATCGTAATTTCTTGTGTAAGTTTATAGGTTCAATTAACAATGGATGATTGAATGAAATTAAAACGAAACTGATAGTTGAACATCTATACTTATTATTAATCATTAGTGAGATGATTCTGTGGCATTGCACTGATGAATCCCTCTCCGTAGGTTCGAAATTACAGTACACATTGTTGCAACCAGCAAGGTAGGTTTCTGAATTTTGAAAAAAGCACTACATTTGTCATTCCTTTCAGAAAAATTATTGTTAATTAATTTGAATAAATACGTTGTTTAAATTGAGAGCTTCCCTAATCAAATACTCTATATTATCTAGCGTAGAATAAATTAACCTTTCATTCAGGTACCAGCATATATCGTGGCAATAAACACATATATATTAGAGACATTTGATGAATTGACATAAACTGATATACAGTCCAACAATCTCCACAAACTACACTAATAATAATTATGTGATTACTCTTGACCAATTTCTTGTGATAATTCACAGAGTTCTATTGTAAAGCCATGGCCAGGGTAGCCTAACCATATCGGTTGTGAAGTAGTTATCTACAAGCGGCATCAACATATGCTTGTGAAACGAGATGCAGAGTTTTTGGGTTCTATCTTCAGTCTGGTGGGAAACTTGCACTGTTGAGCTTTTCTATCTAATGACGAAAGAACTATTCAATGCTTCCTGATTACCAATGATTATCTAACTAAGGTTAATTCTCCATGTAAACTATGGAGTTGATATAAGTTAAACAAGAAACTTGTTAAGGTATAATTTATATGTTTTAAATCAAATTCGTCATTTCAGACAGCGAACAGAATGTTCGGAGTTTAGGCTTAATCCCACCATGATTTAATTATAAACGTTAGGACAATATCAGTCAGTATATGTTTTGTGAATTTTGTTTGTTGATAAATCTAATTGAACGCTAGATTCGGTTCGTAAGTTTTTCTAGTAACCCCCTGGCTATATCTACACAACGACTTGAACACGAGAGAATAAGCGCGAAATATGGAAGAAACACTTTACTCCAAAGGTTCGTTTATGTACAGAAAATCTAGGGTTTTTATAGTATTTTAAATAACCTTGGGTTCCAGGAAAATTCCGGAACGCTACTAAACATAGTAGCAGTATAGTTAATCATCTAATTAGAAACTCGACATGTGATTTTTTACTTTCAATATATTTCTGGCAAAACTTCTAGTGAATTCTGATTAGATAAGATGCTTCTCAGTGTTTTCAGAGCCTTTGTTGGTTGTTTTCGAAGAGTTTTCTGAATCTCTCCAACACTGTGTCAGCTACAATTTTTCATATATTCTACTAATATTACACAATTTGAAACTGTGCTAATAGTTCATTCAAGGAAAAAATCCAGAATTCCAGTATGTTGTCTTTAGTTTTTCATGAATTCCCACTGAAATATGACATATACATTGAAATTAGAAAAGAAATCGCTGTACTAATAATTAATCATCCATAGACATTCATTTTATTCATGATCGTAAACTTAGCCGCAGAAAAGTATTTTTGACAAAAAAAGATTATACAGTATTACAGCGAATTCCTTATTGTTATAAATTGTGTCCTTATGCCATAATAAATTATAACGTAATGATACCGCCAATTAGAGAACAGTGATTTATCGTTCGGACCATTGCACGTAAACCTGTACGAGTAGTCAAGAGTTATTGTCAGTCTTTTTTCCTGCCTAGCCCTGCCTTCGCTATATGAATCATGTATTTGAAACATACTGGGTTTATATACAAATCGAACAGACCACATCACACCACAAAATAGGAAATAACATTCGTACAAGATTTAGCCAAAAGTAGCTGTGAATGTGGGAGACACTAATTAATAGACTAGATATAACTCAAGAACAGTAAATCGTATAATAATAGTCTCTGGGTCAAAATAAAGCTTATAATAAGAGGAATATGAATATGCATAGTTTAGCTACTTAATAATTGTACAATAAAAAATATATGTATCAGTATGAGGGTTGTGGAGATTGTTAAGTTTTTTTATTAAGCACTGGACGGCCGTTTCGTCCTAGTATGGGACTCCTAAGCAGCGAGCATCTAGTTGGTTAAGCGCCTGGCGCGAAACCGATAGGTCCTGGGTTCGAATCTCGCGGGGAGCGGGATCGTGGATGCGCACTGCTGAGGAGTCCCGTACTAGGACGAAACGGCCGTCCAGTGCTTCCAGGTTTCCAACGGTGTTCTAACATCAATTGATTCATGATCTTAATCAAAAAAATATATGTATTGTATTGCTCAATAAATAGTTCTCAAAAGTTACCATTCATAATTCTCATCGGGATATAACACATATCATACATTCATGTAACTTGTGAATATTCATCAAAAATATGCGCTTAATTCATTTCTACTATGATTATTTGTTAGTCAGTTATACAACTGTTTGTTGACGTTTCTGACCAGCGTACTATCACTGTGACATTTTTATAGCCTAATACATAATTGATGCATAAATTTCAAAGACAAATAACCTCTCACTTCTTTTATGAATAAACAAGAGGAAATCTATCGCGACCATCGTAGTATTCATATCAGTAAATTTCAATATTAAGCATAGCTAACATTTGTATGCCTCTCACTAAGGTATGTCATTACATTTATTGTAAGCTCTGTGTGGATTACATAAATGATAATACAGAAATTTGAGCGGGACATCATTCGATGAGAATGTACATAAAATGTATATCCATATAAGTTTTCAAGAATATCTTTAACAGTTTATGACCTGATACGAATATTTTCGTCTTTCTATTAAGTAAGTAACAAAAAATTTATTGTTTATGACATTTTCCATTTACTTATGGTCAAATGAACATTGTATTCATTTATAAATAAAGATAATATATTTGTCAAATCCCAATGAGTAGAAAATTTTGATTTTCTGACGTTTCGTGACTTAAGGTAAGGCACTTCTTCAGAGAACAAATAAATGTTAGAAGGGGTTTTGTGGAGATTTTAGTAATTTCAATAGTTGAAATCATTAGTCAGTTGAAGTTAGGCCACCATGAAAAACCTGGAAGCAATGGACGACCGTTCCCTCCTATTGTGAGACTCCTCGGCAGTGCACATTGTGAACGCGCACTGCTGAGGAGTCTCATACTAGGACGGAACGGCCGTCCAGTACTTCCAGGTTTTCCATGGTGGTCTAGCTTCAATTGACTCATGATTTCAATCAGTGATAAGATAATTATTTGATAAGATGGAGTTAACCTCTATTACTATTTGAAACACATTTATTCAGAAATTGTTTTTTCTGATGGGACACCATTTGATTATCACTATGTTTACCCGTTGTATATAATGAGAACTGCAATTAATCAATCTCTATTGGGATGTAAGGAGCCTTTGCAAATCGCCTCAATATAAACTTTTTGTAGCATGTTTGAAAAAATATATAGAATACGGCTAGCAACACAATCCTGGCTAGCTCATTTCTACCTATTTTGGACAAATCACTTGGATAAACTTGCAGCCCACAGTGTTGATGTGAATAGTGAGATTGGAACCAAGTACGCTTCAAATGAAATGTTGATACTTTATACACTGAGCTACTGGGTCTGGGTGGTTCTACAGTATCATGAGTTGATTAGAGCTAAAAAACTAGATGTTCTGACGTCTTGTGACTTAGTGTAAGCCACTTTTGCAGAGTATAAATAAATAACCAAATCAATATTAATCCAAGTTTAAATAGTACAAACGGAACAACACGAATATTATGTAATCAGTCAAGAAGCAGGTCTGGATAAATCAATGACATGTCATTTCGGTCAAGGTGATTCATAAGCGACATGTATGCAAATTTGTGTATATGTAAGTGTGCACTGTTAAGGGTGAAAAATGTGTGACCTTTATGGTGAGACAGGATAGAGTTTAATTTGTGAGATAATAGTGTGAATTGTGAATAATATCGGACTAGGTGGCTAAGACAGATAGTCAATGTAGGATGTATGGTAAGGCCTTCTTTTCTATTGAGAGCAGCAGGATTAAAAATTATGTGGAACGCTTCAGCTACTCTCCTTTCTTTGTAACTGAAAAAGCCTTCTCGTAATATTTTTACATTTTTGATGCCGAATTGGTGGTCGTTGAAAATGTCGTGAACTGCTATTGCTGATTTAATTTGAAGTCTATCCAGTTCTACGGGATTATTAGGAGGTTTCTTTGTGTACCTAATATGTTCTTTGGCACGAGTCAGGATTTCGCGAGATGACTCTCCAATATAGAAGGCATCACAATCGACACAACCTAATTTGTAGATGCAGTTCCGTGTTGGCATGGATGGAATTACTTTGATGTTCAGATTTAATTTTCAACAGAATTTTATGGCATGACCATACTATACTGACGATATTCAACGAATTTGGCTTGGCACTGAGATTGACCAGTCAAAAATAATCAATCAGAAGGCAATCTTCTTGCAAGAGCTCCAGAATATAGAAAAATCGTGAACTCACATAGGATTAAGAGCGTTAAAATCATAAACGGACCTATTAGTGCTAAATGTCCGTAATTCAGGCTAGATATCACAGTTATGCAGTCAGGATCTAGCCTAATCTTTGGCTCTACATTTAGTAAATCCCTAACAACCTTGAAATACCTAGACCCCAGCTCCCAACCCTAAAATTCGTAAGCCTTAACGCTTAGCCCTAATACTCCTAATCTTAACACTCATTGACCTTGACAGTTCATTATATAAGGAAACCATTATCCAATCCTTTTGAAATACTAAATATAATAAAAATCGTGAGTTTTAGTAACAAGCTATTCGTAACAGCAATTTAAATTCGCTCACTAGCCAGCTCAATTGTGATTGGTCGATCATGACCCCAGGTATTACCAATTTCACTTGTTTTTATAATTGTCAAAACTAGTTCTTTGCGGCTTCCAAAATATGAAATAAAAATTTCACCTTAGGTGATCTTTTATGACATTCAAGTTACACTACTAACTAATTACTAGTAGCAAAATTATATCAGATACTTTTTTTCACCGATCTTTCAAGCAACTGATTGAAATTACCAAGAATGTTTTACTGATCAGTAATTGATTACAATACATCATCATGTACAATTTTCGTGGATTTTTTTCATTGTAAATACGACAAAGATCAAAATATACTGTTGAAAACGATAAATACTGATGATAATGTAAGATTCATCTAAAACTGAATTGTGTATTTTATTTTGTGTACATTAATACGGATGTGAGTACTTCCTACGGGTGAACTCAAGGAATCTCTAAGAAGCTCAGAAAGAGCCACAAATATTCCTTCCAACCATCGTTAGGAGGAATACTGAAGAATCTCAACGTGTAGCTTCCTTATTAGACAAATGCTAATACCCGTTGTATGCGGATTGGATAACTATAATGATGATTTCGTTTTGACTAAAAACTGTAAATACCTGAACGTTTGCGCTAAATTCGACACTGTTTGGAATAGCACTCCTTTCACTTGTCATCCGTCTTCTCATTTGAGACTTGGGGGGTTCTAGCTTTTGAATTCTAAAGTTGTACGTTGTATACTAAGAATCTAACCTCTAGATATAACAGGGGCTATTAATTTAAATGCGCGTATAGTTGTATGAGTATCCTTGTTTTTGTGTATAATTTAACCTTCAAAACACCTATTCTTAAATATCCCCAACTTTTTAATTCTTACTTGGCTTTTACGATCGAAATACTTCGAGGAATCGCGGATCGATTTGGAAATTACTGTTTAAACGTTTAATAATTGTACATGATTTGTCAGAAACGTATGTCACAATTCATAAACTTAGTTAAATCAATTACAATCTAACTTCGAAATCAATCTTAAATTATTGTTATTTGAAAAATTTATAGTCAGTTTGACTGTTAATATTATCATATTTTCACAAAATTTCTCCTCACTTTTTGAACATATTTGAAACACCCTATGTCGATTCCCAGATTTTTTCTTAAGATAACTAACCATGTATCCCATAGAATATGATTAGTAGCGCAATCTAAGACAGGTGTCTCATCCTATTTGGGAATTATAAGTTAAATGAATCTGCTTCCCATAGTTGATTTTCATTCCATTCAGTAGCTAAGTGGATAACGGGATGGTGTTTAGGGTAAACACCACAAGATTCGAGCCCTAGATTGAACATCAACTCTACAATGTAAGTATATCCAACTGTCAAGTTCAAAATAAGACGAAACATATGTCAGTCACATTCTATCTGTCTTATGTAAACTTATAGTAGAATGTCTATAATGAGCCAATCCATACATATACCAATTACAAACATGTATTCTTACAAATATACTTGTCATAGTTGTTTCTATTAAAATACTAACTTTTTGTTAGTTTCATTTTTGTCTTGGAGAGAATTAGACAAAGAATACGTTTATTTATTTAAACGACAAAGCACCAAATAGATATGTGCCACATAAATAATTCCATTTATGTAAGGGTTGGGATACTGCCTGGGTGCCCAAACTGAAGCAAGTGGTTTTCTTAGGGGGCTACACGCCGAACCTTTGACCTAAAAGTCTAATCCACAAGGCAATGGAGCAACGTCAGGAGATGCAGTCCCATGGTAGCCGGTGACCAAAGATAGTCTGACTCTCCCCACTCTCGGACATACCAGGGTATTTGGGGGTAGACAAAGAATACAAGGCATAATTTAATTTGCATTTAGATGAATTATATGTGTTTTGTTACACTAATTGATTTCCTAGCTGACATTTATAAATTGATCTTAAACAGTTATTGAAAAACAGAATTCACTGGACATCTATTTTGTCCTAATGTGGGGTTGTTTAGCATTGGTCATCCACAACTTCGTTAAAGATTTAACCCAGGACTTTTCAGAACTCTTCACAGCTATGCAAACATTAGAACCATGGTACATTTTCAATTTGAAGCTATTCTTGATACTATGTAACCACTTTCTTATTCTATCTTTAGGTAATTGTCTTTTACATTTGAGCTTCAGTGGTCACGGCTTTTCACTAGAGTCCTTGGAATTACCATTTGGAATTGAGCACTTGAAAGCTTTGTGTCCGAACTCAGTGGAATCAGGGGTGCACACTCCTAAGAAGTCCCATACTAGGACGAAACCGATGTCCATTAGTTCCTAATCTCCAAATTTTGTCAAATTAAGGTCAATCGGTGATATAGGCTATGAAAATAAACACTTTCTACAAACACCTATAGTACCATTTAATTAAGCTTGAACATTTAATAAAACTTTCAAATAGTATAGGACCATTATTATTCTATTAGCCATGTAAAATTTAAACATTTTTTATAGAGGAACTTAATTGTCAGTCTTATGATTATTCTTACTGAACTTACTGTCCTGAAGTACAATAGTTTATGACTGTTACAATAATTAGTGAAGTAAACGGTTAATTCCCTGTTTTGTAAGTTTCAATTTTCTTTTTTAACTACTCATTCATTGAAATAAACAAGGTTGTTTAGAGATTATTTTAATTGATCATAGGAATACTTGACCACTGAAGATTAAACATGTCTAGTGTCAAATATTTGTTATCATTGATACCGGAGGTACGATTGATATTCTCAAATCTTTCAGAATTATCGGCAGGTAAAAATCACTAAATCTCTTCGAGTTTCCAAGGCAGTAGCAGTTAAAGAACTCATTAGTTTAATTAACTAAACATTGTTTGCATTATGTTACAGGTCTAATAGTTCGATTGTAATGTAACACAAAATCAAATCAACAAGGAGGCACCAGTTCTATCAAGACTATATATATATTGTAATGGTGATTGGAAACTAGCATAAAACCTAGGTTGAGTTAAATATTCTGTAGACTATATTCAACCATCTATCATCAATCAAACACTGTGCACCTAAAACTCCAGATACATTTGTTGTAAACAATATGTCTACTCATAAGTAGACAAGATTTGTATATTAAAATACGTACTACCATTATTTTATATGATATTTCGTAAATTCAGAAATTTCTTCCACTATTGTTTTCATCATTTTCTTTTAGGCCAAATAAAAGATTTCTAAAAACAAGGGGATATACACACACAATTATAATTTTAACCTTTTAATGACATGAGATTGGTGATTTAATCAAAATAACTATGCTGTAACTTGCTATTGATATGTTCGGCCTAATATGGATTAAATTATTCCAAACGTCAGGATGATTTTCAGAAGAGAACTCAAATTCACATTTTACTCACAGCTATGTGTTAGAGCTTTGGTGGACAGTTTTAAGTTTTGTTTTAGTGAGAACATTCTAGACATTTAACTAACGGTATATTGGTTGGTAGATGAATAGCAGTGGTACGATGTAACCGGTTAGAAATAATAATAGTTCTGTTTGTGTAACATCATCTACTTGATTATAACAGAATACAATATATAACTAATGGCAGTCAAACATGTAGAACCACACAGTCGCAAATGAGAAGAGGGAAGAAACAGAGGAAGTAATTATCGGATAAGAATCAAAAATTTGCAGAAAAACATGAGCATTTATACCTGTGAGTATTGAACATAACATCATTAAAATTCAGCTAATCCTCAAGGAGGCAAGCTATACTATCGTTCAATTGTATAATGCCACCTTGATATTCTAGAATGCCCTAACAAGTTCTGATTGGATGGAATCTCTTTGGCTCCTTTAGAGACACTAGATTCTTCGTCGTGCTTCCTGAAACCGTTCCAACAGTTTGTTATAGTACTCCCCTATCACTTATGGAATATTTTAACACATTTATGTTCATCAAACATTGAAAAATTTCATTATTCAAAATAAAACAAAAAAACATTTCGAAAATATTTTTCGAAGAGTTAGTGTCTGCTATTTATGATTTATGTGAAAAGTTTCCTACAAGTACAGCTGTTACAACTATTTGTTTCATATAGGATAATATTGATTAGATGAATTACAAATGTACTATTGTGGTGTGTGCTACTTATATCGACATAAGTAGTATATGATGTTAGTCATGAACAGGAGGTCTGGCAGCAGAGAGACAAGAGCATCGAACAGTGAAGAATGGAAACAGGATGCAATTTGTATGAAAATGCAAGAACAATGAAGTCTGAGTCATTTTGAGACAATTGGTGGACGTTTTGCAAATTAAGCATTTACTTTATGATTGTTAGATTTTATTACTACAGTCCTGTAATTTTGTGTTAAATACGTCCGACTGTCCTCACTGGTGTTCTTGTTCATTACAGTGCCATTTCATTTTCTTAGAAGTATAAAGAAAACTCTGACAATTAATGAAGTGTTTTTGTTTGAATTGTTCACTATTTTTGTACAGTAGCAGATAATAAGATTTCTTTGACAATATTTGAAGTCTACACATTCCGTATTTATCATTATTCAATGAAAATAAACTTTAAACAGGCAGGTCTATTGAAATATTTCTACAGTTGTGTTATCACTTGTGGTTTAGTGCCCTATTAATATACAATGTAATGATAATGCTAATTAGAGAACAGTGATTTATCGGACGGACTAATGACGTATAAAACCCGTATGAGCAGTCTAGAGTCATTATTGAGCATTCTTCCCCATAGCCCTGCCTGTTGAGTCCAAAACATCAATCTTAGCCTCCGCAATATAAATCATGTATTTGAAACATACTGGGTTTATATACAAATCAAACAGACAACATCACACCACAAACTAGGAAATAACATTTGTACAAGATCTAACCAAAAGTGACTGTGAATATGGGATACACTAATTAATAGACTGGGTATAACTCAAGAATTGTAAGTCATATAATAATAGTCTCTGGGTCAACATAAAGCTTATAATAAGAGGAACATGAATAATGCATAGTTTAGCTACTTAACAACTATACAATAAAAGCATATGCATCGTATTAATCCATAAATAGTTCACAAAAGTTACCATTCATAATTCTCTTCAGGATATAACAATTTGAAACATAGAATATTTGAAATTTTGATTAGATCACTGACAGTTAATGACGATAACTACTTAGTATACATAAAAAGAAGAAGAAAAAAAACGGTCCAAATGAAGTGTGATTACTTTAAAATATCCCTTTATTTCTTTTTTATATTAAAAACAAATACATAAACAATGATTCTTGTTTATTACCACAATTCTAAATTCAAATAATTGTTGCTAAGACAACAGAAAAATTTAGGAAAAAACAAAATTTCTAATAATAATAGAATAAAATCATATGTAATGTAACATAAAAATTTATGTCTAATGAGTATAATAATTACAATAAATGACGGAACTATAAGTTATAAACGAATCAATCAGATTAAGGATAATAGGTCTTGGATTTTGGCGCGAAATTCATTCATTCATTTAGCCCAAATAGCATCTTGACATTTTAGCTAATATCAGATCATGATGAAAATTTATAAATCTAGTTCCTAATTCTAACCATCAATTGTAAATCTTGATCCATATTCTTCAAATTGTTTTATAACCCTCATTTAGTTTTATTAAGTAGGTAGACAATTTTGATGGAGGTTTGTTCTCTAAACTGGATGGTTTGATTGTGGAGCTTTCATTTTTCTTGTGAACGACATCATCAGCACAAACTTCAGATAGATAGACACCCTCAAGGTCACTTTGGCATTGCTCAAAAGTTACCCATAAATTATAGTCTCACTGAATAAATCTTAACAAATGAACAGTGAAATAAATTACAAATTAGATCAAATACTTGGTTAAATATTATGTAATCATATAGGATGAAATAATTATGAAATGAATCATTATAGAATTCTTTCATAAATTGTGAAAATTATACATTAAATACTTCATTTGTAAATTTTACATCAATTGCCTCAAACTTGATCATTCGTTCATTGTTATTACAATTAAACTTTGTTTACATTCTTGTTCTCTTTAATTTGATCATCTTTATCTTTTGCTGCTTGGGATTCCATTTTCGATTGGTGTTACATACTACTTATGTCGACCGATATAAGTAGCATACACCACAGATAGGAATCAATTTCTTAAGTGTTTACAAGTGAATTATAATAACAATAATATTTGAGTGGGATAAATTTAAATTATGAAAACACAAAGAAGAAAGTTTCTTGTAGATAAACTAGTCAAATTTTATCATCTTAGAATTAAGAAGACTGTTAAATTATTCAAACTGAAATGAGTCCTTAGATGTGTTTCATCGATACACAAAGCTCCGGAAACAAAAAGAGACAACTGACCAATAAAATAGGTGCTTTTCTCTCAGGTTAATTATCTGAAATATTAAGCATGAAAATAATGAACCTTAAAATAATCAGTCTTTGAAACATGGACAATGATCCAATCAAATTAAGACTGAAATCAGTAGATTGATAAGTAAATCAAGTCTAGTGATTTTTATCTTGAATCATTGACTTGGTATCATCATTTTATTGTATAAACTCAACTGTTGTTTGGTTTGTTTATTAAAACTCGATGAAAATGGTCTATAAGATACTGGAGAAGATTTATAACTTAAGTGGGGTGATTGTGATTCATTGAATTGATTGGTTTAATCGTGGAACTTTCATAATCTTTGTGGATAACATCATCAATAAAAACTTTAAGTGAGATAGACTTCTATCAGAAAAACAATAAAAGTCTTTCGATTTATTATTTACAAATTAATTAATTAATTAATTCGTTCTTCAACTGAATAATTATCTTAGTGAAAAGTCAAGACTATTGGTTTTTAGACGTGTCTACTATGAGGAAAGTCTGTAACAAAGAAGCAATGAAAGATAGTTGCTCATTATCCCTGATTGATTGAGGTTACACTTGTATATTGCTGGATCTCAGCTCAATAATTTAAAGGTTTAATGTTCATATGAATCACTGAAGGTCTTAAGTTTGATCTCCAGCGACAGGATCGTTGATGTTCACCACTGAAGAGTTCCATAGTAGAGTAAAACAGCTCTCCAGTGCTTATTGGTCATTGATGATTATCTAACTTAAATCAGTTCATGATCTCAATAAAATTCAACAGTTTCCACAATCTCTATACTGTTTCTTTTTTGTTATTATTTTCTTCATTCCTTCTTATCAGTACAATCTATTATTCACTTCTTTCATTTAATAACCCTTAATAGCTTACTTACATACACCTGTTACTCCTAATGGAGCATAGGCCGCTGACCAGCATTCCCCCAACCCACTCTGCCCCTCCGGGGGCTACTGCCGGTCCCAAGCCCGGATAAAGGAGGAGGGTTAGGCATGGGTTTAGCGACCCCATCCCTTAGAAAACTAACTCGCTAAAAAAACGCTAACCAGGAAAATTATTCAAACCCTTAATAAACTTCATCATAAATCACTGATTTACCTGTTTTCCATTTTCAGAGAAAAAAAAGAAAAGAAAAAAGAAAAAAAGAAATCTAATTTACCATGGACATTAATCAACTTGAAATGAAATATGCAACTGTTTATCATGTCACATTTTGATTGGTTCACTTGTTCAAATATCATTGTCTCAGGTATATATTTATTTATTTAATGTACAGTCACATGATTTTAATGGACCAATCAACGATGAGGTTAACTTTTCATCCAATCTCCATTAATCTTATTTTTAAAGCTGCCAATCATATTATGATTGAATAGAGGCACAACACAACACACACACACACAACACACATACACACAGTAAAATGATGTCTACTGAAATGGTTGGTGATAATGATAATAAATAAATCAAATATTTTGTAAACAATTCTGATTATTGTCATATTGTACAAACAATATTTATCCATAAGACAAATAATCTAGTTAGTTAGTTTGTTTTTTACGATCTTTTTCTGAACTCAATTGGATCGTATTCAATTCACATTGATCAAATGATGATCTCAATGAATAATAAATCAATGATAATGATTAAAATCTATGTAAATCAATAAATGGATTTTTGTGAAGTTATCATATCATGTATATCCTTCATATGACAGGAATATTGTAAATTATTAATATCATGTTAATTATATTACTTTTACATAGTTTATGTTTTAAATTAGCAACAACATTAGCAACAACAACAACAACATCAACAACAACAACAACAATTTATGGTCAACAACGTTGTATGAAACCGGTATTAATACAAATACCAGAATGTCAAAATACATTTTATAATTATACTGGTATGCCAAATTTAATAGGACAAGAGACACAATTTGATGCAAGACATCAATTACAAACATTTAAACCATTAATCACTTATAAATGTTCATCAAAATTAAATTTTTTCTTATGTTCTATTTATACACCAATGTGTGATGTAAATACACATTATTTAATTGGACCATGTCGTCCATTATGTGAACATGTACGTGCAAGATGTGCACCATTTCTTAGAGTATTTGATTTTAATTGGCCAGAAAATTTGAATTGTTCACGATTTCCTATAAAAAATAGTGTTGGTGGTGCAATGTGTATGGAAGGTCCAGAAGATTTAGAAGAAGATATAAATTCATTGAAAAGTGTAATCAGTAGTAGTAGTAGTAGTAGTAGTATTAATAATAATCTAGAATTAAATGATAAATTCAATAAACCAAATCATAAAGATCTACCATTAGATCCATCTATGAAACAAATGTTACAAGTAATCAATTTAGACAATGAAAAAATCAATAACAATCAAATGAAACAACAAATAACAATCAAAGAAACAAAAGATAATGAAGAACAATTAGAATTAAATCAAATCATGGAGAAATTAACCAATGAATTCTTAATCAATAAACAATTTCTTCCTAATACTTTAATTACATCACATATAAATAAATATCCATTATCATTGCCACAATTAGCTCAATCTATACGTTATTGTTCACATTTTAAAAAATCAATATTTTATGTATATATTAATCGTACTGGACGATGTGCTCCATTATGTGAATCTAATATACTTTATACAACAGAAGCTAAACATTTATCCATTATGTGGACTAGTATATTAGCTGGTATTTGTAGTTTAATGACAATATTTACATTAATACGTTATATAATGAATTTAAAAGATTTTCGTTTCAATGAAAAACCAATTATTTATATTGCATTATGTCAATTATTTTATGCATTAGGATTTGGTTTAAGTTTAATATTAGGTCAATCTAATGTAACATGTGGACAAGATTTAGATTCTGGTCAAAGAATTCGATTACAAGAAGGTTTAGATAATGGTCTATGTGTATTTATATTTATAATACAATATTTCTTTTCTATAGCTAGTTATATTTGGTGGACAATGCTTGTTATTCATTGGGCTTTACAAAGAATTAGTATGATTACATCATGTATTAGTTGTTGTAATACTCATCCATTACAATTAAGTAGTAATAATAGTGGAAATATTTGTAGTAATGATAATAAACAATTAAATCATATTGATGAAATGAATACTGAATCAAATTGTTATTGTTTCCCAATTAATTCATTTTGTTTCTGTTCAGAAAATTCATTAAATTGGAATCAATCAGAAATTATTATGAATGAAAGACTGATGCATCCTTCAACAAAAAAGCATCATGCTAGTAATAATAATAATAATAATAATAATAATAATACTCTAAACAATCCAGCGTTAAATACAACACCTACAAATGTAAAACAACAGTATCAACTAAATTTTCAGAATACATTGAATCAAACAATAACTAATGGTATGAAACGTGATAATGGTAGTTGGTCAACAACTATAAATCATCATTATCATAATCATGATTATTGTCAACAACAAAGATATAGTATGATGTTCACATCGAAATCCGATCAAGTTTCAGCTTGTTTAACTAGAGAGCATGTAGTAGCATGGTTGACAGCTGGTTTATTTACTGTTGGTGTTCTTGTTAGTCGACAAGTAAGTCAAATTTTTTTTTTCGAAATTGAAAATTGAAATTTTACAGTTTGAAAAAGAAAGGTCATCATTGTATTAGATTAAAATTGATGATTATTTGTGTCATTCTCCCTGTATATATATTCGAAATAATTTGGAGGTAGTTTGTAATAAATGTGACTTTTAAAAAGCACAAATCGATCTAAGTTAGTAAACTATTGACAACTGGGAAGCAATGGATGACTGTGTGGCTCCAAAAACCGGTAATTAGAGCCAATCCCTTCAGTCTCATATATTAATTTTTAACTACACAACGACTGATCCAGGATCCAATAATGTACAAGTATAACTTCAATCAATCTTATTCTGATAGTTATTTTTTTTCAGAGAAAAAGGATTTTTATCAGATGGGTTTTGTGGATATTATATTCATTTCAATGGTTAAGATCATGAGTCACTTGAAGCTAGATCACCATGGAAAATCTGGAAGCACTGGACGGCAGTTCCATCCTATTGTGGGACTCCTCAGCAAAGCACATCCAAGACCTCAACCCTGTGAGATTCGAACCCAAGATCTACTGAGTTCGCGCGCGAGCACTTAACCACTAGACCACTGAGCCGGCATCTTAACCATTGAAGAAGGATTTTTACCTATCAATCCAATCAACAATGAATATACGTGAATATTAACATATTAGAATGTAAATGTATTCAGTTTTCTGATTCGAAATGGAGTTGAACATATGTCCTAGATTCCATTACTAGTCATCATATCAATATACTGAAATTTCTCTTAGAATCACTTGAAACATTTGAATGATCTAGTTCTATTAGGTTAAGATTATTTCAAGATAAAGTTTTCATTTTGTGCACATAATATTTTTTTTTATCTGCTTTATCAATAAATAAATCGTCTTGAATGTAACGATTAACATTTTTCTTTCTATTTTTTCTTTGGATCAAAAAAAAGTAAGATCAACTTTGAACAAATAGTGACATATTGTTACATTGACAATAAATCTTAATTCTTTCTTGAGAGAAAGAAAAATAGACATTCCTAGAAATGTAGACTTTAATAAGATATAACTTAAAATTGTATCATGGCATTATTATTATTATTACTTTTTGATAACATTCAATATAAATCAAATCATAATATATTACTTTTCATATGTTTCGATTTAGAAAAAAGGAAATTTATTAATCCCCCTTGAAGAAAACAAAAACAGTGGTTGAACCCATGAGTCAATTGAACTAGACCTACTGTGGGATTCACCTGTGCGCATCCACGATCGGACCTCGCGAGATTCGAACACAGGACCTATCAGTCTCGTGCGCGAACGCCTAACCTCTAGACTATTGAGCTGGCCAGCATTCAACGATGTTGATGTCTAACTTCAACCAATCCACGAAATTGCTCCACCGTCCACCATGGTCTTCAGTGATTTACTATCTCACAACTGACCTGGTTGGACTCCACTGATCACTGCTTCTCAATAGTATTAACACCGTTGGTTCCCGGCTAGCTCAGTGATTTAGAGGTTAAGCGTTTGCGCGCGAGACTGATAGGTCCTGGGTTGGAATCTCGCAAAGCAGGATCGTGGATGCACACTGCTAAAGATTCTCATACTAGGACTAAACGACCATCTAGTGTTTCCAAGTTTTCCATATTGGTCTAGCTTCAACTGACTCATGAATTCAACTGTAAAAACAATAGTGTTGAATATTATGTTTAAAATAGTCGCAGCAATTGAAGTTTAAATAATTCTAGCGTTTCGTTCAATAAACTTGTTTGGACTTCTTCAGGGTAATAACCTATATCAGTCTGTCAGTAACAATGTAGAACTTCGTACGTACGTACATCAGTTCGAGCTGCCACACCACATTAGCACAGAGATGCAGTGGTCGATTCAAATCCCGTAGTAGTAGAGGAAATAAGAGTAAAAGCAGTAATCTGATTTCAATTACATTCATTTGTTTTTAGTTAGATATATTCACTAATTTGAAATCGATTATATAAATCTGTATTTGATAAATGAATGTTTGAGATATGAATTGTAGTGTTAATCATTTTTCTCTAAAATACAACATCTCCCATTGTGTATAAGGCCAATATATAGAATCTCAAGGTTTTTTTTTTCTTTCTAAAGAAGATCCCTCAGTACAATGATTTTTGTCTCTGTTCTAGATGAGAATAATGTATTTAAGTTCAGTTCATACATGTGATGCAAATATTTTCAAGATCCATACACAGATCAGTAAGCGTGAAGCATAATAAGATATATAATTAGTCTATTATAGATATTCGAGGAAATATAGTTTATCATGACTTAGAAGCAATTGATATATCCATAATCAAGTGTACAAACCATTTGAATTAATTCAACAAACATACTTCCTAAGCCTGAACACTATGTAAAAGTTGAGCATTATATTCATGTAAATTTTAGTATAATCTTTAATTTTCCAGATGTATATTCAACAACAAATGTTCATCAGAGATACTCCGAGTAGCAAAACATCTACCCACGACAAAATATATAATGAATAGGTATTAGCTTAAAAGTATAGTTTTGTAGAAAGCATTTTTATTATATTCAGTAATCTTAAAGTTTCTAAGCTTTCCAACCTTATTGTCATGTCCAGGTTCACTCCTCCATTTACATCTTAACCAGTAAATATAAATCATTATTTATTCATTAATTACATTTGATAAATTCATCATTTGAATTTAATGTCGTTAATTTAATAAAAAAAATAATGAACTTTAAAGATATGCAGACATTAATTAAGATATAATTATTATGATGATGATGATAAGTAGTATATGACAGAAACTGTCTAAATTCTAATTTCCGCTATAACTTCATTATACATACGTATAATTTATCTCTAAGTTAATCACTAACCACTATGGTTACAAATATTAACATACTTTAATGGGGTTTTTCTTTGTAAATAAAGATGTCTCATTTGAAAATTGCAGAGATTTTTTTTTAAAAAAAAACATATACTTTTACATTTTGAATAGTGGAACCACGTAGAATAGGAAGGGATAAGTAGTATTTCATGATCATGTTCCTTCAACTCTCATTGACGGGCAAATTATACTTGTAATCATTTCTGAGATTGCAATTCAAATAATTTCAATCTTTCACTTAGCGAATTGGTTCATACTTCTTCAGGGAAATAGTGAACACATCGATATCAGGATTATTTCAAATAAAAAATATTTTTATAATGCTTTTACAATTGATATAAACCTAAAGAAGAAGAATGTTCAGTAAAAGCTCAGCGAACGAATTTGAGAATTTACAAATACATTCTTCTTCTTCTTCTTCTTCTTTAATGTCTCACATTAACTCGGCGCCCAAATATTATGAAACTATTCGTTCAAATTTAGACGAAAGTTCTTATTTATTATATAAACGTATTACGAAATATCGGAAATGTTTTACAAGATGAATCATATTCTAAAGTCGTAATGTTATTGTGGTATCACTGGCATTACCATTACTACACACACTACTATTATTACTACTGTAATGAATGAGAATATAGGTGAGGACAACCAGTTGTATTGTAATACAAAATTACAGAATCTCTTGGTAATATATGAGAACCATACATTGAATACTTTATTTGGAGATTTCCATCATTTATCCTTCAAATTCTGTATGATTCTTTTGATTCACAATTCTCTTCTAATTCCATTTCTGTTTTCTTCAAGTCGACCTTCATAGCCTTCTGCTGCCGGGTTTTCCACTCCCGATTCGTGTTACAAACTATTTATGTCTGTCGATGTAAGTAGCATACACCACACTACTATTATTTCCACTACTACTACTACTACTGCTACTACTACTACTACTACTACTACTACTACTACTATTACTACTACTACTACTACTACTATTACAGTGGCATTTTCGTCGCTCTGTGCTTATATGATGATGTTAGCTTAGACCGATGTGTGTATATATATCTTAGGCTCTAAGTTATTTTCAGCTGAATAGCAAGACTTGTGACAATATTATACTGAGTTATTCTATGAATTTATTAACTATTGGTTTGAACTATATTAGAATAAATGTATCTCCCTCGGTAAAAATAAACAAGTCATTACAATAATTATAATTTGTCATTAGAGACTTTGAATGACATATTCCTTAATAAGGTGCGTGTACGTGTGTGTGTGTTGTTGTTGTTGTCACATTCTCAAAGTGAATATAAACACTCGAACAATGTATGTACATCAAACGAACGAGTTCAAATTAAAGTGAAACATACTCCTTGGATTCTACTACTGGATACAATCTATCTATTCTAACAAAATCCTATTTCCTCATCTTAAACACTACTACTACTACTGATCATATTAAGGATTTTTCCTAATTTCACTTATATACTACTAACCAATAAATTATCAATAATACTTGTATTAACTAGTCATTTTTTTATTAGCATATTTAAATGATAATAAATGTGTAATTTATGTCTGACACTAAATAATTAATGACAGTCGTAATAATAATAATAATAATAATAATAATAATAATAATAATAATGGTATTCATGAAGGTGGTGCTCGTAGGAATTTCGGGAATGGTTATAATTACAAATCAATAATAATAAAAATAATAATAATAATTAATGTTTGTAGTTGAAATTCATTAATTTTAGTAAAACTGACTACTTTCTTTATTACCATTATTCTTTACTTCAATTAAACAGTGGTTTATATTATTTACAATACTGTTGTTAGGTTACTGCTAAATTTATTTACTGGACATATAGAGATATATCCCCGACGGGACTGTTTAACTCACTGACCATCTTTTTTTAAAAAAAAGAGGGACACAATTGACAAACTTTCAATGTCAATGAATAGTGGAAGTGTTTGGTAGAGCTTTCTTATGTATACATATTTGTGTGTGTGTGTGTCTGTGACTAAAAGAGGAAGCAGCTTATTTGAATAAATGTATCATTTGAATGATGATATGATTACTGGAAGCGATTGTAATTCAATGATTTGACAATACATTTTTTGTTACATTGACAAGAAATAAGAGAATGGAAAATTGATTACACAACATTTAGATAGTTCAGTAAGAAAAATTTAAGAACATTAAAGTACGATAAATATGGTTTGTATGCTCACTCACTCACACACACACACACACAACACACATAAAACATAAAGCCAGTGTATTTGAAATTTTACTGTAATAATATCCAGGAAGTAGAATTCACAAGTTAACTTTAAAGGAACATTGAATTTCAAGTGATAATCATTACATAATATGACATCAATTGTCATTTTCACGTGTACCTATTCTAATTAAATTTGTAGTGAAAAATTATGAGACTATTTTTGATGGAGGTCATGAATTGATCGATGTTAGACAAATATTGAAAGCCTGGTAGTATGAGATTGCCATTTCATCCTAGTATGGGACTACTTTGTAGTACTGATCCATGATCCCGCACACGGGATTCGAGCCAAGGACTTTCGGCCTCACGCGCGAACGCTTAATCTCTTGACCATGACCGTCAAGTGCTTCCAGGTTTTTGATGGTGATCTAACATCGACCGATACATGATTTCAATCAAAAACTTGACAATCTTCACAATCTGAAGCTGATGAAACTATTTTTCTTTAATTGGTTCATTTTATTTTGACCACAAAATAAGTTAATTACCTAGAGATATAAAGATAAAATTATAGATAAGAATTTATATCCATCGGTTCAATCAAGTCAGCTAACCCTCATGTGGTATAGGCCTCTGACAGGGATTTATGTAGAATTCTCATTAAAAAAACAGTTTCTAAGTGGTTTACTTTTAAATATTTAAAAGTTATTTATGAACAGTTGTTAGACAACTAATAGCAATCATTCATATCTGTCCCTAATTATTTAAATTTATCATTCATGCCTTCATTACACATCCATCCACCATTGAATAGACTATTTGGCATATGAATTGCATAGTAATCATTTCTTGTTCCTTAAATATACAAACAAATAGGTAAATATATATAAACCATTATGGTGATACATTTTAAATTATTCGATAATTAGATTCAAAATTGATTGGAAAACTCCTATTGAAAATATGTAATTACTATGCGATTAACAGATGTGATGAATAAATGGAATCGTACTCAAAATAAGAAGATTGCTGGCATTAAATATGAACAATTAGTTTGAGTAAATCGTTAAATAACTCTTGAAAATAAAGAATCTTTTAAAAAGCTGAATTCACGGGTCGATCTATGCTGGACCATCATTGAAAATCTGTAATCACTGAACAGCTAATATTATGTATTAATGGTTCATCATCAAAATTAACTTCATCGCCTTAATAATGCTCACACTATAGATTTCTTGCTGAATCTTGTTGAATATTTATTATAGTTTACAAAATCCTCATTTAATAAATATATTGAATAGTTACGAAGGTGAAATACTGAGAGAACTATTAATGTCAGAAGGGGTTTTGTGGATATTATAGTAATTTTTAATAGTTGATATCATGAGTCAATTGAAGCTAAACCACTATGGAAAACCTGGGAACAATGGACAAACATTTTTATCATAGTATGAAACTCCTCAGTAGTGGGCATCCACGATCCGAGCTGGTGAGATTCGAACCCAGGACCTATCAGTCTCGCGCACAAACGTTTAACCTCTAGACCACTGAGCTGGCCGACATCCATTGGTTCGAGTTGATGCAATTATCTGTATTAATAATTGAAGACATTGAGTAACAAGTCACAGATACATTCACTCTTGAGTTTTAATGTGATTGTATACTTTGTTTTGAATTCTATAAATCCATTCTCTCTTCTTGAATCATACTGTTTATACTTACTATTTTCAACCACCATTGATACTCACTCTAATTCTACTACTCTGAGATTTGTCATAATATTTTCGTCTGTCTACGGTGACATGACATGACAACGTAAATTAATGTATATTTATTTTAGACTATGATATTCGATATGATACATAAATAGACTAAATTGGAAATTCAAAATTATTGGATTTCAGATAGTAGAAAGATTTTGTAGGTTTCGACTGCGACTCTCTTTAATATTGTAGTTGTATACTATTAAGGAAATCCAAAACTAGGATATATCAACTGTTCAATTTATTTCAGTTTGCAAGAATTCTCCAATGTATATTTGATAATGATGAAATATTGAATTACCATAACGCTCTTTTAACATGATCTGCCATATATAATCATAAGTAATGAGACAATAAAAAGAATGGAGAACTTATTAAACTTAAAAAAATTAACACTGATAGTTGATTGAAGTAGGGAATTTATTGAATTCAAAAGGCTTTTTTAAGATGAAGAGTAATTGATTGAATGTTTTTTTTCTGAGTGGCATATCTCATTCGGCAATGTTTACTCATGAAGAATTTAGTGATTACATCCTATATTACTCGTACTAGTCAGAGAGCTGAATATGAGCTTATCGTTTCGTTACAAGAGGCCTATGATGAGAGGTGATTGACAAGAAACGCTGTTCGAGCATTTTTTTAAAATCTTAATTGGAACTCATTAGTAAAGCTTATTGATGGAACTGATGCTGCCTGAAAGATTCCAACCCTCTTTAACCGGCGTCATTTTCAAATGCATTACCACGAAGCTACTTCCAGCAATATTTTATACAATCCAGGGACTTACAACTCAGTATTTTCTATGAATTCAGTTATTCATAATTTAACCTTTGAATTTCATTTCACTCAATAGGAAACTTTCCAATCATAATATGTTTCTATACAGATACTTCATGGTACAACATATAGGCCATTCAATCAATTTGACGTTATAAGTTGTTTTTTGTACATCTTCAAAAGTAACAGTTAAAATTAGGTTCAGTACAAGATATTTGTCAAAGAGAGAGACAGAAAGAAAAGAATCTTTTTCCATACTACAACTGATCACTGAATTCTCGAAATACAATCTATGTTAGTGAGATATCAGAATAGGCAAACAAACAAACCAACTGACTAACTAATTTACAAGTCAGTCTAAATGTGGTTAACATGCTAACAATTCTTACTGATAATATGTACCATACACATCAATGTCATTTCTTACATGTAAAATAATATAAGATGATCTATCATGGTACTACTAAACTTATTAGTATGTATTTATATTATAGAACTAAATACATACATGGAATACATCATTACTTATGATCAGTTCTGACAAGTTTTATTTATTAAAGGAAAAAATAAGTATGTATGTATTATATGTATATTGTATGTTTGTATTCACTTAAATAATTGACTGCTTAACAAACTAGCTGATTGTCCAATTCACTTGTTTTCACAGTTTTCTACCACACACTAACAATAATATCCATGGTAAATAAACATATGAGAAAATAGTAATGTACAACTGTCTACAAACTGCTACTCTTTTTCAATTCATGTTATTAAAATATTCAGTTTTTTGGTATTATGATGATGTTGCTAATAGTTTGTAAAGTTGACAGATAGTACGATTTTAAAAACTGTCATACTAATACTATTTATAGTATGACAATAACCATTATTATTACTGTTACTACTAATGGTAATATTCTAGTTGTTACTAACATGAATTACATAAGTTATTTATAAATTAAACCAACTTATAATGTTCAATTCGTGTAAGGTGTGAACACAGTAATCCATCGTATGAAATAAATGAAGGGGTTGTACAAGATCATGGATTGGTCGAAGTTAGACATTAACACCACTGGATACCGATTCAGTGGTTTAAAGGTTAGGGATTTGCCTGCAAGCACAAAGATCCTGGACTCAACCTCCTGTAGCAAAATGTTGGATATACACTACTGAGAAGTCTCTTACTAAGACGAAATGACCGTTCAATGCTTCTAAGTTTTCATTGATGGTTTAGTTAACATTAATTCGTGACTTGAACTGTGAAAATACTACAATCTCCAGAAATCCACTATACTAAAATATAATGTGTATATATGTACTTATCCATTAATTAATATGAATGTATTATTTAGAATTAACATTAATGCACTTGTTGTGTTATCTCTAATCCATTCTGAAAGTTTTCAATGGAGATAATTCTTAATATTATTCTGATGAATATGTCAATCATAGTCTGATGGATAAGTATTATTATCATTATTATTATCATTATTATTACCATTATTATTATTATTATTATTGATATTGGTCGTGACAATGGAGAGCAATAATTGAATAATCACACTGACAACATCCATTTATACATTAAACATTCTCATTTTATTCTTCTTTGTTTATTTTCATTTTCATTTATATTTATCTTTATGTCAATGTTAAACTTTAACTCGAAAAAAAAACACAACAACTAACACAACGTTAGTTGTCTCTTGTTTACTTGTCGACTGTCGCCCTCCTGATGAGTTTTCTTTGTGTTCTCCATTTTATTCATCTATTTATCTATCTATCCATCCATCAGTAGTATGTATTTGTATGTGTGTGTGTTTAGTTATTGAACTTTAGAAGAATAAACAATCAGTGAGTAAATACACTGACAGGTGGCTTTCGTATGCGTGTGTATTTATGCACAAAGAGAGATAGAGGGAGGGGGTGGGTGGAAGGAGAGATGATTACTTTTTTGCATTTCAATGTTTGTTTGTTAGTTTATTAAAATTTCATCCTTTTTTTTCAATGAAGTAAAATTTTTAATCGAGAAAAAAACCGTTCAATGTTCAGTTATAGACAGGATATATATATACTTATGACCTCAGTTTTAACTTTTACAGTTTCTGCGCAAACAACACAACACTATTCAATATGTGGTACATCATTGAATGTTGATTTTCTTTTAGTTCAATAGTGAATTTAATGATTAAAACAGAAAGCTGATGAGGTGGTTAGTTTTAGTTTAAACAGGAGTTTTGCTTCGTAATTATAAAATATGGTCTCTTACTGTAGAGGATATTTATAGGTTACTTGTGTTCAGTCATATTGTATCTTTGAAGGGTAACTTGGATATACAAGGACCATCGAGTGAATAGCCTTGATGTTAGAAACAGAGTTATAACAGTGGCGAATCGACTAATGTGGTAGTGAATCTTGATCAACTAAGGTAGTTGAGACGTGTGTAATATATGCCCAGCCACCATCTACCTGGATGTTTGTTAGTGTAGAAATTAGGAATAGGGTAAATAAAGACGTGGCATTAGTTCATGAAGTTAGTGACTGACAGACTGAACTGTGTAGGTAGCCGCTGAATATTTAGTTAGAATTCTGCTCGAGACTCTGGATAACATAGTTTAGAGTTGATCTTATTGGTGAAGATACATTCACCCAGTCTTAAAATACCTATACTACTTATATTGCTGATTTGTTATTTCCTATCGAATCAATATTGTATATATATATAATTTTTCTACTGCCATTCATTATATTACTACTCCTACCTATTCGAAATTTGTCTTGATAATATTATCTTGTATTGGTATTATGTGGCAATTCGAACTGATATAAATAGGTGTATCAGATTCTGCATTGTTTATAACTTCATTTAAGATTTGTTAGACAGAATATTAAAAGTTTGGTGGTCTCATGCTGATGTTATTTTGTTGAAATCGCCAACCGATTAAAGTTAAACAACCATTGAAAACCGGGAAGCACTAGACAATGGTTTCATCCTAGTATGGGACTTCTCGGTAGTAAGCATCTCTTTCCCCCTCTATAGGAGTTCAAACCCTGAGCTGTCGGTTTCGTACGCTAACGCTCAACATCTAGGCCACTGAGCTGGGTATACATTTCTAATTTCAATAAGCCCATGACATTTCACGACTATCTTTCATTGTCCTTTGCTGTTGTTTTGCCTAGAGTAATAATACATTGTGCTACAGGTGCGTTAAACTGACAAACTACTTTTCAACACTGAAAATCTTGATCAATACGGAGTTATTTCTGACAAAAATCTGCAATTTTAAAAACGAGGTAGTTGATCGTCAATCGGATAGGACGATCGGTCTTCTATATCAGAAATTAAAATGGAAATCATTAAATGAAGTATCTATCTGTTCCACCTTCATTTTCATTTCAGTTCAAATATCTTTTATTATTTATTTGAACACATAAACATTGGTACAATGAGGCACCAAATTCATATGCACCACATAATAAAAATGAGGCCAGTAGCAGTTATCTTTGATTTGTGTGAGGGCTGTAATACTGTCCTGGGCGCCCAAACTGAAGCAAGAAGTTTTCTTAGGGGGCCACGCCCGGAGCGTTTGACCTAAAGGTCTGATCCATAAAGCATTGAAGCAACATCAAGAGATACAATCCCAAGGTAGCCGGTGACCAACAACGGGTTCATACACCTTTTGTTCCCTTAGGACTTAGGAGCTCATGTGCACCACTTGGTTTTAAATCAAGGTTTTTCATCCCCCCTAGTTGGGCCCCCCATATCCACCAACCCAGTTAAAGCGTCGGACATTCGATTTTCGTTCTCTCAATTTCGTAAACAACACCCCCGTCACGAGAAGGCATTGAGTAGAACATCCCTGACAGTAACTGTATATGCGTGGTTATGTGAGAGCATTTTTGGAGGGAGGGCGGACTCTCCCCATTATCGTCCATAACAGGGCATTTGGGAGCAGTTCAAATATCAGTTCATGATGAAATGAATGATCTTGAGTTTTACAAGGATAATTGGTTATTATCAGATACGAGATTTGGGAGATCGTAGTAATTTTAGTAGTCGAGTTCATGAGTCGGTCTAGGCTAGATCACCAATGAAAACCTGGAAGCACTGGATGGCCACAATTCCTCATTCAGGGAATAATAATGTGTTCACTAGTGACTAACTTCAAGATGAACCTCTCGGGGTTCGAGTAAGAATCCGTCACCAGTGAAGTTTAATCCGTGTCCGGTATGAAACAGTTATCTACCTCAGACAGTGAATGAAGGGTTGCGCAAGATCATGGATTGATGGAAGTTAGATATTAACACCGTTGGATGCCGGTCCAGTGGTCTATAGGTTAATCGTTCGCATGCGAGATCGAAGGTACTGAGTTGGAATTCCTTTGGTGAGGGATCGTGAATGCACACTGCTGTTGAGTCCCGTGTTGGGATGAAACAGCCGTTCAGTGCTTCCAGGTATTCAATAGTTGTTTAGCTTAGATTGGATCATGAATTAAACTACTAAGATAATTGATCAATTCAAGTATGTACTGAATCAACTGTTGATCATAGGGAAGAGGAGGGCTGTACAGTATAACTAGTTGATGAGAATAAGTTATTCCTGTAGGGTTAGTGAAATAACATTAATTATCAGCTGAATGATTTCATTATGTCAAAGTTATCAAATGTTGAATTACTTAACTTGTCAACGTCAATAATAACCAACAGTAATTGAATTGTTAAAACTGATAAGTTTAGCAACGTGATTGTACTATGTATAAGTTATTCTGTCTTTGTTTTATCTCATTAAATATAAATTCACCTAATAAGATTTGGGTAATATGCGTTAGACTATAATGAGTAAACAAGACAATTTAATTACTAGGATAAAATGTAAATGATTTATGAATTATTTGATTATGTAACTATTAGTATACAATGTAATTTCATTTTATTATTGGTTACAATTAGATAATATGTAACGTTCATCATGTGATTGTCGGTTTGAAGTCAGTAACTTGGTAGATATTGCGTGTTGGACTTTCAAAGTTGAATGTCATGAGTTCAAATTCTGTTGTGAACATTAACACTAAGGTGTATCAGGTACGCGTAATTGATGAGTCCCAAATAGGACGAAACAAGTGTACTGGATTTTACTGTTAGCCAATATTCAACTTGAATAAAAAATAAACAAATAAATAGATAGCAGTTATTGATTAGATATTGTATTTTTTTCAAGTAGATTCTATCCTTTATTATACTGGTAGTCTAATGTTAGTAACTAAGACTTGCTTTCTATTTTTAATTTAACACCTTTGAATAGTAATATATCTTACAACTGTCAAATTAGATATATCATCAATTAGCACTTGGTAATATTCATTCTGTAATGATTGTAATATAAAGGTTGACTTTTAATGGTCTGTCTGTATGTGTATATACTTGTGTGCATGTGTATATGTATGAATATGGTTCCCGTGAAAAGATTCTCACATTTACACATTAATTTCTCCATGGATTAGACATTTTAGTAACTAATATGAGAGATTATTTGTGTATTTTTGAGGTAGGACGTGAAGTGAACTAATTTACAACGACAATAATAATATAACAATATCATCTTTAACATTTCAACTATTTAACTAGTATAAACTTATCAGTGTTGCCAAGTTGGTTACCATTGTGTTTGCACACACGCATACACACATAGAGAGAGAGAGAGACACAATACAGTATATGTTTCTAATGTATGTACGTGCTAGTTGTCAAATTGTCCTTATTAATATCAGTCATTTATTAATAAATTACGCTTTGTAGTCAACTAACTAACTATATAGGTAAGTGACTAATTTCTGCTCTTCTCTTCCTCATTCAAGTACATAAAACTCTAGTAATTTCACACTGCTATTACCATTAGTAGTAATGATGATGATAATTGTCAAAATGAAACCAAAATCTTAAATATTCTTAATTTCTTTTTTCGTCAAAATATCTATTAGCTGTTTCCGCTTATTTTTTTTTTCAAAATTTTAATCATGGTGGTTGTCTTAGTGATTAATGTTTTTTTTAAAAAATGAAGAAAAGAGGAAAACATGTCTATTTACACAGGTAAAAATGACTGATTTGTACATATGGATATTTGTTCGTCATTGTACATAATATCTTACTTAGTGTATGTGTGTGTGTGTGTGGAGGTACAGTATGTATGTTTGTGTGTGTGATATTAAAGGGTGTATGTAAATAGTACAAATTTGTAATTTGATGAGATTGTTTGAATGTAATAGAATATTTACACAATACATATGAAGACTAATAATTACTGGATAAAACTATTCTACATTATAGTGTCTAAAACTCTTCAACAGTATGTACTAACAAATAACCCAGGTAATTGAACTCAAGATTCATGAGTCTTGCAGAGCGAATGTTCCACTTTTAGAGCAATGAATATGAATACCATAATGCACGTTTACAGTTTTAGTCAATACGTAATGTAAAGTATGGTAATCAGTATCATATACTTATTAGTGACTAACTTCTGAAGGTAATTTCTGGAGTTCTAGTGAGAGACCATGACTAGTGGAGTCCTGTTATTGTCAGACTTGATATATGTATTACTAATACCAATGGATGATGATTGCTTAGTATTGTGATTTAAGTGAAGTTAGAAATGTCAATTACTAGAGGTTTGGGTAGATGCTCTAAAGGTTAAGTGAACGTCACGAGTTCTAGTGGGCTTGGGTTCGATTCCTAGTGAGGTTATATAAGCACACTAGTGACGACCATAATATTGGGAAGAAACAACTATTCAGTTCATTCTGATTTTCAACTGTAGTCTCATTTAGGTCAGCTTGTGATGTAGAACTATAAACACCAAGATTATTGATTCATGTAACTTTGCCACAATTCAAAGTTTCTACAAACTACACTTTATTTTATACATTTCAATAGTATTGACTGAATTATATTATTGCATGAACTAGGCAAAAAATATCATCGAGAAGAAAACACTCTCTGTCTTCCCTTAAACTATGAGATTAAAATCCCTTCATATTTTTCTTTCTATGAACTAATTCTTTCTTCCTGTACTATATCCTTATGTACAATCTTTCGTTTATATATTACCACCATTGAATTAACTACTTCTATGAATCCGGTGTTCATCTTGCTGTGCTAATTAGGTATGGCAACTTGGACCGATGCATATATGTGCCTGGTCTTACGTTGTAGCTGACTGACTGGCTGACAGACCAGTCAGATAGTTTTACTAGGTCATTCTGGAGCTCTGAACTATCACCTTTGCTTTGTATCGCTCTCCACCGTCAGCATATAGCAAGACCGACGATGATTGGAGACGAGGAAGGCCATTTACATACACGAAGAACATCACTGGGCCAAAAACTGTACTCTGAAGCAGTCCACCAAGTACAGTTTTTCAGTTAAACAACTTTGAGTTCAGTCGTGCTCTTTTTTGACGTGCAGCTAGGAAGTCCTTCATCTACATAAATAAATTGCCTCTAATCCCTATATCACTCAGCTTGGTTAATAGCCGGTTATGAGGAACTTTGTCAAAAACTTTATTGAAGTCAATGTAGGCTACATCTATGGGTAATTTTTTTATCTTTAACAGTGTACCAACTTTTACGGGCTACTAATAAGTTTGTGAAACATGAATAAGCTGCTCTACAGCCATGTTGCTTTGCAGAAACAATCTGGTTTTTTGTCTCTATACTTAAACAACTCTTTCAGAATAATCTTTTCCGATTTTATGCTTCTTGGCTTCAATGGTCTTTATGAGATTTGTATCCGGATCACTCAATATCACAGATGATAACTTTATCACTGAACTATTCCGAATTGTAACTAATTTATTATGGCGATGAAATAATCAAATCAATTGGTTACTGTTTAGTAGTCAATGTTATGCTTGAATTCATTGATAAGTTATACCAACCTAATTATTGATCATAAATCAATTAATCATCATTTCTATTCTGTTAATCATAGGGTGATTTACTCATCCGTCTTTGTTTTATGCAATAAATATGAATTCATGAGATAACTGAAGCTAGACCGTCACAGAAAACCTGAAAACACTAGGTGGCCGTTTCGTCCTAGTATGGGGCTCTTCAGAAGAGCGCATCCACGATCCCGCTTCGCGAGATTCGGTCCCAGGACCTATCAGTCTCTCGCACGAACGCTTTACCTCTAGACCACTTGACCGGCATATAACGGTGTTGATGCCTGCTAGAACGAAACAACCCTTCAGTGCTTCTGTGTTTTCAGTGATGGTTTAACTTAAATCGGTTCATGATTTCAACGCAATTCAACAATCTTCACAACCCTTAATGAGAAATTTATGTGTTACGTTTTTGATGTTATTCGAAGTTTGATAGTGACTAGAAGTGTAATGCAAGATAAGCATTTCATCCAATGTGGAACTCGTTGGCTAGATGCACCAATACCCCACTCTTGATATATACATCAGGACTTGGACCTATTACTTGACTTAGAACGCTCATTGTATTAACCGTAATAATAAAGACGGGAAGACTCAAACAACCCTTATAAATAGATGATTATTCAGACTAATTTGTTAATTCTATATCATGTAACTATTTTTCTACACTTGCTTTAGATAAATTTATATATATTTGATGGTTGTTCATTGAGTTGATTAAGAAATTTATAATGACAAATGATTGGTGTTACGTCATATAGAATACATAATGCAATTAGGAGTCAAATCCGTATAATTCTGGTGTAAAACACGACAATAGGCAGGAGGAATGTTTGTTTATTGAGAGAAGCTAAAAAGCATTTACTTAATACATATGCATAGCCATCAATCATCCATTTCCATCTTTCCGTGTGTTTTACCTCCTGAACTGTATTTTTGTTTGATCTCCAAGTGTTCTGTCAACGTCGTGCTTCGATGCGCTTGAAGTCTTTATAATTGTTGCAACTTCAACGCCACATCCAGCTACACAGTACTTACAAATGTCATTGTGAGTAGTGTCCATTACATTAGGATTGTGATCTTTTGTAGTTATTTAGCAAATAACAAAATTATTTGGTTCTATGATAAAGATGCAAGTTAATTAACAAGAAAAAAAACAGGAAAACGCGATAATTTTTTGTGGTAAAATCTACTGTTATAAGATTCCATCACTACGTACTTACTTACTTACGCCTGTTACTCCTAATAGAACATAGGCCGCTGACCACCATTCTCCAACCCAATCTGTCCTGGGCCTTCTTTTCTAGTTCCATCCAATTCTTGTTCATTTTTCTCATGTCTATCTCCATTTCCCGGCGTAATGTGTTGTTTGGTCTTCCTCTTTTCCTTTGGCCTTGAGGATTCCATGTGAGGGCTTGTCTTGTGACGCAGTCGGGTGCTTTCCTCAATGTGTGTCCTATCCACTTCCAGCAATTCTTCCTCATTTCTTCCTCCTCTGGGATCTCGTTTGTTCTCTCCCACAGTAGGTTGTTGCTGATAGTGTTTGGCCAACGGATCTGAAGTGTTTTGCGTAGACAACTGTTAATAAACACTTGTATCTTCTGGATGATGGCTTTCGTAGTTCTCCAAGTTTCCGCCCCATACAGTAGAACTGTTTTGACATTTGTATTGAAAATCCTGACCTTGGTGTTGGTTGACAGTTGCTTTGAGTTCCAGATGATTTTCAGTTGTAAATATGCTGCTCTTACTTTGCCGATCCGCGCCTTCACATCTGCATCAGACCCACCATGTTCATTGATCATGCTACCCGAATATGTAAAGGTTTTTACATCTTCCAAATCTTCTCCGTCCATTGTGATTGGATTGGTGCATTTTGTGTTGTATCGGAGAATCCTGCTTTTCCCTTTGTGTATATTGAGACCTACTGCTGCTGAGGCTGCTGCCACACTGGTCGTCTTCTCCTGCATCCAGGCGGAGTTATTTCATCACTAAGCAGTTATATAAAAAAAGTTTGGTCACAAGATTTAATGCTTTTTAACTGAACCGTGAATATGCAGTAACGTTGAGAAGTTCGTTTTTTCATAATCGGTTACGAAAATTAATTTCAGCCTAAATTTTAATCGTCACAAACCTGTCAGTTAATGAGCGGGTTTGGTAAAGTTAGTTGAATTTTTGTGTTTACATCACAGATTGATATTAGTTAGGGTACTACAGAAAATTAAAAATCACTGAATAACTATTTCATTTTAATGTGCAACCCAACATTCTCAACGACTCTAATGGTCAAACCTATGATCGTTATGTTCCATAGTAATCACCTAATCTTATATAAATGACTATCTAACCGTCATTCAATAGTTATTAAATCAATCCCGTTGGTCATTAACTGCCTATATTCTCAAAAAAATGTTCAGTTACCATTTGATTGATTTACTTTCCAATGAAATTTATAAGCTTTCTGTTCAAAGATCAAAACTGTTCTATAGTTATTGATCAGATCTTTCGTTGTACTTTATAAGGAAACTACTTATTAAAGGGTAATTTCAATAATGTTCTTTTTTTGGATCGTTTTAAATAACGTCTAGTTCTATGAATATTACTCATATATAAAACTATTTTACAAATTTCACTGGTTGAAATCATGAGTCAGTTGAAGTTAGACCACCATGGAAAACCTGGAAGCACTGGACGGCCGTTTCGTACTAGTATGGGACTTCAATTGACTCATGACTTCAACCAGTGAAATTTCTAAAATCTCCACAAAACCCATTCTGAATACTAATCAACATATGCTCACTAGTGACTGACTTCAAGAGATACTCCTGGAGTTCTAGTGAGAAGCCGTTACCAGTGGAGTTCAACCAGGTCGGCTGTGAGATATCAACTCACTGAAGACATTGTTGTACGGTGGCGTAACTTCGTGGATTGGTTGAAGTTAGACATTAACACCGTTGGATGCCGGCTCAGTAGTCTAGTGGTTAAACCGATCGATTGTGGGTTCGGATTTCTCGAACCGGGATGGTAAGTACGCACTGCTGAGGAATCCCACAACAGAACGAAACGGTCGTCCAGTGCTTCCAGGTTTTCCATGGTGATCTAGCTTCAATGGACTCATGATCTCAACTATTAAAATTAGTATAATATCCACAACACCCCTTCTGATATTTGACAAATGTTAAAATGGCGATTTCAATAGTAAAGCGAAAAAGAGTACATTTTAGTGCAACATATATTTATTAATGAAGTAACAGACTGGAAAATAAAAATAAAAAAATAACATCATTGTTCTGAGCGTCAATGATTTCGTCAGTGAATATAAGATTATTTCAACATAATTATTAATACTGTAGTGAACAAGAACACGGGTGGGGACAAACGGATGTACTTGAACACGAAATTACAGATCATTTCAATAGAATTTGAGAGCCATATAGTAAATAGTTAATTTGCAAAATATCAATCCATCATTTCAAACTTGACTGTTCCTTTTGCAAATATCAGTCCATTGTCTCAAATTTCATTGATCATACATTTTCATATCAATTGCGTTCCCTTCCTATTCTTTCCTTATTGATCTTCTACTGAAATACATTCTATCCCTGACAACCGTTATATACTACTTATATGTGGATATAAGTAACCCAAACCATAATATCACTCAAATTCTATAAACTATTTATTGATATAGATCACTTTGAATCAGATCCAAAAATAATTCCAGTTTCTAGTTTTTATTGTTCAGAAAAAATAAAAATAGAAAACTGAAATGAACTAGAATTCTTCTTTCATTTTTCATGATCTTGTCGTTTGTACTGCTATCAGAATGAGTTTTCGTGGAGATTTTAGGAAATTTCACTGGTTGAAGTCATGAGTCAGTTGAAGATAGACCAACATTGAAAACCCTGGAAGCACTGGGCGGTCGTTTCGCCCTGGTTTGGGACTCCTCAGCTGTGCGCGTCCACGAACCCGCCCCCCGCTGGATTCGAACCCAGGGCCTACTGGCTTCGCGCGCGAGCACTTAGCCATTAGACCACTGAGCCGGCATCCAACGGTGTTAATGTCTAACTTCAACCAATCCACGAAGTTGCGCCACTGAACACCATTGTCTTCAGTGATCTGATATCTCACAGCCGACCTGGTTGAACTCCACTGGTAACGGCTTCTCACTAGAACTCCAGGTGGTTCTCCTGAAGTCACTCATGATTTCAACCAGTGAAGTTTGTACTTTTTTCAATCGATCAGATTACTTTTTTTTAGAATAGATTTTTACCCAAGAAATCAATGATAAACAATATTGTTTCCATCTATATACATATATCGATGAGATTGATTAGCAAAAATAAAACAGCTGTGAACATTTATGTCAAATATTACTAACCATTATCTTTTCTTTTTTAACAATCATTTTATTCTCATTATTCTATGAGAATTCTTGATTGATGTGATGAATAACTGCCATCTTCAAGAACCGATAATAATCAGTATTGAGTGTTACACAACTATACTCACATTAAAGAGTAATATTCTGATGAATGAACACATAATTAAATCTATAGGGTAATGAGTTATATATAGTTGTTTAATATAGTTAATCAGTACAGACTATATCGAATGAATGTATATGAGATTACTAAATTAAATATTTCTATGCATACTTTGATAAATTAACATTTGTGAACTTAAACTGAGTATCTCAGTTTCGTTCATGATTCTGATTATCCGTTGATAGACTTCAGAAAATCATAAGAAATATGAGTAACTTCTTCATAAAACATCATGCATATATATAGGGATTATTTGGCGGAAATAATAGGTTTTAACTTCATCCATTCTCAAAAGTATTTACCAGACCCTTCCCCGTCTTAATTGTGTTCTTGTGCAGTATGTTTCTGAATTGAATAAATTATCTCATTTTATCAGAAGGCGGTTTTGTGGAGATTTGAGTAATTTCAATAGTTGAAATCACTAGTCAATTGAAGTTAGGCCGACATGAAAAACCTGGAAGCACTGGACGCCCGTTTTGTCCTGTTGTGGGACTCCTCGGCAATGCACATCCACGATCCCGTCTCGTAAGTTTCGAACCCAGTACCTATCAGTCTCGCACGCGAGCGTTTAAACACTAGACCACTAAGTTGGCCGACATCCAACGGTGTTAATGTCCAATGCTCCCAGGTTTTTTATGGTGGTCTAGCTTCAATTGACCCATGATCTCAATTATCTCATTTTGTTCAAAAACGTTTTTATTAGTAGTCTAACTTGTCAACGTTTTTACAAATCAACTGTTTGAATGGCCCAGCTTGGTAGAAACAAAAGTGTATTTCTTACTAAATTTTTGTTACTGAGCCACAATAAGAATTTGTAATTCAGTAAATGTGTTCTATAAATAGTGAGCGATGATATTCGTTCAGCGTTAAAATGAGATTGAGAAACATGACATTGGTCACTACTCTCAGTCCCATAGAAAACATATATCGTAATGCGTGTACATTTGTCTTAATCAATAACTCATTCGTACAACCTTACCTTTTTTTCAATATATAGAAGCATAATGAGAATGTTAGGTGATTGGAGATAGTCGACAGGAAACCCTGTTCGACTTAGATTTCATGCTTTTTGAAATTCGTCTTCTTGTATAACAGTCAGATATATTGTCACTCAGCTATTCAGTCAGCGATTGACCTTCTATAGAACTGAATTACCATACACATAGTTTCATTTAACGTTTTGAAAAGACCAAGAACAATGATTCTAGCAGAATCGCATGAATTCATTTTATTTCTCATGTTCTCATCAGTTAAATTACAACCTGTGATATTTAAAATTGTAATTATATAATGGGTTTAAATTACTTACATGAAAGAGTTTGGTTGGAAGTTATATTGAAGACATATTCGTATAGTATAGCAAGGGTGTAAATAAAATTAATAGACTAAATATTGTAAATATATACTGTAGATCACCAACGTAGATGATCTATGTCGAATGATCGGAGACCTACTCGAGTTAGACGGGAATGGTGTGACGAACCAGCTAACGTCGAAGTCACACCTCGTGGTCAGCACCTTACGTGGACTACCCCATTGACTTATCAAGGTATTATAGATGCTTTGAAGACTGTACAACACAGAAGACGTTATTACAGAAATATATTAGTTAAAGTAGATACAAGCGAAGGTAAGGCCACCACCGCATGGGCCAGTCCATGGCGTACGATTAACTGATGCGCGTTGGTTGTCCTTGACCTTGACTAGGATCAATGATTTGTTTGATATTCAACGACTCAACTGGCGGATGATTTCGCCGGGGCTCAGTGAAATTTCACTGGCCCTACAATACCTTATATGAAAAAAACATTCTACAACATTGATTGTGACAACAGCTCAAACGTCTAGAAACAAGTGATTACATAATGAATAAATATTGATGGGAATATAGTGAGTAGACCTCAGTTGATAAAATAAGATAGTTGAAATAAAACCCAATGATGTAATAAATGCAAGAAGGAGTTTAAAGAAAAAGAAAAAATACTTGTTTTAAGATCCAGCAAAAGAGTATTTTATCACCAAGGCAAAGAAAGTTTAGTAACCGTCTCCTTTCGAACACATAATTCAGGTTATTGATTAATCACTAAGTCCTAGTATTCAATGTCTTATTTAATACCGTTACCAGTTACAATATAATCACTAATTTGACTAAATTGACAATAGATCCACTATATTTTCTTCAATGTTAAATGGTTGACACTTGGCTAATTTCATTCTAAACAATAAACAAGGCAATTGTTATGATGAATTTTTTGGCAGTGAAATATCATAAATACAACAATAATTCTATCCTAATCCATCTAATTCCTATTCAATATATATACAGTAGGGAAAGAATACTGATTTCTTATTAACTGACAGATCTTTCTTCTAGACATGTATATATATCTCTATTAACTAATGTAATAAATTGTCATTTAGACACTGATAAATACAACATTCAACGATTCAACAAATACATATACACATATACAAATAATATAAACTGATATATTAGAGACAGGAAAATACATACATTATGTAAGAAGGGTGTAAAAAAGGTTAAATTATTATTATTATTATTATTATTACTATTACTATCACTAATATGGATAGATTAAATTATTATATCACTGTTCTTCTATTTCTTGATTAAATTATGCAACATTCAACTTTGTATATCTGTATCTATGTATGTTCAAATGTGGGTATTTCTTTTACATGATCTCTATATTTAACTAGACTAATGACAATCTCATCATGTGTCATGTATGTATGCATGTATGTATGTATGTATGTACAAATTGCATGTTAGTTATCCATTTTGTTTCATTACTGACAAGTTATAAGTAACTGGTAACTATAATTAAAGACGAGAATACAAAAAAAACGCACAAACTTTAAAAAAAAAACATAAATCTTAGAAAGGTGTTTACAAACTGAGTAAAAAGTTCATATATTTTCAATTTAGAACATGTGTGTATGTGAGAGAGATTGATTATTACATGAAGTAGCACGTATTTAACGGATCCTCAAGTTTAATTATGTAGATATAGAATGAATACTATGTTATATATATATATATGTATATATTACTTATTACAAGATGAGTAATACATTCCCTTTGGGGAAAAAATTCATAAGAATGAAGTGTTGGTTATCTGTAAATAATCAGTAAATTAAACGTGACGATATATTAAAAAAATGAAACGATTATTTCCGACATCGTGAAATATTTAAATGTACGTGTTTATTCATGTGTATATGTATGTGCGTGCAACAGAGTAAGAAAGAAAGAGTATGGTTATGATTATGTGTTGATCAGGATTTACGTAATATTCAGTATCATTCATTGAAAAGTACTGAAGTAAACTAAACTGATAACATTGCCCGTACTCACCTTCGAAAAAAATAGACACTTGTCAAAGGATAGACTGACTGATTAGTAAATCTTAATCCTCTTTTTTCTTTAATAAAATGACACACGTTTATCTGTAAAACACTAAAGTAAACATGAACAAAGGTTATTTCAATTAATCTATATAGTAGATATTAGGCCATACACGAAACTATAGAACTGAGCCTGAGCAAAATTTCCAAGTATTGTATGACATATCAATTTTACTTTTATGGTTAAAATCATAACATGATCTTAGCTAGAGAGTCATTGAAGACCTGGAATTGCCGGATATTTGTTTTGTCCTAGTATGGAACCCCTCAACGGTGCGCATCCGCAACCTTATTACTGGTGGTTGAATCAAGGACACTTGGTCTCTCGTGAACACTTAGTATCTAGCTCAGAGAGCCGGGAATCAGTGGTATACATATCTAGCTTCAATTCATTCATCATACCGCATGACCATCTTCAACACTTAAACTAAGATATGCATATATTTCTAGGTCTCCAATAGTTGTTCAACTGGAAATTGTTGTCCATTTGCTTTGTTTCCTCACTAGAGTTGGATGCCAACTCGGCGATCTGTAGGTTTAAAACTCAATATGAATCTTTAAGATCCGAGATTCGATCCACAGTGGCATTGTGGATATAAACCACCAATGAGGAGTCCTATACAAGGATGAAACAACTATTCAGAACTCTCAAACGTTCGACGATTGTCGAAATTAAAATCTCTCCTCCATGTAAAAATGCAAAGTTCGAATGAAAACCAATTTGATAAGAAAGAAAACCAATTGACCAACGAAAATTATTCACATTATACAATGGGGTTTCTTGATTGAACTTATTAACTAACCGAAGCTCATGGGTTTGAATCCAAATAGATGGATAGTTGATGCACGCTACTGAGCAGTTTCATCCTGGGAGGAAATGGTCATCCAATGCCACCAGTTTTTTAGTGATAGTTTATCTAAGATCAGTTAAGGAATTAAACTATAAGTAGACAAATATTGTTTACCAATTCTAACTGTATTTAAATCAAAAGGGATTTGGATAAAAATATAAAACTCGATAATACTTGTCGAATAGTAATGAATTGAATTGAGTATTTCTTTGACTTCATCCCATAGTTACGTACAACTAAATAAATTTAATCACTAATAGGAATTTTAAATCGAATTCTAAAAAAGGGATTCTTTATATCAATAAATATTTAGAATAATAAGTGGAATATCATCACCCATACAGATTAGTTAAAATACCATTCAGAGATTATAAAACAAATGCTTCATCCTAGCATTAGATTCCTCATCAATACTCATTGATAAACTTGACAGAAATCATACCCAATATCTTTAAGGTCTTATGACGAGCCCATAAACATGGGATAAAGATCAATTAGTGAGTGAATGACGGGGGAAAATTCACCGAATTTCAATCATGAATATGAAAACACAACTTAACATTATCAACTCAACATTGATACTATTATGACATTATCAAAATTTTGACTAATTATCATTATTTCCACTAGAAAACTAATAGATTTATTGATCAGTAACTAATTCTAGTGTTTGTTTTCATGGAGGTACTTGTATTGTTCAAAACTCAACGAATTAATGTAATGTTAGCATGGTGATGGCTAGGTTTTATGGCGGCCTGCTGAAATATGTGAGCTACCTGTTCCTGCCATCTAGATATCTCAACAAGTTATCTGTTTTCTTGTTTGTTTTAACATATGATTATGCCCTATTAGTCTCATAATCTATTCAGGTGCGTTTATGAAAAGTTTACGACAGTTCACTGTACCAGTTACATAAGAACCCAATCACAAACATCATGGTTGCTGGCAATATTCAGATGTCGATTACTGAACTGCTAACATCTAACTGGGGATCACTCAATATGTTATCATTCAGATCGATCAAGAAATAAGAAAAGGAAACTTGTTATAAATACTTTGTGCTGAGAATTCAATATTGTACCAAAAATAGAATATTGAATAAAGCCACTAATAATAACAATAATCCGATGGTATCAATTGATTGACTATAGAAAACAGTGGACGATTAATCAATAAATTGATGAATTTGTAACTCTCGAAATGAATTCCACTTATAATGAATGTTTAGTGTCTTTTGTTCAGTTATTTTTCCTAATTTTATTGCTTTAATCAACCATACTTAGTTAATTAAGGACAGTGTAAGTTATTTTAAATGATCGATGTATGAATTTCAGTATTTGATTTCCACGCTAACCTATTAATATTACATATATATAATGAGAAAAATGGCTTTCGTAACATACTATTGTGGTGTATGCTACTTATGTTGACAGACATAAGTAGTATGTAACATCAATCAGAAATGGAATGTCTGTCAAAATAGGGTTGAGAAGATTGAACTGAAGAAAACAGAAAGAGAAACATAAAGGAATTGAGAATTGGAAGAATCATGAAAGATGTAAAGGACAATTGATGGAATATGCTCAAATGAAGTAGTTTGTGTATATTTTTCATATTTTAAGAAGGGACTCTGTATTTTTGCATTGTACAGTAAATAGGTCTTCACCAACTGAGTGTTCGTTCACTACACTATAATGATACAAGATATATTTTGAAATTGACCAGTAGTATATTGAACATATCTAACAAAAATATTGAATAGTTTTCAATATTTTACTGTTAAGAAAGGGCATTAAACTATTCTGAATGTTCCGTATATTTCGAAGAATTTAGAGAAATTCTAAGAAGACAAACATGGAAGCTGTTTTTCATGGTGTAATTTTTTTTTAGTTTTTCATACAATAACATGGTTAGCAACCGAAATAATCAGTTTTAATTTTAAAGTGCATTTTATATAAAGCATTTATTGATTGCTACCCATTCTGTAACATAAATTTCAACTTAATTCAACTGTTTTCAATATTCTATATTATCTATACTGATAACGAGATTTTTCATTTATGATGTCACCAGATATTCCATGACCACCATGACTGGTGTTCCATGGTCACAATGCTATGAATCTTCTTGTAGATCAAGTAAAACAATCTTTTAGAACTTTTATCATTATCTAATTACTGTCCATCTGATTAAGAAGTAAGTTCCAAACATATAGAGTAGTTTGTTTGCTATTAAAACAAGTCTATGTGCTGAATGGAGTGGGGGGTGGGAGAGATATATTTGAAGTTAACTGTCAATACTGGTCAAGTAATGTTATAAAAAAACACGATTAATGAAGATTATCTAGCTCATAGTTTAAATTATGAATGATTAGGTTTTTTGGTACTAACAGCTTGTGGAACAATACTACTCATTAATTATAAAAAGTAGTATAGAGCATCGCTTCTGATATTTTAAAAAGATAAAATTTGAATCGTAATTAATTAGATAAAATAAAACTGTTGTACAACTAGAGGATATCTTCTATAGTAGACTCTTATTCATATATCATGAATAGATTATCACCACATATTCTATACAGAAATAATTTCTTAATTGTTATTCTTAGTTTGATAATTTCGACACTGGGTATGAAGGAATAGTCTAATAGTCAAGTTTACTACTTACTTACTTACGCCTGTTACTCCCAATGGAGCAAAGGCCGTCGACCACCAATCTTCAACCCACTCTGTCCTGGGCCTTCCTTTCCAGTTCTGTCCAATTTTTGTTCATTTTTCTCATATCTGGCTCTATTTCTCGACGTAATATGTTCTTTGGTATTCTTCTTTTACTTTGGCCTTGAGGATTGCAAGTGACGGCTGGCCTTGTGATACAGTTGGGTGCTATCCTCAATGTATGTCCTATCCACTTCTGATTTCTTTTAATAGAGAACCCAATATTATTATATCCGCCTACTCAACTTTCGAACTGTAGGTTCAGATTAACAGTAAGAATATTCAGTGGTTTCAAGACATCACATACTCCATTTGTATCAGTATAGTCGCTAATAAATTATGCAGTTTCTATTAATGATACATTTGTAAATGTTCACTTTACATCTAATGATAACATTCTTTTAATTTGAAATATTTATGGATAGTTTAGTGGATCCAGTACTAGTCAGTTTCTTCATGGTCAGTGTCAAAATGACAATCGATATACTTTTTGTATAAGAGGTGTGTTGATGAAACGTTCATAATATGAGTATTGAGTAGTTTAATGTCTGAGAAATACACAGATCAATTATTAATTGTGCCTCATCACTTAAATTTACAACAAAACATATTGAATGAATTAAATTTTACACGAGAAAATAGTTCCTAAGATGAATGATTAATGGAAATTATGCTTCATTCCCAATCTTTCAAATTACTATTCAAGTAATTAATGTCAATTTAGATAAGACATTCAAAAGAAGACATCATGGAAGACCTTAGTCTTCTTTTTAAGAAGTACTCCGAGTTTACTAAAATTGTAATGAAATCAATACACATATATACACAAATATAAGATTCAGAAATGTTACATACACCTATAAATAACCAACTAGTCTTCTGATTGATCATTTGAGAATCATTAACCTTAGTTATTACTAAGTAAGAAGTCATGAGTTATATAATCCTTTTTATGTGTGCATGTAATTTGTGTGTAAGTGTATACTTTGTTCACTGAAATGTTTCAAGTTTGATCGGAATACTCACTATCTTTTAAAACCAATTATATGATGTGTATTGTCATATTGAGTAATTTTTGTTTTGTATCAAATTATGCAACAATATAATATGTATATATATATTCTTGAATTTGTATCTATTTAGATATAAGAATACGTTATAGTAAACCTTTATTCTTTATTGTCTCTCAGCTGAATTGATCCGTAACATTTTCAATGTTTAATAGGTGTGCCAGCCAAGTCTAGGATTTTCGTTCATTTTTTTTGTTAATTTATTAGGTGAATACTGCAAATATTGGAATATAATTTTTCATCATGTATCTATTTCAAACCTATTTGGTTACTTGTAACTGTATACAATGAACATGATAGTGTAGCCGTATAAGCAACACAAATACAATATTTATTAAAATCATGAGTTAATTGAAACTAGACCACCATAGAAAACATGTAAGCACTGGACGGACATTTCTTCCTACTGTGGGACTCCTCAGCAATGCGCATCCACGATCCCTCTTCGTAAGGTTCGAACTCAGGACCTATCGTTTTCGCGCACGAGCGCTTAACCTACAGACCGCTGAGTCGACATCCAGCAGTGTTAATGTCTAACTTTAAATAATTCACGAAGTTGCGCCACTATCCACCATTGTTTTCAGTGCGTTACTATCTCACAACAGACTCGGTTGGACTCCATTGGTGACTTCTGAGGAGTCCCACAATAGGTTTTCCATGATGTTCTAGCTTTAATTGACTCATGATCCCAACTATTAAAATTACTGTAATATCCACAAAAGCCCATTCTGATAACAATAACAGTTTTTAGAATGAAATCTTAAATGAAAATTATACTTTAATATCAAGCAGTTTTCCACTGAATTAATGGAAAAAAACCATCTAGAAGTGCTAGATACAACTTACTTATTGAAGATAATCACGACCTTAAAACTATTCATAAATCAAAGCTTAAACTTACCACACTATCATAATGGGTCGGTTCAAACAAAATATTGTATCTCTATGGTTGTGTGTCGTACCACTGAGATTGAATATCGAGCACATATGTATATATGTCATAATAAAATGTAATTGATTTCAATCGATAAATGGTATCGATAATAAAGGTTTTTCATGTTTGAATATAGATATATGTACACATAAAAATTTACAAAGTGAGTCGTCATGTAATAATTGCAAGGCAAACTAAAAGGGTCGTAAACATAAACCTCAAAAAAGGATATAACTGAGGGGAGAGGGCTATTGAGATTGTTGGTTTTTTCTTAGTTTACATCATAAACTGATGTTAGTTAAATACTTTTTGTAAATCAGGAAGCACTATACAATTTTTTCATCATTTCATGAGGCTTCTCAGCGGTATTGTTCAGTGATTCCAAGTTTTCACTGTTTTAATGTTCACTCTAAAAAGTTTTGCTAAGATCAGTCTGTTTATTCATTTAATAAGAGCAAAATCTGAATGGAATAATATATAAAGAGAGAGAAAGGGTGTACCATAAAATTACTTGTATACTCCATTTCTATCACGTTATTTTGAAGTTACATTTCTAAACACTTTTTATTTGTAACAACATAAGTGATGTACATAATGGAAATATCTTCATACTTTACTAGAGGTTTGTATGTATAAATTGATTTATCAAGGGAAGTAAAATTGTTTCTCTCTCCTCCATAGTTTGTCAACATTCCTAACATAAAGCTGAAGACTTGAATTTACTCTCAAAATTAATGATCACACTAAAACTTAGATGATAAAATTCAACTCTGTAATTGATTACTGATAGACAATCAGTTATTCTTATAAGATTTTTATAATGATTTATTTAATTTCTTCATAGTATCATTTCAGTTGATGTCAATTAATGGGAGCGTCTCATATCATGATGAAGTAACTATTTAATACTCTGTAATTTCCTATAATACTCCAACTAATATCAATGTCATAGTGAATATTAACTATAAATGAATTATATTCATTCAATCATAGATTTTGTAAACATTTAATTGATTGAATACTTTCCATCTTAAATGTTTCTGATTGAGATCATAAACCGATTGATGTTAGACCACCACCTTTGGAAACCTGGAAGCACTGGATGGCCATTTCTTCCTATTGTGGGACTCCTCAACAGTGCGCATCCACGACTCCGCTCGCGGGATTCGAACCCACGGCCTTCGGTCTCACACACGAACGCTTAACCTACTGGACCACTGAGCCGGCATCCAATGGTGATAGTGTTTAACATCAACCAATCCACGAAATTGCGCGACTATCTTCCATTGTACTGAGGTAGATACCTGTCTCTACTCGACATGGATTAGTTCTATATATATACGGTTGTGTGTGTATGTGTGCATGTGAATATGTATGTATGGATATAGTAGTAAAAAATGAACAATTCTATTTAGAATTTATGTTGATTGAAGCATAAATGATAAAGTTTTTTTTACACAATGATACAAATAATCATGTATATTACCAATCATTATTATCATTTCCTAATGAGTAAAAATTATTTTTTGCCCATATTATTTTTTTTAATAAAAGAAATATATATATATATATAGAAACGGAAATTGACATTTAAATGAACAAATGTTAAAAATAGAACACAAATTTCCTTGTGTCTATGGCTATCTTACTCGCCTCCCCCCTATCTCGCTCCCTTTCTGTTTGTCTCTTTGTTTTCCCTAATTTTATTCACGGTCGAAACACATGTCATATATTATTATTATTATTATTATTATTATTATTATTACTAATGGTGAATACTATAAAAAGATGCAGTTATTGAATGTCATTAAAAATCAAAATCTTGTTTGTTTCAATATTTCAATATTTCTTCATTAAGAATATTGAACATTGAACGGAAATATGGATGAATTATTATTGTCAAATGAATTGTTTATTAAAACAAGAACAAAAAATTAGAGATAAATATGTAAGGCTTTTATATTGTTGTTGTTGTTGTTGTTGTTGAGGGGAAAAAAGTGTCTAATATTATACATTTACACTTGAGATGATTATTTTCAAATGATAAATAAATGAGTATTCATGTGTATAAATAGGAAATGTATCATTTATGAAATCATATGTGTATCTATCGTTTCAACTGCTCCTGTGGAGCCAGTTATATTGGGCGTACAATTCGGCAAGTCCGTCATCGCATTACTGAACATCATCCGTCATGGTTAAACAAAGAACAGGTAAAATTGATTAAAAGTTCTATTCTCTCTCACTTGGTTGACACAGGTCATCAAGTCGAATTGAATAAAGCTTTTAAGGTTATCTACAATATCCCATCTAATTTGCCACATGGTTTACGAGTGCGCCTCTTGCACATTGCAGAAGCCATCGCAATCCATGTTCACAAATCTGACCTTTGCATTCAAAAGAGATTCGTAGAACCACTTTCCCTGCCCTGGCCATCAGTTTAAGATTTTTCATACTTCCATTTTTTTTTATTTCTGTTGCTTTTGAACTTAATAACTTCTCAACATTCATCTCTTGATTTTCACTATATTGAAATATGAAAGCAATGGATGGTTGTTTCATTCTGATATGAGACTTCTAAGCAGTGTATATTCATGAATCTGTTCTCAGGAATCAAATATAGAACCTTAGGTCTTGCAAGTAAACGGTTAATTAATAAACCACTGAGTTGGGTTGCTTTTAATGATGACTTAACTTAGATCAGTTTATGATTTTAATGAAATTTCTGTAATTGTTTTAAAGAATTCATAATGAAAAGGATAAATGAAGCGTTGTTGTTTTGTTTTTATTACAGCTGAAAAATTGAATTTGTAACAAATATTTTTATTGATACAGCGAGATTTGTTTACTAATTGGATACATGCTTTCCAATGTTGTATTTAGTCGAGAATTAATTATATTACTTATATCATTACTGTTCAAGCTAAGTCGTAAAAAGATAGTATATTCCATTCCCTTTGCTTTAGTTATTCTATACTTTTGTAGAAAACTGTTGGTAATTACGAGATAGTTGAATTCATGAGTTGGTCTAAGCTAGACCACCATTGAATACCTGGAAGCACTAGACGGCCGTTTTGTTTCAACACCGAACACCTCAGAAATGCGCATCCACGATCTCGCATGCGTACGCTTAATCTTTAGACTACTGAACCGTTATCCAGCGGTATTAATGTCTATAACTTCAATCAACTAATGATCTTGAGCAATCATTCATCCATTATCTGAGGTAGATACCTGTCTCATAACCGACACTGGTCGGACTCCATTAGTCACGGCGGAGGAGTCCCATACTAGAACGAAACAGCCGTCCAGCGCCTCCAGGTTTTCAATGGTGGTCTAGCTTAGATCGACTAATGAATTTAATATTTAAAATCATTACAATCTCCACAAACCTCCACTCTAATAATAATTATGAGATAAATAAAAGTGTACAAATGCCCACTTCATATTACCTTCTTTTGTATTCAGTAGTTTAGGTGTATGTACCAAAGAATTTACATTAGAAGAATAGAAGTACATACCACAATGATTAAGAATAAAATAGTCAACACGGCTTTCAATAATTAAATTGACTGTCATCTGTTGGATAATGGATAATATGTTGATATTTTAAAATCATTCAAAATAATTAACATTTAAACAATTTTGAATTTATTACATTTCACAAAGGCCACTAATGAAAAACAAAATTAGAATTGAATATACACATTGAAAGGGATACAATTGTCAATCATCTACTTATCTGGTGACTTTAATTTCCATTATCAAATTATGTAATATATATATATTCCCTTTTTATAAAACTTTATTGCCATGTAATTCAGAAATTTCTCATATAGAATTGTTACAAAACTATTACAATTCTCTTTTTCATATTCATCTCAGTCATTCTTTTCATGTTCATTAATGTGTTAAGACTGATTTTTAAGTACTGTTTCTAGGCTGTAAATCAGCTGATGAGAAATCATGAGATTAAAAATTAATTCATATATAATTCTGATACGTTTGTTATTCTTGGTTTGTATTAAATTTATCAGTGGAAACAATCGTATTAAACCTGAATATGTAGAAGGTATGTAGTACTCAATGTTACGCCACTAAATGTTCTGGTACAGCCAAGGGTGGGGTGAGTTTGCTCGCCCTCTTGAAATGCTTCCACATAACCACGCCTATACAGACACTGTCAAAAAGTTCCATCTTACTGCCTTCTCGAGGAGGGGGTGTTGTTTACTAAGTTGAGAGGACGAAAAGCAAACGCCCGATGCTTTAACCGGGTAGGTGGATATGGGGGATCTAACTAGGAGAGTTGGAATACCCTGATTCCAAACCTATGGTGCACATGGGCTCTAGAATCCTGAAGAAGCAAAGAGAATATGAGCCTATTGTTAGTTACCGGCCACCATGAGACTGTATTTTCTACAGTTGCTCCACTGTCTTGCCGAATAAACCTCTAGGTCGAAGGCTCGGAGAGTGGCCGCCTAAGAAAACTGCCTGCTTCGATTTGGGCCCTTACACAAATCGAATGACGAAATGTGATACATGCATATTTGGCGCCTCCTTGTAACAATGTTTAAGTGTCTAAATAAATAGAAAACACAGTGTAATATCATACTAGATTCTTAATGTCATTACAAATAGTGCTAACTAGTAATGTGGAAATACTTTTTTTAAACTTCACTCATTGTTCTATGACTTTAAATTTGATCCGATATATTGATAAAGTATAAGTACCTGACTTTCACCTCTTCTGTCTTTTATTACAGGTTGATGCAGATGAATTAATTCCAGTTTGTGGTGTAGGTCGTCAAAATACTAATGTTCTTGGTGCATTTATTCTTGGACCTCAAACCGTTCTAATCACTTTAGGAGGTGTTGCGTTTACAATTGGTTTCCTGTGTTTGTTACCATGTTTTCGTAAATGTAAATGTTTTTATTGGTCACAGTGTAATACTAATGGAAATCAATCAAGTCGACATTATTCTGTTCAGTATAAAAAACAAAATTATAATCATAGGATAGATAGTCAACCTATTGACGGTAATCCCACATTGACAAGATCTATGGTCAACAGATCTCATCATCACCATCATCGTCATCATCATCATTATCAACCTACATCTCATAATACCCATCAACCTCATCATCATGCATATGATCATCAGTCTCATCCACAATTCCATAATCATTCTTCTCGACGTTTTCATCAAAATTATCCTCAGCATTTATGTTATACAACCTCAGTGTCATCATCTTCATCATGTGATCCAATGGAATTTCGTATTGGGTTATTCTGTTTTCTTTATTTAATCCCATTAATTTGCATGAATGCCTGTGATTTATACGAATATTTATATCGTGATAAATGGTTAACTATTCCCGATTATAAACAACATTTGAACGATCATAGTACTAATACGAATACTAATAATTATAGTAATAATAATATGAATAATAATAATAATCGTAAATTAATGAATAATCGATATCATAACATTTATGGGACAAGAAATCATCCAGAGATAATGAATTTTGCATCATATTTATGGAATATTAATGAAGTATATGGTCCAAATCCAGAATTATTTATGTTACGTATATTTATGTCACTTGTCACTGGATTCACATGTAGTTTATGGATGTGGACTGTGAAAGGTTGTTGTTGTTCTTATTTAAATTATGATTGTTGTTTATGTGTAACAAATAATATTGGAACATTGAAACAAAAACGGTGGGAAAATCAAAACTTACTGCGAAATTCAAAAATAGTCGAATTGACTAAACAGAACTATTTATGTTCAAATGAATTGATTAAAACTAATGATAATAATGGTAATAAGCATATTTTAAAATCCAATTTTACACGTACACCTGATGGTACCACTTATACACTACATCCATATGCAATTTATCAACATACAAAAACACCAGATAGTTATCATTCACAACAATTAGGGATAAATGGACAATTTGATAATCGATTTCCAATAATTGGTTGTTGTAGTAGTACTAGTCATACTAATACTACTACTAATCCTGATAAAAATTCTACTAATATACCATCTGTATTAACTAAAGGTCATTTAAGTCAATTAGATACAAGTTTTGTTGTACGTGATTTTGAGCATTCAAATTCTACTACACCGGGTTATTATAGTCATGCAAAAATTAGTCCAAATATGATTATTGACTCAATGAGTGAAGACGCATCGGCCTCGTCAATTCCACCACCTTTACCACCATCTAATAGTCGACCTCCACGTTTACCTGCACGTGGTGATCCATGTGTTGGAGCATCATCGAGTCAAGTATTTGGATTAAATAACTTGGATAATCACATAACTAACGCCACCATGAATAATAATATTATTAATTGCAATAATAATAATAATAATAATAATGACAATAGTGAAACTGAAAATTATAGTTTAATTCAATTTCAAATCACAAGTTAATATGAGTAGTATATAATTGGTTCTCTAAAATATCATGAAAATGTTTCTAAATCACAATCACACTTTGTTTATGTAATATACTTACTTATGCAAGTGAACAATATGATCTTCCACATCTATTTCTTAAGGAAATCCTAATTTCTTTCCTTTATAATTTCGTTCTTATAGTTGTTGTTGTCGACAACGTCATCTTCACTATATATATAAAAACAGATATATGTTTCATTGTTACTGGTGTTCTACCAATAGATGAGGTCTATGTAATTTTTGTCAACTTCCACCTCGGTCCCCTCTCCGACCCACCCCCCTCAATCATTGTGATCATTCAAATTGTTATTATTTTATCTTTTGAATTACATTGTTTTATTTTTTTTTATCATTCATTTCTCAAATGGTAGACATGCATTTATTTGATTGTGTATTTAATACAATATTCTCTCTTCTCTTCTCAAGTGTATATTCATAACAAGACTTCAAGTATATATATATATTCGGTCTTACAGGGTACATTTACAGTTATCAAATGGTAGTCATTATGTAATTGGCAATTAATATGTCAGCAGTCTATAAATCTAAACTTGCACAAATATTTTACACAAAACATCTTATAAACAAACGAGTTATTATTATTGGTGGTGATGTATGTATGTATGTATAAAAGCATGCGCATGACAATCATTCTGTCTCATTCTGTTCATTCTTTTCTTGTACAATGTTCTATGATCAATAATGGTCATTTGGATCTCTCTAAGTGTATTATTTATCTTACTTTATTTATCATTCAATTATATTCGTTTGTTTATTAATGATCATTTGTAAACAATAAGAATGTTAGAAAGAAAATAACAACATGATGATGATGATGATGATGATGATGATTGAACAAGGAATGTTTCATATGTACAATATCTACATAGATCTATTGGATAGTGTGTTTGAGTATTTTGGTCAAGTGTATACATTATACATATATATATTCTTCACTTTACTAATAAACTAGGATTCATGGAAAAAATAAAAACAAACCACTGATAGACAGATAGACAATATCGTCATTTACCCCAAACTCACTAATAATAATAATAATTATTATTATGTTTTTGTTCCCTTTTCTTTATGGTGAATAAATAAAATAGATCAACAAATATGAGTATTCATTGACAAAAAAAATATGTTTTGATCTATTCTTTGTCATTCTTTTCTGTAGTGTACGACTAGATGTTCGTCTGGTAATCAAAATGAACGAATATATCGGATTGCATTATAAGTAAAGATGGAGAGTGGTTAGCAGTGGGATCAAGGATGCGTGTTTCGTCCTATTTGGGACTCGTCAGTTAGATGTGCCTGAATAACAGAGTTGATGTTCACTATCGGACTCGAACCCAATACTGTTCACTTAAAACACCATCGCGCTATCTACTTAGCTACTGAGTGCTGATAGTCACTTGCGTGTGCAATGGGGTGAAGTTTTAAGTCGCAATATTAAGTGAATTTATAATGGATAGCAGTTTGTTTTGTTCTATTTCGTATCTGAGAAATATGGTCTGTAAAAAAAGACAACGTTTGTAGATTTTTTGTAGTAAATTATGGGTATCTTTGAAATGTTTCTGGGGTATATTAGGAATACTGAGTGAATAACTCTGATCTTAGAATCATAGTAATAAGAATGGTAAATTTACTGATACAGTAGTGAATCATGGTTGGGATCATGATATTGGATCGACTGACTGAACGTTTTAGGGGATAGTCCAACTCCTCACCTCATTTTCTCACAATCTTCAAGCAATCTGAATGGAGAATTGATATAAATCCTCCAACTCTTGGTGGGGTTGAAATGACTATAGGCATTCTAAAGTGAGGGAGAGCATCAGGGCCCGATGAACTAACCCTTGAGATTTTAGGGATGATGGCCCAGTTTTAGAAGTTAGATTGACTGCGATCTTAGCTGGAATCTGGGAACTGGACCTAATTTCATCTGACGGGTCTCGATTGCTGATCGTCCTAGTTAATAAGGAAGGATAAAAGTTCTCTTGTGACACTCACAGACGAATCCGTTTAACCAATATAGTGTCTCAAGTATTAGCCTCAGTAATACTTCGACGTGAAGAGTGAACCTAAGGAAGTCAGATTGGTTTCAGAGCTGCACTTGGATGTATAAACCAAATATTCACCATCTGGCAATTTCTGGAACAGAGACACACTTTTCAACGTCCGACTACAGTTGTATTCCATGACATTGAGATGGCTTTTGACTCCGTTGATCGTGGATTACAGTGGCAGTGTCTGTCGCTAAAAGGCATTTCAAAGAAGTACATCGACATCTACTCGAATACTACTGGTTGACTCAAAACTTATGAAGAACTGTCATCGGAATTGGTTACTTCAAGTGGTGTTCGTCAGGGTTTTCTACTTTCCCCATAGACATTCGTTTAAAGATAAAACCTTCGTCGTCTGTCTTTTTATGGCTTGACCTTCCTGGAGATTCACTTGTCGACTTAGAGTACAGATATGATGTAGTTATTTTTGTTGAAGACTCTGATAATATGCAGGGTCTGTTGACCAACTTAGGCAACAATGCAAGCGTATTTGGGATGTAGTTCTCTCCCTCCAAATGCAAAATGCTACTTCTGGATTGGGTTGTGTCGTTGGCCGATTTAGTGATAGTGAGTAAAGTAGTTGAACGCATCGACCGCTTCACTTGTCTTGGGAGCGCCATCACTATTGATGGTCTGGTGTCTGACAAAATCTCGTCATGGATTCGGAAGACTCAGTTGGCTTTTGCCAAGTTGCATCATTTGTGACTTAGGCGAGATATCCGTCTGCCAATCAAATGGCGAGTTTACTGCAGAGAAGTTCTCTTCGTTCTACTTTGTGGATGTGAATCATGGTCATTAAGAATAGAGGACATTTACAGGCTACTAGTATTCGACCATAGGTGTCTTCGAACACATTGCTCGTGTATTTTGGGACCACTGAGTAAGCAATTTTAGGGAAGGTTGCTGGATAAGGATACCAAATTAATTGAAAAGATAGTAAATCTTTATCAACTTAGGTGTTTGGGACACGTGTCACGTATGCCTAACCATCGCCTACATTGATGGGTGATGTTGGCTGGTGTAGGGTTTGGCTAGAATATGGGATCAGTTCATGAAGTCATTACTATCGAAATGACCCATGTACTCAGGTGTAGACTACCTGACTGAGGTCCGTGTGATTATCGCAACTTTGAATGACTTGTCTCAGAATTAGTCTCAGTAGAGCAGGATTATTAATTTTTGTCTTCCTCTAAATTTTAAGCTTCTGAATCTCTCTTAATTTTTTTCCGCTAGTTTGTATTTTCTTGAATCATATCTTGGATGACTGATCGTTTCTATTACCGATAGTATTGTGATTACCTCTACTTCTCTGGGATTTGATCTGATAATTTCGTCTCTCTGTGCTAATGGGATATAACAACTTGATCTGGTGTACATACATACCTGGTTCAACGTTGCAACTGACTGACTGACTTAGTCGACTGAATTGGTTGGGCGATGTTTATTGATGTAGGAATAGGTTACAGAATAATTAAATGAAGGGTAAACGAACACGTGGCATCAATCCATAACATCACTAACTGTTAAACTAAGCTATGCAAATGGATAAGAGCTACCGGGTTTACATCCACTCAGTTATCTTTTCCAGTGGTTATAGACATTGGATAACATGGTTTAGAGTCGGTGTCAGGTTATACGTTATTTATGACCGACTGACTAACTTCAATATCAATGTCTACCTGTTCAGGTTCAGGTTTTAACCGCACAATTATTATTCGAACTAGGATATTCGAATTTTTATATCGAAGATATTTAAATCACACTAAGTCTTGGGTAACTGTATAAATTTAAAGGACATTTTAATCACATTTAACAATGAATTTTTCTCCAACTGATACTCGTATAAAACCACCACACCAATCAACTATAATCTTATAATTTTAATAGTTGAAATCATGAGTTAATTGAAGCTAGACCACCATGGAAAACCTGAAATCACTGAACGACCATTTCATCCTATTGTGAAACTGCTCAACAGTGCGCATAGATCTTATAATCAACTGTTGATTAGTTCTGTAATGAATTTCAAACTGAAACTTTGATACGCAAAATAATAATTTGTTCATAATATTTTGAATGGGGATCAAGGTGTATAACAGATTAATTGAAGTTTCTAAATGGAAGATAATAAATAAATCAGTCTTGAACCCTAAAATATGCACACACATAAACAAAAAAAACTTTTTTTGATTGAGATCATGAATCAATTGATGTTAGACCACCGTTGGAAACCTGGAAGCACTGGACGGCCGTTTCGTCCTAGCATGGGACTCTTCAGCAGTGCGCATCCACGATCCCGCTCCATGAGAGATTCGAACCCAGGACCTATCGGTCTCGCGCCAGGCGCTTAACCAAATAGACCACTGAGCCGGCATCCAATGGTGTTAGTGTTTAGTTGGTTAAGCGCCTGGCGCGAGACCGATAGGTCCTGGGTTCGAATCTCTCATGGAGCGGGATCGTGGATGCGCACTGCTGAAGAGTCCCATGCTAGGACGAAACGGCCGTCCAGTGCTTCCAGGTTTTCAACGGTGGTCTAACATCAATTGATTCATGATCTCAATCAAAAACTTAACAATCTTTACAACCCCTATACTGATAAAAAAACTTATTCACCTCTGATTACTTTTGAATGACGAATTGATTTATGGTATAAAAAAAGTCTATATTTATGACTTGGTCACAGAATAATTATATATTTATAGAATATACCAAAAAAGATATTTGGCTGGAAATTTAATGGTAAACCATTAAACGTTTGACTAATGGATGAATTTCATTTAGCCCTGCAAAAGTTTGATATTTTTCAGCTGTTTTTTCTTCTTTATCACTTGATCAGTGTCAACATAATTGTTTTAATAAAAAAACAGTATAAAATGAGTTTTTAACTCAGTAACTAATACAATAAAAATGAAACGGTCGTACAGTGCATCCAGGTTTTCCATGGTGGTCTAGCTTCAATTGACTCATGATTTCAATCAGTGAAACTTCTAAAATCTCCACAAAACCCCTTCTGATACTAATCAACATACGCTCACTAGTGACTGGCTTCATAAGGTATTTCCTGGAGTTCTAGTGAGGAGTAGTGACCAGTGGAGTTCAACCGGGTCTGTTGTGAGTCAGTTACTTGCTAAAGACAATGGTAGACGGCAAATCGATTTCGTGGATTGGTTGAAGTTAGAAATTAACACCGTTGGATACCGTCAAGCTCAGTGGTCTAGAGTTTAAGCGTTTGCGCGCGAGAATGATAGGTCCTGGGTTCGAATCTCGCAAGGTGGGGTCGTGGATGCACACTACTGAGGAGTCTCATGCTATGATAAAACGTTCGTCTATTGTTCCCAGGTTTTCCTTGGTGACCTAACTTCAATTGACTCATGATCTCAACTAATGAAATTACTATAATATCCACAAAACCCCTTCTGATACTAAAAATGAGTTTTTCTTAAAAATGATCTAGTGAATTATCACTTAATAACTTGTATCCAAGTGAAGATTGTTACCAGTTGTTAGCCTATAATGGATAAGATTATTCGAGTTTGTATTAAACTTTAAATCGGTCAATCAATAAGCTTGGTACAAGTTATTTTGAATCAATTAGGCGAGTGATCCTAATGTAATTTCATTGATATAATTCGATTAGCCTTAAAAGGACTTCATAAATGTGACATTTATTCAGTATTCAGTGATTGATCAACATAAAAATTCAAGTCATACATATGGTCAGTTCTAGTTCGAATAGCTCAGTGTTAGCATCACAGACTGCACACAGACAGTACATGATATGGAATCAGTTGTTTCTGGAAGCATCAATTACATCAACAAATACTGTGAAATTTGTTAACAAGTTACTTACTTACTTACGCCTGTTACTCCTCGTGAAGGAGCATAGGCCGCTCACCAGCATTCTCCATCCAACCCTGTCCTGGGCAATCCTTTCTAGCTCCGTCCAGTTGTTATTCATCCTTTCCGTATCTGCTTCTATTATCCGACGCAATGTGTTCTTTGGCCTTCCTCTTTTTCGCTTCCCTTCGAGATCCCAAGTTAGGGCTTGTCTCGTGATGCAGTTTGACGATTTGCGTAATGTATGTCCTATCCATTTCCATCGTCTTTTCCTAATTTCTTCTTCAGCTGGAAGTTGGTTTGTTCTCTCCCACAGAAGGCTATTGCTGATGGTATCCGGCCAATGGATGTTGAGTATCTTGTGTAGACAGCTATTTATAAATACTTGTACCTTCTTGATGATGGTTGTTGTAGTTCTCCAAGTTTCAGCTCCGTACAGTAGAACTGCCTTGACATTCGTATTGAAGATTCGCACTTTGATATTGGTTGAAAGTTGTTTTGAGTTCCATATGTTCTTCAATTGTAGGAATGCGACCCTTGCTTTGCCGATCCTCGCCTTTACTTCTGCATCTGAACCTCCTTGTTCATCGATGATGCTTCCTAGGTATGTGAAGGATTCTACATCTTCCAGAGTTTCGCCATCAAGAGTGAATTGCTGTTTTCCGATTTGAATATGAGGACCTTGGTTTTCCCTTTGTGTATGCTGAGGCCTACTGATGCAGAGACTGCCGTTACACTGGCTGTCTTTATCTGCATCTGTTCGTGTGTACGTGTGCCTACTAATAAAATGGTCTTCAGAAAAAAATAAACGTTCTTGTTAGGATATGGAATATGTGAAGTTGCTTATGTGTGAATGCAACAAGTGTCCAATGGTCATTATGTTTTTTCAGTTTCTATTACTCTCTTTAATGTTAATTAACTTGAAAGTGAGTAGTTTTCTATTACAAATACCCCGTCATTATGATAACATCTCAGCGTATACTCACTCGTTTGCAACTAGCTTCAAGGTGAAACAGTAGTCTTTGAAGTTTTAAAAAATATTCATGACTACAGTAAATCTTATCTATATACTGGATAATCGTTTGATAATACTGAATGTAGGTTAATGAAATTCGAAATGTAAATAATCCATTATAGATTCACTGGTCTAAAGCTGACGAACTGACTGTTAGTGACATTTGAAACTGTTATTTTGATCAATAGTTTTTAGGTTCTTAAGTGTACATTGTTAAGAAGAGTTTCATACTATAGACAAACAAATGTCTCATGTTCTCTAACTTTGATTCGCATTAAGTCTTGATGAAAACTTGGAATTAAACAAACATCTTATTAATTGATTTCTGGAATACATGGATAGTAATTAAATACGTGGTTTGAGGACTACAGATCAGGGCACAAGAATAGAGTTCCTTATGAAGCTTACCTGTTAAACGCGATATCGGCAGCTTCACTAAAATTTTTATTAAGATTGAGTTATGGCTGGCAGTAAAAACCAGGGCTTGAGTTTTGTCTTATTTAGTACTTATCATATGAATAAATCTCCATCCGGGACTCGAACTCAGAGCCTTTCGTTTCAAATATCCAACCTATTGAGTCCAAATAGTCACTCATCCATTCAGTGAGTATGATGTTTTTATGATTATTCATAAGTGTTTAGATTATCAACTTGTTGATATTCTTAACTAACTTGTGAATATTAGAAATATCTAGTTAACTATCAATTATTTTTTCAAATCTAAATGAAACTAAACCTGGAATTCCAGTATTATTCACTCTCTTTATTATCTATTTCATCGGGATTATACATGTGTATATAACATCTTTTTAGTACTATGGATGCTGTCAATCAAGTCATTTGGGAATAATAGAGGCCGAGAAATAAAACAAAGGGAGAAAACCTTCAATTTAATCCTCTCCAGATGTGATGTTTACAGTTGTTTTTTAAACTCATTTTTCTATTATGTTGTTCATTTGTCACTCAATAGCACGTTCACTCACTCTCTCTCTTTCTCTCGCTTGCACCCATGCGCGTATACTCTCTTTTCTACTGAGAGATAAAAAGAAACATTACCGACAAAATGTATATAATAGAAGAAAATAGAATAATAAATACAAATGAATTAACAGTAATTTAGTTTAGAAAAACAGCAAAAAAGGAACAGAAGAAGAAGAAGAAGGAGAAGGAAGAGGAGGGGGAGAAGAACGAGAAGAAGAAGAACTAGTATATTACAGTGAAAAGAAACAGGTGAACCACACACATATATACAGATATATATGTATAACATAGAAAATCTAATCTGTTTATGTGATATACAAATAAATATCTGCATTTCAAAAAAAATCTTCGTACCACTTAGATGATGAAAAACTGTACATCTATAGAAGGATAATAAAACGGAGCATGGAATCATATGGAATTTGATATAGTTTTAAATAAGTACTTTTTTTTCTATAAATATATAAGTTGATTGAATGAATTAGGGGAATAAACTTATCAACATAGTTCATGTTGAATATGGAGTTAGTTAGATGTAGAAAGATGTTTATATATGTGATCATTAACGATATATAAAATTTATAAACATGTATAGAGATGAATAAAAGTAGGTAATTGACAGACTAATAGTAATAATAATCGTAAAAGTAGTGTAAACAACATGTATGATGAATGTTTACATTTATCACATCTTATGAAAGGAATTTAGATTTACACTAATCATACGACATTACATATATATAAACATATATATACATCTCCACCTGGAATCATTCCGGAGCTATTGCCAGTCCCGAGAATGAGTAAGAGAAAAGAGTCGACCGTAGACTGAGTAGCACCAACTCATTAAAAGAAACAGATAACTAACACTACAAAATCGTTAACCAGAGAGAATCAACTAAACCTTGTTGTGTGGGGGGGGTAGAAGAATCTTCATACAGAAAAATTATAGCTCCATTGAAACTCTCTGAAAGCTATATGCTTGACTCCTTCTGATAACCATAGCAACAACAGACATAAAGGTATGGAATACGTGGATAATATAAAAGACTAGAAGGATCTTTTAAATAACCGTAGAAACGAAAAGATACAAACTAGCCCTACTTGGATATATATCGTTATCAACAAGGCAGCCTGTTTGAATATCTGGGTTACCTATTCTTGCCATCTAGATATTTTAACAAGTTATCTGTTTCCTTGTTTGTTTTAACATATTATTATGTCAATTGTTTGCATAACCTATTCAGTTGTGTTTGTGAAATGTTTACGACTTTTCTCTGTACAAAAATGTACAAACGGATATATTGTGATGCCTGGCAATATGCATTGAAAAGAATGATTATTATTCGGATGTTGACTTCTGAATTGCTAACATCTAACTGGCGATCACTCAATATTTATCGTCAATATTGATCAAGAAATAAGGGACAGAAATTCGCTGAGATACTTTGTGCTGAGAATTCTATATTGTACCAAAAATATAATATTGAATAAAGCTTATATATATTCGTTACTTAATATTTAGTGTGGCATCAACATACTATGAAGCTGATGACAGTTTTAGGTAGGTTGTATTTGCCCATTGATTGATATAAGTTAGAGTATTATTGGAAACTAAAGAGTATTGGGGAGCCATTTTACTAAAACTAATCAGCACTGCTCAACTGCGAACACTCTCCAGGACAATTTTAACAATCTGATCAAGTTGCTGTTCATCGGTTGAAGGTATTCAATGGGGGAACTTTATTTAACTTAGATTACGTGATAGTTAGTACGCGTCAACAAAGCATGCTTGTAACTGTGTAAAAACCGATGTTTACTATTAGAATTGACTCGCTGTTATCCAGGTTCATGATTTTAGAAGGTCTTGGGTTCGAATACTGTGAGCAGGATCGTGGATGCGCACTGTTGAGGAGTCCCAAAATGGGACGAAGCGGTCGTCCAGTGCTTCTAGGTTCTGATCACCTGAACGAAGTTACATTCATTGTTGTTAAGTATGATAGTAAGAATGTATGTAGTTAAATATTGAAACCAACTTATTCCTAAGTTACTTCGCTGCAGAGATCACAGATTCTTATCGTAACTTTGAGAGAATACTTGTCAAATGCTCACAACTTCAGTGGATTTCGGTAAAGTATTTTTTTTGTGACTGAAGCCTGAAACTGTCTGGTCTTCCATAAATATAATTCACAAAAATCCCTTATTTGTGATAAGAGTTATTAACTAGTACTATATATATGTGAAATGAACAATGTATCCTAGATCAAAGCATCTGATTAGAGGTGAGACAGAGACAGAAAGAGACACAGAGAGAGAGAGAGAAATAGAACATAGAAACAGGAAATATTTATAACTGAAAAATCAGAATAATATACTCGCACGTATGTCACGTAATTATTGTTGTCAGTCTATCAATATCATGCGCCGTAAGTTTAGTCTAATAATAATGACATAATGTTGTCGTTTAATGTACAGCTCTTTTCAGTTGTTTCTTTTCTTCTTTACTTTAACTTATCTCTTTGTATACTTTGATTAATCCTATCTAACTTCGACTTATTTCATCCATTCAACTAATGTAAGCATCTTGATTACTTTACAATAATGACATAACATACATGTATGTTGCACAACACATGATTGCCGATGTTAGATGTCTGTAGATTTTATATGTATATCAACTGCTTTGATCTTTGGTAAGTTGTTCATTTCATTGAAAAAAAAAGAAATACATAAATATATATTGATAGTCTCAATCTTAACAACGATGTTCATCAATGTCAGTTATTCGTTTTGTTTATTTTTCTCTCTTTTTTTCTTTTATTATCGAAAAAATTCTTGGATTTGATTATTGTAATAAAAGATAACAGCCTAGTTTATTTTTTCCAGTCACACATTATTATTATTATTACAGTTAATTAAGATTGTAACCTGTATTAGATGAGATAGTCAGCTTATTGAGTCAAATTTATTTCTATTATTATTTCAGTAAGACTTATAATGTTTCATTATAAGTAGTATATGTAACATTATTGTATTCACTCCGGGACTTGAATCAGGTACCGTTCGCTTCAAACACCATCGAGTTAGCTACTGAGTCCTTTTAGCCAATTGCTTGTGTAACAGGATAAAGTTTAAATTCACTTGGTGTTGTTTACTTGTATCTTCCCATTGTTATTTAGGACTGAAATTGATCAGTCCCTTGTTGGCATATGTTCATCATGTGCGGACTGCCTCAATATTGCCTTAAATCATAAGCTTTACAAGCAAAGTTGGATAGTGGCTAGCAGTGGAATCCAGGACTCACTTCTCATGCTGCAGAAGCAGATGGCTATCAGGACTCAGTAGCTAAGTGAATAACGCGATGACTTTCGAAGCGGACGGTATTGGGTTCGAGTCCCAGAGTGAACATCAACTCTGGGATGCAGGCGCATCCAATTGAAGAGTCCCAAATGGGACGAAACGCGCGTCGTGGACTCCACTGCTAGCCACAATCTATCTCTGTTTATAACGTAAGCAATCTTTTAAATCAACAACAATAACAACAAAAGAATTAATCATATCAAGTTATTTCACTCATTCATTTAGTCGACTACTCATTTTATCATTCACTTATTTGCACATTGATTACCTCATGAGTTGTTATGTTGATTACATAATATTTCTTCATATAATGTATTCAATCTCTAGTAATAAGAATAATAGGTTGACAAACATGTTTTAATCCTTGTAGTTTGCTTTTGAGTGGAGATCTAGCTTCGCCTTAGAAGTTTTTACTGATGAGACTGATATCATTTATTCGGGTAGGGTGTTCTAATTGTTGACCCGTCGACCAAAAAATGGATTCCTACACTGAGTCTATTTGATAGAGGTTTTTAAAGCTTCATACATGATTAGTTATGGAGGGAGTAAAATAATAAGGCATGTTAACACTCAAATCATTCCACGATTATATAAGAGGATAAGGTTTAAGCGTGTGATAGAAGAGTTGGGAATAACTCATTACTAAACCAATTCTCAAATATTGAATACGTTGAATTATGTTAGCTTCCTTAATAAGACGTGTACTCACTGCTTGGATTTAATATTCTAGATGAGGTCTCGAGTAAATGAGGTACGAAATCCGAAATATATTCGTTGAAGCATCTGGAAGCCTTACAACGTGGCTAAAACACTCGAGAACTCTTGACAGCTACTGAATTGCAATTCTCAGTTGTTTTCAGGTCATAATTCACTGTTACTCTTAGGTCTTTGTATTCTTGCACGTGTGGAAACGGTGTACCATTGACAATGAACTGACGAACATTAACATGTTCAATGTGTATTTCCTTACTCTTTTGGGGATTAATCTCGAAACCTCAATTTTGGAACCATCTAACCAATTCGTCTACATAAACGTGAGGATCAGGATGATTTATTTCACTACGCATTGTTCTCCAGACTTTGATATTATCTGTAAACAATGGTGTCGATGACATAGGCAGTCTTGGTAATTCATTGACTTTTAGGAGAAAAAACAGGTTACCTAAGATGATGTCTTTAAGCATTCCATTTTCAACTGGTTTACATCCATATAGTATCTCATTTACCTTCAGTCTTTGTTGCGAGCAAAAGAGAAAGTTTCTTGTCCACTCTTACACGATACCTGTTATTACAAACTTGGAGAGCTTCTACATTAGAAATGAGTAAGACACATTACCAAATCCATTGCTTTGATTTATTAATATCACATGGACCGATAGACCTTAATCTTTGGTTGCTGTCCAATTCTCTTTCTCGGTTAGTCATTTAATTATGAAGGATTATCCCGGAACCCGTGTTTTTTCAGGAGTTGTACGTGACTTAGTTAGATACGGTCTCTCTTTACACACTTAAATATATTTCTGATGATGGCATCTTTACACTCCGTAGGGAGTTAAACTTGGGAGAGGAACATATCAAATAAAACTATGAGTGGATTTTAAATAATGTCCCTGAGAGACGACATTAATCGTGGATGTAACCCATTAGGGTCCAGTAACTTATCAGGTTTAAAGTTACTAAGTAATCGATGAATAGCTTTTTCAGTTACCAGCACTGGTTCTGTTGTTTGGTAACTCAGCAGTGTATCTATGAAAAGTGTTGATAATAAAATTCTCGCTGAAACAGTTTAATAAGCTTTCAGCTTTAATCACATCTTATACAACAAACGTATCTGAATTCTCCCAAAGCAGTAATATCTATTAATAACGGTAGACATTCACATAACTAATTTTCTAAAATAAGTTTATTTTAAATACTAAGATTAAACAGATAACAAATGATAAACGTGATTCAGTCGATAAAAATTAAGTTCTAATTTAGGACCGTTCACTAGTAGTAGTAGTAGTAGTAGTAGTAGTAGTAGTAGTAGTAGTAGTAGTAGTAGTAGTAGTAGTAGTGTGGTGTGTGCTACTTATATTGACATAAGTATTAGATGATGTTAGTCGTGAACAGAATGTCTGGCAGCAGAAAGTCAAGAAGATCAAACAATAAAGAATGGAAACAGAATGCAATTTGTATGAAAATGCAAGAACAATGAAGTCTGAGTCATTATGAGACAATTGATGGACATTTTGCGAATTGCGTATTTACTATTTGATTGTTAGATTTTATTAACAAGTTCTGTAATCTTGTGTCATTCGATTGTCCCCACCCGTGTTCTGCTCACTACAGTGGTAGTAGTAGTATGAACTTACTATTGAAATAAAAGCTGAATCCTAGCATTAGGATTTTCCCAAAGATATATGGTATCTTTATTTTTTGAAATGATATAGTGTTATTGCTGTTGATAATTGAATCTTTCATACAGCTTCACTTGATCATTTCCATTAGAAGGATTCCATGAATAGTGAATGTTATTTTATAATAGACATTTCAGTAAAAACATAATATATAGATGAGCAAAATAAACAGGGGGTATTTCCGAGTTTATTGTACGAAATTTAAAGATGATTACGTGGTAGAAATACTTCTGTATAGTGTTCATAATGTTTAAAACCATTAGAAAAGAAGTTGCTTTTTATCTTCATATCTTAAAAATGGGATATTAAACATATCAAATGTTAACTGTTGTGAAACAGATCGCTTGTTACATCATACGGGAATCGATAATTTCTTAGTTCTGTTTACTTACTTACTTACTTACGCCTGTTACTCCTAATGGAGCATAGGCTGCCGACTACCATTCTCCAACACACTCACTGTCGTAGGCTTTCTTTTCTAGTTCGATCCAATTGTTGTTCGTTCTTCTGATGTCTGTCTCCCATTTCCGATGTAATGTGTTCTTTGGTGTTCCTCTCCTCCCTTGACCTTGAGGATTCCATGTGAGGGCTTACCTTGTGACGCAGTTGGGTACTTTCCTCAATGTGTGTCCTATTCCCTTCCAAAAATTCTTCCTTGTTTCTTCCTCCACTGGGATCTCGTTTGTTCTCTCCCACAGTACGTTGTTGCTAATAGCGTCCGGCCAACGGATCTGAAGTGCTTTGCGTAGACAACTGTTAATAAACACCTGTATTTTCTGGATGATGGCTTTTGTAGTTCTCCAGGTTTCTGCCCCATACAGTAGAACTGTCTTGACATTTGTATTGAAAATCCTGACCTTGGTGTTGGTTGACAGTTGCTTTGAGTTCCAGATGATTTTCAGTTGTAAATATGCTGCTCTTACTTTGCCGATCCGCGCCTTCACATCTGCATCAGACCCACCATGTTCATTAATCATGCTACCCGAATATGTAAAGGTTTTTACATCTTCCAAATCTTCTCCGTCAGTTGTGATTGGATTGGTGCATGCTGTGTTGTATCGGAGAATCCTGCTTTTCCCTTTGTGTATATTGAGACCTACTGCTGCTGAGGCTGCTGCTACATTGTTCGTCTTCTCTTGCATTTGTTGTTGCGTTTGGGACAGAAGGGCCAGATCATCTGCGAAGTCTAGATCGTCCAACTGCATCCTAGATGCCCACTGTATCCCGTGCTTCCCTTCAGGTGTTAACGTCTTCTTGATCCAGTCGATCACCAGGAGAAAGAGAAAGGGTGAGAGTAAGCAACCTTGCCTGACACCGGTCTCTACCTTGAACGAGTCTTTCAATTGTCCTCCATTCACAATTTTGCAGTTTAATCCATCATGGGAATTCTGTATGATATTGATTATCTTCTGAGGTACGCCGTAGTATCGAAGAAGCTTCCATAGTGTTGTTCCGTCCATGCTATCAAATGCTTTTTCGTAGTCAATGAAGTTGATGTAGAGTGGTGAATTCCATTCAATTGATTGTTCCACAATGATCCGTAGAGTTGCGATTCGGTCTGTACACGATTTATCCTTACGGAATCCTGAGTTCTGTTTACTTTGTACGTAATAATAAACTTGTAAAAACTAAAAAAAAAGATAACTGGTAATATACCTAGAAATACCAATGAATTTTCTAAAACTCATTAGATTTTAACAAGTCTCATGAATTAGAGAAATGTAAACATCTTATATATAGAGTTTTTATCATATATATGTGTAAACAATGTGTACAAATTGGGTTTTGTTTCTAACTAAGAATAAATGAGAATGGAAAATAAGCGATTGAATGGGTTTCTGAAAGATACTAAACAGTATGAAAGAAAGAGAATATTAGGAGCTGATGAATAAAAGTCTAAATAGAAATCTTGACTAATTCTTTTTTTATTAATTTTCCATGTATTTGCTAATGATAAGCTTCTAAATACAGTTCTCAGGAGTTCTAATGAGAAATTGCGACCAGTGAAGTTCAACTATGTTAAGTGTGAGATAGATATCTACCAACAGAAAATCGAAGATGATTGTCTAATATTGGAGTTAGACATGTATACCATTGGATAACAAGCCCAGTTATTTATATAAGACTGAAAGTCCTGAGTTCGACTTCACGTGGTGAGGGTTGCGACTGCACTAGTGCTAGGTTTAAAGCTATCACGAGTTCACTTAATCTGCGAACGAGAACAAGACTCGGTGACCAAAGACCAGTAAGCTAGCTATTGATGCCTCCCAGCCCTACTAACTAGAGGGAGAATTCCAAGCTTGAATGGGAAGTATATTCTGCAAAACAGCCAGAAACGAGCGATCCCAACGAACACGATTCAAAACAAATATATACAGTGCAAAACCGTCCTTGGGGAGAGTTACCAAATAGCATACTAAAAGACGCAACGGACCAATAGCATTTAAGATATTTCCCAGTGAGAAATACGATATGAAGGTGACAAAAGCGCCTTTGGCGCGAAAACAAAGAAATTCAAATTTTCTAAATAAAATTACAAAATTAGGTCTTTTCCTAAGTAAGTTCTGAGGATCTAACTTCCCTGACAACTGGTCAGGAGTCTCATATTACAATGAAATAGATGTTCAATACTTTATGGTTTTCAGTGGTAGTCAAATTAAGATTGAGTCGTGATTCAAACGATGAACATTCTACAATCTCTATAAATCCTCATATATTAATGAAATCATATAAATAACGAATTGTTTACCATTTTCTTTGTTTATTTATTCTCAATTTAAAGTGTTTTTGCTTTGGTTATTTTATTGTTTATTCGTTTATCATAAAAGAAATTAAATTCACTCAGGACAAATATTGATTTATGTTTTTTATACTCTTTTCTTTAGAGCAAGGATAGGCTGTCGATTGTTTTCTTCCCACTTTGAATATGTAAAGAGTGTAAAACACTTTAGAGAGAGAGAGAGAGAGAGAGGGAGAGAGAGTATTAACTACACTGAATTATTCTATGCCTATGTGTTGATAAACTTGTGTTCTATATTTTGGATAAATGTTCTCATTTTGTTTTCAAATATGCCAAATATTATCAGTTAGTGTTACTTCAAAGTTGTTTATGTGGATAGATGAGTGTAACACAGTCTGTCTCGTAGCATAAATGTAACGTGACTAGTAATGGAATCTAGGACTTCAATTTCGTTCCATTTTTGAGTTGTTGGCTGAATGTGCAGTTCACTTTATATTCTCATTGACAAGAATCAACTATACATATATAAACAATGAAGAAGATTTTGTAAATGTTGTATTCTTTATCCTGAATGGTTTTAACTGTGAAGTTTTCATTATTCTTTCAGACCAGTCACAGAGACCGTCATCAAAACCTAATGAGGGTTCAGATGTGGAATAAGTAGCTAGTTTACTCTTATTTGAAGCAGGTAATCGGCGGTGACGTTGTCTAGAAAGATAATTTAGGTTTTACAATTAAACCGTTTAGTTCAGCTTACATAACAACTCTAAAATATGTAAATATTGTTTAAGTGGGATTAAATTATGTGTAGAATAAAGGTTAAAAAAGTTTTGCAGTTATATTACTCAAATTCAAACCAATGATGGGAAGAATGAAAACTGGCTTTATGTACTTTGGTTTCAGTGATCAGGTACTATTATAAGCCCTTTCATATAAATATGAACAGAATACAAAAGGCGGGAACTATGAAATGAAGCTTATCTGTGATCTTAATCGGCAGAATTCGATCGGCATTAAAGGAACTAGATAAACTTGATATTGTTTAGTACTCAGTGATCATGTGGTATAACTATTTCAGCCATGGTCCGAATGTCTCAATGGCAGTCTCAGATGATAAATTTAGGAGACCGCGTTACAAATCCTGCGTCAGTCTCCTCAAGAATACAGATACCACTTGCTGATGAGTTTCAACTGGTACGAAACCCAAACAGAACAAGTTTTCCTACTGACAACCTTTAATCACCCCCAAATTTTTAACAATTAATTAATTGACCCAAATAAACTGCAATCTTTACCTTGAACTAACACGTTGAAGTTGAATTTACGAAGACCTTTATGTGATGTATACGTTAATTTTATTTGAATCGAAAATACTTAATATATAATCATGTTATTGATCAGACATTAACACTGTTGGATGTCGGCTCAGTAGTTTAGAGGTTAAGCGTTCACATGTGAGACCGAAAATTATGGGTTGCAGTCCCTTTAATGGGGGGATCGTGGATGTGCACTGGTGAGGAGTCTCATACTAGGACGAAACGGCTGTCCAAGTCTTCCAGATTTTCAGTGGTGGTCTAGCTTAAATCGACTCATGAATTCAACGATTAAAATTATTACGATCTCCAAAAATCCCCATTCTGATAATAATTTAATTAACGTAGATCTCAATGATTTTGTTATAAGATGGAAAGTAAATGACTTATAGTTATGTACACACATGTACTCAACCACACAAATAAATACGGATAAACATGTAGCTAAACAAATAATACACATAAAATACATTGATCAATTGCAGTCCTAGACATAAATGGGAAGATTCAAACAAACAATACCAAGTGAATTTAAACTTCACCCCATTGCGCAAGCAAGTGTCTATCAGGACTCAGTAGCTAAGTGGATAGTGTGATGGCGTTTGAAGCGGACGGTATTGAGTTCCAGTCCCAGAGTGAACATCAACTCTGAGATTCAGGTACATCCAGTTGACGAGTCCCGAATAGGACGAAACGTGTGTCTTGGATTCCACTGCTAACCACTATCTATCTTTGCTTATAAAGCTTGTGAATTAAAGCAAAATCGAAGCAATACGCACAGTATGCACATATGCCGACATGAGGCTGATCAATTTCAGTCCAAGACATCAAAGGTAAGATTCAAACAAACAATAACAAATGAACTTAAAATAGAATATTTTACAATTATTTTGTACAAAATTCAAACACAGTCAATCATTACAATTTGTTTTATGCAGCATTAGTATTTCTGCTTTAAATTATTTGGTTGTTGGCATTTATCCGTTCTTTCTTTCGTTTCAAGTGCATAAAATGTTGGTAATGTTGATGATGATGATGATGATGATGATGATGATGATGATGATGATGATGATGATGATGATGATGATGATGATGATGATGATGATGATGATGATGATGATGATGATGATGATGATGATGATGATGATGATGATGATGATGATGATGATGATGATGATGATGATGATGATGATGATGATGATGATGATGATGATGATGATGATGATGATGATGATGATGATGATGATGATGATGATGATGATGATGATGATGATGATGATGATGATGATGATGATGATGATGATGATGATGATGATGATGATGATGATGATGATGATGATGATGATGATGATGATGATGATGATGATGATGATGATGATGATGATGATGATGATGATGATGATGATGATGATGATGATGATGATGATGATGATGATGATGATGATGATGATGATGATGATGATGATGATGATGATGATGATGATGATGATGATGATGATGATGATGATGACTGAGCGGATGAAGTAGGAACGATTGGTTTATTTCCTCTTCAACTGTTCATTTCATCTTTATTCTTACACATGCACACATGTGTACATACATGTACTTCGAACTTATCTTTGGTTTAGTCAAAAATTAAGCTATAGTTTGAACAAAAGAATAAATTAATAACATATATAACAAAGGAAAATGCGTCAGGAAAAAAAACACATCATAGAACAGGACAATCAAGTAGCACGTTCGAACAACATTAACACCATCAATGTCATTGCCACTTAAATTGTTATTTACATTGAATGTGTTACTTCACATTAATCCCCTTATTATTATTATTATTATTATTACGATTTTTCATAATCTACTCTATGTGTACGTGTGTGTGTGTGTTGATCACTCCATGTATGTGTATTGTCTCGTTACTATATTTATTCTGTTCACAGAAGAGATTAATATGAAATGACATAGACTAAACCATCATTATTATCTTGATCATCATGAAAATAAATTATATTGTATACATTTTGTCAATAAATAACTTAATTGTTACTTTTTTTTTCAATTAAGTAGTCAGGAATTCATTATGTGATTATTCATTCTCATATGTTATTTCATCTATCATTTTTGTTACATGAATAGTTGTCTTTTCTTTCTATTGATTTAGTTCAATAGAGAAGGTACGAATGTTCTCCTCTTAATAAAAAGAATAAATATAAGGTAGATGGATGGGGTAGGACATTGGATCTTCTTAAAGTAATATACTCATTGCAAGACCGAACAATCTCTTTTATATCAGTTGTTTGAATCTTCCTATTGATGTTTAGGACTGAAATTGGCATTTATGTATTTTGGGTGATTTGCCTCAATTTTATCATTAGTTCAAAGAGATTATAAACAAAGGTGAATGGTAGCTAACAACGGGATCTAGGATGTATTTTTGGTTTTACTTGCGACTTGTCATTTGGATGTAATTGAATCCGAACTGATATTCATGCTCGTACTCAAACCCAGTGCCTTTCGCTTTAAATACCATCGCATTATGCAGTTAGCTAATAAGTTCAATCCTAAGCGCAAATGGGAAAATTCAAACAATCAAGAATATGAATTAAAATCCACCCTATTGCATAGGATGGTGATTATCTGAACTCAGTAGTTGAATGGATGATGCGTTGGCGTTTGAAATGCGAGGCACAAAGTTCGAATGCTTAAGTAGATATCAACTCTGAATGCAGATATGTCTAACTGATGTGTCCTGAATAGGATGAAATACGCGTTCTTGATTCCATTCCTAGTCACCATCCATCTCTGCTTAAAGAGACCTAGCAGTGTTAAGGATATTTATAGCTACTGAAAAGTTCTATGCGAAAAGACGTAATAATCATCCAGTGTCTCTTGGCTTTCAAAAATTCTTAGATTAAAGTTATGTAGACTATCTTTAAATGGAATATTTACTGTAAACTTTTGATTTAAGACAAATTACACTCACTTTGATGGTAAATATTTTGAATTAGACGGCTGGAAACCCTTCTGACCACTCGTCATCAAGGAATAGCGGTAATCTTGGGGACACGGGTGTTCCGTGTGAGATAACTCAACATTCACAGATTATATAAGCTCTGATCTAAGATTTAATGAGACTATTATTTTTTTCATCTGAAAGATGATTTCCATCATACGTTGACACCAGGTAACAAATCACTGAAGGTAAATAAAGACTCGAAATTCGATTCCCCCTGTTATAAAATCTCTTCTTAATGCTTACCCTGGGATAGAGCATGGAATACCCATATATTGTAGCAAACATATAATTTGGGTTAAAATCCTACACTTGACAATTCATGATATACCAGTCAATAATCGAATACTACTGATTGGTTCATGTGTAATTCCTGATAAGGTTAGAATTTGGTTAATCATGAATTTTCGCTATTTGTTCGCCTGTATTTCATTATTTATACCGAATCTTATCACGTTATTGCGTAATAGTTCTAATTTAAATGTACATAACCGTTGAGAGAAACTTAGGAGGGAACTAATGATAACTAACGCAGATTGGAACATTGTGAGTGAATCATTGCACATCAGGACTATATTTTAGTCACTCAACGATAGATGTGCTTACCGATAAAGTCTGGGTCTCATTAAAACTATGAAATGAATCAGATTTCAAACTATTTTGAAGCAAATGAACAAGAGTTTTATTTCACCAAAATAAACAAAACAGTAAATTAAATCATGAATTAGCTCCTAGTTTAATTAAGTTTAATTTGTATCAGATGGGTTTTGTAGATATTATAGTAATTTCAGTGGTTAAAGATCATGAGTCAAATGAAGCTAGATCACTATGGAAAACCTGGGAGCTTTGGACGGCTATTTCTTCCTATTGTGGGACTCCTCAGTAGCGCGCATCCACGACCTCGCCCCCTGCGAGATTCGAACCCAGGACCTACTGGTTTCGCGCGCGAGCAGTTAACCACTAGACCACTGAGCCGGCATCCAACGGTGGATATATATCAAAACCATCATGGGATTGAGTCGAGTTTGAACTTAAGTTAGATAGCAACACCATTTTATAAAATTACACTTAATTGAAATGTAATCAATGTATTTTCTGTCTTGTATAGATTTCAGAAGATGAAATAGAAAAGTTTTGATGATTACGCTGATGTAATATAATTGAAGGATATTTGAATATCCGATTACCTTTTTTTCTTTTTTATGTTGTTTATGTATAAAAAATAATATCTCTCTGTAAGAAATTTATGATAACGTGTATTTACTTTTTCCGAAAGAAATTAAAATGTTATTGATATCACTCATTGATCTAAGCTAGACAACTATTGAAAACCAGGAAGTACTGGGCAACTGATATTCAGTCTTAGCATGGAATTCATCAGAAGCGTGCATCAATGGCCCCACTATGAAGCTCGAACCTAGGAGCTTCGGTATCACGCGCTAACTCCTAACTTCATTAGTGACTCATATTGAGAGGTAACTCATGAATTCAAATGAAGTCCCATGATCAGTGAAGTTCAGCTATATGGAGAGTGAAGGGGGTAGTTTGTGATAGATGATGTTTACTTAATATCGCGAATTAACTGAAATTACGATATTAACCACTAGATATCGTTTCATTGTTTCGAAGATTAAACACTTGAAAGATTTAAAAGCCTTGGGTTCTATCCATAGTGATTTAGTGGATGCACACTGCCAGTTAGAAGTCTCATACTAGGACCAACCATCTATTCAGTAGTCCCTTATTTTCAATGGTTGTCTAACTTGGGTTGATTCATGATGTCAAAAACTTTCAGTACCCTACACAAACCCGCTATTACTGAGAAACTGAAATAGTTTTTTTATACCTAAAAGTCTAATATATATATCTAATTAAATTTGTAGTGAATAAAACGTCAACTGTCAACCTACAAAAAGGTCAGAATTTTCAACACAAATGTCAAGATAGTTCTGCTGTATGGGGCGGAAACCTGGAGAACTACAAAAGCCTTCATCCAGAAAATACAGGTGTTTATTAACATTTGTCGACGCAAAATACTTAGGATCTGTTGGCCAGACACTATTAGCAACAACCAATTGTGGGAAAGAACAAACCAGACCCCAGTGGAGGAAGAAAGGAGGAAGAATTGTTGGAAGTAGATAGGACACACATTGAGGGAAGCATCTAACTATGTCACAAGGCAAGCCCTCACATGGAATCCGCAAGGCTAAAATAGAAGAGTAAGATCAACGAACAGAATACGTCGAGAAATGGAGACAGACATGAGAAGAATGAACAACAATTGGATCAAACTAGAAAGGAAGTCCCGAGACAGAGTGAGTTGGAGAATACTGATCAGCGGCCTATGCTTCATTAGGAGTAACAGGCGTAATTAAGTAAGTAAGTAAGTATGAATAAGACGTCGAAAACAATTTTTCAATATTTCCAATGAGATCTATTTTTTATATTTTACTACATCAAGATTGAATATTCAATGGAAATAATACATATTTAGACGAGGTATTTTTTTCTCTCCAAAAAATCTTTCCATCCTGACAACTGTGATAATTTAAGATTAAACGGATTTCCAGCTTTAATGTCTAAATTCCTGTTGTTAATGTATGAAAAGTAGAGCTGTTTTGTTTTAATTTTCAAAAAAAAAGGTTCTTTCTTTTCGTTTTACTTAGTTTGAGATGCTAACCCTACGTTTATTCTCTCCTCTCTTCTATCTAGGCTTTGAATTGGTAGTAATAAACTTTTAAAAAAAACTCTAGACAATGTTGAATTGGTAAGATAGTAAAAGAATAATTCAACTTCATTGTAAATCCATTAATTAGTAACTATACTTCATTGTTTGTTTGTTTGTTTTGAATATGAGATATATTTGATTGTTTGTATCAGTTATAATTTAATTACATATCATGATCGACATACACACACACACAGATACATACTTACATATATACATAGGTACTATGTAAATCCTAATATCAATAAGAGTTAGACAATAATAGAATTTGATGGATTAGTTATCAGTGAACTAAGTGGAGGGTAAAACTAATAGATTTTTCTTCTAAAATCTTGAATGATTACTTCCTTCATTTTCACATTAATGAACCTGTCAAAAATAAACAATTGCATTTATATCAGAAGGGGTTTTGTGGAGATTTTAGTAATTTCAACAGTTGAAATCATGCGTCAATTGAAGCTAGATCACTATGGAAAACCTGGAAGCACTGTACAGCCGTTTCGTTCTTGTATGGGACTTCTCAGCAATGTGTATTTCCTGGAGTTCTAGTGAGAAGTAGTGACCAGTGGAGTTCAATCAGTTCTGTTGTGAGATATCAGCTCACTGAACACAATAGTGCACAGTAGCACATTTTCGTGGATTGGTTGAAGTTAGACACTAACACTGTTGGATGCCGATCATCTCAGTGGTCTAATTGTTGAGCGCTCACGCGCGGGAACGATAGATCCTGGGTTCGAATCCCACGTGGGGTGGGGGTGGGATCGTGAATGCACACTACTGAAGAGTTCCATACTAGAACGGAAAGGCCGTCAAGTACTTTCAGGTTTTCCCTGGTAGTCTAGCTTCAATTGACTTATGATTTCAACTATATTGAAATGATCACTAGAATTTCAAGAAATCCCTCACGAAGCGAGTCACCAATAAGCACATAATTATTATCAGAATTACTTTTTTTATACAAAAAATATTAATCAAAATAAATGTGCAAAATTCATTAGATTAACACAAAACACACTATTTGTAATCATTTCTTTAAAATAAAAACAACTACATTTTTTGAGATGCCGGTATTTTATCATTGTATTTCAAAGAAACATGTAACATATGAATTACATATTTAAACCTTGGCACATTGAAGTAATGAAATAAGAGAAAACACACTACATAGTGACTAAATAATCAGAAAACAGATGACTAAATTGTCTGTAGACCAAAGAAAACAACAAAAAAACAGAAACATTCTTTTGATGTGTGTGTGTGTGTGTTATTATTATTATTATTTTCACCTTAACCAATGAGTAAATAAATAATTGTAATCATTACCTATAATTAATTAACATCTGTCCAGTGAAAATGTTATTGTATCTATTCTGATTATTTTATTCCTTTTTTCCGATGTTACTCATATACTTTTATACCTTTCATCTATCCTAACTTATGTTAGTTGTTTGTTTGTTTTTTTATTATTTTAAACTTACGGTCTACATATGGTTCATCAAAATATACATTAATGTGTAGTATAAAATCAGGTCAATTCAGGGGTGCATACTCAAACACATATGTGTTGTATTAAAGTAATTTTAAGAAAAAAAAATAACCCACAGTAACAACAGTATGTTCTTTGTAAGACTTTTTCAATTGTTCCAATAAGATCATTTTAAATTTTGTTTGAAAGTAATAATGTGTGTTTATCTGGGTGGTTTGTAAAAATTTTTTAAAAAAAAAAACAGATTTTAGTCAATTGTCAGATATAATCAACATAGAGCCCAGTTTATTTATTTATTTGAACACATAAATATTGGTACAAGAGGGCACCAAATATATATGCAACACACTTTTGTGTAGGCTGAGATACTGTCCGGGTGTCCATACCGAAACAGGTGGTTTTTTTATGGGGGGGCCACACCCCAAGCCTTGACCTGAAGGTCTGATCCACAAGACTGTGGAGCATCGTGAAGAGATGCAGTCCCATGGTAACCGGTTACCAACGATTAGTTCATACGCTATTTGTTCACGCAGCATACTGGAGCCCATGTGCACGATTGGTTTGGGATCCAGTTAAAGCGTCGGACATTCGCTTTTCGTCCTCTCATTTTCGTAAACAACAACCCCGCCACGAGGAGGCAGTGACTGGGACTTCCCTGGCGGAGGCTGTATACGCGTGGCCATGTGAGAGCATTTCGGGAGGAAGGGAGGGCCCACCCCACTCTCAGCCATACCAGGGCATTTGGGGGCAAATTCACACCCACGGCGGGATACGAACCCGCAATCTTCTACTTAGGAGGTAGAGCCCAGTGCATGAAGTTAAGTAATTAAAAACTTATTAACACAATAAGATGTTACTATTTTTTTTGCGTAAGTAGCTTGTTGAAATACCGTGTGCTTAGAATTCTGTATTGTACCAAAATATAATATTGAATAAAGCCATTAGTAATAATAATAATAATAAACAAAATAATTAGTGGTAATGGGAAAGTTTTTAATGGAGTTTTGTTTTTTGAGTTAAATGGTTTAGTCGTGAAGCTTTCATTGTTCTTTTGAACAACATCATCAGTGCAAACTTCAGGTAGAATATTAGTAATGGGAAAGATTGAATATTAAGAATATGGTTAGAGAAGTTTTAATGAATAGATATGCATGAAAGAACATTGAAATTGAATATATAGATTAAAATGGAAAGTAAGTGAATCTGTGTCAATATGGCCCAATTCTGTTTGAGTTATATAACAAAACGTCTTGAACTATTACCCGTATGAATCCCATCCTAGTAGTTTGGTGATTTCCTTAATGTATGTCTTATCCACTTCCAACGCCTTTTCCTGATTTCCTCCTCAGTTGGAAGTTGGTTTGTCCTCTCCTATAGTAGGCTATCGCTGATGGTATCCGGCCAACGGATATTGAGTATCTTGCGTAGATAATTGTTCATAAATACTTGTACGTTTTTGAGGATGGTTGTAGTAGTTCCATACAGCAGAACTGTCTTAATGTTCGCATTGAAGATTGTAACTTTGACATTGGTTGACAGTTGTTTTGAGTTCCATATGTTTTTCATCTGTAAGAATGCTGTTTTCGCTTTGCTATTCCTCGCCTTCGTGTCTGCATTGGATCCTTCACGTCCATCGACGTGAACGTTTCCACTCCTTCCAGAATTTCTTCATCAAGTGTGGTTGGGTTATTGTTCTCTGAGTTGTATTTGAGGATCTTCAATGGTTGAAATCATGAGTGTGGACTTCTAAATGAGTACTGTTAAGATGTCCCATACTAGGGCGAGACGACCTTCCAGTGCCTTCAGATTTTCAATAGTAGCTACTATATCGCTTTTTTCATTTCTTCAATGTGTCAGGTTTTGAACATGTAAATCACATGAATAGCGGCTAGCAGTGGAATCCGGGACGTGCGTTTCACCCCATTCGGGACTCGTCTGTTGGATGTAGCTGCACCTCAGGGTTGATGTTCACTCTGGGGCTCGAACGCAGTACTGTTCACTTCAAAAGTTACCGCGTTATCCACTTAACTACTGAGTTCTGGTAGCCATGTGCTACTGCAGGATGAAACGCGCGTCCTGGATTTCACTGCTAGCCATTATCCATTTTTGCCTAAAAAGCTTGTGACTTAAGGCTTTATCGTGGATGTGCATTGCTGAGGAGTCCCACAATAGGACGAAATGGCCTTCTAGTGCTTCCAGGTTTTCCATGGTGGTCTAGCTTCAATTGATTCATGATCTCAACCTTTGAAAATTTCAGTTTTGCTATAATACTATTCTACTGATTATGACTGGACACTTTACTCCAAATCATTATAACCTTTAGTAAATGACCCTTTCTAATTTGCAAATAACACATTTTTGAAGTATATATGTCGTAACAGATGCAAACGTTCACCATTTTTAACATGTACCATTGTTATATACATTAATATATGCCTTGTTTTAGCCTTTGTAAAAGATCACAATAACTATGAACTTATAACTGTAGAGCCTGATGATGAAGTTATTGAAAACAATTGTTCGCTCAAATATTCTTCATTTTTCGGATATTCTATGGGGATATTTAAACTGCAAAAACAATAAATAAATAATTCTGATAATAATTATGTGCTCACTAGTGATTAGCTTTGAGAGAGATTTCTTAGAATTCTACTGAAAAACTGTGACTAATAGAATTCAGTCTGTGTCGATTATGAGACAGATATTCACATCGAACAATAGATGAAAGTTTGTTCAAGATCATGAGTTAATGGAAGTTATAAACATCAACATCGTTAGATGTTGGCTCAATTGTCTAGAGATTAAGCGTTTATGAGTGTGATTAAAGCATCTACCTTCGAATCCTAAATGTAAGTTTATGGATGAGCATTATTAAGGACAAAACAACCAACCAGTACTTCCAGATTTTAAAATATTACTATTTAATTAATCAATTCATAAATTCAATAAAACAAATTCAACAATCTCTACAACTTCAAAAAATTGGTAACAACTCCTTTTCATTAATTATCTTGTTGAGTCGGCTTTCGGAGAACTTCAACGGAGCCTCCAGAGGCTCAAAACCAGCCGAAGAGTCCTAGCCAATCAGAGGATGATGGTGCATTCTAGAATTTCAACGTGGCGTGCTACTATTGGTCAGTAGCATAATATGTCGTTAACGGATTGGCCAAAATATGATGTTGATTTAACAAACGTTAACATCTATAAATCCCCATGTTTTCTGTACAAAAACGAATCTTGGAGTAAATTGTCTCTCTCGTACTTTGCGTCTTCTTTCTGGTGTTCAGGTCGCTGTATAGTTCTAACGTGCGGGTTATCAGAATAGCTTAGGAACGAATATAGCATCCAATCAGCAAGACTTAACATATTTAACATATGAATTTTATTAAATAAACATGATACAAATTAGAATGATCATTTTGGTTAGAAAATGGGACAATGTTTAAACATCCTTTTTTTAAAGGATAATTTCTATTATTATTATTATTATTATTATTATTATTATTATTATTATTATTATTATTATTACGGTACATAGCAATAATAATAAAGTTTCCTCTATATTTAGATAATATACACCGGTATTTTATATGTTTATTCAGTGTCCAAATTAACACAACCATACAAATGTAAACTCAATTGTCCATCTAGATTTTATTGAAATGTGAAAACATACAATATTAAGACATTTCCAAATTTATTTATTTAGTTAATAATAATAATAATCATACATTTATGATTAAGTTAACTTTAGTAAGTTGAACTCGTTTCAAGTCTCAAATAGAATGGATACAAACAAAATACTGTTTGTTTGTTTGTTTGTTTCCTCTCAGTCATGATCGATATATTTTCTTTACTAAATAATTGACCGTTACATTGACGATATGAAATGTATTCATTTCTCGGTGAGACTATAATTTATGGACGACGCTAAAGTGACCTTGAGAGTGTTCACCTAATAGCTAGAACACAGGCATACTTATCGGCGCCCGATAATGGTGGTCTTTCTAGACTTAAAAGCAGCATTTGACTCGGTAGACCGCGAGATTCTGTGGCAGTGTCTGTCATTGAAAGGTGTACCACAGAAGTACATAAACCTTGTGAAGGCTCTTTACTCGAACACTACTAGTCGAGTCAGAGCTTATGGCGAACTGTCATCTACTTTTGTAACCTCAAGTGATGTCCGTCAAGGCTGTCCACTTTCCCCATTTTTGTTTAACTTCATCATAGATCTACTGATGGAAATAACTTTCTCGTCGACTGAGTTCTCGGGTATTGATCTCCTACCAGGAGGTCCACTTATCGACCTAGAATACCCAGATGACATAGTCCTGTTTGGTGAAGACGCTGACAAATTGCAGTCTTTTGGTAGCACTAAGCAACAATGCCAGAATGTTTGGAATGCGCTTCTCTCCCTCTAAATGCAAGTTGTTGCTCCACAACTGGTCTGCGTCAACACCTAAACTAAGGATAGGGAGTGAAGTAGTGGAACGCGTTGGCAACTTCACTTATCTTGGAAGTCTGATCAGCCCTAATGGGTTGGTGTCTGACGAAATCTCAGCACGGATTCGAAAAGCTCGTTTGGCTTTTGCCAACTTACGTTACCTATGGCGAAGGCGAGACATCCGTCTATCAATAAAAAGACGAGTATACTGCGCGGCAGTCCGTTCTGTTTTACTTTACGGCTGCGAAACATGGCCATTAAGAGTAGAAGACATTCGTAAGCTACTAATATTTGACCACAGATGCCTTAGAAATATTGCTGGCGTCTGCTGGGATCACAGGGTAAGTAATAGTGAGGTTAGACGCAGGGTATTAGGGAATGACGGTAAATCAGTTGATGAGTTTGTTAATCTTCATCGACTGAGATGGTTGGGCCACGTGTTACGTATGCCAGAACACCGATTACCACGACGTGCAATGCTATCCGGTATTGGAGATGGTTGGAAGAAAGTTAGGGGCGGCCAAACCAAAACGTGGCATCAATGCTTGAAGACACTAACTTCTAGTCTGAGCCATGTTGGTAGATGCAGACTACTTGGTTTGGGTCCGCGTGACTTTCGTAACCAATGGTTGGAGACTCTTGGAGACATGGCTCAGAATCGATCACAGTGGCGTCGGTGTATACACTCCCTGTCTTCCCTTAAACTAAGAGATTAAAATCACTTCATATCTTTCTTTCTACGAACCAATTCTTTCTTCTTGTACTATATCTCTATATGCAATCTTTCTCTTATATATTACCACCTTTGACCTAACCACTGCTATGAATCCGGTGTTCATCTTGTTGTGCTGATGCGGTATGGCAACCTGGACCGATGCACATGTGTGCCTGGTCCTGCGTTGTAGCTGACTGACTGACTGAGCTAAGATCAAATGAGGGTTATAAACAAGTATAGGGAATTGTGATTATGATTTACAGTTGATAGTTAAGGTTAGGAATTAGATTTAAGGTTTTCATTACGAACTGATAACAGTTATAATGCCAAAACTCTATTTAGCTAAATGGATGAGTGAATTTTGCGTCAAAATCCGAGACCTATTATATTATACCTGATTGGTTCGTCCACAAATTACAGTCTCGCCCATTTCTGTTTAATTCTTAGTTGATAATTCTGATCTTTGTCTACAATGGCATAGTATTTATACTTGGTAACAGGCATTCGGTAGAAAGCCTTGGATAGTTCTCGGTTGTTTTTTTTAAAGTAGAATTTACCTGGAAACTGGAAGGAATAAATACTTTTCGTGGGTTAGGGACCCATATCCGTTAGGTGGTAGTATATCCATACACAAACACACACACAAACTAAGCTACTAAGGTTGTTAATTATGGGCATAATCAAACTTTGAGTTAAGTTAAATAATGTTTCAAAAATAACTTCCGTTGTTTTTCATTCTTTCCTTATTTCTTCATATCATTTACATCGAACTGGAATGGATTTCACCACGCAACAATCAAATATCATTTCATTAGAAAAACAGTATAATTTATGAGTTACTTATCAAGTAACACAAATATCCAGGAATAAAAATCAACTTTAAATCATAACCTATGAAACATTACTTTTTATACATTGTATTCCGATTATTCGCATAGGTGAATACATTAATTTCTGTGTGTTTTTAAGCTCAGAATCTTAGAGTCATTTAAAAGTTGAAGTATTATTATATACTGTAAGATGGAAAAAAATATGGATGAATGGATGGATTTATCTATCTATCTATCTATCTATCTATCTATCTATCTATCTATCTATCTATCTATCTATCTATCTATCTATCTATCTATCTATCTATCTATCTATCTATCTATCTATCTATCTATCTATCTATCTATCTATCTATCTATCTATCTATCTATCTATCTATCCATCTATCTATCTATCTACAACCTAATTACTAAACTGATAAAAATAAGGTACAACCAATACAATGCGGACATTGTATAAAAAAAGAAAAAAAACTGACAAACCGTAATTTTTATATTAACGAGGGGTAATTACAAATCCCCATAAATTAAGTTTGTTCAATTCTGTAAGTTTATTCCCAAAGAAACAATTTGAACAACATTCTTTTACTAACAATAAATTATCAGAAGTGGTTTTATGGAGATTATCGCCATTTTGTAGTTGAATTTACGAGTCAGTTGAAGCTAGATTACCAGCACTGAACGGCTGTTTCGTCCTATTGTGGGGCTCCTCAACAGTGTGCATCCACGATCCTGTCCCGCAGAATTCGAACCTAGGACCTTTCGGTCTTACGCGCGAACACTTAACCTATAGACCACTGAGCAGATACCCAACCATGTTAACTTGAACTCCAACCAATCCACGAAATTGAACCGCCGTCCACCATTCTTTTCAGTGAGTTACTATCTTACAACAAACCCGGTTGAACTCCATTGGTCATTGCTTTTCACTAGACATTGACACCGCTGAATGCTGGCTCAGTGGTCTACATGTTAAGAGTTCACGCACGAGACTAATAGGTCCCGGGTTTTAATCTTGTTAGGTGAGATTTTGAATGCGTACTTCTGAAGAGTCCCACAATAGAACGAATCATTTGTCCAATGCTTCCAGGTTTTCCATGATTGTCTAGCTTCAATTTACTCATAAATTCAACTATAAAAATTACTAAAATCTCCACAAAACCCCCTTCTGATAATAATAATAATAAGTTGTTGTTTATACAAGAAGATATTATTTATTACAATTTAAGATTTTAGCTATCTTATTATTATAATTGTTACTATGAAAAGAAAACATTTTATTCACAACTGTTTTCTTTCAATTAACAAATGTTTACATTTACTTTTCAAAAACGAAAAAAAAAGAAACTGATAAATGGGAATAATTGAAAATTGAAACATTTAACATTATTCAATATTCAATTAAAAAGGGTATTTTTTATTTAAATAAGCCAATAAAAAGTAGTTATCGATTGGATTAATGATTTTTAATAACCCCCTAAAAGGGGGACAATAGAAAATAGAATAATATATAGAAATATTTTTTTTCGGATATTACTATTTTTATGTTAAAATTGTAAACAGTCCCTGTTTGGAACTCGTCAGCTGGATGATGTTCACTCCAGGGACTCGAACTCAGTACTGTTCACTTCAAACACCATCCCGTTATCTACTTAGCTACTGAGTCCTGATAGCCACTTGTTTGTGCAATGGGGTGAAGTTTAATTCACTTGATATTGTTTTACTTGAATCTTCTCATTGATGTTGTAGGACTGAAATTGATCAGTCTCTTTCTTATTGGCATATGTGCATACTGTGCGTATGCCTCGATATTGCCTTAATTTACAAGCATTGTTTTGTTTTGTTTATTATTATTATTATTATTCTTTTATTATGACTCTTCTTTTTTAAGTCAGTTTTGTTGTTGATGTTGTTGGAAATGTTTACATGTCATTTTAATAAAAATGGAAGAAATAAAACTAAAAATTAAGAGGATGGTTTAGTAACCATGTACAATACTAGTTAAAAATGCATTTTATATGTACACATGATATTTAGACTAATTAAACATTATCCTTATTATTTCAAATTAGTTGTCATGACAACTGTTGAGTTCTAAGTTACATTTGTTATTATTGTTGACTCATTTTGATTAAATCAATAATTGGTATGTTTATATTTACATAGGGATGTCTTTATATAAAAATATGCATTTCCATATTGTTTCGATTTGTCTAATTAATCTTCTACTATCATCTATAACTTGAATAGACTTGAATGTTATATGATACAGTATAGTAAATAAGTATAACAGATGTAAGATAAAATAGGTATCGGTTTGAAAGGAAACACTTCATAATAGATTAATTTCCTATTCGAATATCTATCATGTCTCAGTGATTAGATTACTGAAAGGTTACTAGAGAACAGTCTATATTAATATTATGTAATCTTATTTCAAGTTAGTCAGTATTTTAGTAATTCAACATTATAATCCTATTACATAAGAAGGTAAGTGTAATTAAATGAGATAACAGAAGAAAAAAAAATGAAGAGATTACTTTTTTTTAGTGTGATTGATTAACAGTGAATTGATGAAAATTGTAATAAGTTGGTGCAGAAAGTTATTGATTTTTGTACTGATTTACATACATCAAGCAACAATATATAGTTACCAATTGTATACTATGAGATTTACTGCTAATTCAATGAAGTGTTACTGTCTTTGTTAGAAAAATCAGTTTTATTATGGAATTGCTTAAATTTGTTTTGTTTGTTTTTTTCGTTCAAAAATTAAGTAATGTAAATAATACAGCATAGCAACCAGACAGTGAATACTACTTAATAATCATAAGTAGTATATGTTTCGTATGTTTGAAGTTATGTCTAGTAACACAATGTCAAATAATGACAATTCATGGGTAGATTAAATGAATTAGAACAACTATGTATTTCTACTTCATAGGGTAACATTTTTGAATGAAATAGAAAAGTGACTAATAGTAGAACAGTACGTCGCTAGCCTATATATTAATGATTATCATTTTTAAATAAATTTATGACAAGCTAAAGGATTCAAATAAATTACTTCATTTTAAAAGAGATTTTGTATATCATGAAGATAATGTTAATTGAAGATGGAATAATGGAAACTATTTAAGATGGATGGTGGCTATCATTGGAATCCAGAATGCGCGTTTCCTCCTATTTGAAACTTATAAACTGGATGTACCAGCATCCTAGAGTTAATGTTCACTCTGAGACTTGAACCAAGTACTGTTCACTCTAAACCCCATCGCGTTATTCACTTAGCTACTGGATCCTAAACAGACTAAACGCGCGTCCTGGATTCCATTGCTAGCCACTATCTATCTTTGCTTACAGTGCTGGTGACATCAGGCAATATCGAAGCAATCCGTACAGGATGCACTAATGCCCATAAGAGATTGATCAATTGTAGTATTAAACATCAATGGTAAGATTCAAACAAACAATAAAAAATCAATGAAAACTATTGTTAAGAATAAAACAAATAACTAATTCAGTGATGAATTATATTATACATTTAAAATGATATGTAGTTAATTATAATTAGTACTATGGATGTCGTTTAATCAATGGTTGGTGCATAAATCAATCTACTTAAGAAACCTGTTTTTTTCGTCCTTGTGTCAGTCAAGTAGTCTCATGCTGTCGTCATAAATTAGCATGTAGACAGACGCATTACAAAGTGATAGCAAACAACTGTCTTAATAGTAATAATCAGCATTTAGTTCAAGTCAACATTGACAAATCAGTGTTTCTTCAAGCCCTTAAAACTAGCAATCAATGGATTAGATGTAATTTGGGATTCTTATTCTATTTTATTGAAAATAATAATAGAATTAATAATGTATTTAACAGTAACTGGTTTAGGGAAGTAGTGATTAATGGATACTTACTGCGTCAGTAGTGAGACAAATATATCCATTTATAATAGACAATGATCATAGAGTATCATGAGTTTACTGAAATAGGAAATATGTATTGACCTTCAGTGCCTGGAGGTAGGTGATAGAAATTACTCTTCGACCTAAGCTCCATGCTAGTTGGAGTACGTTCAATGATTCTTTTGTTTTAATAAGGTCTCCAAGTTTTGGATTTGATCATTGGAACGGCTGTCTAGATAAATTTGTATGGTGATTTAAACAGGGAACTTACATTGACTGGTTGCTCAGCAGTCTCCAATGTCATATTTGCCTAGTCCTACTTAGTAACGACTGAATTTGAAATGTATCCACAGGTCTAAATGATTCGATATCATAGGATATGTTTTAATGTTACTCGACCTACATTCCATGCAAGTCAATACTAGTCAGTAAGGTGTACATAGAATCTTCAAGGAATCAATGCATTCTAGGAGATTTGATTCCGCATCACTGAGATTAGCAGTTTTCATTATCACTTAACAGTCGATATGTATTTTTACTAAGAGGATTTGTTCACTGACTACAACTTGAATGAATGAAATAGAATTATTTTTGTTTGTTGAAATTTGTTTGCTAAAAAAATATTTATAGAATTTATGTCAACGAAAAGTACTTCGTTTAACTTTCATAACTGAATCAGGCAAGGTCCAACTATCACAAATAAATGTCAGCTGAATGGTCTAAAGTTTAAACATTTTACATGACGCATAAAAGTCCTTCGTTCGATCCATCGTAGTGTGATGAATAAGTACAATCATGAATGAGTAACATACTAAAATAAAACTATTTAAGACTTCCTAGTTTTCAATAATTGTTTAACTAAAGTTAATCCGTGATTTAAAACTACAATCTACACAATCATTGAAATATAACCTGTTAGTATTCATTGTATAAATTCTTATTGTAATTATATGTTTTAATTCTCTTATTAATAAGATTTTTTTTCAATTTAATAGTTCGGATCATGAGTCAATTAAAGCTAGACCACCATGAAAAATCTGGAACCACTGAACAACCATTTAGTCCTATTGTGGGACTCCTCAGCAGTACTCATCAACGATCCCGTCATGAGGGATTCGAACCCAGGACTTATCAATCACGCACGCGAACGCTTTACCTCTTTTTAGTGATCTAGTTATTGATTGAGATATGTTACAGAAAATAAACGAGTACATTGTCTCATTCTACTCATCCATAAAATTGTTTATAGACGTAAATTCAAATAATTTATCTTACATTTCACATTAAACATTATTTTTATATGAAGGTTATTTATCATACGAAATGGCTGTTATATTGCAACATTCAAAAGCAAAATAACCCGGATTATTCAGCGACTTTTCTTCCAAAAAAGAACTGAAGTAAATATCGAAAAAAAAGTTTGCACCCAGAAATTAAGTCGAACTTATACACAAATAATTCACCATTTTCAAATGATTTATTCACAGTCACATTAATACTCACATTTGTATAAATCGAACTGAGTAGTATTAAGCATCAGTTAATTCATATATCACTTTCTCAACACATTTATCACATCATACAATTAAGGATCTACAACCGACAGTTACAACAAATTCACCGAATTATGTAATATTCCCTTTCCAAAATGTGATTACACATCATAGACGATTAGAGAAACAGTTAGTTCCACATGTCCTTCACATTCCAATCGGTTAAATTATTGCTCGCCATCTAGAATAACCATGATTCAAAATTACAAATGAGTAGAATTTTCTTATACATTTCGTTATACATCAACTGATATGATCATTGAAAAGACGTCAACTTGAAGAAGATACATGTTTACAGTTGTGGAACAGACAGCATTCACCAGAATTATATCCAATATATATATTGATTAGTTGTTGAGATTCATAAAAATTATGAATTGTCTCTAATTGTACCACAAACTCTTGTTCCTACCTACCCCTCCTCCTCATTCTTCTCTTTCTACCAAATTATACAATTTCACTACCACAATTCATTTACGTAAATGTTTATTATTTACACTCTCCACTTGATTCATGCAGAGAATCAAACACCACTTCAGACACTTTAGTGAAATAAAAGCTTTTAATGGATTCAATTTTCGAAAATTGGTCTCCTTTCTCTTCATTCTCAATCGACAAAACAATCTCAAGTGTTACGTTGATTCAAACACATACATATTTGCATAATAATAATAATAATAATAATAATAATAATAATAATAAATGTTTTTCTCTTTCTGCGATGCATCATTTGAATGTGTTTGGGCACCGATTTCAGTGCATATCTCATGGAACACTGTTAATACTTGCATCATCAATAGCACAATTACCAATAGTACAAATACATCAGAACGTCGAATCAAAAAAATATTTCGATGCATCGTCACTGGATGCACATTCACAACTGGAGAATGATTAGTGTTATGCTGAATACAACACCCACATGAACAATCAATTCTAACTGTCTCCATTACACATTCGCGTTAGTCTACTAATTCTGTGTCTCAACCATCAAACGAAGTACTTTCGTCATGAAAATTATACAAGTAACTCGTAACACGTACACATTGGGGACTACATTCAAGAAAATACCAATTCATTTTGAAAATAGTGAGTACCTGAATACACTTCCATATTACACAGACATGTTCACGTTGATAAAAGTAGGAGGGAGAGAGATTGTAGACAACCAATATGGGCACATGACTAACGAACATCTGATTCATCAATTATTTTGATTGAACAATTGTCACAGAATTGTTGGTCGTGTGAATTACAAGTTGTATGCAACATGCATTAGTAATATTACAATCATTTTACAGTGTAACACCAACTACTTCATCGTACACATCCATCATACTCGTCAATCTTGTAAACACGCGGTTAATTTTATTCATAGATTAATACGATAAGTAGACGGGACTTATACGACCTCATGTGTGACATCAAAACTCACAGAAGTATCTACATGTGGACAGATGTTGAATACAATAAGAAATTGAAATACATGAAGTTGATCGACTGTTAGAAGGATTGTATTAAGATTGAACTAAATCATAATTCAACTGATGTTGGGATGTTGAGATCGAGTAACTGTAGATGAGTAATTTGTCGAACAAAGAAACCTGAATGCTTGGAAAATTCAATCATATACACCATCCAGTTTCATTTCCACTCTCCATTTCATGTTCAGACATGATTATTTGGCCAGCAATATATTTATTCCAATTCATGTAAACACAAATTTCTAATGGATCTCAATTGACAACTCCCTCGGTTTTTCAATTATCAATGGAGAGAGAAGACGGCTAAACAGTGACAGTACTATTCAAAATTGTTGTTCACATTCTTAGAAAATACCGAGACAAACAAGAGATAACTGAGATTACCAGTTTCCATATCAACATGAATTGATTTCACTCACACAAACTGTGGTCTAACAAACTTAACGAAATCACTTCAACACATCAATCTCAGTTAATACCAATTTATCTTTGATGAATTTCATCAAAACAGTATGGTGTTATGAGTAGTTTGATGTAGACAGTCAGATTTTGAACAGTTAGCATCTTAAGTTCGAAGTATGTTCATTCAGTTTGTAACAATGATGGATGAATTCGAATGTAATCAATCATTCAGTAGCCAAATACACTGTTCACATTATCGAGTTGTACACATTGTTAGTCGATGATAAGCGTATGTGTACATATTTCAGTCTAAATAAATGGGCTTGTTTGGAATGAGATTAATTGACAATGCAGTCATTCAACTGACAAAATCAATGTAACAATCAGTGTTACAAGGATTTATTTCACAATACACAACACTAGTTGTTTAATTCACATCACAGTTGATTTTGCAATTGTGAAGAACCAAAATCGAGTTACTTGTGTTAGTTTGATTTGAAAATACACACGCAACCACACACAGAGAGTGAACAAGTGGAGCTGATCTCGTCATCATTTTACATTAGTGTACATCCAGCTTAATCAACCAACTCAACAAATTCCACAACCAATCTTATCTTACCACCTCATTCCAATGTCTATAATCGATGTGTATATTTGCATAATTTGAATATGAAATAATCAAATGGTCATCAAGTAGTCCACAATCGAATTTCACTAGATGCACTCTGTTAGGATGATGACGAATATAGATGAAACAGTTGTGTAATGTTTGTGTCCATTTGACTGGATTGAAATCTGATGACAAGACAACGTGTGATGTAACCGAACACATCTGAATAATTGTTTCCAGTTTTCATCACTCGTTTGCTTCATGTAATGATCAATGAACATGTTTATGTAAAACTGTACTGAATACTCTCTGTTATGGAATTTCTGGATGATGAATTGTATGAACCAATTTAAATGTATTTACATTCACAAGTGGATCCATTGCTCGTTGTAGGAAGTAACATCATACTACATAATTTGACAGTATATATGTGAATTTAAAAAAATTTTAAAATATGTCCGAGTTAGATCGTTATGTACAGACATGGATATTTACTGTTGGAGAATCAATAACTAGAATGAACTGAGGCTTCTCATATACTCTGTTACCATCTCGTCACTCAAGTGAATTTTATCTGTAACTTATATTTTAATGGTAATATTGTTTAGAAACAAAGAACCGATCTAAATAAATCACTATTCAATGTCAAATATTTTATTCACATTGAAAAACTAACGGATTGAAATTTTCAATTTCATTAAACTTGTGATATTTTCGTCTGTAAATGATAACCATCCAATGGAATAAACTCGTTATGTTGTGAAAAACACGTTGTTTATGTTTTGTTTAAAGTTTACTTACTGTAGGGAGTCGGATAATCAGTATCTACGATATTGCGTCAACTAGATATAGTTATATTGACCTAATTAACTACTCATTTTGATTCTACTATTTCACGTAGATTTACTGGATGGTTGTACTAGCTAAAGACAGAAAACTTAGGGTTCACAGATGACACCGTGCTGAAGATTGTATTATGGTGGGATTACAGTACAAAGTTCTTTTCTGGAAAGTAAGATCACTAAGAATGCACCTGTCTCACAATAGAAAGAGGGGATTAAAAATAGCGAACACTGGAATAGCATTATTGACCTAGCCCTAGGACTTTTCGGTGTCAACAATACGGAATGAAAAGCATGGAAATGTATTCAAATAAATATCATGTATAACTGACCTTAAAGTAATGGGCTTTGAGTTCACATTCAAAAGTTGACAAAACCAGTAATAGTTCAATTCCTTTATCAACTACTTTGATAATGTGTTAGGAACTAGAAAATAAAAGCCACTTGTACGCCTCAAAACACTACCATAATCATTCTTGTTTATTTTTAAACAAAAGTATATCATCACAACACAAGTTTACTATTCTCTTGAACTTCTGATTTAACTACTACTACTACTACTACTACTACTATTACTACTACTACTACTGTAGTGAATTAGAACACCAGTGGGACAATCGTATGCATTTGAACACAAAATTACAAAATCTCTTAGTAAAATCTGAGAATCTTACTGTAACTACTTAATTTGCAAAATGTCAATCATTCGTCTCAGACTTCACTGTTCCTTCATTTCCATATCGATCGTTTTCTGTTTCATTCTTTCCTCATCGATCTTTTCGACCTTCTGCTACCAGACATTCTATTCCCCATTAGCGTTATATACTACTTGTGTCAATATAAGTAGCATACATCACACGACTCCTACTAACAATAACAATACCAATAATAGTGATTGAATGCATTGATAAGTATAAATATATCTTCCATATACCTTAATTTAATTTTATCTCTTCATTCAATTGAAGCCTAAAAGAGGAAAAAAATTTTCCATGTCAGAACAAAATCAAATTCTTAATTTTATTCATTCTAATTTCTTCACCTAATTTGTTTATCGTACTTAGTGTTGTTTACTTGTATCTTCCTATTGTTATTTAGGACTGCAATTGATCAGTCTCTTGTTGGCATATGTAGATCATTTGCGGACTGCCTCGATATACCTTGAAGTCACAAGCTTTATAAGCAAAGATAGATAGAGGCTAGCAATGAAATAAAGGACGCGCGTTTCATCCTGCACAAACAGGTGGCTATCAGAACTCAGTAGATGAGTGGATAACGCGATAGCGTTTGAAACGAATGGTACTGGGTTCGAATCCCAGCGTGAAAATCAATTCTGAAATGCAGGTACATCCAACTGACAAGTCCCTTATAGGACGAAATGAGCATCAAACTGGATTCCACTACTAGCCACTATTCATTTTTGTTTATCTTATATATTTCATATCAGAAATTAAAGGGAAGGTTAAATATGAACAATTGTTTTTTTACTTATTAAGATTGTTTAAATGATTAACACTAATGATATGTTGTTCAATGTACAAGATTCATTTTATAATTCTTCATAATAACTGTTCAGCTGTTATTTACTACTCATTTTTATAAATGAACAATAGTATACATTATAATAGAGGAAATACATGGGTTAGGTTGATCATATCATCTGACATTTATTTAATAAATAAGTAAATAAATAAACAATATTGTTTTTTATTAAGATTTAATGTTGTGATAAATAAACAGGGGAAAAAAACAACCCGTTGGGTTTAACGTTAACGATTCATACAATGATAAATATATTGATGATAAACAATTACTATGTTTATGCTAATTTCCTATAAAGATATAAATATAGTAATAATTATTGTTACCGTCATATCAAGTTATGGTGAACGCGAAATGTCATTGAGATCATTAAACAATCTATGTTGACTAATAGTTAATTGTGAGATGGAATTCCGGGGAGTTTAATCAGAAGGTATGATGAGTGAATTTCTATTATGCTAGGTATGAGATACTTATCGAAAATAACGGAAGATGGTTGAGAAATATTATAAACTAATTGTAGTTTAATATATGAATCATCTTAATTAATAATGAAAATGGGTGCACAATCAATATATAATGAATGTATTCTCGACTAGGATCGTCGTGATGTTTTGTTGTGAATAAATCTTCACTTGTAGCAATCAGTATCAGTGTTCATACTTCACATCGTGGGAACTGTAATGGTTTCACATTTTCTTTTCAAGTGTAAATATTATACGATGAGAGTATAACCATTAGGGGTTTATAGGTCAAATTCTTAGTGTGAACCCCGAAGGTTGTTGGTTTAATCCTAGGTGAGATCATAGGTGGGTACTACCATTTAGGAGTTGCAAACTAGGACGAAACAGTTTTCCAGCGCTTTTCGATTTTCAGTGGTTGTCTAACTTAAGTCTATCCACTATCTCAATAATAATAGTAGTAATAATAATGATAATAATAATTATTATAGCCTTATTTGACACTCGGAATCCGTAATGAAATATTACATCCGATATCTGGTTAACACTACATTAAAAAGTGTAATTACGTAAAAAAGAGTATTGTTAAAATGTTTTGTTTTAACGGTTATTATTTGTCAGCTTCTACGATTACCATTTCTCATTAATTATGTATAAAATTTTAAAAATTCCAAGCAATTATCTCTCTTTTTTTCCAGGAAGTTCCACTAGGAGGAAAGTATGCTAACAAATTCAGTGTTTTCGTTTGGGTTTTATGACATTTAATACCGTAACAATATATCAGATTATTATAATAACGAATGACTATCGAAGTATCAGTATTGATTTAAACGTGTAAACATTAGTACATATGGAAACAAAAATAAACACGTGCAGCACAAATCATTGAAGTTGTGTGTGTGTTGCGATACTCTTCGGTTGCCCAAACTGTAGAAGGTAGACTGATTACCTAGGTTTTAACTCAGAAGTTTAATCCACAAGGCAGTGGACAAACGTTAAGAAATGAAGTCCTGTTGTTGTTGGTGATCATGAATAACTTCATACTCCATTTGCTTCTTTAAGGTTTTCCAACTCCCCTCGGGTGGATCATCAGTGTCTAGCAGCCTGGTGTAAGTGCTGAACATTCGCTTTTATTCCTACGAATTTCAGATAAAACACTCGTGCTACAGGAAGCCAGTGATTAGAACTTTCTTGTTAGTGGGTATATACGCCATATGAGAGCATTTCGTGAGGGAAGGCAGACTTCCCCCACATCTGGCTGTATCATCGTATTTATAGAAACAATATGGAAGTATTTTGGCCAAACATTTCAGTAAAAAGTCTTTGAATGCTAGTTAATCATTATTTCATGCAGTATTGTGTATTAACAAACTCATACAAATGGGTCAATCTTACTAATTAGAAAAGTTCCACTGACAATAATAAAACCATTAAAAAAACTAAATACTCTCTAGAATATACGAATTGTAGACAGCCATGGAATCCAGGTCGCAAATTTCATCCTATTTGGCTCAGCATAATTCAAACATTCACTAATAACAAATAAATACTATACCCATTGAATATGTTAATGACTAACTGGAATTAGTGTTTTAATGTGTAACATATTGACTTTTGAAACAAAATATACCGGGTTTAGAGTCTCAATATAAACATCAATATCAGTGTATAAGATACCCATCTGATGAGTGTTAAATAAAATGAAAAGTCCAACGTAAATTTCACTGTTATTCAAAGTCTATCAATTCTAAAAACTTATTATTATATATATAAAGTAATGACAGTTTAATTGTGAATATTAACAACGGGATATTTTAATCCCATGGTAGTAAGAGTAGAAACTTTATACTCATAAAAGAAAAATGACTTCATGTAGAATAAATATAAAAAAGTACAATTCACTGATTGAAAGTTCCTAAGAAAGCGGTAAATCTTATAAAAGGATACATAGAATGAAGAAATAATTCCTTTCAATTAATTCTTCATTATACCTGGACACTAATACATGTATATTTTCAATCATAATCACAATGATTAAGTTAACACCGACTAAGTGGGGATCTACGACATAACATTAATAAATAATTAATAATATAAATGAATTGAAATACTTGATAATAAAATTGACTGATTGTATAATCAGTACGAAGAAGTAATCAATGCTGAATTCCCATAAGAGTTTCGTTAGTGTTACGTAAGAATAAAAAGATAATGATTAAAGTCATATAAGCATATGAAAGAGACTAAAATAATTAAAAAAGAACTTGAAAATGCTGTCAATAAAAACGAAGTGGACATTAATCGCTTAGACTAGTAGTTACATTACAATTTATTCGATAGAAATTAAAGAGACAAGGTTCACCGAAGGGATCTCTTTTCAACGAATTTATTATCAAGCTGTACAATCGATATATATATAAATGAAATTTTATTGTTAAAGCACTAATTCCGTGAGGAAATGTGAACACGAATAACCAAGATGACGTAATAGAAATATCACAATACTAGATTACGCAATACGAATAATAACAATAGATTTAGTGAATATAATAAGATGATGTTTTTGTTGTAATAATTAAAGGTCAATAAAGATCATAGAGGAGTAAAAATAAATAAGGTGATATGATAAGCGACATTAACATCCGTTGGATGACGGCCATCTCAGTGGTCTAGTCGTTAAGTGCTCGCGCGCCAAGCCAGTAGACGAAATGGCCTTCCAGTGCTTCCGGGTTTACCATGGTGATCTAGCTTCAATTGACTCATGATCTTAACCACTGAAATTACTATAATATCCACAAAACCCATCTGAAAATAATTTTCTATTGCACCATTGATTGATTAGTAAGTCATGGTGACCTATTAAGTTCTAATCAAATTCTGTTGATTAGATTACAATGTAAACATCTAGACTACGTTTTAATATTAGATGATTAAATATAATCTACAAGAATCTCTGAACTTTGATTTTATTCTAGTTGGTACTCGTCAATAAAGTTCATCCGTAATTTTTTTGGTTGTAATTAATATTCCATAGTGCATTTGAATTCATCTTTAATTAGTTTCGTAATGTTAAACATTAGGATTGAACTGTTTAGGTAACGATTAATTGCCTATAGAACTGAGAAGTATTGACCAATGTCAGATTTTTCTAGTTCTTTAAGGCTGATTGAATTCTATTCTAAAAATAGCTGAAGTTCTTACCATCCATGAGTTCAAACCAGAACTATGCATACAAAAGAAGTACGTCCTATCATTATCGTTTCATTGGTCTTAATTATTATTATTATTACTTCATTCCTCCTTTACTTATGTCTTATATTCTCATTATTTTATTCATTAATGTTTAGCATATCAGATGGGTTTTGTGGATTTTATAGTAATTTCAATGGTTAAGATCATGAGTCAATTGAAGCTAGATCACCATGGTAAACCTGGAAGCACTGGAAGGCCATTTCGTCCTATTGTGGGACTCCTCAGTAGTGCGCATCCACGACCTCGCCCCCTGCGAGATTCGAACCCAGGACCTACTGGCTTGGCGCGTGAGCATTTAACCACTAGACCACTGAGATGGCCGTCATCCAACGGTGTTAATGTCTAACTTCAACTAATCCACGAAAATTATTTCTCTGTTAAGAAAATATAATAAATTCAATTAATTAATTGTTTTTTTTTCATGTCCAGCTTCATCCCCCCTCCCTATATTTGATTATAGTGTTAATTTGTTCAATAATAATTAATTACTTGACGGACTATATACCCTCGTGTGTGTGTGTGTGTATGTGCATGTGTATATATAAGCGTAATTTATTGATTTATTTACTTACCAAAAAAAACATTTTTTTAAATTTTCATTTTCATTTATTCCCATTTCGTATTTATTTTTTAATTTCAAACATTAATTTCCAAGTGGTTTTTTTTGCTTTTTTTTCTTTGTTCTATTTTCTTTATTTTTTTCAAGCTTCATCGAATCTTTTGTGTACAAGTGAATGATTTATAATGATGAAGGAACAAATAACGAAATCAAACAAACAGTAGGTTAAATATTAAACAGTTAATAGACAGTTTCTTTGTGTTTATATACGTACATGTATATGTTAAATAGTATTAATGAAGTACACACCGAAAGAAAAAAAAATCATTTCTGTTTCATGTTTTTTTTTTTAAAAATGAGGAATTCGTTTTTCCTTATTAGAATTACTCAATTTATATAGACTCAATTAATGTAAAGGTAGAGTAATGATTTGTGGTTCCCCCTTGTGTATATATACTATTTCACTTATGTTTTCGTGAATAGAAAAAACTATTGATTACATGCCAAAGGTGACCTTGAAGGATATAAGGTAAAACAAAGAAGAAGCAAAATGATTAAATAAAGAATAATTAAATTCTTTGTGTAATAAAGTATATGGAATGTTTATTGTATATTAGAAATATTTACAAAAGTATAACTGATATATTGTCAATCTGATAAGTAAATTGTCATTATAAAAGGGAATTCTTGGGGTTTCTGGTGAGAAGTCGTGACCAATGGAGTTAATTCGTGTCAGATGTGAGGTAGTTACTTACCGAAGACAATGAAAGATGATCAAAGGTGGTTGAAGCTAGATATTAACACCGTTGAATATCGGCTCAGTGGTTTAGTGGCTAAGCGTTCGCGCTCAAGATCGGAGGTCCTGAGTTCGAATCCCGCGTGAGAAGCCGTAGATGGGTACTCATAGAGTTTCCCACACTATAGCGAAGTGGCTGTCCGGTACTTTCAGTTTTTCAGCCGTGGTTCAACACTAATCGATTTATGATCTAATATATATAAACCGAACAAACAGGGAATAGTTAACTCGATTTGATGTACTTGTATTTAACCAATCTCATTGTACAATCTAGTTTGTTAGAGGTGGTCATATCAACATATGGCATCGATCTATGAGGTCATTGATTGTAGGATTCAGTTGTGTAAATAGATACAGATTGGCTGGTTGAGGTATGGTCGATTACCACAACTAGTTATTGAGAATGATGAGAGATATAGCTCAGAATCGATCGCAGTGAAGCATATGCATTCACTCCCTATATTAGCTCAGATTTCGAGATTTAAAATCATCTCATACTTTACTATCCCTCGAACTTATTCTTTCTTCTTGGATTATATTGCCTATACATAATATATTCTATTACTACTATCACTACTCACATTACTTACTACTACTACTCTTCTCTTTGTTTGTCCATACTTCTTCATATAACATATACGTATACTCTTTTCAATTTTATTAAATAATGGCTTGGTGACTTATCAATTAAATATGTTTTTCTATTTCATAAATTTAAAGATGGTTTTACCCTTCTATCACATCCCTTCTCCACACATACACACTTATAGAGATATACTCTGTCTATCTCTCTCAGTCTTACTGAAATGAATTATCTTAACCAATCTTTATAATCATATGAAACTCCTAATTTATAATTAATGTATGACAACTTACAGACTACTCTAGACACAAGTAATCAGTAGTTCAATGTTATCAAGATAAATTAACTAACTATTAACATGTTTACATTATTCTACATAAACAGCAAAACTTCCGTTATTCTATTTTAAAGTCTTATTGACAAATTAGAAGAATCAGTCAAGTGAGGGGGGGGTTGGTTGGTAAGGGAAATCAACAAGTAAACATGAGCTATTTTATTTTCATCTAAAGTTTTAAAAGAAAAAGTAAATGAGATACTTGTCAATAAAATACATGTAACCATTTTTTATGCTGTTAAAATCTCTTCTACTTCCTGTACTGAAATAGTTCTTTTTATAGTAGTAGTACCAACTTAGTGCATATCCAGGATAAAATCGATTAATTTTTGTAGTAATATATAACAAATTTGATGAGAAAAATATGATTCTGGTTATGGACTGATCTTAACTAACTAATATTGAAAACTAGGGAGCATTGAATAGCTATTTCATCCTGATATGGGACTACTCAATAATGAGTGTCCACAACTTTACTAGAGGATGTTGAATCCGGGATTTCCAGTTTAATTCGCAAACACTTTACCTCTAAATCATTGAGGTCAATATTACGAATTGCTTAAATCTACAAATGGACATTAATTGGTGATGGGCTTGGTGGTCTAAGAGATTAGACATGTTGGCTGTGAGGCGGTTAAATATCTGCATTATTGCATGATGATTTGGTAATATCGAGAGTTGATCAATGTTAGAAATGCTAACTACTAGGAGTAGGCTAAATAATCTAAAGTTCAAGCTGTTATGGAGAGATCGAAATGCTCTGGATTCAGTTTCTATCAGGACATTGAATGTTAACTACTGAGGAGTCCGAAAATAGGCTTAAACAGATGTCTAGTGTTTTCTGTCTTTCATTGACTGACTACGTGAGTAAGATTGGTCATTGATGCAATCTAAAAAATCTACTAATCTCCACAAACTTGCCGATCTGAGTTCAGATATAAGGTCGATTAGATATGAGGATAACTGATCTAAATATTACTGTTTCATTGGTCAATTTAAAACAATCTACCGTATTGGAATAATTTCCTTTATCAGAACGGGTTTCATAGAGATTTTAGTAATTTCAATAGTTGAAATCATGAGTCATCTGAAGCTAGACCACCATGCAAAACCTGGAAGTACTGGACGGCCGTTTCGTCCTAGTATGGGACTCCTCAGCAGAAGAGTGTGAATGTGAATTGTGGAAGAATCTCAAGTTGGGAACAACTAATTATCTATCTAGTGCACACTAGTATTCAATGGTTGTTTACCTGTATGATGAAAATTCTCCAAACATTAACTTGTTCTCCACAATCTACTGGATTACGTAACATTATCGGTTAATATCATCAATAATTGATTGAAGTTACCGATAAAAACCACAACATAACAAATTTGTGGTTTAAAGGTTAAGCGCTCACCATGGAACCTGAAAGTCACGAGTTAGGTCCCTGGACGATGCTTGATTATTCATTACCGGTGATGAATCTCATTCTAGGACAAAACAACTGTTTATTGTTCCTTGGTTTTCAACACACATCTAACTAGGATCAGTTGATGATATAAACTGTTATACCAATCTTACTGGATAATCTTCACTCGATTAATGATGGTAAGATTTATACTAATTATCTACAACATAATTATTTAAGTAAGGAAATAATTATTCGTGTTTAAATTATTATTTTGTATTTTCTTTGAAATATACTACTTACTATTATTTTGATTAGTTAGTCTACATAGTTTATTATCCACATTATCATCGTAGTATACTACTTAAATTATAGGGTATTAATAATTAGGGTAATTATATTCAATGTATTATCTCATATTGCATGTATTAATCCCAATGAAAAAATTTTTTTCACTTCCCATTTATGTTATACTCTTTCGTGAGAACAAATAAACAGTAATAATTTAGGGAATGTTAATTCAATTTTAAAAAATCATTCATGTAGATACACACACACACACATACTCAATACAATAACCAAATGTATTTATTGTTTAAATAAAGTTATCTTTATAGAATACGATTGGTGATGCTAATATTACTACTACTACTACTACTACTACTACTACTACTACTACTACTACTACTACTACTACTACTACTACTACTACTACTACTACTACTACTACTACTACTACTACTACTACTACTACTACTACTACTACTACTACTACTACTACTACTACTACTACTACTACTACTAGTAGTAGTAGTAGCAATAATAATAATAGTAATAATAACGATGATAATAATAATAAAGACATCTGGTACTTTTTTGTCATATGTCACTATAATTAAACTTTTCCAATCAGTAGCCTTCATATTTCCTGATATTGAAGACTACATTTATACAACACGTAAACTCAGTTTTATCATATTGATGGTGAGATTTCAAAGTTTCACATTCAATTCTATAATTGAAGATGGATTCTACAGCTGGTGACTTATAGTGATAAAAAATATGAAAAGTTTGAAAGTTCTGGATTGATTACTGATGGTATTTTGGAGATAGTAAGCTGTGGATTCTCATGATAAGCTGAAATATTTATCCAGTGCTTCTTGAATTTTTATATGGTTTCTTAACTGAAATTCATTTATGATATAAAATTAAAAATTTAAGAATCACAATAACTCTTCATTAAAAAAAATTACTTTAAGAACTATTCTACCGAAACCAACTATTCCATTGATGATTTATTATATACTACAGAGAAATATTAGTCAACAACATAGTCAGAGGCAAAACAATCAGTTTAAATAAAATGAAACTCAATAAAAACGACACCTATAAAAATAATTTATTACAAATAGGGCCACTAGAAGAATCGATTGAACACGTTTGACACAGGCAATAAATTAACTTCTACAGGAAATAAGCATTGATGACTTTACCCCAAAAAAGATCATGAAAACTCTACAATATTAGAGCATCTAGCTAAGAGTATTCAAGAAAGGACATTTGTCAAATACCATCCAACTTTCACTAGTGACTGGCTTCAAGAGGTATTTCCTAAATTTCTAATGAAAAGCAGTGACCAACGGAGTTCAACGAGGTCTGTTTTGAGCCAGTTACTGATTGAAGACAACAGTGGAAGGTGGCTCAATTTCGTTGATTGGTTAAAGTTAGACATTAACACCGTTGGATGCTAACTCAGTGATCTAGAGGTTAAACGTTTGGATTCAAATCTTGCGAGGTGAGATCGTGTATGTACATTGCTGATGAGTCCCAAACAAGATCAAAACAACCGTCCAGTGTCCCCAAGATTTCAATAAAGATCTCACTTCAATTCACTCATGAAATCAACTATAAAAATAAGATTATCTTAGAAAGATTCAATTCATTTATCAAATTCGGATAATCTCTTTGCTTAACTCTTTTATATTTTGAAAGATTTTTCTTTCTCTTTTTATTCAAAATAATAATAAAATTAATTTTCTGTTAATGTCTTACATTTTTGTTCAGTTTAAGTAGTAAATGAGGGATATATTTTGAATGATTAGGGGATTTGTTTCTTTGTTTGTTTCCCCCCTCTCTATTTTGTATCCTATAAAGTTTTCTAATATGTACATTGAATAAGATCTCTGTGAAATCTATTAAATTGTGATTTTTTTTTCATCTTTTTCTATGATTACCTTTTTCTAATTATAAATAGTTTAATTTGGAGATTGTCTAGACATTAAATGATTTGGACATATGTTTCTATGGTTAGTAAATTTATCATCTAATTTCGGGGAGACTATAATGTATGAACGAACCAATCACGTATAAGATAACAACTCTCGGATTTTGGCACGAAATCAACTCATCCATTTGGATAAATATAGTTCGGGCATTAGACGTGTTGTCAGTTCATGATGAAAACACTCAGTCGAATTTCTAACCTTATTCATCAAATGTAAATCATTATTCTCATTCCTCACACTGGTTTATAACCCTCATTCAGTATTATTTATAAGGTGGACAATCTCAAGGTCACTTTAACGTCCTTCATAAATTATAGTCTCATCAAAAATATCTTAATTATCACAATGCGAATTCGTGGAGATTATAGTAATTTGAATAGTTGGATTCATAAATCAATGTAAGCTGAATCACTATTGAAAATCTAGAAGCACTGGACGACTGTTTCGTTCTAGTATTATGAGTTGATTGAAGTTAGATATTAACACTGTTGGATGCCAGTTCAGTAGTTTAGATGTTGAGTGTTCGCGTGTAAAACTGAAGGTGATGAGTTGAATTCCCTTTGATGCGTGATTGTGGATGTACACTGTTGAGGAGTTACATGCTAGGATGAAACGGCCATCCAGTGATTGCAGAATTTCAATCGTGATCTAGCTCAGATCGTTTCATGAATCCAACTATCTAATATTTAATTGTAAAATTTTGTAAATGCTGCAATGCTGATTGGTAACCGACATTAAATATACACAAATTCCTTTGTGCTATTCAAACTTGTGTTAATTTATTTCTGTTATTTATCCATTCTGAATAGGTGACTTACATGAAGTCATGAAACGTCAGAAATACAATTTTCCTAAACATTGGGATATCACAAAAATATAATTGTTTTATTATTGTTATTATTAACTTTCTACGCAATGCTCAATTAATATAAAACGATCACTCAATGGTCGTCCATAAATTATCGTCTGACCGAATATTTTTCTTTAAAAAACACCAGAGCACAAATGAATGTTGGTTAGTGGTGTAATCCAGGATGCACGTTTCGCTCTATTTGGGACTTGTCGTTTGAAGCGAACGACACTGGATTCGAGTCCTGGAATGATCTTCAGCTCCGAGATGCAGATCCATTTAGCTGACGAGTCCCCAATAGGAGGAAACGCTTGTACTTGATCCTACTGCTAGCTACCATCCAACTAACAGGAAACCCATGTCAAATTAAGTATTCTAACCAAATATCTTCAACCGTATAATATATAATCTGTTTTGTGACAAAAGGAAGAACAAGTACACTAGTTTTCATAAAGTTTGGGCAAAATAAACATGCACAACAATATCTTATGGGAAATTATTTTAAAAACTCAAATAGACATGAGAAAAGATAAACGTCTTACTAATGACATTGAATTATCGTTGTGCTACATCACAAATTGATTTTCTTTGATAATAATCATCATAGACTCACTAGTGACCGGCTTCAAGAGGTATTTCCTAGAGTTCAAGTGAGAAGTAGTGATCAGTGGAGTTCAACCAGGTCTGTTGTGAGATAGTAACTCACTGAACATAATGGTTGATGTCTCGTTCAATTTCGTGGTTTGGTTGAAGTTAGACATGAACACAATTGGATGGTGACCAGCTTAGTGGTCTTATGGTTAAGCGCTCGCACGCGAGACCGAATTTCCCGGGTTCAGTTGCTTTGAGTGCGGGGTCCTGACACCGACTAAAAGGTTATAATGGCCACTTATTTTCTGGTACACCTGAAAAGCTTTTATTCCGATCCTTGGCAAGATTATGGATAAGAAATGTAGATGAGTTCAAAGCCTAGATAAAATAGCTATCCACCGCTAACAGACTTTCAATATAACACCAACAAGAATCAATCTATGATGAATACTACCTGTAAATCTGAACAAAATTCAAAATGTTTACTTCGTATTATTTTACACATATAATGAAAAACAAACGCAATCAAACTTTTAGTACGTTGTATTTAACCTCCTTTCATAGTCTGTAAGTCATTAATTCATCAAAGAAATTTTTAATGACTGAATTTTTTTTTAAAAAGAATAATATTTTTATTACCTTGTTTCTTATGAGATTAATTACGATGTGTCCATAATAAAAAGAAGATTATACAAATGATTTTTATTATGGGTTATGAGTAATAATTCACTTGTCAGTAGTAGATTATTTCAAGATTTTACTTCCCTTTATAAAAAAGGCATACGAGATTAAACTGGAATGAGAAAACAATAAATAGTTATTTTGTTTCATTAATCATTTATATTGTGGTAAAAATGTCGAATATCCAGTTTCAAAATGAAGTCTCCATGTTGAGATAAGATGGTGGTTGGAGGTAGTCAACAGGAAACCTTGGATCTAGGTTTCGTGCCATTTGGCAATCGTCAAGGAACTGATGCTTCTTGAAGATTACAGGTACACTTTGCTGACGAGTACCAAGTAGCACGAAATCCAGGTCCAGGGTTCCCTGTTGACTACCTTCAACCACCATCTTATCTCAACATAGTGCATGCAATGTCGAGCCACCTAGACTAGTGGCCACATTGTAACTTGATCGATGTGATACGATCTGCACTAAAAAGGACTTGACATACATGATATTAATCACCACCCAGTGATCAATCAGTTGTAGAAGTTTCCATGTATGTATGGTGTGTTATATTGCGAACATTAGCACTAGGATAAGGTAGGTAGATGACGAGTCCCCAATAAGCTATATTATGATTGTATGATTCTACTGTTGATCATAATCTATTTATTCTATGAAATGTCCTACAAGAGAATGTTCAATTTTTGGTTAATTCTAGCTAAAAGGTTATGTTTGATAACCGCGGTTTTATAAAAAGTTTCCAGTCTGTGTCAAAGAAAATCATTATTCAATTGAAACGGTAATATTTGTCACAATTAACATACTACCGTTTTCAACTTCATTTTTAAAGTCGAAAAGCGATTAAATTCCATTTCTAATTTTTGTACTTTGAAAAACTTTAAAGATTATAGTCTTCTGCTGGATTTGAAAACTAGAGGATATAAAAAGAGTCCGTAGCTAATCGACTTAGTTTCCCTTTAGTTTTCTAGTTCATTTCATAAATAAATCTTTAGGTAACAATTTGGTTTTAAACTTTTTTTGCCTAGTAATTTTGAAAATTTTAAAATTGTGCTTTAGTTTTAATTGATTTTTGTATTGGTTATTTGTATCTTCCCATTGATGTTTAGGACTGCAATTGATCAATCTTAAATTGGCATATATGTATTCTGTTCGGATTACCTCGATATTACCTGAAGTCATCATTTACCTACAATTATGATACTTGTGACTTAAAACAATATCAAGGCAATCAGAACAGGATACGTATTTGCCAATAAGTGACTAATCAATTGTAGTCCTAAACAAACATGAGAAAACTCAAACAATACGAAATGAATTCAGATTCATCCTATTGCACACACGTGTGTATCAGGACTCAGTAGTTGAGTAGATAACTCGATGGCATTTGAAGCGGACGGTATTGGGTTCGAGTCCCAGAATGAACATCAATTATGAAATGTAGGTACATCTAACAGACAAGTTCAAAATAGGAAGAAACGTGCATCCTGGATTACACCACTAACCAACATTCATTTGTGCTCTGGTGTTTTTTAAAGAAAAACATTCGGTGAGACGATAATTTATGGACGACCATTGAGTGATCGTTTTAGATTAATTGAGCATTGCGTAGAAAGTTAATAATAACAATAATAAAACAATTATATTTTTGTGATATCCCAATGTTTAGGAAAATTGTATTTCTGACGTTTCATGACTTCATGTAAGTTACCTATTCAGAATGGATAAATAACCGAAATAAATTAACACAAGTTTAAATAGCACAAATGAATTTGTGTATATTTAATGTTGGTTACCAATAAGCACTGCAGCATTTACAAAATTTTACAATTAAATATTAGATAGCTGGATTCATGAAACGGTCTGAGCTAGATCACGATTGAAATTCTGCAATCACTGGATGGCCGTTTCATCCTAGCATGTAACTCCTCAACAGTGTACATCCACAATCACGCATCAAAGGGAATTCAACTCATCACCTTCAGTTTTACACGCGAACACTCAACATCTAAACTACTGAACTGGCATCCAACGGTGTTAATATCTAACTTCAGTCAACTCATAATACTAGAACGAAACAGTCGTCCAGTGCTTCTAGATTTTCAATAGTGATTCAGCTTACATTGATTTATGAATCCAACTATTCAAATTACTATGATCTCCACGAATTCGCATTGTGATAATTAAGATATTTTTGATGAGACTATAATTTATGAAGGACGTTAAAGTAACTTTGAGAGTGTTCACCTAATAAATAATACTGAATGAGGGTTATAAACCAGTGTGAGGAATGAGAATAATGATTTACATTTGATGAATAAGGTTAGAAATTCGACTGAGTGTTTTCATCATGAACTGACATCACGTCTAATGCGAGAACTATATTTATCCAAATGGATGAGTTGATTTCGTGCCAAAATCCGAGAGTAGTTATCTTATACGTGATTGGTTCGTTCATGTATTATAGTCTCCCCGAAATTAGATAATAAATTTACTAACCATAGAAACATATGTCCAAATCATTTAATGTCTAGACAATCTCCAAATTAAACTATTTATAATTAGAAAAAGGTAATAATGTCTAACTTTAACTAATCCACGAAATTGAACGACACATCTATGATTGTCTTTAGTGAATTAAAATCTCAAAACTAACCCGGTTGAACTCCACTGATCACTGCATCTCACTAGAACTCCAGGAAATACCTCTTGAAGCCAGTCACTAGTGAGGATATGTTGTTTATTATCAGAAGGGGTTTTGTTTAGACTGATAGGTCCTGGGTTCGAATTCCGCGAGGCGGGGTCGTGATTGTGCACTGTTGAGGAATCCCGCAATAGAACGAAACGGTCGTCCAATGCTTCCAGGTTTTTCATGATGGTCTAGCTTCAATTGACTCATGAATCTTGAATTATTGTTCAAATTTTATTTCATTTTTATTTAGCTTCAATTTAATTGAAGGAAAATAAAAGATTTTTTTTGGAAAAACAAACCAGTTAACTGATTTGGACATGTTTACATTTTTACCTATCAACTGTTTGTTTGTTTCACTTACAAATATTGTGTTTATGTTGTGTCCCGATAAGAATAATGAGTGGTCATTTTTTGGGATTCTTTTATGGACCAATACTGTGCATATATTTTTTTGTCGTATAATTGTTAATTAACTAAACTATTCATATTCATGTCTCTCTTATCATACGCTTTATTTTAACCTATGAACTCTTATTATACGATTTTCCATTCTTGAATTATTCCCTGTTTATTAATCACTACCTCCCACATTTACATCCACATTTGGCCAAATCTTGTACAAACGTTATTTCTATTTCATAGTACGATGTGGTCTGCTTGATTGGTATATAAACAGAATATGTTTGAAATACATGATTCATGTTACAGAGGCTGAGATTGGTGTTCTGGAATTAACTGGCTGGGCTACGCGGAAAGCAGGACAAATCAGAACTCTAGACTGCTCGCATGTGTTTTACGCGTCCTTGATCCGATCGATAATTCACTGCCCTCTAGTCGGCGGTTACAAGTTATGACAGTTTATTACAATGAATGAATAAAATATTGAAATAGGAAACGATATTCTATGTATGTGTGTGTATGTATGTAGGTATATTATCGCTCCCAAATCCCCTGGTACGGCCGAGAGTGTAGAGAGTCAGCTCTCCCTCTCGAAATGCTCTCACATGGCCACGTGCATACAAGCACTGCCAGGGATGTCCTACTCATTGCCTTCTTGTGACAGGGTTGTTATTTATGAAATTGAGAGGAGGAAATGCGAATGTTCGAAGCTTTAACATTGTTGGTGGATGCGGAGGATCCACCTAGGAGAGTTAAAAAATTTTGATTCCAAACCAATGGTGCTCATGGGCTCCAGGATCTTGAGGGAACAAATGACATGTGAGCCAATTGTTGGTCACCAGCTACCATGGAACTGTATCTCTTAACGTTGCTCCAGTACCTTGTGGATGAAACCTTTAGGTTGAATGCTTCGGATATTGGCTCCGTAAGAAAACCACTTGTTTCAGTTTGGGCACCTGAGCAGTATCCCAACCCTCACATAAATCGAATGATTTATGTGGTGCATATCTATTTGATTTCAATTTGATTTCTTATCTATCTATTTACTTGATTTATTAATCAATCACCTTGACTACTATTACTTCTAGATCAAAATTTTATTCGTCTAAATACACATTCTACATTGTTTTCTTTCCTTTTACCTTAACAACAAATATAAATTATTCATTATGTAATTATCATTGTTCACTTGATTGAAATTAGAAAAGAAAAAAAACACAACCATTTTTCCCAATTGTTCTGTTTAATTACTTAATTGATTTCCGTTTGTTTGTTTGTTTGTTTTTTGTTTCATAAAATATATTTTTAATTTAGAAAAACAATTAAAAAAAAATAGTGATCCGGTACATTTCGTATCTATACGTGGATAATCCTATTTAGAAGGGTATTGTTTCTACCATTTATAAATCATCTATCTAACTATGGATAAGCTTCAAGCTAAACTGACGTATGAAATCATATATAGTAATGTAGTGAAGAGTTTTTGATATGTTTATGCATCAATTCAGTATATTCTAATTTGAATAATAATTTAGTCAAATAATGTTAACATTTGTTACTTTCAAAACCATTTAATTCTTATCAGTAGAGATAGCTGATGTTTAGCAATGGAATCCAGGATGTGTGTTTCAGTTGGATGTACTTGGACCATAGAGTTAATGTTCATATTAGGACTCGAACCATGTACCATTCACTCTGAATGCCATCGTATTATCCACTTCTTAGTTTAGATCATTTAATAATAAATAACTTCTTATCTAATCACGTCATAAATTATATACAAAGCTAATAAATGGTTATCAGTTATCAATAGTGTTCAAGATATTAGTAGAATAATCAAATTCAGTAATAATTTCGGTCTTGAGATGCTAGAAAAGATTTGTAGTTGATGATGTCGTTAAGAAGAACGATGCAAGCTCCACTACTAAACCATGCAGCTCAGAGAAAAAAACTCCATCAAAATGATTTCGGTCTTCTATAGTTAACCTCATAAATATATATAAATATAATGCTTTTTAAAGTAACAGAACTGTTAAAAAAATATTATAGCTTTCAGTAGTAGTAGTAGTAGTAGTAGTAGTAGTAGTGTAGTGAAGGAGAATACGGGTTGGGACAATCGAATTATATTTAGCACAAAAATACAGAGCTTGTTGGTAAGATAGAAAAACCATATTATAATACTTGATTCGCAAAATGTTCAATAATTGTCTCGAAATTCGTTGCATTTCCATACTAATTGCTTTCTATTCCCGCTCTTCCTTTCTTGATCGTCCCCATCTTCTGCTGCCAGACATTACATACCTGACTCGCATTATATACTACTTATATCAATATAAGTAGCACGCACCACAGTAGAAGTAGTAAATAATGGTAGAAAATTAATTCTTATTATTAATAAATATTAAATTGGAAATAATTATCACAAAATATTATCATTGTACAAATAACTTACCATAAAAATTAAATTCTTTAACGAAAAACAAAATAAATTAAGATTAAAAATAGCGAAATGGATTCTGTGAGGTCAAGCGTTCGCGTGAGAGACCAAATGTCTTGGTTTCGAGTCCCCTAAGTGAGGGATCGTGGATGCACACAATTGAAGTGACACATACTAGGACGAAACGGTTGTTCGGCGCCTCCATGTTGTCAGTAGTGGTCTAGCTTACATCAACTCATGAATGTACAGCTTAAGTAAATGATTTCGTCGAAAAGAAAATTTTCTTCGCTGATATCTCTTTTTTCTTATTAAATGACACTCTGTGTTATTTTAATTATCTGAAGAAATGACATTATCGATTCGTGATCACATATGACGTTGCATGTCTAATCGACTTGTCTTACGAATCTATGAATGAAATTAATTGTATGTTAACAAGATTGACGAGTATGATGGATGTGTATGATGAAATAAATGGTGTTGCACTGTAAAATAATTTTAATACTACTAATGCATGTTGCATACAACTTGTAATTCACACGATCAACAATTCTGTGATAATTGTTCAATCAAAATAATTGATGAATCAGATGTTCGTTAGTCACGTGCCCATATTGGTTGTCTACAATCTCTCTCCCTCCTACTTTTATCAACGTGAACATGTCTGTGTAATATAGAAGTGTATTCAGGTACTCACTATTTTCAAAATGAATTGGTATTTTCTTGAATGTAGTTCTCAGTATGTACGTGTTACGAGTTACGAGTTACTTGTATAATCTTCATGACGAAAGTACTTCGTTTGATGGTTGAGACACAGAATTAGTAGACTAACGCGAATGTGTAATGGAGACAATTAGAATTGATTGTTCATGTGGGCGTTGTATTCAGCATAACAGCTAATCATTCTCTATTTGTGAATGTGCATCCAGTGAGGATGCGTCGTAATAGTCTTTTGATTAGACGTTCTGATGTATTTGTACTATTGGTAATTGTGCTATTGGGGATGCACGTATTAACAGTGTTCCATGAGATATGCACTGAAATCGGTGCCCAATCACATTCAAATGATGCATCGCAGAAAGAGAAAAACATCTATTATTATTATTATTACTATTATTATTATTATTATGCAAATATGTATGTGTTTGAATCAACGTAACACTTGAAATTGTTTTGTCGATTGCGAATGAAGAGAAAGGAGACCAATTTTCGAAAATTGAATCCATTAAAAGCTTTTATTTCACTAAAGTGTCTGAAGTGGAATGTTTAATTCTCTGCATAAATCAAGTGAAGAGAGTAAATAATAAACATTTACGTAAATAATTTGTGGTAATGAAATTGTATAATTCGGTAGAAAGAGAAGAATGAGGTGGATGGGTAGGTAGGAACAAGAGTTTGTGGTACAATTAGAGACAATTCATAATTTTTATGAATCTCAACAACTAATCAATATATATGGATATAATTCTGGTGAATGCTGTCTGTTCCACAACTGTAAACATGTATCTTCTTCAAGTTGACATCTTTTCAATGATCATATCAGTTGATGTATAACGAAATGTATAAGAAAATTCTACTCATTTGTAATTTTGACTCATGGTTATTCTAGATGGCGAGCAATAATTTAACCGATTGGGATGCGTGGGACTTGTGTAACTAACAGTTTCTCTAATCATCTATGACATGTAATCACATTTTTGGAAAGGGAATATTACATAATTCGATGAATTTGTTGTAAATGTCTGTTGTAGGTCCTTAGTTGTATGATGTGATAAATGTGTTGAGAAAGTGATGTATGAATTAACTGATGCTTAATACTACTCAGTTTGATTTATACAAATCTGAGTAATAATGTGGCTGTGAATAAATCATCTGAAAATGGTGAATTGTTTGGTATAAGTTCGACTTAATTTAGGGTACCAGTTAATCTTTATTACCAGTTTTCGTGTTCACATCATATGTCATCGAATTGACGATTTTCAATATCAAGAGCTGGTCATTTAAACACTTTCGCAAATGTAACAATTACTCTTTGAACTTACATTATTAGTAGTATAGCTGAGTATTTGGAAAATCGTTATTTCAAAAGTGAACTCATATCAATATATCCCTTGTCGTTCGATACGATATCACCGAAGTGTACTTCAATCAGATGTCCACTTTTCTGCATCAGTTAATCAATCAATTGAAAAGAGACTATTTTGAACAAACTAGCCAGTAACAGTACAAAAATATAAAAAGATGACTAAACATGGGATGGAGTCAGTCATCTGAACAAAACTATTTGCCATTCATAAATAATATTCGATATTCATCATGAACAAATTCTGATAGAAAGGGATAAAAATCCTCCAGATGAAAGTTGAATTCGACCAGAGAATTTATGTAGGACAGTGGTATATGTAGGATAAACAATAGAATACGGATCCCGCTTACTGTTTGAGTGATCATGTTTCTCATGAATTAGTCACAATACAATTTTTCAGCCATAATAGACAAGCACATTTTTACACGTGTAACTGGGTAAACAAGACAAGAGAACACAGGAGATCTAGTATGAAAAAGTGACCAGTTTATTTCAACGAAGTTGTGTGTGAAACAGATAACCACCACAAGGAGTGGTAGATCATCGTAGCATGCATCGAAATGATTGAAGTCAGGTAATGTGAAGCATTGGATGACAACTCATTGGTTTGCAGGCTGAGTGCTCACGGCTAGATATCAAGGTGCTGGGTTCGATTGTCAGTGCAGTCATGAATGTTTAAAGCTAACCAGATAAGTCATCGGACTGAACAGCCATCCACTGCCTCTTGACATGTAATAGTTCTCTAACTAAGATCAGTCTGTGATGTATACCACGAAAACTCAACCATCTTCACAAATTACCCACCCCACCTGTGGTTATATTAACGACTTCACTTCAATCAATTGTGATTGTACTCATTCGAGATGAATACTGAAAACTATGCTATCCGTACCAATGAAATAATTATGGAAGTGGTTGGTGAAAACAATCATTGCTGCTGACATCAGAACTACAAAATCAATCAAAATGTGTATACACAGATATTCTACCATTTAGAAGTAATCAATTATGACAGGTTTGTTTAATCACCAACAAAATTCACAATGTAATCGCGTTGAATTGAAAAGGATATGAGAAAGTTTTGAATCTCACAAGGAATATCATTTTCTTTGCTACAGTTAAAGGATAAACAGTACAAAATCTAATTTCACAACTTCCAATGGATCATTCCTAACAGAAAATAACAAACTGGTTCATTTTTAATTATCAAGTAATCTTGATCATTTCTAATTTGCATTTTAAGTGAACGTATTTGTTGTATTCTGCATGTAACAACTTCACAAATATTCATTTTGTTTTAGACAAAGATATGAAGTAGAGTAGTAGTAGTAGTAGTAATAATAATAATAACAACAATAATAGTTTGTTTATCTACATTAAGGAAAACACTTTTCGATGGGCTGTTTATGATTATTTGGGAACAAGTAAAACCACAAATAATCAAATGGTCTATTATATTTCATCCCGAATAAACTGTAGGAAAGCTCAGTTTAAATGGGGAAGACTTAAATGTGTATTCACGTGTGTTTACGTGAATGTTTGTGTGTGAAAGAGAGAAAGAGAAAGAGAGTAGTAGTAGTAGTAGTGGCAGATGAGTCAGCATGATGCTCACAGAAGTTGATTACTTTTGATGTGTAAATCATTTGGGAATTCTCTTTTTGCATAAACTGATAGAACTTCTCCCTGAAAAACAGGTTGGGAAAAAACTAATGGAAAACCTCAGTAGGTTGTTTACATTTTGTTCATTCAACAAACAACTAACAGATTTTATGAATTGTATTCTTCAATAATGTTTAACAGTAGAATTCAAGAGGTGATTTTCATTCTGAGTGGAACGCATCAGTTGGATACGTGTGGATGTTCGCACCCACCCTGTCGCCAGAATTCGATCTTGCGCACGAAAGCCTAACATCTAGACTACTGAGCTGGCACTCATTGATGTACAATTCTACTTTTAATTAATCCATGATATTGCGCAGCCATCTTCCATTGGATTTGGTGGGCAGCTTTTTCACACCCAACAAGATTTAACTTCACTGGTAACGACTTCTAATTGGAAGTTCGGAAATTTCTTTCTTTAATGGTTTGCACTCAATTGCAAATGTGATGGATCCAATTCCCACATGCGAGTTCAAGTATCCTCACCGTTGATGAGTTCCATACTAAAACGGAATGGCGGTCGTGTTTCCAGGTTTTCAGTAGTTGTCTAACTTTGATTAATCCGAGATATTTTGTTTAACTCCATAGTTTGACTGTCTAACGTTTATAATTCCCGTATAATGTACGTACTATTCCACATCTATTTTCAAAATACTATCTTTAATATAGAGTAAAGGTAAATGTAAAATCTATTTTCGTTATTGTTGTTAATTTTATTGTCATTGATTGATAAATAGTACAATTTTTGATTCATTTGGTATTGTTTTACTTGAATCTTCCCATTGATGTTTAGGACTGAAATCGATCAGTCTGTTATTGACATATCTGCATACTGTGCGTACAGTTTTTGTACTTTGTAGGTAGATAATTAACAAATCAAATGTAATAAGGAGGATAATCTAATAAGGAAATTTTTGACAATATTATACTAATCATAAATGAATGCAATCTCGTTAGAAAGGGATTAAATGTGCAAATATGGATTAATTCAGTATGATATCTAGACAGTACAGCAGTTAATTGTTTCCATATAACTTCACTTATTAATACAATATAATAGTTGTTTTAGTTGCTAACTTACCTATGCCTGTTACCCTTTTGGAGGAGAATAGGCTGCCCACCGGCATCTTCAATCCAGCTCTGGCCTGAGCAATCCTTCCCGGTGGTTTCTAGTTGCTATTTATCCTTTTGATTGCTGTTTCTAATTCCAGACGCAGTGTGTTCTTTGGTTTCCCTCTTTTCCGTTTCCCTTCAGGATTTCAAGTTAGGGCTTGCCTCGCGATACAGTTTCATGATTTCCGTAATATATATCCTATTCACCGCCTGCATCTTTTCCTAATTTCCTCTTCACTTGAAAGCTGATTTGTTTTCTTCCACAGTAGATTGTTGCTGATGATATACAGTCAATGGACAATGATTATTTTGCGTAGACAATTGTTTATAAATACTTGTTTAAGTTATACTTAGACAAATCAATGTAAAATAAATCTGTCTACAAATAAGTATAGTCAGGTATTATGTGATTTTTTGAATAGAATGTTTGTATAGCGAAATAAAAACTTCGTTTCTTATTACTGTTTGCTTTTCTACTTTTTCTTATATGTTGAGATTAATCAGTTCCATTTAAGTAATAACAATTCTATTTACTCTAATAAGATAAAGTCACATTTCAAAATATGATTCATTAATCAGATAGATTGTTTTGTGTACGACAATTTGATTTGTAATAGTTTAAATTATCTCATTGTTGATATTCAAGACTGAATTTTGATTATTCTTAGTTGGTGTTTGTGCATAGAATAGACTATCATTCAAATCATGAACCGATCAGTGTTAGACCACCAATGGAAACCTGGGCGGCCGCTTTGTTCTAGTGTTGAACTCCTCAACAGTGTGTCTCTACGATCCCTCATGATAGAATTGGGCCCAGGACCTCCGATCTAGCGCGCAAACGCTTAATCTTTAGACAACGGTGTTAATGTCTAATTTCAACCAATCCACGATATCGCGTGACTAGAAGGAATGTGATATAATGACTTAATTTTGATTATCCTTATAGGAATCATATATGACACCTAAGATTGATCGAAATCCACTTTTGAACATCGATAATAGGATAAACCTAATCATTATAAATTAGAATAAATTTTATACTCGGTAAACAAGTGAAGGACTATCTGAACTCATTAACTTAGTGAATAATGAGTTGTAATTCAAAGCCGAAAATAGTGTATTTCAATCCCCAAGTGAACACAAAATCTGGCATATGACATGTATATCCAACTGACCAAACCCAAAAGTACCTGGAATGGTCTTTACATGAATTTCAATAGTTTTTGTCTAATCAGTTACAAAACGGCTTTGGTCAAAACATCATTTTATAGAGTTACTTACTTACTTACGCCTGTTACTCCCAATGGAGAATAGGCCGCTGACCAGCATTCTCCAACCCACTCTGTCCTCCGCCTTCTTTTCTAGTTCCATCCAATTCTTGTTCATTTTTCTCATGTCTATCTCCATTTCTCGGCGTAATGTGTTCTTTGGTCTTCCTCTCCTCCTTTGACTTTGAGGATTCCATGTGAGGGCTTGTCTTGTGACTCAGTTGGGTGCTTTCCTCAATGTGTGTCCTATCCACTTCCAGCGCTTCTTCCTGATTTCTTCCTCCACTGGGATCTGGTTTGTTCTCTCCCACAGTACGTTGTTGTTGATAGTGTCCGGCCAACGGATCTGAAGTATTTTGCGTAGGCAACTGTTAATAAACACCTGTATTTTCTGGATGATGGCTTTCGTAGTTCTCCAGGTTTCTGCCCCATACAGTAGAACTGTCTTGACATTTGTATTGAAAATCCTGACCTTGATGTTGGTTGACAGTTGCTTTGAGTTCCAATTTATAGGGTAGAAAAGATATATACCACTGACAAACTAGAAGAAGAATTGATGAACGTTGCTACGTACAGAAATTTATTGACAAATGTAAAAAAAAAAATCTGAAGGACGCAAGACAGATATGACAACAGTCAATAAAGAAACAATCTCTATAAATCTCAACTTCAAAGGTGATAACGTCACAATCACAGTCAGCAGACTGCTTGACACTGCATTAACTAGAACTTACCAAGCAGTCACACTATTAATTCTGTATAAAACAACATGTTCAATAACTTAATCAAATGTTGACAAGCACCCCCTTCCTTGTTACCTCCAACTGCGTTTATAAATTGGCGTGTATCTGCCAAAGCAGCTAAACTGACCAAACAGAAAGGTTGGTATATCTTAGTTTTTTGAACGTTTCAAAAAGCCTTAGAATAAGAGAATAAGTTACTTTAAACAGTGTAATCACCAAGCCTCTCTTGGATACAGGACATCAGTTCGATACTTTTCATTCTTTCATGGTAATTAATAAACAGCTAAATTCCAGTAATTTGAAGTTTGCCGAAGCCGTTGCTATCAGGCGTCAAATACCTGATTTATATGTTCAAAAGGAGATGGTAATTAACCTTTCCTTACCTTAGTGATAAATATTCCTTCGGTGCATCTTTAAAAAAGATTTTCGACTCTTTCATTTAATGACATCACAGTGTCTTTTTATTTCGACTATCTTCTAGATTAGTAATCTTATTTTAATTAACTGAACTTTACTCATTTTATTCTTACCTGTTATCAATGTCTACTCATTATATAATCACTTGTTTATAGTCATTTGACCTCTTGTTACATTTAATGTTGCAGAATGTTCTTTTATATAATGAGGTACATATTTACAATATTATATTTAGTCTATTAAATTTGTTTACACCCTTGCTTTACCATAATGATGTCTTTGAAGTAACTTCTAACTAAACTCTTTGATGAAAGTAATTTCAGAAGGGGTTTTGTCGAATTTTTTAGAAATTCCACTGATTGAAATCATGAGTTAATTGAAGCTAGACCACCATGAAAAACATGAAAGCACTGGACGACCATTTCGTCCTAGTATGGGACCCCTCAGCAGTGCGCATCCACAACCCCGCAACTCGAGAGATTCGAACGCAGGACCTATTAGTCTCGCGACAGGCGCTTAACCAACTAGACTACTGAGATGGCCGATATCTAACGGTGTTAATGTCTAACTTCAACCAATCCACGAAGTTTTTCTAAAATCCCCACAAAATCCGTTCTGATAATATCATCTGTTCACTAGTGACTGATTTCAAGAGATACTCCTGGAGTTCTAGTGAGAAGCCGTTACCAGTGGAGTTCAATCAGGTCTGTTGTGAGATATCAACTCACTGAAGACAATGGTGCATAGTGGCGCATTTTCGTGGATTAGCTGAAGTTAGACATTAACACAGTTGGATGTCAACCTAATGGTTTAGAGGTTAAGAGATCGTGCTCAAAACCGAAGGTCCTGGGTTCGAGTCATCTTGGTGAGAGATCATGAGTGAGTACTGTTGAGGAGTCTCATACTAGGACGAAATAGCCGTCAAACAGCGATTCAAGGTTTTCAATATGGTCTAGCTTAAATCGACTCGTGAATTCAACTGTTGAAATAAAATGAATTTATGTTATTCTGCTAAAATCTTTGTTCTGTCTCTTTTCACGATGATAAAGGGAACTATATGTGTAGAATATAAATATTAGTAATCACTCACTATTCTTTTCTATTTGTCCTATTTCAATTATGTAATTGTTTTTATCTCAAATAAGAAGTCACGAAATTAGTTTATTATATTTTATCATTATTTTTCCTTTATGAATAACTCATGTGAATATATAATTACTCTGTAACTAATTCGTCTATTTATTCACTCAAGCAAATGTAATGGATTATGTGAATATATACAAGTACACATGCATATACACACATAAATCAGCGTATATATATACATACCAGTCCATGAGAATTCTCACATCTTGTTCGTTGAATAACAAAGGAAGAAGACAGAAAGATACCTTAGGCCATTATTATCATTATTTTGATATTACAGATGTTTATTAGTTCTCAGTTATACTAATTAATTTCCTATACGTAAAATGTGTCATTCAACAGACTGATATAATGAAGATGATGATGATGATGATATAAAGAGACGGGAAAACAACTGATTTATCTTTCATGCATCACACACATACAAAAAAAACATTAAAAGGAGTTCACATGATATAAATTGGTCGGCTATGTCATCAAAAATTCTATTCTACTGTTTTGTACTTTTGATTTGTCAGATTGTTTCAATTTCATATTAATGTGATTGTGAATTGTTATCGACTTATTATATCCTTAACTGTGTTCGCATTTCTGTGTGCTAATTTGTTCTCTCTCTATCTCTCTCCTTGTTTCTCTTGTTTTCTGTTTTCTAGACTTTTGTAATATACAGGCACATATACACATAGATACATACACACAGGCTAAATAAGAATCTCTACAGTCATTTGAAAGTTATATGATGCACCTGGTTCTTAAATTAGTGTTCAGTTCATGATTGAAGAATCCATAGGTGGATAGTGTTAGGACGATCCCCGAGTGAAGTTAATGAAGCTCTAAGAAGCTCAGAAAGAGCCGAAGACATTCTATCCAATCATATTTTGGAAGAACATTTCAAAATATCGACGTGTAGCTACCCATTTGAACAAATGCTAAAAACCACTGCATGCGAATTGGATGACTTGATTGATTTCGTTCTTACTAAACTCTAGATATAACAAATAGACATCATTTGATTCGTTGTTTTTTCTTAAGTCTTTTGAATAGAAAACCAGTCTTAGTTAGATAATCGCTGAAAACTAGGAAGTTCTCAGATACAAAAGACCCACTGAAGAAATTGTGATCAGTCTAGTTCAAACATATCTAATGTGAGACAGTCACCTACTGAAGGGAATAGATTATATTCATTAATTGGCTGAAGTTGAACAAACAAACCATTCAATACTGACTTATTTAGTTAAAAAATTCAACATTTGATGTTGAACTTGAATAAGCTAGGTCCAATCTCAAATGGTGTCATGAATGCATTTGTAGTGACTCACATTTATCACGAGAACACGACTGGTTCAATAAAAACAATTATTATTATAACCAACTGTACCAGTGTTTGTTTTAATGTGCTTTTGTTCGACTGTGCTAATGACAGCTATATTGTGCTTCCATTCATATTCTTACACTTTGATTGTGACTTCGCGCGAATCCGGTTACGTTCTGTAACCAAGCTTGTATCCTGGCACGATCTCGGTATCCTTTCGATACCACGAGATCGCCGGCAAATATATCTCGACTTGGTCCATTAACTACCTTCTAATATTTGGCTTCTCGGGGATTTTATGGATTTATTTGGTTAAGATTCAACCTTCGCCTTCTGATTTACTTGGCACGTGTTTCTTGGTAGCGGTGTTGATAGTTAATCCCAACTCGACGCCACGCTACACATTCTGGTAGTACTGAGGAGTTTTTCAACTAAACAATACCAAGTGAATTTAAACTTCACCTCCATTGCACAAGCAAGTGGCTATCAGGACTGAATCGGTAAGTGGATAACACGATAGCGTTTGAAGTGAACAATACTGGATTCGAGTCCCATAGTGACACATCAACTCTGAGATGCAGATACATCCAGCTGATAAATCCCAAATAGAAAGAAACGTGCGTTAAACTGAATTCCATTACTAACCACTATCCAACTTTGCTTAGTATACAAATGACAATTAGTTATTTGTATAGAATAAATTTATAGACAATCTAGGAGAAGAAAATAAGCAAACTATTGAATTCATAAAAAAAGATTTAACAATCATCAAAATAATTTTAAATATTAAGATACAATTTTTTGGACAGATTTAACTAATAAATCTTGATGGTTGAATAGATTACATTTATCGATACAAATATTTAACACAGTTAGATACATACATAATTATATATTGTATATATATATACTACTAACTACTAACACTACTCTATGACTATCTTCTAAAATTGTAAGAATTTCTCCCAAGATCAACGATGACAGTTGACATTTTGAATATTTTCTGTTTTGTTGTTGTTGTTGTTTTTTTAAAATCATATTATAACAATAGTCCACCCCTCCCCTTTTATTATTATTATTATTTTTTTGTTAACTAGTGTTTTTCTCCGGATTCATCAGTCTAATCTAAACATAGTACACGCAAACACGTACACGTACTGATATCATCTAAATGTGTATACGTGCACACGTAATTACACACACACACACACACACACAAGTATACATTCATAAAATTTGATTTATATACTAACTAGTGTAGTCTGTATTCTTACACAGTGGAAGAGGCGATGATGATGTTGATAATAATAATAATAATAATAATAATAATAATAATAATAATAATAACTCAATAACGAGTTGATTAGTCTCAAAATTATTTTTAAAAAATTTGTAACATTCCACACTGAATAGAACATTGTTGTTGTTGTTGTCGTCGTTGTATTATTAGAAAAACACTATTATTACTCCTTCACAGGAAAATTTTGAACAAGAAATCAGTTTTAGACAAATAATAATTTCAGCGAGAAAATGAACACGAGAAAGAAAAAAAAATCAAAAAATCATCAATATATATATATTAAAATAAGTGATGTAAAAATAATTGTGTGTGTGGGGGGGGATGTACTCAATATTTGTTCTGTTACAGTCTTACTCGTTATGTCTCATTAAAGATGATAATGACGATAGATATTATTACGTTAAAATGTTCACTATGAGAAGTCATTTGAAATTGCCATGATACAAAATACTGAAGTATTTTACATTATTATTATTATTAGTAGTAGTAGTAGTATGAGTATTATCATTAGTAGTAGTAGTCATAGTGTGGTGTGTGCTATTTATATTGATGTAAGTAGTATACGACACGAGTTAAAAACGTAATGTCTAGCAGCAGAAGATGGGGGAAGATCAGGAAATCAAGAGCGGGAACACAATGCAATTTGTAAGAAAACACATGAACAATGAAATGTGAGACAATGGATTGATGATTGCAACAGGAACAGTCCGGTTTGATTTGATGGATTGATATTTTGCAAACTAACAATTTACTATAGTGTTTTTCTATTTTACCGAGTAACTTTGTAATTTTGTGCTACATACGTTGGGTTGTCCCCACCCGTGTTCTGTTCACAACAACAATAGTAGTAGTAGTAGTAGTAGTAGTAGTAGTAGTATTAATAGTTGTGGTGTGAATAGTAGCATTTATAATGCCTTAAATTATTGTATTTAATAGTCATCAGATATATTTAGGACGTAAAATACTACTAAATTCTATTTAAGTGATATATCGTGGTTATTTGAACTAAAGTCTCCTGATAGATAATTGTAGGAATATTTTAATTTGAATATAGTAATAGAGAGATAAATACTTAGTTGATAATGTACAACATCATAGGTTATACAAAATTTATAAATGGTTAGACAACTTGGTCAAGAATATCCGTTGACTGAGTTCATTAGTGGATCATTTGGTTATGATTAATTAGTTTAAATTAAGCATGCTTACAATAGAAAAACTGAAAACAAATAAGTTCCACCATGTTTTACTGAGTTGGCCCCGAAATTATTGATTTCCATACTATATGGTTCGGACGGTTTATGGAGTTTACTATAATTCATAATGAATAATTCCAGTACTGTTCTGAACTATCCTCTGATTGGTTAACTTATTTTTTAAATTTCTTATCATGTTGTGCTCGCCAAGGACATCGAGATGATAGATGAACTGATTAATAAGCAGTAGAACTGTTTTGTGTCAAGGTTCAGTCTCCCCAACTTTTTATCGTTGATGTTGTAGTGAGTACGGTTGAATTTTGTTGCCAGTTAGCAAATATTAAGTTTATACAATAAAGAAGTATAGCATCATAGTTTATAACTAACGAGTTAAAGAATACTTTATGTGAGCACCGTTGAAAACTCTGTAACGAAGACAATCGTGTTAACACTATCTACCTTTGATTGTACTCTGGCTGGTGTCAGCTTGTGACGAAAAGGCCATAAAACTAGTACGGTTGTTGTTGTAGAGATTGCTGAATGTTCACAGTTTACATCACGGACTGATGTTACAGAATCGGTATAAAACAGGAGGTCTTGGACAGATGTTTTTTCCTAGTGTGAGACATTTGAGAAGTATTCATTGATGAAACTGTAGAGAAACATACCCAGGTTCTTTAGTTTCGCTGTGAGCTCTTAACTTCTAGATCCATGAGTAGCTATTAAGCAATGGTTTACATATTTGTTTTTAATCAATTCCAGGCTCTGTGAAATCATCTGTCATCTACGGTAGTGTGACCACTTATGTACTGATGATTCTTAATCAATATTGTCGTTAATGAATGATTTTAAGGAGTCCAACACTATTTGTCTAACTGAAGTTAATTATGAAAATTGTACGATTGGAAATTAAACATGAAGATACTTTGAATATAATAGAACTGAACAATTATAATATGCAAATATCTCAAAGATAATTCTAAAGATAAACACAGAAGAAAACAACAACGTTCAATACAAACAATTTATTTGAACATAGCCAGTATTGAATAGTAAGAGTGTCTTCTATGTGAATTATCTAGAGGAGTTGTATTGGATTTTGGCTACAAAATTTAATCAATCACTTTCATCTAGTATTATGTGTTAAATAATTTCAATACTTATCATCAATGTCCAATATTTATTTATCATCATAACCATACTGAATTGTCACAAAAACTTTTTCAAGAGTTCAACTAACGTTTATGCGCAGATCGGCAAAGCAAGAGCAGCATATTTACAACTGAAGAACATCTGGAGCTCAAAACAACTATCAACCAACACCAAGGTCAGGATTTTCAATACAAATGTCAAGACAGTTCTACTGTATGGGGCAGAAACCTGGAGAACTACGAAAGCCATCATCCAGAAAATACAGGTGTTTATTAACAGTTCTCTACGCAAGATACTTCAGATCCGTTGGCCGGACACTATTAGCAACAACGTACTGTCGGAGAGAACAAACCAGATCCCAGCGGAGGAAGAAATCAGGAAGAAGCGCTGGAAGTGGAAAGGACACACATTGAGGAAAGCACCCAACTGCTTCACAAGGCGAGCCCTCACATGGAATCCTCAAGGCCAAAGGAGGAGAGGAAGACCAAAGAACACATTGCGCCGAGAAATGGAGATAGACATGAGAAAAATGAACAAGAATTGGATGGAACTAGAAAAGAAGGCCCAGGACAGAGTGGTTTGGAGAATGCTGGTCAGCGGCCTATGCTCCATTGGGAGTAACAGGCGTAAGTAAGTAAGTAACTAACGTTTATCATTACAAATATCACAGAGTCAGTCTCAACAATTGTATTTATAATATAAGTAGATTACTAAGGCTTTTGTTGATTGCAGAGTTGTATTGCTTTGTGTATGATACTGTAAAAAAATTTTTTTTACATTATTCTTATGTTTTGTGTAATAATAGTTTTTTTTCCAAGACACTTTTTTACCCATTCTATGGAGTCATTTTAAATAAATGACAAACAGAGAGAGGGAAGTTGAAATTGGGGAATATAAATGATTGATTTTCACTTCAATAACTATGTGTGGCAATCTATTATCTTATTATCATATTGAAGTAATTCTTAAGTTCAATGCTATATATATATTGCTAGGCTTTTTGGTTCGTTTTGCTGCTAAGATATTCTATATCGCATCGAAAACAACTGTTCAATACGTTATGGTAACTTGACAACAATTCAGTTGATATTTGGAGAGTCAATTTTTAAATCAATATATTCATAACTAACATTTTATTCAGTAGTTTGTAAGTTGTATTTAACACAGTTTGATTTCAGTTGTTGACACATGTCCTGTCATTATTCATATATTTATTTTCACTACCTTCCCTTTTTCTTTGACCTGATTCTTGACTTTCTACTTGTCATTTGTAAAGAAATTCCCAAAGGTGATCTGAAATCTATGCTGATGATAATCTCATTGTGTAGATAGACAATGAAATTTTCATGATTAAACTGTCCAATTCAGGGAAGATAACTTCAACAAAATCCTGTCTTACTAAGCCCATCTACTATACTCTAAATCATCATTTACAATTTCATTGCTAAGAATTATCATGTACCGAAAATTTCACTTTAAAATTAATTCACAACTGGGAATTAAATATTTGATTTAATTGTTAATTAAGTTTTGTTTTCATTTGAGGAAAATAGACCAAATGAATTGTTATGTGTATGAGTGTGTGTGGACGTGTGTATTATTGAGGATCAAGAGAAAACGAATAGAAGTATGCGAATAATTTGTCACATATCTATAAAAATTCAGGAGTAAAACAAACGTGATTTGTACTTTTTCCGAGAAAGAAAAACCCACTTTCACAATTGATTGATCACTGGACGATGATCGATGTCATGTGTGTCAAGTCCTTATTTAGTGCAGATCGAATATTATCGACCATGTTGCAATGTGGCCACCAGTCTACGTAACTCGACACTGTGTGCACTATATATTGAGATTAGATGGTGGTTGGAGGTAGTCGACAGGAAACCCTGGACCTGGGTTTCGTGCTACTTGGCACTCGTCAACAAGGTGTACCTGTAATCTTGAGGGAACTGGTGCTCCCTGGCGGGTTCGATCCCGTGTCACCCAGCTTCATAGTCTTCACACACTTTTTACTATAAAATACGTGTCTATTTTACGATGGTAAAATAATAGAAAAAACATTCTTTTGATGAAAATCTATAGAAGATGATTACATCAGTAATTGTCTTCCCAAAAATTTCCATTTTTCAAAACAATTTGTACAATTTTTAGATTTATTAGTACAGGGTGTGTGGGTGAAAGAATTTAACCCCTTCATGGTTTAAATGAACGACGATTCAGTGGTTTAAAAGCAAACTGTTTACACAACAGATCGAAGATCATAGGTTCGGTTCCTTGTGGTGGTATTATAAATGAGTATTGTCACTAACAAGAAACATACTAGAACAAAACAACTGTCCAGTAGCTCCTGGTTTTCAATGGTGGTCTAGTTTAAGATTCCTTTGAGATTCAAACTATGAATCTATCAAATGATATTATTATTACTACTTTTAATGACTTTATTCAATATTATATTTTTGGTACAATGTAGAATTCTCAGTGCAAAGTATTTACAACAAGTTTCCTTTTCTTATTTCTTGATCCATCCAGATGATGAATATTGAAATTTTGTAATTCACTGAGCAATCGCCTTGTAAATCATTTAATTAGGATTTTTGAATTCTGATCACACCACAGTTACAATAGATGTTTACACACAGTAGGAATTGAAGAAAGTTCACCTCGCCAATTAATGATCGCCAGTTAGATGTTAGTAGTCCGGGAACCCATAGCTGAATAATGTTTACTCGTTTCAATCCATGTTGCCAGCACTCACGATGTCTCTGATGATTGTACCTTTTTGTAAGTTGTACAGTGAAAGGTAGTAAACTTTTCATAAACGCACTTGAATAGGTTATGCGATTAATAGACATAATGATGTGTTAAAACAAACAAAAACAGATAACTTGTTGAAATATCTAGATGACAGGTACAAATAGCCCAGATATTCAAGTACGCCGCCAAATTTGTATGCATATGTATACACATACACATTGAAATGTTAACAAATCTTCATCAAACCATTCCTGTGATAGATTGAATTAATATTATATACATTTACGTGGTTGATTATTGTCAATAATTCAACCATGCTTATATATCACAAATATACATATTGAGTATAATCTCTCTTTCAGAGCCTAGTTAAAAAACGAGCTGTGGTTGATATAACTGAAGTAAATTTATAAATTAAGACAAGTTAAATAAGAATTTGACAGACTATTTTCAAAATAGATAATAACTTTAGAAAGTTCAGTTATTGTTAAGTTTTTATCTAACCTGAAGGTGGTTTATATGTTTAAGGAAGTGTGAGGAGCAGTATGTGAGTGAATCTGAACTAGAAAAAACACAAAAGAAATTGATAGTTGATCACTTAGTAAATACACAGGTAGCATTTACATTTTATCATGAAAGCAATTGATAGCAATTAGAAACAACACATCCATGAGATTTTGCCAATCTGATTATCGAAACTAGAAGTTGATAACTGCAAGATTTCAAATACGTTACAAGTCAATCAATGAATTTAGCTTTCATGAAATCTTGCCAATGCACTTATGGTTTGTAGGTGGAGCAAAATAACAACACCATATTAAAAAATGACACAAGTATAATCGATGACTATGGAGATGATCGTCAAACTGGCTTGGATTAAAACTCAGTAAACTAAAGACTATAAACTCCGTGTAACATTTAAAGATTCTGAATCCAATCATTGAAAAGATTAAGATTGGACGCTAATACTGCTTTTGATACAAAGATGACACAAGATCAAATGGCCCCACGGTTGAAATCAGTTTGTGATAAAATGCAGTCTCAGTTGATTTTTATCAACTCACTAACCAACTATCATTTTTAATTTTTAGGTTGTTTTGGAGATTGTTGGATTTAGCAGTTTTTGCATTACATACTGACTTCAGTTTAAAATCATTGAAAATCAGGGGACATTAGATAGTTATTTGTCCTCGTATGGAACTCCTTAGCAGTGAGTATGCATGGTCACATCGTGGATCGAACCCATAACATTTTGACTTCAAAAAGAGAGCATAATCTTTAAACCAATGAGTTTCTGCCCCAATGATATAGATTTATCCAGCTAATTTGTGAATTATCATTTACCTCAATGATTGTCTTATCAATTTAGAGTAATGACAGAACTTCAAACAATTATTCTGAACACAGGAACTGCCTAACAAACCTAGATCTATTCAATTATGCCAAACTAATTTCTTCTGTCATTGTATACAAAACTTCCCTGAGTCACTCTTAATCAAGAGTTACATTGATACACAAATTTTCTGTGTAATTTATATGATTTAAATGATGTACAGCAATAAAATATCTCAAAAAATACAATCTGCTTCAATATTACTGCTCTCAGTGTAAAGTCAACGGTTTCTCCATTACAAATTCGCGTACCAGACAGGGTGAAACTACAAATTGCCTGAGAATCAGTAAAGCATATTTCCAATTAAATCAAATTAAAATCTTTCAAACACATGAATCAAATTAAACTAGACAGTCAAAGAATAATATCGAATAACCGCTACACAATGTGACCGTGAGTCCAGTTAAACAAAACCGTATAGTCAGTAGTTCGGTACTGTACAATAATAAAATGAAATAACAGAGGCAAATGTTAACTAAAGTTAAACAATAAAGGTTTAAGTAAACGGAATATACTCATTGAGACATAAAATAAGAAGAGTAGAATAAACAATGGTATGAAAATTGATAAGTCTTGTAGGTTGAACGCTATATACGAATCCTAAGCTATTCCCGTAACCCGCAGACTAGAACTACACAGCGACTTGAACTCCAGAAAGAAGACACAAGTATGAGAGAATACACTTTATCCCAAGGTTCATTCTAGTACAGAAAATCAAGGGTATTTATAGATGTTGGCGTCTGTTAAATTAACATCATATTTCAGCCAATCCGTTAACGTCATATCATGCTACCGACCAATGGTAGCACGCCACGCTGGAATTCTCGGACGTTCCATCATACTCTGATTGGCTAGGCCCTTCGGCTCCTTTTTGGGCCTCTGGAGGCTCTGTTGAACTTCTCCGGAAGCCGACCCAACAAAAATATTATTTTTTTAAACAGAAGAATTAATAATAGTTTTATTGTTAATGGTTTCTGTATTCATCATAAAGATAAATACACAAATTACAATTGGACAAGGATGGCTCAGCATGATACCGGCTCAATTGTCTAAATACTAAGCATTCTCACATGAGATCTAATGTCCTATATTTGATTCCTGGTGATAAGATCATAGATATGCAGTATTTAGGAGTTCAATGAAACATTCATAAAGTGTTTCCAGATTTCCAACGGTTGTTTAATTTTGATCGGTTCGTGATTTCAACCATCTTCATAACCCAACACTGTATATCAGTTTTATTTAAATAGTTTATGTATTAAATTTTATTCCATGACTTAGTTATTATTGCTTCAATCTATTTCATTGAACTTCTGATGACTATGAAGATGTATATTTCATGAAAGCAAATAATTTATCAGTAATTACACTTTCGAATGATTTTTAAGTGTGTGTGTGTGTGTATGTATGTGTATGTCTAGCCTTATGTGCATTAGTGAATGCATACATAGAGGAAAGAGTAAACGAACAAATGAACAAATGAGGGTGCATGTGCTTGATGACATTATCGATATGACAGATAGAAATTAAATTAACTGTAACAATATTAAAATAAAAACTAATATTTATACCCTTTTTTTTTCTTGTGAATAGAGTGTCTTTTATTGCGTATGTCAGTTATGTATTCATCTCAGACACATTGGTAAATATATTTTGTTCTCCCCTCTCCCTCTCTCTCTCTCTATCAGTTAGGAATTGTGTACTTCACACACACGCGCACACACTTTTGTTATGTGTATTTCTAACTTGACCTTATCAATATTTCTGATAATATGAACATCAACTATGATAAGACAGTTGACAAATATGCCACGTGTATGTATATCGATTAATGGATAAATAACAAGTTATGGTGCATCTGTTTTTATCCAAGTCAATGCAATACACATTAAGTATAAAATATACACACAAACACATACATACATATATCATAAATATCAATGGGATGACAGGTGAGAAGTGAAAATAAAGAATAACAGTCTATGGAGGGGGAATAATAATAATAATAAACATTGATTAAGTTTTTGTGATTTCATTTAATTATTTAAAACATTTTATGATTTTGATGGAGTTTTGTTCTCTGGGCTGGATGATTTGGTCGTGAAGCTTTCATCATTCTTCTGAACGACATCATCAGCACAAACTTCAGATAGAAGTTTTCTACCATCCAGTTCAAAGAACAAAACTCCATCAAAATCATTCACCTGAGCTACAAATCTTCTTCACATTTTATGATGTTGGCAAACATACATGAGTTATCTATCTTAGTTTAAATGTGTATATTTACCATTTCAACAACTGTGTACACATCCAGGATTAGTTTAAGTCAAAATCTAGCTTGTTTGAAGTATATATATAGAAGAAAAATATGTCTATATCTTCCAAGAAAGGTCTACTTGTTCTGTTCAACCATATCGAACGGAATGAATAATTCAATAGAACATGTGAATAATTCAGTACAAGATGTACTTGTAAAATGTAATCAACTACAATTAATAGTGTACACATGTGAATGTAAAGATATTTGAGAGGGGGGAAATCATTTGATCGAGTCGAATTGTAAAATATATAAATTTGCATTTTTCTAGAACAGATAAAACTTAGCGAGTAGCATAGTCCAATATATGTATGTATCTTAATTTCAGTGTAGATGTTCATGCTGAGACTCGAAGTTACTGTCATTATCTATAAAGTTAATTCCTATCTGGTCTCAGTAGCTTAGTGCATAAAATATCCATGTCTGGAGCGAAAGATATTGCTTTCGTGTCTTAATGTGTACATAAACGGTAGGATAAAGGTACCTCCAAATGATGAGTCACAAACAGAACAAAACATACATGACGGATTTCACTACTAAAAACAAATCATCTTTTCTCAAGAATTCGTGACAAGTTGACCATATAATAACAATTTACACATATAGCAACGGTACAGTCTTGAATATCAACAATGAGATAGTTAAAACCCTTTACTAACTGTGATCTGGATTTAACTAGTACATACAAACAATATATAAGTCATTGATTGAAGTAAGTCAATCAACTGGTCGGGATAGTTAGTTAGGTGAGTTATCATCTGTGCCAGGTTAAATTTAACACTGATGGATTATAAATAAGTTTGAGCAGATTTCAATTACTGATATCAGGTAATTGTTTTTTTCTCTGATTAGGGTTAGTAATCAGTCGGGTAATAACCCATCGGTTAAGCTGGAGCAATGAAACTGGTGCCAAAAGACTAAATGTATCTCTGCAAACTTTGTTGACTATGACATGGTTAGTGATTATTGAATACAGGGTGATACAGTCTTAAATCATATGACGAGAAAAATAAGTTTCTTCATTTTCTAAATGATCTAATTCAATTGGTACATAAAATTAATCTCCTTAAAGTAGAGGTTTATAATTCCCTTTATTTAGGTATCCAGGACTGAAACTGATCAGTTTCCGTTGCCAGAAATCGAATTGACTGAACTCTTAATCGATATATTCAACTCAGGATATATATGTCAATAGGGATTCGTCGGCCATAGTTTTTAACATCAACAAATAGAGCTTACAAAACTTTACAATAACTTCATACTCTTTAACCAAGTTAGATGGTTATTTAAACTCAGTAGCTTAGTGAATAACACATTTGACGTAAAGGGTACTAGATTGAAGTCCTAATGTTAACATCAACTCTGAAGTTAAGTGTATACAAAATGCCCTCAATTCCACTGCTTTTAATAATCCACTTGATTGAAAAAACCACTTTGTTGAAATCATGAACCGATCACAGTTAGACAACTACTGAAAACCTAAAAACACTCTACTAAAGTTTCGTTTTAGTATCATACTTCTAAGCAAAGCACATCCACGATTTCGTCACCGAAAATCGAACATAGGACATTCGATCTTGGTAGCGAACACGTTCTAAACACTGAACTGAAATCTGATAGTGTACAAATCTAATTTCAATCAGTTCACGATAGTATGTGATCATCTTTCTTTATCTTCACTGAGTACCTTTCTTACACCAGACACGATTTCGCTCCATTGGTCACAATTTCTCACTAGAATTCTGGTAATTTCCTCTCAAATCTAGTCACTAGTGAGGACATGATCACTATCAATATAAAGTTGTGGAGATAGTTGAATTTCATTGAAATCACGAACTGATCAAAGTTGAACAACGACTGAAACTATCCTACTTTCTACTACACTTTAATTATCTCATTAAAATTAAGACCTAGAATAATAATACATTTTTTCGTCATCTACTAATGAGTTTATTCAAAGGATTATTCGAAATATCTTGTATTTATGCAACATAAATTAACATGATAATTAGATTTGGGCATAAATTAAAACAAATCACATATGCCACTGAAATAATTTCCAAGGATATGACTCATCATCATCATCATCATCACCATCAGTAACCTCGGTCAATTCATTTTGAAACAGATTAGCATGAATGACTTTTGCGTTTTAGTACTTCACAATGGATTAAATATTAAATCTCTAACCTTGACTAAATATAAATATAGAAATTTTTATCTTGATAGTAATGATGCTTATTATCAGATTAATCTGTAATGTTACGTGGCAAAAACTAAACAACAGTTCCAATCAAACTAAATTGAAATATAAAGTAATCTGAAGTGACAGATAGGAATTACTTGATGATATAAACATTAGTTAGTGAATAAAGAAAAGTGTATAAAATGTAGTGTGAGTTATAAAAATGAGTCAGTCATGTAATTTGACAGGAAAAAAACTGTTCTAGGAAAGTAATATGAAAGAATATTTGATAATGAAATGTTAGCTGTCGACAAAGATCGATGTCCTTGGTTCGACTCCTTGTTACGTTATGAGTGCTCATTACTGAGGAGTTATATGCTGTTGTAAAATAGTTGTGCAATGCTCCTTTGTATTCAATAGTTCTCTAGCTATCACTCTTGACCATAGAGACTATTCAGATTTGGTGGTCGATCTTCCTTAGTGTGATGACCAGGTTGGGTTATATTAGCTGGAACACTTATTCCTTTTGCTCCTGGCACCCTAGAAAGGTTAGCTGGGAGAAGGCTAAGACCAAAAGCAACAACTTAAGGTTCAAGGGTGAAGCTGCACAGACGGTTGTACTGACGTTTGATATCAGTAAGGTGTTTCCTTCAGACAATAAATAATTACAACAATCTGGCTTCTCTTTATCTTCAAGGTGTTTAGAAGTAGTCAGTAGTAATCTCTTCTGAACCTATGTTTTGTACACGTTGGTATTTGTCACCAGTGGACACCTTTAATTCATAAGGAATTGAACCTAGCAATTTAACTTAAATTCTCAAGATTTCTTCTTATCGATAGGTATTAACCTTTTTAAAACTTACGTCTAGAGTTACCTGATGACTTCCTCTGAACATCTAACATTAAGAAAATAATCCCAGTGATGTCAAGTTATTTAAACTGTTGATATTAGTACTATAGATCAGATCATTAGTCAGTGATCAATCGATGTAACTCTGTATATTCGTTTGTCAGAGATTTTTAGTATTCACCTACTACTTAAATCTACATATTAGTAGTTTAGTATGAATCATAAAATCTTCACTATATCATGCATAATCACACAGAAACAACTATTTCAATTGATAAGATTATAATCCACTAAGTAATTGTGTTTAACAACACTTAACATTAACAGGAAAGAAATATATCCTATAAATCCCTTTCAAATCTTACTAACTAATGTCAGTAAAACTATTTTATGTACAATTTCAAAATAACAGCATGCATATAAATATGTTCATATATGTGTACCACTACAATCAAATCTTAAAACTCACTTGACGAGTTGTCTGTTATACTGTCAAAAATGACAATAGAGTTATATGCATAACGTTAACAACAATGTATGTTTGTTCTTTTCAAATGTTAATTTCAAAATAGATAATATATGGTATATTCATATATTATACTGGATAATATGTCTGTTTACTTAAATAAATGTAAAGCTTGTGAATTAAGACTATATCAAGGCAATACACACAGTATGCATGTATACTAATAACAGACTGATCAATTGCAGTCTTAAACCTCAATGGGATGATTGAAGCAAACACAATACCAAGTGAATGTAAATCTTTGATATTTAGTAATTTAGGATATTAGTTACTCTGACAGATGTTTCTTTAACTTGTTTAATAAGGTCATCAAATATAATGTATTATTATAAGAAAATGAATGTAGATTTATATTGGACACTATTTGTTAAAATGGCTATATACCTTACAATGAATGCTAAAGATTATTTAAAGTGTTTGTAGATAATTGATATTAAGTTGGGGTATAATAAGAAGATAGTTCACTAATACACTAGACCAGGAAAATTTGAATTGGATATAGGCAGCATTAGTTTCCTTAGGTATACCTTGTAAGTGAACATTAATCTACACTAAAATTTTGTGATCATGAGTTAATTGAAGCTAGACTATCATGGAAAATCTGAAATCATTGGACGTCCGTTTCGTCCTATTGTGGAACTGCTCAGCTAACTTCAATTGACTCATGATCTCAACTATTGAAATTACTATAATATCAACAAAAAACGCCTTTTGATATTTAAATTGTATTAACTTTTCCTGCCAACTACCACTAATCACTTCCTATTTATACACGTATTTTTCCTCAAGTAATTGACCCTCAGCTAGAATTTTTCCATGATGATCTAGTTTCTCTTTTAAATACAGTCATCACTCCATTATAAGAGATTTTTGGAGATTGTTAAGCTTCATCATTTATATCATGAACAGATTTTAATTAGATATTGATTAAAATATAACAAGAAATAGATAGTATGAAACTCCTCAATACCATGTACTGAAAGGTGATTAGACAATATTACAATTTGATTAAAGCGAGAAATTCAAATTATTGTTTGTTAATTCAATGGTCCAAAAATTAAGCATTCGCTTAAATGTCCTGACCAAGAACGCTTGTAGAATTAAGGTTGTGCAGTACTACTAAACAGTATCATACTAGTACTGTGGTGTGTTCTACCTATATTGACATAAGTAGTAGATGATGTTAGTCGTGAACAGAATGTCTGGCAGCAGAGAGACAAGAGGATCGAACAGTAAAGAATGGAAACAAAATGCAATTTGTATGAAAATGCAAGAACAATGAAGTCTGAATCATCATGAGACAATTGATGGACATTTTGCGAATTGCGTATTTACTATTTGATTGTTAGATTTTATTAACAAGTCCAGTAATTTTGTGTCGAATACATTCGATTGTTCCCACCCGTGTTCTGTTCACTACAGTACTAAACAACTATTCAATGCCTCCTGATTTTCACTGATTCTCTAACTTATGTCATATGTAAACCACAAGAATCATTCTATCGTTTTATCTCTACGAATGATATAAATCATATTTCTTCATTAAAAAAAAGAAAAGAAATAAAGGATTTAAACTTATTATAATTGAACAGAATGATTATCAAAAGATTCCTTTTGAATGAAAATAAAAGTAAACATTCAATCAAGATTCCTTATGTTCTACATCAAAAGGTATTCAACTGAATTACACCGACATTTTCTTTTATTTATTAATTTGTGTATACTTGATGATCATAAATCTTAGATAATAAATATATTTGTCGATTGTGATTAATTACACTTGGTATCATACATATGTGTGTGTGTACGTGTGCACATAAATATTCAATGTCGACGTCTAATGTCCAAGGTGATACATTTTTAAAAAAAAGTAACAGTGTGAGACAGAAAAATGGTATACACTAAACACAATGTGGAAAGGATAAATTACTTATTTTTTATAAAAGAAAAGAGGAAAACTGAGGGAACTTAGATAATAGACATGAATAGAAGTTTTCTTGAGACTATAAAATTAATTAATTTAATTTCATTCTTTTTAATTTATTTTTTTAAGGTGGACTAGAAAATGAAAAGGAGAGAAGGTGGGCAGAATGAAGAAGAAGAAGAAGAGGAAGATGAACTGAAAGAAGGAAAAAAATACCTGGAAAGACATCGACACGGACAGTCGACACAACAACAACAACGACAATAACAATAGTAGTCACTGAATAATCTTTCTGTTTAATCAACCAGAGAAGAATTAATTTTGAACAGGTAAAAATTTATTTTCTTAAAATTAAAATGTTTGGCAAAAGTTATATAAAAATAATAAAAAAAGGACAGTGTCACACCATTAGTAACCAAGCTTCTTACACACATACCTACACATACATACACGCACAAGTACATCCACTAATATATACGTGTACACATTTCACAGTATCTATATGAATGGATTTAATGAAGAGAGAGAGAGAGGGGGGAGGGAGGGAGGTAGAAAGAGAGAGAGATTGAAGTAAGAATTATTTCTTTGCTTAAAATGTCAAATGTCAAATTTTTGACAGTTTTCTAATGCCTCTGCAAATAAATTAACCACCAGTGAAACAAATAGATGATTGGAAAAGAAAATTTGATACATATATACCTGAAAGACAGAGAAAATCTATGAAAGATAAAGATAGAAAGTGTACAAAATTAATACAGATAAAGAATTTTTATTTCTGTGTTTCTTTTTTTTTCTTCTCTTTATTGAATTCATCGAATCTAAATCAACTTTTTAAAAGTACAAAATCAAATTCTATGACTTTAAAAAAAAAAGAAAAAGAGGAATATTATTATAAATGTATTTTCGTAGAAGGATATTTTGTATCCTTTCTTTAGTTAATAATTTTCATCATAACAGTCAAATGTAGACATTTGATTCGTAAGTGAGAATGAGTGCGTAAGAGAGACAATATATGACAGTATATAATCTAATAATGTAACAAGTAAATTTTGAATCATAAGGAAGTTAGGAAATTATTAATTTAATTAGTTAATCAATTATTCAACAGTCAACCAATTAGTCAGTCAATTACTTAATGACTTTTATCAGACGGGGGGGGGTTGTGGAGGTTTTTAAGTGTAGTTAACGCTCCAAGCTAACGTTAGTAAGAAGACTACAGGGAACTAAGAAGTACTGAACAGCTGTTTCATCCTACTGCAGGGCTCCTCAGTAGTGCGCATTTACCATCCCACCAAGAAACGAACCCAGGAACTTCAGGATTCATGGCTAGTCCCTAACTTTTAGACCACCAAGTAGGCAACCAATGGTTTACGCTTCTAACTTTAATTAATTCGCGATACTCGGCAATCATGTCTGAATAAGTATTGTTAAGGAGTTTCATACTAGAATGAACCAGCTGTTCAGCACTTCTTGTTTTTCAGTAATCGTCTAAATCATGTCAGTTTGTAGTGTTAACTATCAAATGGATTATTTATTTAATGGTGAATATTATTTGAATGATTCTAGAGGAGCAGTGTGACTAGAATTGGTGAGATATACCTATTTTGGAGCAGCGGACTACTTTACATTCTCCTTTTAGAAGTCATATTGGTTAATTTTATGAGATGTATTTGAAAAGTGCTCATTCTGTACAACTAATGTGCTATATTTCATAAAAGTAATTAAACTTATGTGATAGACGTATTAATGTGACCCAAAAAGGTAGTTTATTCTTAACACATCCATGAATAATAGATTAACTGAAGAAGACAATCAAAAGCTTTAAAGAATGAAAATTTTTTCTTAAAGAATTTCAAATTAAGTTTTTCAAGGTTTCCCCAGGAGTATCTCCTTTAAATTCACTCGCAATCTTACATTTTTCAGTGGTCCCAGCACCTATCCTTATTATCTATTTATCTTGTAATTTCTTCTTTTCTCTTCCTGTTTATCACAGATTATTCATTTGATACTTTCCTTTCTGTCAAATGAAATGTATCATAGTGTATTTATTATTCTATGAATTATTTATGCTTTTCAGTAGTCAATTCGATGATATGAATACTTCATTGACAAATATCTTTGAAGTGTAAAATGTAATGTCCTAAGTTAAAGACCTAATCGGTATTTCTAAAGATTTACACCAATCAGGACTCGGATTTTGCTAACCTGGGTATACTGTTTCATATACAGAATAATATCCTATATTTTAATCAGTGATATATTTAGGCAGCACTATTAACCTTGAGTTGATATACAGATATCTTAAAGCTTATTGGTTCAGAGAACAGGACTTCTACTTTCAGGATTGAATCTGAACAAGAGAGCACAGCAGGCAAGTTTTTATATTTGTATGTTTTAAGCACTCAAGTTAATATCATTAAACTAACAAATACGAACCGGTTCAAAATGACAAAACATACTTTACACATAATGAAGGCAATAAATGACAGATAACAGAGCAGACAGTACGTAAGTGACTGAAAATGACCAAGGAATAATAATATGTACAAACGACAGTTAATACATTTGAAAGAAACTTACGATGAAGGAAATACAAAAATACAATAGTCTAGTTATCAAATAATTATACAGTAAGGATATATATGTAGTAATTACTCATATATCAGAGTAGATTTTTTTATTCAGTCCAATTATTCAGAGTATTTTTCAAACATTCTAAAGGGAATAATAATAATTTTGTAATTATTCTAATATCTTTCGTTTGTTAGTTGGTAAAATTTTATAATAAAGCTGAAGTGTATCAATAATCTTGATAGGGTCTCTGTACGACCTGGACAAACTCTTGACACAATGAACCAATAAGAAATCAGTAACTATAAATAAGCGATTAACAATCTCATGGTTAGTGTTTTTTAGCGAGCTAGTTTTCTACGAGATGGGGTCGCTAATCCCATGTCCAACTCTCCTCCTTTAATCGGGTTTGGGACTGGCAGTAGCCCCAAAGGAGTTCTAAGCGGAGTTATGACTAGGACTTGGGATTCAAGCTAAGGTTTTATAGTTAATGATTAAGGATTAGGATTGAGGATGAACAGTTTAGGTTTTAGAGTTAGAATTGGGATCCACAATTTATAATTTAGGGTTTAGGATTTAATATTCGTTATTAGATTTGTTTAATTCTAAACTCTACGTACTAATTCTGACCAAACACTGCAATTTACATCTTAATTGTCATTTAAACACGTTACAAAGTAAAAATTTACATGATGCAGTGAATTGACAAAAGTGACTGTTATTCCGTCACATTCCTCATCTGTTGACGAAATGTTCATTTGGTAAATGCATCGTGACACTGAAACGATTCACGTATTCACTATTGAGTTGGTTTTATAGTTTGGCTTAGTTAATATTGTTGAAGAATGGATTTACATCAATTAGCTCTAATATGAATGTTTCCTGTTTGGTAATCAAATATGGTAATTCCGAATAACAAACGATTGAAATATTTTTGTTATACAAAACTGAATTTAAGCGAACTAGAATAGATAGATAGATTAATACACATTGCATCAACAGTAATCCCCAGAGTGGTGGGAGGAAGATATCAGGAATTCAAGAAAATACTTGATATTTCAAAGAAATCAAAATTGTAGTAGAATAACTGTGTTTATTAGCAACAAACTTGAACGTGGGTTACAATAAACTAGAGGTGATAGCTACTAATCAGATAATAGCAAAGGTTTATGGGATAAGGTAAAGTGGAATAAAGCAAAATGTAAAAGCTATCAGTTATTGACAAAAAACTAGATATCGTGAAATCTTGCTAACGGAATATAGTAAGTGTTTTTGAACTAGTGACTACATTTAATTCATTGTTATCATAATTTTCTTGGGTGATTGTTAAGTCATGACAAAAACGATTATGTCTATTATGCTTCTCGGTTGGCTTGTGGTACTTGTATATTAAAGAACAATTAAATTATTCTAATCGCAACAGTTCTGTTGAGAACTTGATGATGCCAGTTGATACACAACACTTCATACAATTAACTACTAACATAGAAAGAATATTGAATGTAGAAAGAACGTGTTATTCAAGTAAGATAACTTAAAACAATATAAATCAGTGGATATAGTAACGATAATATAATCTTCAGACACAAAGATAATTAGTGATTTAAAAGTCGTGGCAACTAATCAGGGAAAGGTAAAAGTCATTTGAAAAATCGAATCAGTGTAGAGCACACATGTTAATCGTTACCAGTAAGATGTTAACATTATTGATTGATCACTGTTATTATAATTATTATTCAAAAAAGTACCTTCAACTGTAACTTATCAACTTATATCACTTACGTCAGTAGGATGAAATTCGAATGGTCAATTTTGTCGTGTCCTAAAAAATCAATACTATCATATAAGTTTGCCCAAACCGTTATGTAAAGGTGAGGAAACTGAAGAATGATTGAGAAGCCTAAATTGACAAACTAAATATAATATACACAAGTAGTGGTTAGAAACACACGTCTTTCCTTCGGACACAGGAAAGAATGTAAAGATTGAAATATTGACTAATTGATATCCTGGAATGTGGTATATCTTCTTATTAATCTCACCTCTCTTGTTTGATCTTGAGATGATATTTGAATCCATACATGTAATATGCTTCAGCCATTAAAAACTAGGAACCACTGGATGGTCACTTAGTCTTAGTATGGGACTCTTTAGGAGCAGCCATTTACGACTCCTCAACCAGGAGTCAAACCCAATAACTTCAACCTAACACACGAACGCCAAATCTCTAAACCAATAAAGAGACATTCAGTGATATACAAGTCTAACTTCCATCAATCTACAGAATTGGTTGACTGGTTAGAGGGGGCATGGATACAAACTGCTAAGGAATCTCATTATAGAACGAAACAGATATCCAGTGTTTTCAACTTTTCAATAGTTGCTTAGCTTAGGACTTATTCTTACGAATAATGAAACTATTAGCTAATATAACTAGGGATCGACTTATTATTATTATCTGCGATTCACATCTTTCATTGGATTTATACACACTTGTAAAAGGTTGTCTAAAAAAAATATATAAAAGTCTATTCATTTCAAAATGAACGTTTTCTTACCTGTTTTCTCAATGATGACAATTGTGGGAAAAATGACAACATATACAGTTTGTAATTTTTAAATAATTCATATATCTAACTAACCATATATTATCTGAGAATGGAATTTCTTACAATACATTAATGTGTTTGCAATTTGAAAGTACCAATTTTTTTTTTATAAATCTAGACATTTCATGTTGCTATGGTTAGAAATACACAATCAACAAACAAAGTAGATACAAGAAATACTTCCTGTCTATAGAATCGATGAATACAAATAATTATTAAACTGATTTTTATCCGTTGAAAAGATCTAATCTTATAATCGATTATTGATAGCCGCTATTAGTAGGGTCTAGGACATGGGTTTCTTCCTATTTAGGACGAATTAGTTTGATTTACCTGTCATGTCCTAGCGTTGATGTTTATACGGCAACCCTAACACGGTATCAATCTGTGATGAATGCTATCTCAAAATTAAATTGATTCTTTTCTTCAAAGCCCCATCAAATAAAATATTATGACAATTGAACGAGTTAATAGGTATCTTAACTTTATAGCTTTGTGAGTAATTGAGATATTTAACACTTGATTTAAGTCAAAATGTGGAAATCAACATCAGGATACCGATGTATTCATCAAATGGTCTCAAATAGGTTGAAATTTATGTCATAACACAATTAATTAAGTATTATTAATTTATCAGATTAAATTATATTCGAAAATCCATGAAAATATTAATTTTAAGCAGAATTTCTCTTCCAGTTTTCTGAGTTTGGATTCACTATATATAGCTATTTCGTTAGTGTGAGAATCATCAATGTCAGAGTGCATCTGTGACCCTAACACAAAGGATTGAACCAAGGAATTTTAATCTCTAGCACCAGCACTTGACCGTTTGCGATGGAAGATGGTTGCTCATTAGCCAAATTTGATTAAAGTTAGATATATTAGCCATGGAATGTTACTTCAGTGGTCTAGACATTAAACGCTCGCAGTGAATTCTCAGAGTCCTGAATTTCCACAACTGAGGAATCGCACACTAGGACGAAACAGAAATTCATTATTCCCTGGTTTTCAATGGTGGTTGTTTGACTTAAATAGGTCCGTGATGTATTTATTCTCTAGTTATTATTTGGAATGTCGGTAATGTCATAGATTGTGAAGTTTAATATTTCCCGATTAATTATTTATAGCTTTGAGTTATCATCTTCGTTGTTCTGTTCACTGAAACTTTTGGCATTACGTATGTCCCTCCTTTTCGTCTCTGTTAAAGATAATCAGTTTATCACGAGTTTTGAAAATGATATATTGTCTTTTTTAGATACCTGAATGAAGTTGGTATAAAATCTTTGGCTTAGATTTCGTACCGATTACTACTCGTCAGTAAGACGTATAGGTATTTTGAAGAAGGTGATACTCCCTGAGAGATCTTAATCTGTACCATTCAATTTCATAGTCTTAAACATTACTAATAATCTATTCGGGACATGACTGACCTCTTTCATAATTGAAATATTTAGATTGGTTGATCAACCATCAACTACTTAACACCAAAACTTAATGGACACTATAAGAAGCCACTTAGAGTACTGAACAAACTATACTTTGGTTGATAGAATACGATCAACATAAAGGACTAAATAAACATAATAACAATCATTATATAATTATCAATGATGGGATTTTAACTCTATACATCTAAAGATGATATATATATGTGTTTGGGCATTGATACTTAGAAATTCATAACTTAATTTGTTAGTTAATCAACTGGGAAACAAAAAACAAACACAACCGACTCACATTTGAATATGTACTACTATCAAATATATTGTTCAACTAATCAACTAACCAGATTAAACATTCAATCATGATTATCGAAATGGGAAATAAACAGAAAAATTGTTTTTCCTCACAATAAAATTATTCCTTATGATTACCATTCGGTTTGATTACTTTAATTTGTTTGCATGTGTGTGTGGTGCATTTATATGGTTGGGATGAAATTAGAAATTTACTTACTTTCTACAATTTTTCTTATTTGAATTAACTTCAGAAGAGAGAAAGATTACAACTTGGATTTGATTGATTAGCATAGTGAAATATATGAACAATCGAAAGTAAAAAAAAAGTAAACATAGAAAAGACCGTTATTATTTAGTTTGTCGATAATTCAAACCCTTTTCTAATCATGATAGAAATATCTAACCTGTTAGGCAAATGAGTGATTATTTGGAATGTTATAACTGGTCGTTTGAATGCTACTTATTATATATGGTCGTCGTTGATTGTTATGTCGGAAACGCTTATCACGTATACTCGAAACGATGGACCTCGGCAATTTCCACGACGTGAAAGTAAGAACACAAAGACTGGTATAAGTGATGATTTATTAACCCAAAACACTATGACGACGACGACAGTAGTCGAAAATACACTCGTTTATATATTGACTGTACACCCATTTTGATTAATAATTAGGATGAAATCACATATATAACAAATCACATACTAAGCATAGTTCATGTCAATCGAATACAAGAATATCGTATGTTATACAGAATAAAATATCATACGAGAAAAGAAAGCAAATACAACACTGAATAATCGTTACACTGCATCAGAAAGGAAGTAATGTCGAACAAAACTCATAATGAGTAAATCAATCGAAAATTGACTTTTCTTTACATCTTATCATAGAATCACTAGTTTAAGGGTTAACTCGTTGACTGTATAAAGCCAAAGGTACTAATATATCAATATATCTCTGCCCTATTCAATAATCATCATTTTCTTTCTTATATATCTTCAATATATCATTCTTAAGGTGTATTTAATTATCAACACTGCTCGATGATCACATATTTAGAATACGCCCTTATTTTCTAATAAGCAGTTATCTTTAGTGCCAATAATGTTTGATTCCATTTTTACTTTGTTCTTTCATCCAATTTTATTTACTACGCTTTTTGCGTGTACTTTTCCTAATCTCATTCACTATCATATAAACGAATAATGAATTTCGTTTTTAATTCATTTCTTTATTACAACAACTAAATGAATTACAGTATTGAATTTCTTTTGTGTTTTCTTCCTTTGGGGATTAAGCTAAACTACTTGTTTGTTTTCTTTTGACCAAATAAACAAATTATTATTATTATTATTCCTGGAGATAATTAGGTTTTCGTTTGCGTGAAAAATGAAAGAAAATTGACAGAAAAAAGGCTACATAATTACTTAAAATTATACTACTGAATTAATTTCAGTAATAGTTCGAGGGAAGAAAGAGATGGTTAAAGAAATAAGTTATTTAATTTGAAGCATCACACAGCTGATTCATTCTAGATATAGTTTTCTGTGTATTAAGGTGTAATTATGAAACATGGTGTGTGAAAACAGAAGAGGTTGTTAGGTTGGAAATATTTTATTATGAGTATAATCGAGAGAAGTACCCATGTATATGATGAAGTCACCGGATGAGCTATGATGAAGTTGTAGACGGAAATGGTACATCGGATTATAAGGTTGTTATAACTGATTGTCTCCCGTGTTAATATATGTTTCACACATGCCTATTCACTGTCTAGTATAAAAAGTATTGTTACTTGGTACAAAAGTACATTGAATGTAAGCCAGAAGAGATCCAGTGAAAGGATAACATAACTTGTGACGTTTCAGTACTTGCTAGCATTCAGATAGTTCGCCCCGCAAGATAATTATAATTTATAGTTGGAAGTGTTGAGCGTTTCAGATAAAAATGAAAAATGGATAACTTATGGAAGAAATCATATATTTTCAAATGAATTTGTAATAGGTAAAACTGTTGAGTAATTTATTCTAACTTTTGGACAGAGCATTTATTCTAATTTTTTGCGGTTATTCAACCATCTATATATTTGCTCTTATCAATCAGTTGACTTTGAGCGTTTTTTAAATGTTTACTGGCAGTCTGCTTGAATATCTAAGCTACCTGTTCCTGTCATCTAGATATTTCAACAAGTTATCTGTTTTTGTTTGTTTTAACACATCATTATGTATACTAATCGCATAACCTATTCAAGTGCGTTTATGAAAAGTTTACAACCTTTCGTTGTACAACTTACAAAAAGGTACAATCATCAGAGACATCGTGAGTGCTGGCAACATGGATTGAAACGAGTAAACATTATTCAGCTATGGGTTCCCGGACTACTAACATCTAACTGGCGATCATTAATTGGCGAGGTGAACTTTCTTCAATTCCTACTGTGTGTGAACATCTATCGTAACTGTGGTGTGATCAGAATTCAAAAATTTTAATTAAATGATTTACAAACTACAAAATTTCAATGTTCATCATCTGGATGGATCAAGAAATAAGAAAAGGGAACTTGTTGTAAATACTTTGTGCTGAGAATTCTATATTGTATTAAAAAATTAATATTGAGTAAAGCCATATCTGTGTATGTTTATAATCTATAATTGGTTTTCTGTGGTGTTTTCGTCTTATATAGTGATCGACTAACTCTTTATTTACCGATAACGGTTAGACTGATAATTTCTATATATACTCTGTTTATCTACTGAATATATGTACTTATGAAATATATGTATCCAAAATACTTTTGTGATTAACTTTTCATTTCCTGTTTCTGTCAGCGAGAATAGTTGACAGAACATGTACGAAGTAAATAAGACTCTAGATCTAATCATTATTGATCCTAGTCATTATGGAGTTAATGAAATGTCTCAAATTAAGCGTTCCATTTAGTGTCATTATAAGTCTAAGGATGTTCATCGATTTCGTATGTTGATGACAACATCGAATATGTACTTTTTAATCACTATTTCACTGTTTGGATTGATTTCTGAATTTGAAGAAATTATCTGTCTATAGATTTAATGAAATAAATCATCAAATGATAACGTAACCGACGATTTTGACCCTTGATAAGTTTGCAGTGTTGGATATTATGTCAAGTTCACATAACTTATTCTAGCTTTCGAACAGGGCTAATCTATTCAATCATCTTGAGTCACATTTTGACCTTGTTAATTATTCGCTTGTCAACCTTGACTGTTTTTTATATAAGCATATGTGTGTGCATTTCCTATCTTACTCATCACATGCCTGTAACTTATTATTAGCTGAATATAATTATCTATTGACGTTTGGTTAAATCGAGTTGGCTTACATGCCTTTTCCACCGCGCCTCATTTCGCTTCACTCTCTTCGCTTCGTTTCTTCGATCGTTTGTCTGGATCAACTATTGTATGAAATATAAGTATTCAAAATTCATTCTCATATTTGGTTTATTTAATTCTGTTAATCACTAAAGCGGACTAAGTCGATAATTATATATGATGATTGACGACATGTATATTTCGATAGCAATCATGTTTACAATCAACCTAGAGTCAGATATTTGAGGGCCAAAAAAAGTTTCAGGTATGCTTTACATACCGAAAATGGAAAGAGAACAAATGTATTACCAGAAAGATAAAATACTTTCGATAGAGATAACACTAAGATAGGTCAATTAAAAACATCAATATTAAGAGTCCTTGAATTAGAATCAAGATTGGTAGATATTTCTTCACCTTAGAAATCAAGTCCTATGAAGATGGGTCACCCCTACCCTCTCCATCATAGCAGCTAATATGAAACCTTGGAATAAAACGTATCCATTTTAGTCTATTACGTTTATTTGCCTTGTTCTATTCAAATTTAAATATTTGCAAAAAAGGAGTTTGTTCAAACAGAAAAAAAAGCGCAAATTATGATTTTGGACATTTGCATCATCAAAAACAAACACAATACAAGTTAATAAATAATGCAAATAACAAGGAATGATCTCATTGGGCAAATATCGAAAAAATGATATAATTACATTTAACTTAATTTTGAATAACATTCCTCTTTTTTAAAACAAAATTGAGTATATATATGGATGTATATTGTTTAAACACTGTCTTCAATGAAGTGGACAGTTACCATAGCAACAAAACTTTCCACTAGTATCTCATAAATAATTAATGTATCAGGTAACAGTGAAGTAATGAATTCGATAGTGATAATGACTGTTGTGATGGTAATTGTATGTAAAACCGCCAACAATGTGTAGGGAAATGATAGAAACAAACAAAACTCCTCTTATTATCGCTATGCATTGAGACAATATTTGATGATCATCTACAGTAATTGCTAACTACGTAAGAACTGAACTTATTCCAATAAGGATCGGTTTTCTGACGGACTCGATACAATTTCAACTGGCATACAACAGTACTTCATTAGTAATTTATTATCACAAAAGGACACAATTACAAGAAAACTTGGTATTCAAACAGACAAATCAAAACAGTGAAACTTTGAATACTTATATTAGAAAAAGGATAACGTTAAAGTAGCGAATAAGTTAGTAAACTATAAGTAAACGACATGAACTGATCAATTTTAGATCACCATTGACAACCTAGAAGCAGTGGATTGGTTGAGGTTAGACATTAACACCGTTAAATGTCGGTTCAATGATTTAGAGGTTAAGCGTTCGCGAGCGAGATTGAAGGTTGTGGGTGTGCGCTGTGAGGAGTTCCATGCTAGGACTAAATGGCCGTTCAGTTTTTTTAGGGTTTCAATAGTGATCTGACACTGATCGATTCACTATCTCAACTAAGAACTCAACAATCTCCACAACCCCATACTGATATAAGTTGATAGTCATAACCATTTTTTATAATTTTCCTAAAACTTCCTTATGTATCACATTTTTAAACAGTAAAACACTAACAAATGATAAATTCGATCTAAATCCATTATAAGACAATATAAAACTTTTCAAGAAACTTGTAACAAAGCAACATTTTTAAGACAGTCCTCTTAGAAAGGACATGTATTAGTTAAGACTGATTAATTACAGACATTAACATCAATAACGGGAAAAATATAAACCATTATGGATGAAATCATACCTGTTGAACAAGTTAGTCACTTTTTAGAATCAGTAGCTTTGTGAAATAGTGAATTCATGTTCAAGTGTTAATATCAAAACTTAGAAGTGATAGGTAAATCTAACTGACGAGTCGCAACCGCCCCCCAACAAAATAATGAAAATTACACCATTTCATCATACAACTTTAATAAGAAAATTTTGTGTTATTTTCTTCCATTACAGAGTAGAATTAATAAAGTTGATAAGCAACTTTTATTTTCCATAGAGTGATAAATGATCCATAAAACTCAAATACATCTTAAGTGTAATACCATTTTCTGTAGTTTTAATATTATATATATAATCAGTTATTAGAAAGGAGCAAAATAGATATGAATCAGTAATTTAGTTATATTTCATTGAAGTCATGAACTGATCTAAGTTAGATCACCATTGGAAACCTGGAAACACCTTACGGCCGTTTCGTTCAAGTATGGGACTCCTCACCAGTACTCATCTACGAACCAGCGAGCGAGAAACAAGATCAACATCAGCGATCACGCGCGTGAACGCTTAGTCTACAGACCATTGAGACTGCATCCAATCGTACAATTGTCTAACTTGGATCAGTTCATGAAATTGTGCAATAATTATCCATTGTCTTCGGTGGATATCTGGTTCACACCCGACATGGATTAACCCAAGTGGTTGATTGGTCGTTAGATGTATGCTATTCAATTTTCTGATTACGTACATATAAGAGAAAAGACAATCGATAGATATCCTCAAACACTTCCACTGATTTCATCACTAATATTCTCAGAATCATGAACACTACTACAATAATAACAATAGGTCTCAACACACTAAACCGATCTTCGATGAGGATATACATACACATTGTGTCACATAGATAACATGAAATCAACAACTGTTCCAGTAATTACATAATGCATAATTTACATATATCTGAATGAGATAGTAATCCAATGAACTTTTTGGGCGAAAATTAAAGGCTATCACGAATGGTCTCATCATGAATTGACTTGATCGAACGAAAATATTATTGAAATTGATTGTCTAATAGAATGACATTACTTGAAGTAAGCATTTTTAAATGATGGTGCCTGTAACGTTCGATAAAAACGAAATTATAATTTTGTACTTTTAAAGTATCTTAAAATGATTGACGTTAGATTTGTATATGGTTGGGTTACGGCTCAGTAGTTTGGAGGTTAAGTATTTACCCAAGGGAATGGAGGTCTTGAATTTGGCTCTCAGTTGCAGAGTCATGCATATACACTTCTAAGTAGTCAATTACTAGGAAGAAACTAGCATTCAATGCATTCAGATTTTTAGTAACTCCTCTAATTTACGTCGCTTAGCGATTTTGATTGAATTCAACAATCTCCACAATTCCATACTGACTAGTTCTGAATTATCGATTATTATTACTATCATTATTATTAGTACAAATACTTCGTTGCGACTGTTGATTTTTTATGGTTCACATTACAAATCCATTTAGGTTAGAGATCTATTGAAAACCGAGAACTGTATTGTTAAAAATGTAAACCATAGGGTCCAGGCTCATTTTATAAAGGTTAGATAATTGCTGTGATGCTTGAAGGTCTGCGGCCCTATCCTAGGACGCGGATCATAAATGTGTGCGGCTAAGAAATCCCATACTAGAACAAAGCAATTATCCTATTCTTTCTAGCTTCCAATAATAGTCTGACTGAAGGTATTTTACTACATAAACCATAAGCTTTTCAATCAAACGATTTTAGATCAGTTAGCAAACTAATAAATAATTGATTTCTATTGTGTGATGAATTGACGAAGTTCAGTGTCGATAAAATCATAAAACTTCATTGTTACAAGATCTGACGAATGCCATTTGGAAATGAATAATTTAATATATCTCTTGAACTTTAAAGTCGTCGAAGACAAAAGCAACTATACTATGTAGTATGTATTGAAAGTCCTATCTAATTCCTCAAAAAAGTCTTCGGAATGTTGAAAAGTATCTTTTACGAACTTCCAAGAGAGTTCGAGGAAATGATGGATTGTCTTCACTATTATGTCTGAATAATTATGGACGTTGTTATGTTCTCCAGAAGAGCCCTAGAATTTAAGTATCACACAGTTTTACAAATACTATTTTGTCCACAAAGCCGAAAAAGATTTGAAACTTAGGTGGGCATTTTTTTATTGTACTTGTGTTTCCTGAGCCAGTATATAGTTCAACTGTTCAGTTAAACGGCAATAAATCCTGAGAAATGATCCTCCGTGGCAGATTCGATCCCGTGTCACCCAGCTTCGTGATCACGGACGTCACCACATATCTATTTGGGAAGTAACAGATTCTTTGTAACACCGAGATGCACTTAGAATTGATTGATCACTGAGTAGTTATCAATAACATATGTACCTAGCCCTTCTCAATGACTTGTAATAGGATCGAATCCTCAAAGGGGAATCAGTTTCCTCAAAATTGCAGGTAAACCTTGCTGACGCATGCCAAATAGTATAAAACTAAGGTCGAGGACAGTTTCCTGTTGAGTACCTTCAACCATCATCTAACATATCAACATAAAGCACGCAATATCGAGTCAGTCAGACTAGTGGCCTTACCGCGACTTACTTAGCACTAAAGAGGTCCTGACATACATGAAATTGGTGATTATTTAGTGATCAATCGATTGTAAAAAAACGTGTTCTAGATTCAGCTGTCAGCCAGGATCTATTTATTCCATGAAAAATAATAAATCTTGTGAGTTTTGTTCTCGAAAAGAACCACACATGCATACACACTCAGAATTGACATACTAAATAATATAAATATTCGTTGAACAAAATATCTAAATGAGAAAATGTTTCATACATTTACTATTTATCTGCTTCAACACTAGATATTCAGTTATTAAAAAATATCGAAAAATAAATAGACAAAAAAACACAATACAAATGTAACAATATTATTAGAATCAACTCATCAAATGATGTAACTAGAACTGCTCATTAGTTTAATAGAGTGAATTGTTATTCGAATCGATGAGCCCACTATTGTTGAGGGTGTCCTACTTGTTCTTTTCATTAAGACGATGATAATGATGGTGATGAGGAGGAGGAGAAAGAAGAAGGAGAAGAGAATAACTTCCGTTTATCTCTCAACCCATACATACAATATATAGACAGGTAGACATAAATGATAATTTAACTGTATCAAGTTTTTAGAGTATTGATTTAGATTTCTAGTTTTTTTAATGATGGTGATTGTCCTTCTCCATAAGTGTGCCTAACTCCCCTCTCTCATTCATTCACTTTCTCGATTGTTCGTTGTTACTGTAAACTTGATTATTTTTGTTATATAACTTATACAGACTTATTTTCTATGATGATAGATAGAAAATGAAATTTCAGTTAGTCAGTTTAAAAAAATTGAATTAATCGGCTTATAATCTTTCTTCAGGAAGAAGAACATCAATTTGAAAATCTACTAGTTGATCTAAACTAGACCACTTTTTTAAACCTGAGAACACATCACGGCCGTTTCGCCCTGGCATGGGACTCTTCAACAGTGCGCATTTACGACCTCTTACGCGAAACTCGAACCCAGAATCCTAGATCTCGCGCGCAAACGCTTAACGTCTAAATCAGTGATCCTGTATTTGGCGGTGTTAATGTCTAACTTCAATCAATCCATGGTCTTGCGCAACCCTTCATCCAGTGTCCGATGTGGATAACTGTTTCACATCCGTCCTGGATTGGACTCTACTGGTCACGGCTTCTCACTAAAACTCCAAGAAATCCATCTTGAAGCTAGTCACAGGTAAGTAGATCATTATTATCAGTATGGGGATTTTTGTAGATTGTAGTATTTTCACAGATGAATTCATGAGTCGACCTAAGCTAAACCACCATTAAAAACGGCCATCTATTGCTTCCAGGTTTTCAGTGGTGATCTAGCTTAGATCGACTTGTGAATTCAACTGTGAAGATACTACAATCTCCACAAATCCCCATACTGACAATATAAAAGTGCTGATATGTTTACATAAAAGTCTCATTATAAATCAGTTTTAGTCCAAATACCTAGTAAAAATAGGAAGAATCTGATAAATGTAGAACGATAGAGATGCTACTGCTGAGGTGTTCTATTCTAGGATGTATACAGCTAGTTTAGTATTTTCCAATAATTTGCAATGACATTTCAACTAATATTTCACTGAGTCAAATATAACTTATCAGTGTTTGCTACTCAGACTCCTACTACTAACTTTCTAGCCATTTTCTATATCTTTAGACTGCCTATGCACCCAAACTGGAACATTAGAGAAAATAAGAATGGAAGCTCTACTTCAAGACCAATTTATATATAGAAAACCAGGTTATTTATCGGTTTATAATAACCTGAACACTTTAAAGCTTTTGGGAATACACTAAATTCAACAACAGTATAATTAATCACCCTATTAAAATTTAGAATATTATCCTTTCATCCTGTTAGTTGTTGATGAATGACATCCACAACCTTTGCTGGGCTTCTGGAGTCTTTCCAGAAAAATTCTTTGGGGCTCTTAAGAGAGTATTATCAACTAATTGAAAATCTAAATAATCTAAACATTGATCCAAACATAAACTATTATTGATCATAAATCCAAGTATTATACAACTAATGTGAATGATCCAAATTGTAAACATGAAATGATAAATATTTAACATATTACTCGTATCATTTATTCAGTAGTTTATTTTCTTAAAATAATTCAGTCAATTTATAAATAACTAGTTTGAAGAACTCTTGTTCTCTTTGTAGACATGTGTTGCGTGCAACTTATATTGATATAAGTAGTATACAATTCGAGTCAGGAATGTAATATCTGGCAGCAGAAGATGGGGAAGATCAAGAAAGGAAGAGCAGGAATAGAAAGCAATCAGTATGGAAATGCAATAACAATGAAGTTCGAGACAATTATTGAACATTTTGCAAATTAGGTATTATAGTGTGGTTTTTTTTATTTTACCAAGTAACTCTGTAATGTTGTGCTAAATATAATTCGGTTGTCCCAACCCGTGTTTTCCTTTACTACAGACATAGCGATGATGATACTTATATCATTAATAACAATCCACATGAGTTTCTCAAGTTCTTATTATTTTAATAATAGTACAACTAGTAGTATAGTTTTCAGTAGTGTATCAAGAGGTTGTTTGCAATTATTTAATAATTTAATGTATCATCATTGAATAAACATAAATTAAATTTAAAGTGTACTATAATACTAGTTACTTTGTTTCAGCATATTCATTCATAAATTTTACGGAGATATCCCAGCATAATGTCTATAACTTGTGCTTATACAACAGAATTCAAAAACTTTGCTTTGGAATATTCATCAAAGTCGTATCAATGAGATTTACAGAATAATCAATACTACTATTATTTATCCTAATCTATACTACTTATATTTCCGGTTAGTTTCTTACTGTCACACACATACACACATACTGTATTTCTCATTGTAGATAACTTTCTTTAAAATCTAAAAATATCCACCTGACATTTGTATATTGGTGTCATTGTGTTTTTTTTTTCAAATCCCCATCTGTCAACTATATGATTATATATTTTATCAGTTATTCATACAGTTCTACATTTTGCTGAAAAAAAACTTTCTCGTTACATATGTACACAAAATCTTGGCTACGTCAAGATGGTGCCTATGTTCATGTGTGTCTTTGTACCAATGTCATATTTTGAGAAGTAAAATAAGGCTTTCTATGAACTATGACATTTTATGAAATATTATCTGACAGCCGAAATAATAGTAGTTATAATAGTATTAGTAGTAGTTATAGTGACAGAAATATTGACGTTGTATAAATTATTTGACTGTCAAACATTCATACTACTACCAATGATAAGACTAGTAGTAATCATATCAAATAAATGCATATTAAATTAAGTATCAATATATATATGAAATGGTATTTTATGCCTCCGGAGATTTTTATTATCAATGTGATGAATGTTTGCCTAGCAACTGAAATTATCAGTCTAAAAATATTTTATTTGTTTGCTTATTTGCTATTTTTTTGGTTGTCTAATGAAGAAACCAAAATGAATAATTACTGTAGTGTATACAGATTGTTTTGAAATACATAGAAATTTCTCTGGTTGGAATCATGAGTTAATTGAAGCTAGACCACCATGGAAAACCTGGAAGTACTGGACGGCCGTTTCGTCCTAGTATGGGACTCCTCAGCAGTGCGCATTCACGACCTCGCCTCATGGTGGTCTAGCTTGAATTGACTCATGATTTCAACCAGTGAAATTTCTGAAATCTCCACCGAGCCCCTTCTGAAAATACATAGAAATTAAATTTTGAAAAAACAAGACGATTTGAAAGTTATTACTGACAAAAATGATGAACAGGATAATCGTAAACATGAATATTGTAAATAAAATGTAGAATAAACGATTGAAAAGCTTATTCATATGAAATGTATTACAGATATATATATTGATCACAGTGTACACTTGAAAGCGTCACCTTCAAGATGGTACAGCTTGTGATATTCTTGAATATCGACCGACTATATCTGTTGAAAAGATATTTGATATTATCAGTTTGTATATCACTTTCTCAACTAAATAGATAGTCATGCAACAAATAATAATAAAATTAAATGTTCATATGTCCAATTGACTGTTTCAGTTATTTTTATAAGTCCATTGACCTCATTTAGACAGTCATTGAAAATCAGGAAGCACTTGACAGATGTTTTGTTTTAGTATGAAACTTTACACTAGTGAATAACCACAACCTTGTGACAGATCAAAACTACAACTGTCTAGAGCTGACTTGGTTTCCATTAGTTGTCAAGCAGTCGAATTGAATGTCCTACATTACCAACATTATTGACCATCAACGGATTATTGTTGAGTCATTAACATTTTTCCCACAGAAATTCACATATCAAAATCATGATTATTAAATCACGGATTTAATCTCTGACATTTTGTGTATGCCTACAAATAAGTTCAGTAATAAGATGAAACACTCGTCCAATAATTCCGTGTTTCCAATTGTTGTATATTTCTAATTAGTCCGAGATATGAACTAAAGTACACAATAACTTCTGAAAATTCTTTATTTTAATAGGAATCGATAGTTTCATATGAGATAAGCGAATGTTGTCATGGTGCCTTTAATTTTCCAAAACAGTTTATTCATCCGTCAATAGTACTCGTTACACTTTTCAACCAACTTCACACTTATTACATAATGTATTCATGATAATAATAACAATTATATTGATACTATCGTCATAATTATTAATTCTAATAGGTTATCACTGTTTATAATGAAGAGTTTCTGTTTGTAAAAATGAAATATTTGATGAGATCGGATGTTTTCTCGTTTATTATTGCAATCTATTCATTATCAACTATTCATTCAGTGTTTATTATCATCACATCACCATTACCGTTCTAGTGATCATAAGAATCGACCACATTTCATTTCCTACCGAATATTTGCATTGTGAAGTGAGAAAACGAACGAATCAGCAAATGAACAAACAGGGAAGTGATCAGTTGAAAGAGAAACGTCCTGTGTTGTAGGTGAAGCAGAAGTATTATAAGTAAGAACGAGAGAAAAAGAATGTTAGATTATTTTATTTGATCATTTCATACGATGTCGTTATGTGAACATGGACATGACGGTAAGTGAATAAACCATAGTTTATGACTGATTGATTCATGAGTTAGTTTACTGTAATCATCAGTGTTGTGGATTTGATTGCATAATTGGGGAAAGAATAAAGATATATGTTTTGTGTTTGCATGTGCTCCTCCGCAAAATTGCTGATAGCATGACAGTGTTACCGTTGTTAACTCCAGGTATTGTATGAAATCTGTGAGATTATGTATTCATACGTATTGACACTTGTGTGTTTGTCTGTGCATTTGGAACAGTTGTTGATTTCATGTTAATCTTTAATGTGAAACAATGTGAATGTATATCCTCATTGAAGATCGGTTTAGTGTGTTGAGATTTATTGTTATTATTGTAGTAGTGTTCATGATTCTGAGAATATTAGTGATGAAATCAGTGGAAGTGTGTGAGGATATCTATTCGACTGTGTTTTCTTTTATATGTACTTAATTGGACAATCGAATGTGATGTTGCCAAAATTTAAACAATCAACGAATCATTAACCCTAACCGCACGAGGCGGGATCGTGTGTGAGAACCGTTGAGGAGTCCCATATCAGGACGAAACGGCCGTCCAGTGCTTCCAGGTTTTCAATGGTGGTCTAGCTTCAATTGACTCATGAATTCAACTATTAATAATTATTGTAATATCCACAAAAACCCTCTCTGTTTACATATATATCGTTACCACAGTGGTAAACAGTCGTTATGATATATTTGAATGTAGATGTCTAAATAGACTCTTTAATCATTTAGTTGACTTTTTTCAATTAATTTTCACTGATATGATAGAGCTTAATATATCATTTCTCTACTTATTATCCACAAATTCAGATTAGATTATTCTCTAACATCTATTTGAAGATAATTTTATATTCCCTCCAGGCAGTGTTTTTAGTGAATCTTTTAAAATATAACTAAGGAATTATGAATTTAAAGCAATTAGTCCCTTTTACAAATATTGATAGAGCAATGTGAAGACGTAGTTGATGTGATAAATGTGATGTATTTTTATTATACATTTCGAACAATCTGGTAGCGCATAAACTTATCGGGGGGGGGCAATAAAGGTCAATGAAATGAAAGTTCAAGGAAACAAGAAATTAACATCGTATAAAAGGAATAGAGAATAGTGTCTACTGAATTTGGATATGTAAACTGTTACTTACATCTCACTACTCTGAATGTAACGTCTCAAACTGACACGGTTAATATCGTATATTCAGACGTTTGCGTGATTTAGGATTAATATTGTTAAAGAGTTTCAAATTAAAATGAAACCATTGAGAAAGAGGATTAATCTTCTCAATAAATTCTTTTATCAGTATTCCAACTAATTTGAACGTAATGAATAGTAGATGGGAAACAAAATTCTCTATTTTAAAAAATGGATCATTATAATGATGCTCCCAATTATAAAGTGGTAAGCCTTTATGACACATGAGTTAATATCAGAAGGGGTTTGTGGAGATTTTTTAGAAATTTCACAGATTGAAATCATGAGTCACTTGAAGCTAGACCACCATTGAAGACCTGGAAGCACTGGACGGCCGTTTCGCCCTAGTATGGGACTCCTCAGCAGTGCGCATCCACGATCCCGCACCACACGGGGCTCGAACCCATGACTTATCGGCCTCGCGCGCGAGCACTTAACCATTAGACCACTGAGCCGGCATCCGACGGTGTTAATGTCTAACTTCAACCAATCCACGAAGTTGCGCCACCATATACCAGTGGAGTACAACCAGGTCTGTTGTGAGATATCAGCTCACTGGAGACAATGGTATATGGTGGCGCAACTTCGTGGATTGGTTGAAGTTAGACATTAACACCGTCGGATGCCGGCTCAGTGGTCTAATGGTTAAGTGCTCGCGCGCGAGGCCGGTAAGTCATGGGTTCGAGCCCCGTGTGGTGCGGGATCGTGGATGCGCACTGCTGAGGAGTCCCATACTAGGACGAAACGGCCGTCCAGTGCTTCCAGGTCTTCAATGGTGGTCTAGCTTCAAGTGACTCATGATTTCAATCTGTGAACATGAGTTAATAATCTGTATTCTCTTTAAATTGTTTTGTTTGAAATTATAAATGACTATGAAGAATTATTCTAATGTAATGATGAGATCATTATTTACGAGATGATCATGAATTGGACTATTTTCTATCTTTCATAATCATTATGACAACCAGGTAAGATAGTATTCGAAGTTGCATATCGCAGGGGGGGAGAAATTATATCTTGAAAATATTTATTTACAAAATATGCAAAGAAAGCAAACCAACGTAAACACCTTTTTTGACAATCTACACAGAGATTGTATCATTCTCAACTCTACATTACACAAAATGAATAATTTAAATTTTCTCTTGTTAACAAAATAATGTAAAGCAATAAAGTATGAATGATATTAATGAACGATGTACTTGTATCTTTGAAATTTGGGTAAATAATTTGTAATGTATTGTTTTGAAATTGTTTAGTCTCTATTTTCATTGTGTATCCAAGGCTAATTGCCTCGAAATGGTCGTTTAAGTTTCAAGTTGATTAGTGGCTAACCACTAGAATACAGATGGGGTTGTATGAGCTTAGTAACTGAGTGAATAATTTATTGGAAATTGAAAGCGAAAGGTTTAAATAGGTCCAGGCAACGAGTCCTTAATAAGACGAAACGCTAGTCTTAAACTTTACTACTAACCACTATCTAACTCTACTCAAGTGATTTAGTAATACTATGATTATACATAGAGATGGTAACTCTATTGATATTTACTTGTAATTAGTCAAAATAAATATACGTATTATAGGGAAAAATTCTATCATAATTCGCATAAAACTAAATCTCAAGAGAGTTGCAAACGGTTAGATAGAAGCGTTATATTAATTCAGTTGGTTGTTATTAATTGAATTACGCTGTTTCACCATTTGAAAATTTCTTGTTCGAATAGACTGAAAAAATTGGAATATGTATATGATCAGAATCTTCATTACGAAAGTCAAGACAGTTCTACCGTACAGAGCTGAAACGTGAAGAACTACTACAACCATCATCAAAAAGGTACAAATATTTGGAAACAAGGTACTCAATGTTCGTTGACCGGATACTATCAACAACAGCCTACTGTGAGAGAGAACAAACTAGTTTCCAGCTGAACAGAAAATTAGAAAAAGATGTAGGAGGTGGATAGGATATACATTACGAAAATCATCAAACTGCATCTTGAAGTAAGCGCTAACTTGGAATCCTGAAGCGAAACGAGAAAGAGGAAGACCAAGTAACAAATTACGTCGGGAATTAGAAGCAGAAAGCAGAAGGTTGAATAACAACTAGAAAACACTGGAAAGTATTGCTTAAGACAGAGTTTGATGGAGAATGCTGGTGGGCGGCTTATATTTTACCGCGAGGGGTAACAAGCTTAAATAATATAGTTAGATATTGTTTGCATGCCATAATAATATTTCTCTATTATAAAAAACTAGGTCGTTTTACAGTATACTTGGATTGTGGATTTGAGTGAGCTTATTTAATCCTATTTTATACTAATCAGCTCAATGTACATACATTTTGGTATGGACTCTTGTACAGTTTAACATGAAACTAGTGTTGATTACATTTTAAACATCTACACCTCTTAACCGCTAATTTAACCAGATTTAATTGTCAACAGTCTGTCAAATAATAATGAATACTAACTAATAATTGTTCTTAGTATCGAAAAAATAGAAGTATACAAAACTTTACAAATGAATCGTTTCTTTATATATTTCGGTAATGCTGCTCAGATGAGCACGGTGGATCTGATGCAGATGTGAAGGCGCGGATCGGCAAAGTAAGAGCAGCATATTTACAACTGAAGAACATCTGCAACTCAGAACAACTGTCAACCGACACCAAGGTCAGAATTTCCTATGCAAATGTCAAAACAGTTCTACTGTATGGGGCAGAAACCTGGAGAACTACGAAAGCCATCATCCAGAAAATACAGGTGTTTATTAACATTTGTCTACGCAAAATACTTCGGATCCGTTGGTCAGATACTATTAGCAACAACCTACTGTGAGAGAGAACAAACCAGATCCCAGTGAAGGGAGAAATCAGGAAGAAGAGTTGGAAGTAGATAGAACACACATTGAGGAAAGCACCCAACTGCATCCCAAGGTGAGCCCTCACATGGAATCCTCAAGGCCAAAGGAGGAGAGGAAGACCAAAGAACACATTACGCCGGGAAACGGAGATAGATATGGGAAGAATGAACAAGAATTGGATAGAACTGTAAAGGAAGGCCCAGAACAGGGTAGGTTGGAGAATGCTGGTCAGCGGCCTGTGCTTCATCAGGATTAACAGGCGTAAATAAGTAAATACGTATTATTATTCTTTTTTGATAACGTCAAGTCTATTTCACCGATCGATTGATTGATTGATTGAACAAGAAAAGTAAGTTGTTATAGTTTAATTCATTTATATTTTGATTGTTTTTTTCTTTCAGATGGTGGTTTGCTTTGTTTTTTAATCAAAAAAATTAAAATTTGATTATGTACTGAACAGGATATTTGATCTTAGGCATTTGAATAAAAACATGGACGAAAGAAACTGTCGTGTGTAAATCAAACAGGTATGTTGTACATATGAGAAGTATGTTTTATGAATGAAGCAATCATAGCGAGACTATTATTTATGGACGAACCAATTACGTATCAGATAACAGATTTCGGATTTTGGCGCGAAATTCACTCAACCATTTGGATAAATAGAGTCATGGCATTTTAGCTGATGTCAGTTCGCGATGAAAACCTGAAATCTAATTTCTAACATTAACTGTCAACTGTAAATCATAATTTGAATTCTTCACACTGGTTTATAACCCTTATTTGGTCTTAGTTATCAGGTGGACACTCTCAAGGTCACTTTAGCATCACTCAAAGGTCGTCCATAAATTATGGTCTCACCCCAATCAGAATCAAGGACGCAACTTTTTATTATTTGCACAAAGTTCAAATATCATGTATAATGATCAGTAGAAATACATTTGTATACTGATCATAATGTTGAAAGCGATAGAGGAAAAAAACTATTGGTGACCATTAAGTCAAAAATGATACTGTTAGACGTATGGAATGACTAATTCTATTCTTTTTTAGATCATATATAACTGACCTAAAATCCTAATTGTAAATCCATAATTCTGAAACGAACATCAACCTGATAGCTCTACATTTTGTGGATGAACTAATCAGACATGGCCTAACAGATTTTTAGGTCAAATTTATTCATCCATATGACTACAGTTTATTTCTATATTATAGGTGATGACAGTTCATGATTAAAATAAAAACGGTAAACCCCAAAGCCTTACTGTGAATACCTAACCCTAACTAGGAACAATGTTGTAAACTTTTAAAAGTCTATTAGGGTCCTTAAACGGATTCGAGAAGATAAATAACCTATATTCATTAGGACGAGTTAATGATGTTGCTTTTTTTCGATTTAAAGGCAGAGTAACCTGTAGAAAACATTAGTAAATTCATCAGTTGTGTAAAAATTTGTTTACACTTGGTGATATAATTGTTTTCTTTCTCAGAAAATATCCATCTATAAGATCTATTTTCTGATTGGTTAGAGGTAAGCTGAAAAATCATCACGGTTGTTTTGAAGTTCATCCTTAAAGTATTCTTTCATCACGTCCTTTTTATCAAATAATGCATTTATTGACGAAGGAATTGTTTTCGAAATCTCTTTATGTGTTACTATGATTAAAAAATAAGGTCAATGGTGCATTAATTTAAACCATATAAAGTCATATAATAATGCCAATTATGTTGAAATAACAAGTATGTAAAGGTTGACTCCGGTTTTTATTCATTCAAAAGTGATTCTTAGACAAATAGTATTTGCAATCATAAATTGAATGATACAACACTCAAGAATCATGTAAATGTAATCAAAGTCAGTTGTACAATGTTATCAATATTTTAAAGACATGTGTTTACAAACAGTGATGATGATAACACCAACTATGGGATAAGGAAGATAAAATAATAAAGAATTACTAATAAGAAATGAATCACTACATCCATGAGTGCTACTTCAACGTAATTTCATTTATATTCAATTCGTAAAAATAGTTAATTCAAGTTCAAGGATTCATATATCCACTATTCAACATCGCTTAAAAGTACTTATAATTAATAACAATATTGTGACAAACGGCTCAGAATCCATATGTATGGCGAAAGAGACTGATCAACTATTGACGAATAAAATTAAATAAGTTTATTTTGAAAATGGTTTAAATATATGTTAACTTGAAATTCATTAAAAAAACTCTTATAACCCGGTATTTCTCAGTAATATGCATCCGTGGACCTAAACAGAACACGATAAACCTTTTTGAATTCTCAAGTCAGTCAGACAAAATTTTAGGCACTAAGTGACATTAAAACGATCCAAATCATCTGGGTTCTGGGTTGTCCAACAAATACTGAGGATCTCACTAAAGTCTGACGAAATTTTAATTTATATCAGTGTCCCACTCTCAAAATACATTTCTTTTATGCCAATAAATTAGTTGTATTCATTTTGACTGTTCAAAATATCCTTACATTCTTCAGAAGTCCTTCTCACAAAAACACATGACTTATCAAAAATGATGAGGTTTTCAAGGTATCCGAAATTTCGTAATTATTTTTCTAGTTGATCCATCGTTTGGCCCTTTCCAGCTTTCTGGATGGTAACAGCAACTTCGGGATGATATATGGACACCATTTTTTCAACCTCTTATATTTTGTTATTATTGTGTGAACAGATGAGTTTCCCAAATTTATTTTAACAATAATCATTCAGATAAATAGTTGGAAGTTGGAAAACATAAAATCCCGTACATATTCAGTAATTCTGTTGATACAGAAAGTCAATTTTTGTCCATATTTAGCAAATTTAACAGTTCATTTGACGTATTTATTGGACAAATCATGTAGATTGTTACAAACGTTTTACCATTAACACATTACGTAATGAAAGTGCAATTCAACGGGGATGTGGCTAGTGACACTCTGAAATATAGGTTAACCAAAGTAATCACCAAGACATTCTACGCAGCCAATCTTGCGTTGACCTTCTCTTGTCGACCAGCGATGTCTACTCAAACGAAGGATAAGTTACCTGAGTTGGCCTCTTCCATGTGCATTTACAAATTCAGCTGCTCCTGTGGAGATAGCTATATAGGGCGTACTACCAGGCAACTTAACCAACGAATGAGTGAACATTTACCAACTTGGTACATAAACGGCCAGAGAAAAACTATTCGCAGTTCTATACTAGCACATCTTATTGATAGCGGTCATGCAGTAGAGAAATCGAAATCATTTCGAGTTATCTATCGTATACCTCCATCATTTCCCGACGGAGTCCGTTCCCGTCTCCTATATATAGCTGAAGCCATTGGAATTCGTACATATAACCCCAATCTATGTGTACAGAAGAAATACGTGACTCCCCTATCCCTTCCATGGCCAGTTATAACTTAACTAACAATTTTTTATTTTTTATTTTATTTTAAATTTTATTATTATCATTATTTATTTTATTCTATCTGTGTTATTGTTAACCTTATTTCCACATCCATTATTTGTTTGTCATTATCCGCCTCTTTGTATTCTTCACTATCTAATTATTTACACACATCTTATTACGTAATGATTTTTAAGGTTTTGTGATTACTATTCCTAGTCTATTTACCCATGTTTATTTGACCTTCTATTTCCAACGATTAACTATTGATAAGAGTTTTGTTATTGTAGTTTATTATTCTTACCACTATCTGTTCACCTGTCTTCGTACTATCAACTTGTACTTTTACCTATTTTATGTGTAGTGACTTATTCTATTTCATTGTGATTATTGACTCATATTGCCTTGATTGGTTTAAAAAATTTTCGTATAAATATTCATGTGTATTAGAGTAAAGCCTGATGACGATCTAATTGAAAACAATTGTTCGCTTATATGTGTTGTTCTAATTTTCACAATGGGAATCTTTAATATCATTCCTTACCACTATTCTGTCAGTCAATATACCTTTTGATGTTGGAGACGGTGTGTTATTAGGTAGGAAATCATCTTTATTTATATACATATTTATTGCATAATAATCCTCCAAGTTCGAGAAAGAAACTCCGTATTTAAACTACTGACTAAAATATAAGTAGGTTGATAATGTTTCCGAGAGTTGCATTTTTCTAATTATCATCATACAAAATATGGTAAAACAGCATCATTTTAAAAGCATCTGAGATTTGTGAAGATTATGATCTGAATATAGTTTGTAGAGATTGTAGTAGTTTTGATAGCTAAATTAATGAGTCGACGTGAGCTAGGCCACCATTAGAAACCTGAATGCACCGAACTGCCGTTTCGTCCTAGTATAGGACTCCTCAACAATGCGCATCCACGATCCCACCTCTGACGCAAGATTCGAACCCAGGACCTATCCGTCTCGCGCGCGAGCGCTTAACAATTGAACCACTGAAATGACCGGTATCCAACGGTGTTAATGTCTAGCTTCAAGTTATCCACGAAAATGCGCTACTGTGCACCATTTTCTTCAGTGAGCTGATATCTCACAACAGACCTGGTTGAACTCCACTGGTCACAGTTCTCACTAGAACGCCAGGAAATACCTCTTGAAGCTATCCATTAGTGAGTATATGTTGATTAGTATCAGATGAGTTCGAATCTCGCGGGGGGGGCGGGATCGTGGGTGTTCATTACTAGGACGAAACGGCCGTCCAGTGCTTCCATGTTTTCCATGGTGGTCTAACTTCAATTGACTCATGATTTCAACTATTTAGATTCTTAAATTGTTATGTAAATTTGAAAAGAGAGCCTATTTAGCTGCTTATAAAATACATAAATAATCCTGTGCTCTTCTAAATTTTCATCCCCCATTTTATTAATATCCTTATCTCTGTTTGATATTTTGTAAATGTTTACCAAAAATTATTCTCATTAATATTACACTCATAATAAGAATGTATTAGATTTAGTAAAAGCACAACAAAGGGATAATTAAAAAAAGAGAAAAAAAACAAAAGAGAAAAGAAGAGTAATAAATTAATTTGAAAAGGTTTTTTTTCTTCTTTCTCTTGACTAATTTATTATTTCAGTAATATTTCGTTACATTCTATTTACATATCTATAAATTCACGTGAAATTTGATCCATTATTAAAAAGAAAAGAAAAGAAAACGTAAACATAGAGATTATCTACACAGATTTTTCAGTTTTCCATAAAACTGAAGGATAGATAAAAAATTCAGTCAAATGTATATTTTGAAAGTAATCGATATATATATATATATATATATATATATATATATATATATATTTAACACCGTTGGACGCCGGCTCGGTGGTCTAATGATTAGGCGCTCGCGCGCAAGACTGACAAGTCCTGGGTCCGAATCTCGCAGGGGGCGAGATCGTGGTTGCGCACTGCTGAGGAGTCCCATAGTAGGACAACAGATTTTCGATGGTGATCTAGCTTGCATTGACTCATGATTTCAACTATTGAAATTACTAAAATCTCTACAAAACCCCTTCTGATAATACACATATAGATGATAGATATACTGTTACTGAATTAGATATCTTAATAGATAATTATAAGGAAATAGATGAAAGGAAAAAAAAATTTAAGAAGAGGGGGGGACAAATCGATTATTCATCATTTATTATACGAAATAAAAGAAGATATGAATATTAATAAGTCTGATTTAGATGTGTTATTCATCACTATCCTATTTAACACACTCACACTCACACATACACACACGTGCGTGTATACACACAATAGATAAATAGAGAGATAGACAGACAAACAGGTATGTCTACTCAAACACGTGTTTAATGATGAATCATTCGAATGACAACTAAAAAAAATTTTTTTTCGGTATCTAGTCTATCAACCATACAAAGGGTGGCTGTAATAATAATATGACTGTATCTTATATTTTGATGATTTACTTTCATTATTAGTCTTCTGTAATAATATGACCTCTAGACAATGATACGAATAGTTGTCTTTGTTGTAGATTTCCTTGAGGTTGATAGACTAGACATTATATGATGAGTGCGCAAAAATAAATAATATACTTTCTTGACTTATTTTGAAAATGTCGTATTCTCTGTGCTCAGCGATTTAATTGAAAAGAGCTTGGCTTTATCGTCCCATTATCTGTTGACATTAAAGATTACTAATGAATATAATCAATGGGTAAATTGTTTTACTTTCAATTAGATTGACATCACTAAGTTTGGGAAATTTTAATCATCACTGGATTAACCAGTAAGTATATGATTATTTCATTCAAGATATTGGTTTTTGTAGAGATTATGTGTAATTTCAAAATAGTTTTGTTTCATCTGATACTGATATCCATTGGAAGAAAACTAGACATAAAGTGGTAATTCTTTGATTGTGATAGATTAAATGATGAGGGTGAGAATTTCCTGGAAAGCTTCAGTCCCCTGAAAATTTCAGACACACCTTCTTAACGATCGCCGACTAGATTGGAATTTATATTAAGTAAAGAATTTAGTCAATTTCTTCTAAATAATAAACATCCGTAATAATGCACGAAATGTCGGGCTACATAAAATATAAAATACACGGTGACTTGATCAAAACTTAAAGGTAAATAACCAGTACAGTGTTCACAGATAAACTCACGAACTGATCTAAACTAGAGCACCAGTGAAAACCCGAAAGGTCAGTTCATGATATAAACTATAAAAATTCTAATCTCGAAAAATCCTCTTATACTGTCTGTAATCATGTGCTTACTGGTGACTAGCTTCAAAATGCAACTTCTGGAGTTGCAGAGAAAAGCTGTGATCAGTGGAGTTCAGTCAAATCGGGTGTAAATCAGTTATACATTGCAAGCAGTATAAGAGTAATGTGTAATGTTATGGATTGATTGAAGTTAGACATTAACACTTTTGGATCCTCGTTCACAAGTCTAGAAGTTAGTCGTTTGGGTTCGAGACTGAAGCTAACGGGTTGGGTCCCATAATAAAATGAAACGACAGTCCAGTTTTTCTGGTGTTAAGTGGTTATCTATCTATGATCAGTTCATGTCCTAACTATGAAAATCTTGTATTATCAACGACTCTTCATATAATCAGTACCAACAAATATCAACCCACTGCATTCACTGAGAATATTTCTTATTTCACTAAAACAATTTAAAATAAAAGTAGTTATGTCACTATATCTATCTATCTATCTATCTATCTATCTATCTATCTATCTATCTATCTATCTATCTATCTATCTATCTATCTATCTATCTATCTATCTATCTATCTATCTATCTATCTATCTATCTATCTATCTATCTATCTATCTATCTATCTATCTATCTATCTATCTATCTATCTATCTATCTATCTATCCACACATCTATCTATCTATCTATCTATCTATCTATCTATCTATCTATCTATCTATCTATCTATCTATCTATCTATCTATCTATCTATCTATCTATCTATCTATCTATCTATCTATCTATCTATCTATCTATCTATCTATCTATCTATCTATCCACACATCTATCTATCTATCTATCTATCTATCTATCTATCTATCTATCTATCTATCTATCCACACATCTATCTATCTATCTATCTATCTATCCACACATCTATCTATCTATCTATCTATCTATCTATCTATCTATCTATCTATCTATCTATCTATCTATCTATCTATCTATCTATCTATCTATCTATCTATCTATCTATCTATCTATCTATCTATCTATCTATCTATCTATCTATCTATCTATCTATCTATCTATCTATCTATCTATCTATCTATCTATCTATCTATCTATCTATCTATCTATCTATCTATCTATCTATCTATCTATCTATCTATCTATCTATCTATCTATCTATCTATCTATCTATCTATCTATCTATCTATCTATCTATCTATCTATCTATCTATCTATCTATCTATCTATCTATCTATCTATCTATCTATCTATCTATCTATCTACCCATCCATCCATCTACCTATCTATCTAATTTACCAGCATCTCATCAGTCAACTATTTTTTACATGTTCATTTTATCTATAAACCTCAATATCTTTAAAGTAGACTATTGAGAAGCGCTTTCATATTAACATTTCATCGCTTCCGTTTTTTTCCTAATTCTCCTTTCGTTCCTAAATGATTTTTCATTGAATGTTCAAATATGTTGTATATTTTTTTTTAAAGAGAAAAGAATATATTGAGTTTATCTATCCTTCTCCCTTTAACCATTTCCTCTATGCTATGTAAATTACATTAATGAGGTCATTTTAACACAATTTGTTTTTCTTTCTTTATGAAGTCCTTTTTCTTCTCTATTCTGTTATTATCGTATATATTTATTTTCTATTTTATAGAAATAAATAAAGGAATTATGTCCTGACCTTGATTGATTTAACCAAATGCTTCTCCATCCTTTTTAATGTTGAATTTATTCAACGATAAATAAGTGTCATGATTCAAATTATAGGAATTTTTCTCTTCATTACTTTTGTTATGATTTCCTACAAAGAAAGGGATTATTACACATTTTCACAGATTGATCATATTTACATATTTATTGATAACCAAGAAGCACTGGAGAGCTGTCACTAGTAGATTTAAATCCTATCGATTAAGAAGGAATTACCGGACCATTGTGGTACATGCTACTTATATTGACATAAGTAGTATACGATGCGAGTCAGGAATGTAATGTCTGGCAGCAGAAGATCGGGAAGATCAAGAAAGTGAGAACGGGAATAGAATGCATTTAGTATAGAAATGCAAGAACAATGAAGTTCGAGACAATTATTGAACATTTTGCAAATTAGGTATTATAGTGTGGTTTTTCTATTTTACCAAGTAACTCTGTAATGTAGTGACAAGAATAATTCGGTTGTCCTCACCTGTGTTCTCCTTCACTATACCGTCACTATCACAACCACAGTAGCAACGAAAGATGATCGTTTAATATCATGAACTGATTGAAATTAGAAAATATGCACACTATTGAATGCTGATGAAAGGTTCTATAGGTTAAATGCTAACAGACAGACCTGAATATCCCAAGTGCAATCACAGGTGTTATTATGGATGTTCATTGTTGGTCAATTTTATACTAGAATGGAACAGCTACTCAGAACTGACTGTTTTTTTTGTGGTTATCTGACTAAGATCAGTCCATGATGTAAAACTATGAATAATTTTTCACTATCCTATCGATTTTTTTGTCACATTAAATTATGTTAGCTTAGAGGTTAATGAGTCGTTGTTTGAAGTGATAAGTACTAGGTTCAAATTTTAAATATGAACATTACCATGGGAATATTTTATTGACAAATGTAAAATTGGTAAGAAATCTACATCAAACAATGTTTCTTGCTCGCTATATTCAACGAACTAATAGCTTAACATAGTGTACATAATGTCATGTCACTTTGACTAATGATCATAATACAATTTGATCGACTGAACTTATTCAGCGCTAAAAACGACTAGACAAACATGACATAGATCGATACTACTACTCATTAATCAATTGATTATAAATTTCCATTATTTACTTCTGCGTTTAATTCAATTCAGAATCGTACTAAGGTAGAAAACATACATTAGGATGGATTTACAGAAAGAGAATATTTAAATTTGACTATCTTTGTTCAATACTCTAGACACTTTTTTCGTATATGACTTACTCTGATTCGCTTTGCATCAGTCTATTTAGTTTTCTGGGATTCCTTGTGCAAAATATGAATCTGAATTAAAATATTCACTTACTAATTTACATATGTACATAGATTATAAACTGGCGAGACCATAATTTATGGACGAATCAATCAGATTTAGGATAAAAGGTCCTGGATTTTGGCGCGAAATTCATCCATCCATTTGGCTAAATAGAGTTTTGGCATTTTAGCTGATGTCAGTTCGTGATGAAAAACTCCAAGTCTAATTCCTAACATTAACCATGAACAGTAAATTATAATCCCAATTCCTCCCACTGGTTTACGATCCTCATTAATCCCTAGTAAGTAGATGTACATTCTCAAGGTCACTTTGGCATCATTCAAAAGGTTGTCCATATATTATGGTCTCACCCATAAACCCTCTCTTTCCGTTTCGTTCTGTGGTTCTCAGTCTTTCCATTTAGTCCATTTTCCCCATTATAGTCTACTGCTTACTTGCCTAGGGCATCTCCTTACTTACCTATGCACCTATATGTTCTCCCAATTATCCATAAGGTCACTTGCATTGATTTATTAATTTGAATTATTATTAAAAATTTAAAATGGTTGACAACACAATAATAACAAATGTTTTCAATTAATTATCTTTGTTTATTTACCTTTTTTTGTAGGGATGATTTCACAAATGAGTAAACCAATTAAATTGATAATTCATGTTAAGCTGAATGTAGAAATGAATCATAAATCACTTTATTTTAGAAAAGCAAACAAACAAACAAACAGGAAAACGGGAGAAATGCACTGTCCAGATGTAAATAAACAAATAAATAAACAAATGGATAAACATGTATTTGTATTTTAGTGTACAGAAATCAGTTTGCCTAACTAGACTGTTTTCAAACGATAAACCCATTGAAGCATGAATACTTATGGAAGGTTAGTCTAGTGTAGAGTTCTCATTTTCTACAACGGATTCATTCTCAAAGCTATACAATCATTGATAAATCTGCTAATTGAATACTTGATCTGATTTCTCAACCGCTTCTAATAACCCCAGACTAAATCTATACAGTAAGTTGAACACAAGAGAAATAGTGCGAAGTGCTACAAGGAGCTTTACTCCAATATTAATGTGTGTACAGGTAATTATGAGTATTTATACTATTTAATATGGCCCTGATCATTTAGAAAATTCTAGTAGCATACTAAACATAGTAATAAGAAAGTAATTATTCTTCTAGAAGCTTCTATTCAATCCTGATTGCATAGAATGTTTACAAGTATTTACTCAGGAGTATTTTGGAACACCTAAACAACCATATATATATTCCATAATATGTCTGATGAAAGCATTACAAGGGTGAAATAGATTCATAAGAATCTTCACAACTTAACAGATCGTGAATACTGGTCATTTGGTCAAATCACAGTGAACGTTCGTAGTGTCATCTACAATCGAAAATACATATTTATTTTTCAAAACGATAATAATTACAATAATGGTGATAATAAATTTTTTTCTAAACATGACAACACTCGATTTGACACCATTGCCTTGAAAACTGGAAAGGTGGTTGTTGCTTTCTTTAAGCCTAGTCGACCAACTTTTGACACGCACCTAGTTGTACTTTGATACCAGAAACTCACGTTTTGTGATTATTTTCAGTTTATAGACGCCTTTTCATTTTCTGTACAGAGGTTTTAAGTTGTTTTTGATTTTTTGTCCATAGTTGAAAGATCTGTTGGAGACCGTGTTTTCTTTACTTTCTTGGCAGTCTTCATGATGGTTTGTTTTTAAAGTGATATCCAGCTGCACATTATATACGAGTATATAATCTGTGTCACAGTACATTGAGCTTTTAAACCCTTTAGACAGGGTGAAACTAAGTGAAAGACGGAATTTTATTAAGGACCGTTGAGCAGTCCGTCAATTCCATACTGCCGTTTAAATAATAAATAAATGAACTTCGTCGGTGGAATTTGACCATATCTAAGGTCTAGCAAAATATAAAATTGGTCACCTTATTAAAGACCAGTCAAATACAAATAGACTGTCTTCAGATTATCTGACTAACTGATTACCTCACCAAACATGAAGGTTGATTAAGCCTTCTTGGGAAAGCCGACTTACTTTATCTGACATTTACTTTAATTCACACAAGCATATTTACCTGCTAGACTATGATATATGTTTTGCTAGGGCGGACCACCAAAACCATAGGACTTAATGATGGATTTGCTATTATTGCGCGGGTGAGCTGGAAGCGACTCTTGTTTGGTAAGTATGCATTATATGCACATCAGTAGTACACAAGTTTGTGGCTCATCCACTCCAAGCAAATACATAAGCATGAATACTATGTTAGTAACCAAATGCCAGCATGTTCGGTTTGTCAAATACACATTACATACCCATCAGGAATAAATAGTCCAGTGTATTTCATAGCATATATATAAGCACAGATGAACTGCCTTTGTTTATCAATGCAAGTATGCCTTACGCGGACACCCAAAATACACAGATTAGGTCAGTCTATGCACTCCAAGTATACGTATAAGGATAGATGAGCTCTTGCGTTCAGTATGACTTGAAACGTTGTTTATCCAGCTTGGCGATAGAATGGTGTATTAGTTCGGTCTCTATCGAACTCCTAAGTTGGTTTATGATCAAAAGCCTTAAGATCCGTCCGACATACAAATTTACCTGGGTAAGATTTTTGAGTGGAACTAACTGACTAACTCATCGGTAATATATACAAGTTATCTGAATCTATGGGACTTAAACCTAACATATATATTCAAAAAAGTAAGTGGTTGACATTTCTCAACTTTCATATGATAACCAAAAAGACATTGGTTTTCATATTCCACGAAATTTCAAGAGATTATCTAATTCCATTAGATTTCCACCAGAATGTTGTTTCCTAGCTAAAAACCATCTTTTAATGGTATGAGATCGGTTGTATGTGTCGCATTCAATCAGTTCGCTGCAACTCAATTTCGATATTCACACTAAGATTCAAATCAAGTACCTATCCACTGTTAGTTATATATCATAAAACTTATAAAGTAACTCTACTAAAGCAATCAACACAAGATGCATATGTAAGAACAAAACCTGGTCAACTATTTTCCCGAATATTAACAGCTGAAAAATTACAAAACATTGGTGATGTTGAGTCATTTCAATTATTGGGCATTTGGTGACTTGATTGACAGAATTTGATCAGAACCTGAAAAAATTAAAGAACAAATACGATCAATCAAGAAAATCTTAAATCGATTCACTATTAAAGTGATGACTGATAATCTATCGATTTTCAATTATTAAAATACTGATGGAAAATGAAAATAATATTTTTAATTGCTTACAGTAACTCGATTAAGTGAATTCATTTGTCATAATAACAAATAAAACCATCAACTAGTAACTATGCTGAAAACTGAGAAAAGTTGATACGACGAGAACAAATAACAATAACAACAATAACAGTAAACAATTCAGATAAAACTAAACAAAAAAACTGTATCAGTAGTGGAATGTGTGTTACCAAATGGTGAATGCCCACAAAATATAGAAATGTAAAACTCAAATATTGTTACTATGACATTTTAAGTAAACATTTATTTGTACACAAAAGAATATACAAGTTGATCTATATTCATACAATATGAGATGATTTCTAAGATTAGTTTGTTAATTAAGGGAATGATCAGAAAAGGTGGGTGAGGGTGGTGAGAGAGGTAAGAGTTGGGTGACATGAGAAAACATGACGAGTTGGTCGGTTAGTTTCACATAAAATCCAGTATTTAAATGTATTTCATATCCATTAAACGGCAGTTTTAATTTGGGTTGTTCAAACAATCTGTTCATTTTAGTGTGTATGCAACAATACAATTATGTACACTGATACATATCCGTCTGAACATGTATCAATAAAATCAACTTAATTAATTAAAGATATAGTAACTAGGTAGAATCATATATGGTTATGTGTAGATCATGATTAAAATATGTTTTTCAGAAAGGAAACCATGAACGAATGGTTTTTCGCCAAAATATTTAAATAACAAGATGACTGAAGTGTAGCGATCAGACAATTAAAGTCACAATCGAAAATGATTAATTGCATATTTTAGTATGGTAAGTTGAAGAGATCGTTGAGTGTTGTAGTCTTATATCACAAATTAACTTTTAGCTAAACAATCAATCATATTCAAAGAGCGATGTGTATTTGTAACTTTCCAGAATGAAACTCTTTAGTAGTGTACATCTACGACCTCGTTCGGAATCTATTCCAAGTCAGAGTTCCAGTTAGGTGTCACCAGTGGAGTTCAACCATGCATAGCTTAAGATGAACACTGTTAATGTTAGTGGATGATGGTTGTCTAACATTAAGAATTGACTAAAGTTTAAAATAAAGACCATTGAATGACAACTCAGTTGTAGTTAACACTCTCTTTGAGAAATTCCATAATGGGATTAATTAAACTTGAAAATTATTCTTATCCCGTTGAAACTAATACTTTCCTTCTTCTAACACGTTTTTATATAAAACTTACTTATTAAGAAATCTTCCAGAGTTTATTTGTCAATTGTGCTGATTAATGTGGGTTCAAAAACATTGGGGACAAATTATTCCCCTCAAAATTACAAGAAGGCTTTGCTGATGAGTGTGATAGAACATACGAAGTCGGTCAAAATAAGGATCATATCAACTAATTCCAACCAAAGAATTTTTAAACATAGTGTACACGACATTAAATCACATACTCAAGAGGTTGCACTGTAACATAAATGACAGGATTCGATCAGCACTAAACAAATATGATATTGGTTACAACTCAGTGATGAATGAATCGTAAATGTGTATTAGCTATTATTCGTAAAGTATTACGTATACTCTGTTGTTCATATGAAGAACGTAATTTTTTATCATTCAGTGTCGATGTCTGTCTAGGTCAAGCGAATGCCTCATTATTGTTTGCAGTTACAAGAATGATCAGTCTTATTTTTGAAAATTAGTTAACAATAGACAACAGTATAAACATTAAAATTGGTTTGCAAGTGTATGCAACCGATGAGTTCTATTTAGAACGAAAGCTACCTCTTGAATTCTACTGCTAAACATTATTGAAAAATACAATTCATAAAATCTGTTAGCTGTTTGTTGAATGAACAAAATGTAAACAACCTACTGAGGTTTTCCATTAGTTTTTTCCCAACCTGTTTTTCAGGGAGAAATTCTATCAGTTTATGCAAAAAGAGAATTCCCAAATGATTTACACATCAAAAGTAATCAACTTCTGTGAGCATCATGCTGACTCATCTGCCACTACTACTACTCTCTTTCTCTTTCTCTCTTTCACACACAAACATTCACGTAAACACACGTGAATACACATTTAAGTCTTCCCCATTTAAACAGTTTTCCTACAGTTTATTCGGGATGAAATATAATAGACCATTTGATTATTTGTGGTTTTACTTGTTCCCAAATAATCATAAACACCCCATCGAAAAGTGTTTTCCTTAATGTAGATAAACAAACTATTATAGTTGTTATTACTACTACTACTACTACTACTCTACTTCATATCTTTGTCTAAAACAACCCATTCACAATGACGAGTCAGGAAATACATCAAAATGAATATTTGTGAAGTTGTTACATGAATCAGTTTACCATACACAGTACAACAAATACGTTCACTTAAAATGCAAATTAGAAATGATCAAGATTACTTGATAATTAAAAATGAACCAGTTTGTTATTTTCTGTTAGGGATGATCTATCGGACATTGTGAAATTAGGTTTTGTACTGTTTATCCTTTAACTGTAGCAAAGAAAATGATATTCCTTGTGAGATTCAAAACTCTCTCATATCCTTCCCAATTCAACTCGATTACATTGTGAATTTTTTTGGTGATTAAACAAACCTGTCATAATTCATTACTTATAAATAGTAGAATATCTGTGTATACAGATTTTGATTGATTTTGTAGTTCTGATGTCAGCAGCAATGATTGTTTTCACCAACCACTTCCATAATTATTTCATTGGTACGGATAACATAGTTCTCAGTATTCATCTCGAATGAGTACAATCACGATTGATTGAAGTGAAGTCGTTAATATAACCACAGGTGGGGTGGGTAATTTGTGAAGATAGTTCAGTTTTCGTGGTATACACCACAGACTGATCTTAGTTAGAGAACTATTGCATGTCAAGAGGCAGTGGATGGCTGTTCAGTCCGATGACTCATTTGGTTAGCTTTAAACATTCATGACTGCACTGACAATCGAACCCAGCACCTTGATATCTAGCCGTGAGCACTCAGCCTGCAAACCAATGAGTTGTCATCCAATGCTTCACATTATCTCAATTCAATCATTTCGATGCATGCTACGATGATCTTTCACTCTTTGTGGTGGTTATCTGTTTCACACACAACTTCGTTGAAATAAACTGGTCACTTTTTCATACTAGATCTCCTGTGTTCTCTTGTCTTGTTTACCCAGTTACACGTGTAAAAATGTGCTTGTCTATTATGGCTGAAAAATTGTATTGTGATTAATTCATGAGAAACATGATCACTCAAACAGTAAGCGGGATCCGTATTCTATTGTTTATCCTACATACATCACTGTCCTACCTAAATTCTCTGGTCGAATTCCATTTTCATCTGGAGGATTTTTATCCCTTTCTATCAAAATTTGTTCATGATGAATATCGAATATTATTTACGAATGTCAAACAGTTTTGTTCAGATGACTGACTCCATCCCATGTTTAGTCATCTTTTTATATTTTCGTACTGTTACTGGCTAGTTTGTTCATAATGGTCTCTTTTCAATTGATTGATTAACTGATGCAGAAAAGTGGACATCTGATTGAAGTACACTTCGGTGATATCGTATTGAATGACAAGAAATATTTCAGAATTCAATTAAGTTCATAATAATTAGTATAACCATAATTTATTGGGATGATTTCATCATTGCTAAATCCATTTTATTTCTTTCCAATTATTTTTTATGTTAGGACTCGATTCACTCTTATCACTCAGCAATTCGCTAATCAATCTCGATTTATTAAATGTTAATGTTATCACATAAGTAAGTTGGTTGTATAACGTAAGTTACTGATTTGTTTGTAATGAGGTTTAAATAAACATAGTTAATTAATAGGAGTTTTTATTTTCCCACTTGTTGTTATGCAGGACTACAAATGATCAACCATTATTACCATATACCTAGTAGAGGCTGATTGATTACAGTCCTTAAAGCCAACAACTGGTAAATGCAGATCCTTCTACATAAAAGATCGTTAAGTAAATTTCGTTATTACAGTGAAGGTTGATATATCTATTCTTTATCGGTGTATATTAAAACAAATCAGTGATCAAAAATATTTACTAAAAGTGGTTTGTTAAAATTGTTGAATTTTATAGTTAACATAACTCAGACAGTAGAAGATGAATACTAAGAATTGCAAACTGGTTGAAACCAAACATATACACAGTGGAGTGGCAGCTGGGCGATCTAAAGACTAAGCGGCCGGGGCGAGACCAAAGCTCCCCTATTCCATTCCATGTGGGGTTTTTGATATACATTTCTAGGTAGTTCTTTAGTGTGACTAGTCAGCTATCAAGTAATTCCTGATTTCCAGTGGCTGTTTATTTAAGATTTAGTCAGTGATGTTGAATATAGAAATCAATATTATGTCTGTAAAGCCATTACTAATTTTTCAACTATATCGATGAAGTTGATCATGTGTGACTCAACGCTATCGTACACTTTTGTTTGTTATTGTTCATTTAATGTATACATCTCTATCTCAGTGGAGGTTGACTGTATCATGAACAGCTCAGTGATAGCATCTCAAACTGCAGCTCTAAGTGACACGCCGTTAAATCACCACAGTCTAGAATTTTCTTCAAAATTTTTTCAATCATCTATCATTCAGAATTAAATGGGTGAATATAAATTCCCCTTTTGTTTGTAATTTTGACCTCGCACTTGGCAACCAACCAAAATAAAGCGGAAATTATTATTTACACTACCATAATTCATGACGAATGCCAAGTTTCATTCTCTGTCGTTTTCACAAGTTTACATGGAAAATATACAGTTGTCTATGACAAAACTACCACTCCATCATGCTACGGATGTGTCAAGTGTATCACAGTCAGTCATGATAGAAGAAAAATTGCAACAGCAAAAGTGGTATCTATCACAGAAACTACTCCCAAATATCTACAATTGAGTAACTAAAAAACGGAAACATAACCGTAATCACTGATCACGATACACTCAGATGATTTGACAACATAAAGTTTATCCTCAACCAATTAATGTAGTTAAAACTAAGTAAAAAACTACAATTTACATTTGACTGACTCCACCATAAATATCACCGAATGCCATATTAGATATGTGAGCAAATTCCCTCCCTCTCTCTTTTCTCCCTCTTTCTCTTAGGTATTTATCAATTCTCTTGCTGTAAATAAAAAGAGATTATTTTGACAACTGTAACCACTTTTAAATGTCACTTACCGTATATGTAATTTTTTTCCTGTATTTCTTTCTCCCTTTTCTTATAATGAAACATGATCAATTCAATGGATTATAATATTATCCTTTTAATAAGAATGATATATTTCTAATATATGATGATGTAACGAGTGGATTGCACGGTTAGATGCGCAGCGTTTATATCGATCGATTACAGTAACACGTAAGGACGACCTAGAGTCCCGATTGGTCCCGCTTTCCTGTCTAGCCCAGCCAGCTGAGTTTAGAACGCAAGTCACAGCCTCTGAGTTATGAATCGTTGTATTTCAAACATACTCCGTTTATATACCAACAAAACAGACCAAATCGTACCATAAAAATAGAAAACAACATCTGTACAATATTTAACGAGTGAAATAAATAATGGCCAATAGGGAATGTCCATTTAGAGTCCGAGGACATCATTAGACTTAACATGATAATGATTTGTATATTCCTCAGCATCCCTAACAGATGAGTTGAAATTTTGATGAGAGAAATGAAATACATTTTTACGTTGAGTTATGTACTAGTTAGTCATACTGTAGTGAACGAGAACACGAGTGGAGACAATCGAATGTATTTGAGCACTAAAAAGTTACAGAACATCTTACTAAAATCTAAGAATTATACAGTAAATAGTTAGTTTGCAAAATATCAGTCAATTATCTTAAACTTGACTGTTTCTTTTGCACATATCAGTCAATCGTTTCAGATTTTATTGTTCATGCATTTTCATAGCAATTACTTTCCGTTTCCGTTGTTTCCTAGTTCGATCTTCTACTGAAATAAATTCTATGCCCAACCATCGTTATATGCTACTTATGTGGATATAAGTAGCTCACACCACAATATAATATAATAATATAATATAGAATAGGATCCCAGTTGTATTTCATCGATAGAATATCCTAAATAAGAGATAATCAACTGACAAAAGCAAAGAATACAACATTAGACATTACTAATGTATCAGTTTTAATTTGTATTTCACATATAAAAATAAGACAAATTATATTATTATTAATCAGATTGAGATCTGAACGTTTTTGATCTTCATCTGCGTGTATTCAGTCATCGATAATCATTATTAATTAGCTTGAGAGTAAGATGAAATTGTTGTATAGTTTGTTCTGATTTATAGTCTGTGACTGTTCAATTGAGGTCAGTTATTTAATGAGCGTAAACCATCTTCAGGCTGTACAAATAACTTCACAAAAACATCTTAATTCGTTTAATAATTGACATTTCTCAAATTCAATCTATTCAGACTTTTTATTTGTGGTTAGTATCATTCACAAATTGATCGGATCTCATTGTGAATTCTGACTGTACACCAGGGATCATAAGAGAGCCATGTTGTTATAGTGAATGATTCATGAGCATTACAAAAATTGATTGAAGTTGAGTGAGTACCATTGATTCTAATGCATAAGGATTTCCCGTGAGAGCTGGGAGTCTTACGCTTGACCCATTTTGAACTCATGAGTAAGGATTACTGAGGAGTTACATGCTAAGTCGAAACATCTATCCAATACTCCCTAAATTTAAATGACGATCACAACCTACAAATTAAACCATTCTCTACAAAATCCCTTCAAATGTTCGTAGTATAGTTACACTATCTATTAATTTTATCGATGTGCTACACCCTTAACTTACTTGTTCCCAAAACACATCAGTTTAATAGCATTTGATTTACACAGGAGATTGGATTCATAAACAGGAAGAGAGAAACCCAAAGCTACTGGACCAAAATGAACTTTATACTGGATAGCCGTATCAAAACTTTCAAACATCGACAGAAATCTACTAGTCTATTAATGAATATTAAATGACTAGTCAATGTTTTCTTTTGTTTTCGAGCATTTATCACTTTGAGACAGTGTTTTCTACCTCAAATGTTCAAACAAGTACAATATATCATTACATTTGAAGATCCTATTGACTGACATCACATAGCTAACATCTTTGAGCGTTTAGAAGAATAACTTTATAAATTTATTCAATCAGTTATAGATGGGAACTTAGATTTCTAGCTTCAAACTGTTTAACAATGAAAGAAATCAATCAAGCTCAGTTACATAGTGCTCATCATAGAGTTAATATTTATATGTGTAGGGTCTAGAGTGTACACTACTAAATAGTCTTGAAATACGACTACCACCTTATATCAGTTCATAATGAAATTATTTACAAACAATCGGAATAGTCTTAGAATATTTAGAAGACAAAGTCTCATAACAGAAGATGAATTGATACATCATAGTCTTAGGACTTTTTTTTAATCGAATTATGGGTATTAATATCCAATATGTATTTAATAAAACAGAACGAGAAAATTAATATTAAGGAGTAGTAGACTCCAGTTGCTTAAAGAGGTGATCAACAAATGTGAAACTGGTAAATTGACTGCAAATATGGATAATGGCTAGCAGTGGAATCCAGGACGCGCGTTCCGTCCAATTTGAGACTCTCCACTATCCGTCTTTGTATATAATGCTTGTGAATTAAGGTTATATCGAGGCAATACGTACAGTATTATCAATTGCAGTCTTAAACATCAATGGAAAGATTCAAACAAACAATACCAAGTGTCAGATTAACTGCCTAGACATAGAGAGAAACTGTCACTTCGAGCACTAGTAGTAATGTGGTATATTTTACTTATGTCAACAGATATAAGTAGTATGTAACACCAGTCGGAAGTGGAAGGCTAAGAAGATTGAATTGAAGAGAATAAAAGGAAAAATAGAAAGGAATTGTGAACTTGAAGAATAGTACAAACTGTGAAGGATAAATGATAGAAGTTTACAAATGAAGTATTCAGTGTATAGTTCTTATATTTTACCAAAATTCTCTGAGTACTTGACCATATACTTTCATTTAGTTAATTTCACTTAAATTCATGTTTCACATTGCAAGTTAAGTAACTATCGATAATATTTATTTAACTAACTAAATAAATTATGTCCATGTATACAAATCAGTTGAAATAATACATACTACTACTTACTTACTTACGCCTGTTATTCCCAATGGGATCGCTAACGCCATGCCCAACCCTACTCCTTTATCCGGGCTTGGAACCGGTAGTAGCCCCAAAGGGGCTCCAGGTGAAGTTAATACATACTAATAACTTTCTAATTTTCTATTATATAACAGAAAGAAAATTAGTTTCCCATTTCATCTTTAAGATATAATTACATGTTTGTGATTAGATTATTTTGTTTCTTTTTTGTTTTGTTTCTTTTTTCTTTCTTGGAACAAATGCAACATTTTTCATAGGGGATATATAAGTAGATGGATTTGTGATTGACAAGTTTTTCAAATGTAAATTACACGCATAACCATTAGCTTTGTGTATGTGTATATGTGTGTGTTTCTCTCCCTCTCTCTCTTCACCTTTACTTCATATATATAATTAGTATGTTTAATGTATAACATTACAGATAATATCATGTTTGTAACCACAAGAACAAGAAAAAAACATCCATCATTCAACACCTAACATATCTATGTTGATTAGTCGAATGATTGTTGAGATATTACGGTTGAACAGGATTATCTTCGTTTCTAATGTTATTTAACATTCAAATGGCTTTTTCGTTGTTGTTGTTGTACGTCCCCTGTCTTTAATTTAAACTGTCAATAAACTCGACATATCACTGATAGTAATAATATGATATGATGTACTGATACAATGTTATTACCAGTATTATTTTTCTTAGATTTTAAGCATGAAAATGTATGTAAGTAATTGTATGTATGGATAAATGATCATTTTGTTGTCAATGTAAACATTTGCTTTCAATCAATCATTATGTTATTTGTTCTTTATTGTTTGAATTTAAAATAGATTTGATACAAATAATGGTACATGATGTGTATACAGTACGATATTGTTCGTCTATAGAGTGTAGACTGTCTTCAAGCACAGCAGGTTTGTAACAACACAGCATGAGGTTATGAATACACTGTATTGGTTTAATAGCAACTTATATTTATATATAGCAGAGAAAAAGAATGTATGAAAGTTTTGGAAAATTGAAGAAAGTTAAAGATTTCTAGGTTACTTACTTACTTACTTACTTACGCCTGTTACTCCTAATGGAGCATAGGCCGCAGACCAGCATTCTCCAAACACTCTATCCTGGGCTGTCTTTTCTAGTTCCATCCAATTCTTGCTCATTTTTCTCATGTCTATCTCCATTTCCCGGTGTAATGTGTTCATTGGTCTTCCTCTTTTCCTTTGGCCTTGAGGATTCCATGTGAGGGCTCACCTTGTGACGCAGTTGGGTGCTTTCCTCAATGTGTGTCCTATCTACTTCCACCGCTTCTTCCTCATTTCTTCCTCCACTGGGATCTGGTTTGTTCTCTCCCACAGTACGTTGTTGCTAATAGTGTCCGGCCAATGGATCTGAACTATTTTGCGTAGACAATTGTTAATAAACACCTGTATCTTCTGGATGATGGCTTTCGTAGTTCTCCAGGTTTCTGCCCCATACAGTAGAACTGTTTTGATATTTGTATTGAAAATCCTGACCTTGATGTTGGTTGACAGTTGCTTTGAGTTCCAGATGTTCCTCAGTTGTAAATATGCTGCTCTTACTTTGCCGATCCGCGCCTAAAGATTTCCAGGTAGAGTTGAATAATTACTAGTAGTGGGATCTAAGATCCACGTTCTGCTTTATTTTCTACTTATTAGCTGGATGTAATTATATCCTAGTGATATTCGTACAGAAACTTGAACCCAATTCATTTAACTTTGAATGTTAATTTGTTCTCCCCTTAGGTACCTAAATTCACTAAGCCAGTTCTCTCAGGATGTAAATATATTAAAAGAGACTGATCAATTGAATTTATCAATAACAACAGTGGAAAGATTCAAATTTGTAAGACTTGCAGCATAATTTGTTTCTAGAAATCGTACGTAAACTACTGACCAAATTGATTAACTGATTGTCTCCCATGAAAAGAATACATATCACTTGAGTCTTCTTTTAAGGAAACCCCCTTTGTGTATTCAAAAACAGTTTGTTCTCACATTAAACCTACCCTGGTAATATTGACTTATTATCCAGAGTGATGAGGTTTCAAATTGAGTTCACATAACTATTATTATTATTACTCTTATTATTATCCTTGTCTCCTCTTACCCCATTTCCAGTCTAGTTGACCTTTTATTTTTATATATCAATGTTCTTAACAAGCATATGTGTGAACAGATTGTTCGAAATGTATTGCGCTAATATATCGCATAGTTCTGATAATCTTCGTCGTCTGATTACATTATCGAGACATATCACTTGGTAATTTATTAAAGTTATAACCTGAGTTATTAGGAAAATGTAACTAAATACCAGTGGATAGTAAATATGTACTATTATTTTAAGAATAAAAATAATAGCATTGTTCTACCGTTTCGTCCTATTATGAGACTTCTTAACAGTGCCCATCCACAAAACCGCACTCAAGATGCGAACCTAGGAACTTTAGTCTCGCTCGTGAACACTTGACATCTAGACCAATTAGCCGGAATCCAATGATGTTAATAAATAACTTCAATCGACCCGTGATCTAGCGCAACCCTTCATCCATTGTCTGATGTGGATAACTGTTTAACACCCGACGTGGATTTGACTCCAACGGTCATGGCTTTTCATTATATTGACTCTTGAATTCAACTGTGATAATGCTATCATCTCCACAAATCCCCATAATATTACTACTAATAGTAATAATAACCGATATTCGTCTTAAAAATCTAAATTTCATATCGACAAATGAACTATTCATTATACTACTGAATAGATTTTTAATTAAGTAGCTGATGTAACAAACTTGTTTTAAAATTTTAAGTAGTTAATTTCACAAATTTTCGATTTCATATCACTGTACAATAAATATTGTTAGTCTGATCAAGGAAAATCTAAACATGTAGTTTGTCTGTGCTCAGAATCTATCTGAAGGTCAGTGATAAGTGATAAACAAAGACATAGTATTGGATAAGGCTGATAATGTACTTTTTCAAGATCTTAGCTTTTATATACATGAGGGACAGATGTATATATCCCCATAAGTTGTGTACACTTTCATTCAATTCGCCAATTATAACTCCCAGGATATTTTGAGTATACTCATTCAAGCAAAATAGACGATGTTCGATCAATCACTTTCGTCATTTTAGATTGATAATTTTGTATTTCACATGGTAAAACGAAATAGATGAGCCAGTTAACCTGCAACGTTGGTATGCTTTTACTAAAGTTATAGACAGAGACTTTGTGATTAAAAGAATATAAATCTCAACCACTAAACTAATCCTGTACACACTTTTCCCGATGTCCGTTTGCATGCATCTGTGTTGATGATTGAATAACCGACTCAAGTTTAATTGACTGGATAGTGAGTAACATTTCTAGCTCACACACGAATAAAGGTAATAGTTTAAAGTTGGTTGTGTGATATATGTTTGTTAGTATAGAGATGTGGAAATTGTTGGATTTCATTTAAATCACGAATTGATATAAGTTAGACAACCATTGAAAACCTGGAAGCATTAGATGGCTATTCCATCTTTGTATAGGAATCCTTAACAGTGCGAATCCACAAAATTTGGAAGCGGTAATCAATCTCAGGACCACTACTCTCGTGTATGAACACCCAACTTCTAGACGACTTACTCAGGATCCAATGGTGTACAAGTTTCATATTAGAATGAAACAGATTTTTAATGGTTATGTAAATTTGACCAATTCATGGTTTTATTCACAAACCGGTTTTGCGTTACTACATAACTAACTACTACTTCCTTCTTCTTCTCCTCCTATTACTGTGTTTAATCCTTTTATTTCTTAACAACCACTGATACTTTTAATTAACATAATGTATAGCTCCCGACAATTTCATCTTTCACTTCATACTACTCACAAGTAGCTAAAGATATATCTCTAATAATATGAATGCATTATATGATATAAATTGATTAGTAGTGAACAGTAGTGGACAGAACACGGGTGGGGATAACCGAATGTATTTAGCACAAATTTACAGAGTTACTTGGTAAAATACAAAACAAAATAATAAATCGTTAATTTGCAAGATATCATTCCATCATATCAAACCGGACTGTTGCTGTTGCAATCATCAATCCATTGTCTCACATTTCATGTTTCATGCGTTTTCTTACAAACTGCATTGCGTTCCCGCTCTTCCTTTGTTGATCTTTCCTCATCTTCTGCTGTCAGACATTACGCTCTTTAACTCGCGTCATATACTACTTATATCGATATAAGTAGCACACGACATTATTAATTAATTCTGAATTACTTTTGAGTGCATAATTGCAATAAATCTGCTGCAATTAATAATTTAATGAATCAATTTTCATTATGAATGATACTTGTTTGAACTATCCTACAGACTGTAAAAACCCTTCATTTCATTAATTCCTATAAAGATTGTAGTTATTTCTTTTATCACGTTACAGTAAACTGATAGATTTTTATAGTATTACTTAGGTTTAATATTGAATTAAGAAATATCATCAGTTTGGCAAAATTAGTTTAATAGAAATGGATTGTATAGATTGTTGAATGTTATTAAGATCATGAACGGATTTCAGTTAGTCTTAATTAAATTCATTAATATCTGTAACCCTTACTTACTGACGACTAGACTCCAGAATTCTAGTAAGAAGCCGTGACCAGTGGAGCTAAATTCTATAGGGTATGAATAAGTTATTAGCCGAATATAACGAAAGATAGTCTAGAAATATAGTGAATTGGCCAATTTGACTTGTACTCCATTGAATTTCTGCTCAGTAGTCCAGAAGTTTAATGTTTGCATACAAGATCAAGTGTCCTAAGTTTAAAACAATTGATCCCTTTGATAAATTTCGATAATGCAATGAGAAGTTTATCAGAATTATGCGATATATTTGCGCAATACATTTCGAACAATCTGATCACACACATACTTGTTAAGACATTTTTTTAAGTTTAGCCACTGGATGTGATGTCATGGATGTACACTATCAAGGTGTCTTATATTAAGATGAAACAACTATCCAGTACTTTCAGGTTTCCAATTGGTTGTCTTATTTAGATCGATTCACAATCCTAATAAAAGTCATTTTTCATTATGAGGATTTGTGGATATTATAGTAATTTAATAGTTGGATTCATGAGTCAATTGAAGCTAGACAACCATGGGAAAGCTAGAAGCACTGAACGGTCGTTCTGTTCTAGTATGGAACTCCTTATCAGTGCACATCCACGATATCACACTCAGGACTCGAATTCAGGACCTTCAGTCTCGCGCACGAAGGCTTAACCTCTAGACTAGCTTCAAGATGGATTCCCTGGAACTCTAGTGAGATGCTATGACCGGTGGAGTCCAATTCTTTTCGGGTGTGAAGCAGTTATTCACCTCATTCACTGGATGAAGGGTTGCTCAAGATCATAGATTGATCGACTCGTGAATTCATCTGTTCAAATACTACAACCTCCAGAATTCCCCATGCTGATATATAAATAACTTTACAGTGCATATATATTTCCCAGATGTCTTTTAAATATGTAATAGTTATACACATTTTTTCCTCCTTTAAAATTCAGAATCATAAGTCGTTGAAATTTTTTGTAATTGTTTAACTAGATATACTAAATGTTTGTTGATCCTGTTTGGCGTCGGATGAAAGCTTTTCACTCAATCCCTTTGTTGAAAAAAAAACACGCTTACCACATGATAGCAATTATTAAAACTACTTAGGAGAACATAATATCTAACTGTTTCGTTCCGCTGTTGTGCAGTCAAGTTACACCAGTTTCCCAAGCGCTTATTTAACCTGCTATGTCAGTGAGAAGAGATTAAGAATGTTTCTGGGAACTGTAAATCTTTACAATTGATTGTTCACTGAATACAAGCCAATATCATATATATCCAGCCCTTCTTAGTACTGATTAAATTCCACCGATCAAGTTGGTATGTGTTCACTAATCTAAGTGAACTGACATCACGTGTACTATGTTGAGATTAAAGGTCTACAGATCGATAGAATTCTATCAACTTTAAGGACTTAACGTAAATGACATTGGTCACCACTCAGTGATCAATCGATTACGAATAAATCTCACTCTTTCAAGAGGTCAATCGCTTACTAAATATCTCCATTTTATCGTCTGTAACTGCGAAGCACAATAAAATGGGATCGAATTTGCCACAAAGCATCAATTCTTAAGATCACTGATCTACCATCCTGACGTGTACTGAAAAGCATCAATTGTAGGTCCAGGATATCCTGTTGTCTACCTCCAACTACCAAATTACAAGCTGGAATTAGTAAACTGAAAAAATAAACACAAATGATTGGCACACATACATCTGTTCCCCTCATCTAGACAAGAGATCAATAAGCTGAGACCTTTGTAAAGGGCATAATTTATTTCATTCAATGGAATGTTTTGTTTATTATTTACTACCTACTGTCTAACTTTGAAATGACATCTAAGCACAGGTATGTGATAGATCTAGATTTGGCCGGCGTATCATTAACTGAGCTTTGTATTCACTTACGTTTTCATCAAAATTAAATTTCAATTATGTTTGTGCTAAGCTTTTAGCTTCATCGATCTTGACATTTGCATCAAAATGTGAATATTTTGAAGAAAAATATTTAAATCAGTAAATTGTGTCAAGGAACACATTACGTCGGGAATAGCAAGCAAACGTCAAAAGAAGGAATAGCAACTGGTACAAAATGAGAAGGTTTGTACGAGACAGAGATCGAGTGTGGGTATCAGTCAATTTGTGTTAAATCTGTTCGATGACTAAATTTTTTCGATATCCATCTTTATTTGCTTTATTAATGATACTACTTACTAATACTCAATAGTTTATGTTGTCACTAAGCATTTTGTTTGTAACAGCTACTTGTTACCCAAATGAGCAGATACCTTTTAAGCTAATTTTTTTTTTAAATCACATAAATGACTTGGTTACAGGTTGACTGTGCCTTTAAAATACTACTTTAACTCAATGGGGTGCTTTACATTATGGGGTTTAAAAACTTTATTCCTGCTGTGATTCTTTCTGTCGTGTAGTAATATTGTAGTGAACGAGAACATAAGCGGGGATAATTAAAATATATTTTAATACAATATTGCGGAATATCTTGGTAAAATCTGAAAACCATACGGTAAATGCTTCATTTGCAAAATATCCATTAGTTGTATCAGACTTTGTTGTTCCTTCGCTTCCATACCAATAACTCTCTATTCTCACTCTCTTCTCTTCGATTTTCTCGACCTTCTGTCACTAGGCATTCCACTTTTGATTGGCGATACATACGAATTATATCTGTCGACGACAATATCATACGCGAAACTATCTTTTCAGATATCTAGCTTTTTTACTTTGCTGTTTGCTAGGTTTGAAGCGGTTACGAGTTCACTTAACCTGCGGACTCGGTAACCGAAGACCAATAAGCTAGCTATTCAATGCGTCCCAGCCCCGCTAACTAGAGGAAGAAGTCCAAGCTTGGAATGAGGAAGTATATTCCGCAAAATCCAGAAGCACGAGCGATAACAACAGACAAAAATCAAAATGTATATATACAGAACAAAACTGTCTTTGTGGAGAGTTACAAAATAGCATACTAAAAGACACAACGGACCAATAGCATTTAAGATTCTCCCAAAGGAAAAATACGACGTGAAGGTGAAAAGAGTGCTTTTGGTGCGAAAACAAAAAAAATTCAAATGTTCTAAATAAAATTGCAAAATCAGGTCCTTTTCCAAGTGAGTTCTGGAGATCTAACGTCCCCAACACTATTTTACGTGTCACTCAGTCATCAGGACAGATTCCTCAAAACAATTTAATACCAAGTAGTTCAGCATAAAGAAAGAAGTGATAGTCAAAAAAATGAATGAAAATCAAATGGTACCAAATGGTATGAAAATAAGTAAATCTCTGCATCAGACGATAATTAAAATTAATGGACACTAGAGAATTACGCGCTCTATTTTGAGATGAAATAAATTATTCAGGACAAAATGTAAGCTCGAATGACATCTCATATATGAGGAAGAAACTTAAAGGTAAGTACTAGTTATTAATGAAACAAATATATGTTTCAGTGATGAACAATATTTCTCGATCTAGTCAGTTAATTTATTGATTTTGCAAACTATACATTGACATTGAATTTGTTATGCCCTCTGGCCCGTTAAATATCACGTGATAAAACCACCACTCAGAATACCGACTTCTATGACTTTGCCCCTGTACTAAATCAATAATACGTCAACTAGCAACAACAGCCTTGAGTCAGCTCTGAATGCTTATTAGTCCTCTGTATTGCAGATTCTCGTCACGATCAGCCCGTTCAGTACAGAACACAAACATCAGCCACCACTGTGTAAATTGTTTATTTCAGATATACACAGTTTATATCACAAACATATCAGACCGCAATCATATCATTAAATAGAAAATAAGTTATGGAAGATCACGCTAAAAGTGCCTGTGAAAGTGGGAGACTGCAACCAATAGCTAATGGGTCAAATGAAAACTCATGATTAAAAGAATATAAATACTTATGATTTACTTACTTAATAATTATATCATAAGAATAATAATTCCTAGCAGTCTATTTATTCTTCGTTCGAATATAACAGGATTATTGACAAACCACCAGTTCAATCTATTCAAATTTAATGATCGCTCAAACCAGTTGAAATGGTGTGTAATTTATTCTTGATGAAGTTTAGTTAGTAGTATTTACTTCAACAAAGCAGTCCTGTTCCTTGCAATGAGGTAAAATTATTCTACAATCATAACAAATAGCCGTATCAATAGTAGAAATATGTATTTAACCAAATTCACAAATTCGAAAAATCAATCTTGTTTCAAGGCATTGCAGTACTGTCTAGAGTAGAGGAGTGAATTAAATTAAAAATAAAAATGAATAGAAGAAGTAATTAGTAAAAAAAACGGTATTATTAGTCATTTGTTACCAGTCCTTGAAAATTATTATTCATTTGCTCAAACTACTAAATATTATTCAAGTAGTATGTCTAAGTAAACACAAAAAGCAATCAAATGGTAGGATCAAGTTTGAGGTAGTGAGTAGTCAACATTTTTAGAAAAGATGAAGCCATGATGTATAGAAATCTAGACAAAATGAATACACATAAGATAATTCTGAAAATCATACAAGAAGTTAATAACGAAACTAATTTTAGTATTAATTCATCTCATATTTGCTCGTTGAATCTTCCCATTGAGGTTTAGGACTGTGATTGGCCAGTATCTTATGACTATATGTGCATCCTATGCTAACTGCCTCGATATTGCCTTAAATTACTAGTAATATAAGTATAGGTGGAAGGTGGCTAGTAGTGTATTTCGAGACACGCGTTTCGTCATATTTGGGACTCGTCAGCTGGATGTATCTGTATACCTGAGTTGATTTACACTCGGCGACTCGAACCTATCACCTTTCGTTCTTAATGCTATCGCGTTATCTACTAGTGGCTATCTGGACTTAGTAGCTAAGCGGATAACTGGACAGTGTTTGAGTTGGAGGATATTGGATTTGAGTCTCAGAGTGAACATTAATTCTGGTTGCAGGTACGTCCGTTTGACGAGTCCCAAATATGATGAGATACATGTCCTGGGTTCCAATGCTAGCCACCATTCATATCTGCCCATAATGTTAGTGTTCTTTCTAAATCCATCTTAAATACCTCACATTTTCATTATTATCAAAGTCTAGTTTTTACTTTGAGTTTTTTCTAAAACGCATCATTATTTTAAAATCCTCTAATATCTGCTCTCACGTTTATAATTGCTTCGGTTGATTGAGAATATGCACAGATTTTCACATCTAGGTTGTGGTTGGTATTCGTTTGTATCGGTAGGCACTTCCTCATTGGATCCACTTGAAGTTATTTTATAGTTCACATCACGAAGTGATCTTGTTAGATAACCATCGAAAAGCAGGAAGTAGTGATATGTCTGTTTAGTTCTCGTGGAGCACTCCTTAATAGTAGTTTATACACACAACTTTATCTGGGATCATAGGGGAAATATTTTGGTATCGCGGTAAACATTTTGCATTCGGAGCACCAAGACGGTATTCAGTTGTTTATATTTCTACTTTCAATCAAATCACGACATTGCCCAACCATCATCCAATGCTATAGGAGATTTGTTTCATACAAGGACGAAACACCTGTCCAATTTTGTCGTAAAAAAGTTCTATAGACATTATTATCTCTTACCATACCAGTTAAATTATGTCATAGATATTTCTGAAATAAACATTCTATCATCTATGTGAATTCACCCGACTGAGAGTTATTAACATAGTTTACTGGTGAGACTACAGTTTATGGACGACCTTTGAGCGACGTTAAAATGGCCTTGAAAAGGTCCACTTACTTGCTAGAGCTAAATGAGAATTATAAACCTTTGTGAAGAACAAGGATTATGATTTACGGTTAATAGTTACGGTTAAGAATTAGATTTAAAGTTTTCATCACGAAATAATATAAGCTAAAATTTCAAAACGCTCTTTAACTAAATAGATGAATGAATGTCACACCAAAATCTAAGGCCTGTTATCCTGAATCTGATTGATTCGTTCATAAATTATAGACATTAACACCGTTGGATACCGGCTCAGTGGTCTAGAGGTTAAGTGTTCAAGCGCGAGACCGCTAGGTCCTGGGTTCGAATTTCACGAGGCGGGATCGTGGGTGCGCACTGCTGAGTCCTGTGCTGGGATGAAACGGCCATCCATTACTTCCAGGTTTCCCATGGTGGTCTAGCTTCAATTGATTCATGATCTCAACTATCAGAATAAATAATTGCATGTTTACATAACAAATTTGTGAATTTTATTGTTCTAAAACCGTTAATCATAATTTTGTTTGTTTCTGAAGAGTTTTTAACACTACCTTTAAACAGGTGAAGAATTTCAATTACGGAGAAGAATATTTCTCATTCTGATAAATGCTTTTCAGTAATATATCGCTTTATAAGTTAAATGGATTTATTACAAGTCACTAACTAGTGACCAATAAAACGTTTGTCTAATTCACAATTGATTGATCACTGGGTGGTGATCAATGTCATGCTTGTCTAGTCCTTATTAGTGCAGATCGAATGCTATCGATCATGTTGCAATGTGGCCATCAGTCTAGGTGACTCGACACTGCGAGCACTATGTATTGAGATTTAGATGGTAGTTGGATGTAGTCAATTCCTCAGTTTTAATTGAACTCTATCGATCAAATTGCACTGTAGTCACTAGCCTAAGTGACTCAACGTTGTCGCATACACCATGTTGAGATGTTAGGTAATTGAAAATAGTCAGAAAACAGGTAACCCTGTTTAATCTAGATGTTCAACTAGTTGGTATATGTCATCAAGTTATATCGAGCTGCTTACACTAGAGGTCATATTATTATTAGTGTTATTATATTTACATTAATCAGTTAAGCCGACAAAATCTTTATTGCACACATTTAATAATATTTCATAATGTTTGATAATTTTAAGTCCTTATCAGGGCTCCTTTTTCGGTTTCAAATAAAAAGCTTTAATGAATCTATCATAATGAATTTTAAAGTGTTTTGAAAACTTGATTTAAACTAATATTAACCTTTCTACAGATAATGATAATCTGATCGATAAGGTCATCTTTTCATTTTAACCGTCCAAAGAAAATAGGAACACTTTGTTACATTTCGGCATTTATTGAAGCTGCATTTTTGATCATAGGCGGTATATAAGGGAGGGAGAGAGAGAGAGTCAGAGAGAAACCATCAAAGAATGAATGCTAGTTTTTTTTAAACTTATGTTATTAGGTCAACATTGTCCACTGACTGTATCAAAGTGTAAGAAGATATACTGACCTAATTAACACTGATTTAACCAACGAGTTTTATAGTAAATATTTGAGTGTAATAAAGTTACATCTTACATTTCATTTATATTATGTCATAATATAATTTGAAAATGTTAATTGTAGACTATTAGTTTACAGGATTTGTGGAGATTGTAGAATTTTCACCGGAATCATGAACCGATGAAAGTTAGACAATCAGTGAAAATTGGGAAATGCTGGATAGTTGTTCTGTTGTAATTCCATAGCACTATATACCCAAGAACCCATCATAAGAAAACGAATCCAAGACATTCAACTTTGAACGCGAAAGCTTAATCTTTGAATCACTGAACCGGCACCCAGTGGTGCTAGTATCTAACTTCAATCGATTCATGATCTAACGCAACCTTTCATCTATCGCCTGCAGTACATAACTATTTCACACCCGATACGGATTTCACTCCAGTGGTCAAGGTTTTTGACTAGAACTCCAAGAGTTCCATCTTAAGGCTGGCTCAGTGCTCTAGAGATTAAACGCGAGACTGAAGGCCCTTGGTTCGAGTCTCCCGTACGGGACCGTGGATGCGCACTGCTGAGGAGTCCCTCGACAGGACGAAACGGCCGTTCAGTGTTTCCAGGCTTTCAATGATGGTCTAACTTCAATAGATTCATGATCTCAATCAAAAAAATTCTTGAATAAGTTAGGAGTTATCGAAATGGGAAACTGTGGAGATTGTGGTAATTTTAACAGTTCCTGGGTGCATACTATTAAAGAGTCCCATACTATGACCAAAAAACCATCCAGTGCTTCCAGGTTTTCGGTGGTGGTCTAGCTTAAATCGACTAATTAATTCATTTGTTACAGTTGGGAATTATCAGTTGGATAGATTCGTATCTTATTAAATATTATTTCATTTAATTTCAGGTAGTTTATGGCATCTCTCCTACACTTAAGTTGATTTACGTTTAATTTTGTCAAGCTCCTCAATTAACTTTATTATTGTCATGTCTACATGAACATGCACACTTAATCACATGTGACAGCCTACGACTATATATATATATATATATATATCCCTTTCTCGCCTCTATATTCGCTCGCTCGTGTGCATTAGCTTTTCTATTCGAATTCGTTTGGTGTACTTCTGGCTTAGTAATCTGTGCTATTAAATAATAAACTGGAGTAGGCACTTTGTTTTGCCTGCTGAGTTCATACACATAATAATAAAATAATGTTAGTAATTAGGATTAGGTGACATCATATATTATAGGAGGGTCCTAAACACAATATCTTAAGTTTTAGTACTATTATAAAGAACCAGTTATTTATCATTGATATTTCTGACTACAACTGTTAAGACAACAGGGTCGTTGATTGGTATATTTGGGTTTTAACAGTATATCAAGCAGGTTATTTCTCTGATATACTGATTAATCATCATATTTACTAACTTGATTTCATACTGAATACTACTCATTAGTAGATCTGAGGGCAACTGATAGTCCTTCAAGATATTCTGACCAGACAGCAACTGTCTCACATTTAGAGTCGTTATCATTGATTTAATCCTACCGTAAATCACTCTATGAAATTTTAATGAGAAAAATAACATACACAGTCATCATGAAAGATTGCTTCGAAATTCTGTTAATACGTAGTTGTAGCTATTTTTGTTATATCCCAATGAGAATAATGAATGATAACTGTTGGGATCTATTTCTGGACTAATATTATACGCATACTTTTGTCGTATAATTTTTAAGTAATTAAACTATTCATATTCGTGTTCCTCTTATCATAAGCTTTATTTTGACCTATGAACTATTATTATACGTAATACCATTCTCGAGTTATACCCAGTCTATCAGTTACTGTCTCCCTCATTCACAGATACTTTTGGCTAAATCTTGTACAAATATTATTTTTTATTTTATGGTACGATGTGGTCTGTTTGTTTTGTATATAAACCCAGTATGTTTGAAATACATGATTCATATCGCGGAGGCTGAGATTGGTGCTCTGGACTTAACAGACAGGTCTAGGCGGAAAGCATGACCGATAAAGACTCTAGACTGCTTGTACTGATTTATGGGTTGTTGGTCCGGTCGGTAAGTCACTGTTCTCTAATTGACGGTATCATTACGTCATATATTAATAGGGCACAAGGTCCACAAGTTATAGCAATTTTGCCATACTTCGAACTTTTTATCGATAATCTCAAAATTACCGGCTCAGTGGTCTAATGGTTAAGTGCTCGCGAAGCCAGTAGGTCCTGGGTTCGAGCCCCGCGTGGTGCGGGATCGTGGATGCGTACTGCTGAGGAGTCCCATACTAGGACGAAACGGCCGTCCAGTGCTTCCAGGTTTTCAATGGTGGTCTAGCTTCAACTGACTCATGATTTCAATCTGTGAAAATTTCTGAAAATCTCCACAAACCCCTTCTGATTATATCTAATATTTTCTATTATCATTTATATTATTACTACTTCTATTTATTTGATATTTATCTTGATCATTTTATTTCATTATGTTAATTTCTATGTGACAGTTTGAACTGGAACACGTACAATAACAAGTTCTGCATTGTTTATATCTAACTGAATACACATTGATTGTTAACCATTCCATTGAATGATATCATTTCAATTAATCGAAACATCACATCATTCTTATCAAGAAATTAATTCAAGATTGAATAAGGTTGAAAACAATAAAAGAAGAAGAAGAAGAAGAACGTTATCATTGTAACCATAACTAATTGATGATGTAACATGACAATATTTCATAATGAGTAAGTCGATAAAATATGCTTGAATGAATTAAATACAAACAAACAATGTAATGTATTTCAGATTTATGAGGGAGAGAGAGGGAGGGAGAGGGACGGAGAGAGAGAGAGAGAGAGAATTAAGTGCGTATTGATGAATATGACACGTGCTATAGATTGATACGTTTTAATCATGTAAACATAATACTCCCCTCTTTATTGAGTGAATTTATTTACGATAATGAAAAAAGGAAAGAAAAAATAAAGAAAAAGAGAAAGGGAAAAGAAATCTGATAAAACTTTATTTTTTCTCAATTTACTTCTTATCAGTTTAATCATTAGAAAATGTTTTTATCTATGAAATGTACTGTAAAGTGTAAACTCGATGAATCGTTGAACAGTAGTTATGTTATCTAATGTGAAATTTTAATCGTATATAGGAAACCAACCCATACAGATCAAATTCTCAACTACAACAGCAACAACCCAAGGGCTCACAAAATCAACTGCGTACACACATTGTTCAAGAGGGCGAGAACACACTGCAGCACACTGGCAGCACGAAGAAATGAAGAGAAATACCTGAAGGACATATTCCAAAAGAACGGCTACCCAATCAATTTCATCAAAAAGCACCAACGGCACACAGCATCACAACCCAAGTCAAGCACAAAAATCAGTAAAAGGATCACCCTACCGTACATACAAGGAATATCAGAAACTGCAACGAGACTGCTGAAAACCTTCGGGATAGGAGTGGCACACAAACCAACAAAATCACTACAATCAATCTTATGCAAACCAAAAGATGAAATAACAAAGGAGAACAAATCAAACATTATCTACAAAATAAATTGTACCAACTGCGACAAACACTACATCGGACAAAGCGGACGCCCCCTCCACCTACGCCTACATGAACATCAATTAGCAGTCAAACGCCATGATATCTCTTCACTTATTTCAATACACGTGGATAACTACGGACATTCATTCGATTGGGAAAATGTAGAAATCTTAGACAGAGGAAACTCCAAAAACACCAGAGAATTTCTAGAAGCCTGGCACTCAGGTCAATCAGCAATCAACAAACATATTGAAATCAATCCAATTTATCAACCAATCAGAAAAATCATGCATATATATAAGAACAAAAATCAAAACAATGGGAGACACAACCTAAACAAAGAAGTGAACAATGATAAATTTAAGGTCAACAAGAACCAATCAACATCGAGGTGCACAGAACAAGCTGTGAAACACATATGGAGAAAATCGAACACTTCACTTCAATCTGAAGTTTGTGCTGATGATGTCGTTCAGAAGAACGATGAAAGCTCCACGACCAAACCATCCAGCTCAGAGAACAAAACTCCATCAAAATCGTACTAAACACTTACACATGCACAGAGACACACACATACACATTAGTTGAAGAATATGAGTAGTAAATTCTCTCCTTTTCCTTTTTGACCTTTATCTACATTGATGGAATAGATGTTTGTATTAAAATAGTATTCTATATTCATGTTAATAGTACATCTGTAAATGTTGGTTATGAGATCAAATTATTTATTAATTTAAGCGCATAAACATAGGTACAAGAAGGTATCGAATAGATATGCACCGGGTGTTCAAACCGAAACAGGTAGTTTTCTTAAGGGGCCACATCCCGAGCCTTTGACCTAAAGGTTTAATCCACAAGGCAGTGGAGCAACGTGAGGGGATGTGGTCCCATAGTAGCCGATGACCAATAATTGGTTCATATTCCGTTTGTTCCCTCAGGATACTGGAGCCAGTCCATGTGCACCATTGGTTTGGAATCAGGGTTTTCCAACTCCCCTAGGTGAATCCTCCATATCTACTAACCCGGTTAAGATGCCAGACATTCGCATTTCGTCCTGTCGATTTCAAAAACAACACACTCGTCACGAGAAGGCAGCGAGTAGGATATCCCTGGCAGTGGTTGTGTGCACGTGGGCATGTGAGAGCATTTGGAGAGGGAGAGTTGACTCTTCCCATCAGGGCATTTGAGGGCTATGAGATCAAAAGATGGACATTATAACTATTGTTGGAAATAAATTAATTTAAGAGGTGGACATGTTTGTAATCAACAATATTTATGAATAAAAATGAATGGTAGGATGAAATATTTATGTATTTAGTTTGATATTATGATCTACTAATAAAAATCGCATATTCATAAAATTAAGTTAATTGGAAATATATAACATTAATTCACTATTGATATTATGTTTAACCTTGAGACTCGATAGAACCTTGGGATACACTGTGTTGAAGAGTTTCAAATGGAAAAGATACTGTGCCAAGTGTGAGGCAATTACTCACCGAAGATAATGGAAGATAGATTGTTTGAAATAAGACGTTAACTTCATTAGATGACAGCTCTGTGGTCTAAAGGTTAGACGTTCAAGCGCATAGACCGAATGACCTATGTGTCGAATCCTGTGTGTATAGTCATATATACACACTGCCAAGGCATCCAGCAAGAGGATAAAACTGTAATGCAATGCTCTCAAGTTTCCTACGATGGCCTAACTTAGATCGGATCACAGTTTCAGTGGGGAAAAAACAGTCTCATCGTCCTCCTCAGTTCTTGAATTTCATCTTTCTTTTAAAATAACGCTTAACAAATAACATTGAAACTATTGTGAGTGAAGCCTTTAAAATTGACAATGATACTAAATAACTGTAAACAAAATACTATAGATTTTTCTGTTTTATCAACTGGCAAATCATTTCAGCATGAAAGTGCCTACCATTAGTTTTCGTTTAATATCGTGTTTACTTATAAGTAGCACAATATGTTCACACACATTTGTCAAACTTTATTGACCAAGCATTGTTATTAGCTTACTAAACGAAATGATTTTTCCAAATGTTAATAAATTAATTTAAATTGCCAGATTTATTCACCACACACTGATGCAAAATGAGCCCCATATATACTTAAAAACTTGACGAATATAATATTTCAACGAAGACGACCAGTGTAGCAGCAGCCTCAGCAGCAGTAGGTCTCAATATACACAAAGGGAAAAGCAAGATTCTCCGATACAACACAGCATGCATTAATCCAGTCACAACTGACGGAGAAGATTTGGAAGATGTAAAAACCATCACACATTCGGGTAGCATCATTGATGGACATGGTGAGTCTGATACAGATGTGAAGGCGCGGATCGGTAAAGCAAGAGCAGCATATTTACAACTGAAAAACATCTGGAACGCAAAGTAACTGTCAACCAACATCAAGGTCAGAATTTCCTATACAAACGTCAAAACAGTTCTACTGTATGGAACGGAAACCTGGAGAACTACGAAAGCCATCATCCAGAAGATACAAATGTTTATTAACAGTTGTCTACGCAAAATACTTCAGATCCGTTGGCTAAACACTATCAACAACAACCTACTGTAGGAGAGAACAAACCAGATCCCAGCGGAGGAAGAAATCAGGAAGCAGCGCTGGAAGTGTATAGGACACACATTGAGGAAAGCATCCAACTGCATCACAAGGCGAGCCGTCACATGGAGTCCTCAAGGCCAAAGGAGGACAGGAAGACCAAAGAACACATCACGCCGAGAAATGGAGATAGACATGAGAAAAATGAACAAGGATTGTTTGGAATTAGATAGGAAGGCCCAGGACAGAGTGGTTTGGAGAATGCTGGTCTGCGGCCTATGATCCATTAGGAGGAACAGGAGTAAGTAAGTAAGTAATATTTAAGTTGAATTCACGAGTCAATCTAAGCTAGTCCCACGTGCGGAATCGTGGATGTTCACTGCTCAGGAGTCCCACACTGGGACAAAATGGCCGTCCAGTTCTTTCAGGTTTTCACTGGTGGTTTAACTTAGAGTCACTCGTGAATTCAACTGATAAGATACTACATTTTTCACAAATCCTTACGCTGAAAAATATATTTCTCAAGAATTTTTCAGAATATTTTATATTTGATTTGGAACCGAAATCAGCAGGATAGTTTCATACTGTTTTTAGCTTATTATATAGGTGCACTAGTATCCTATTATCGGTATTCGCACTAAAACTTGAATCAAGCGGTTCCAAAACTGTATAAACGTCATTTATAATTATCTGTCTGTAATTTACATATATCTACTTTTAGTAACCATGTGTCAATACTATAAATTACTATAGAGCTTGTAATTCTCTATCATGTAGGTTTATCAGTGATTACTGACAGGAATTCAACAATGTAATTATCCCGTCTTTGACCTCGTTTCCAATCGTTCTTTATTCGATATCAATTCGTGTCTAAAATTATTATTGAATATATAAAGTGGTCTACTCGGAAGTTTGAGTCAATTATTTTCTAGTTATGTCAACATTACAAATAATCTGCCCATTTAAGATTAATTTGCATTGAATTATTATGAACGCTAACTAATTATATGTACACATGAGCTATTATAATAGGCTTATAAATTTATTTTGCTCCCAGCTGAAGAAGAAATTAGGAAAAGACGCTGAAGGTAGATCGGACATACATTGCAAAAATCATCAAACTACATCACGAGGTAAGCCACAACTTGGAATCTTGAAGGGAAACGTAAAAGATGAAGACTAAGGAACACATTGCATCGGTAATTAAATACAAACATCATAAGAGTGAATAGCAACTGAAACGAACTGTAAAGGATTGTCCAGTACAGTGTTGGATGAAGAATCATGGTAGGCGACCTGTTAGTAAGTAAGTAAGCAAGTAATTGAGTAGGTAACAAATTTATTTTGATATGAAATACTGACAGCAAAATCTGACTTAAGGCCCCTTCATGGCGCTGGTGGATAGTTGGAGCAACCCTAATAGCCAATTTAGGCGGTCTCAGAGATCGGGCCGATCACCCACTCTGTTGTATCTGACCGATCCTGAGATCTATATTTAGGGCTCATTATAACATTGAGCTGCAAAAGTGTCCGCCCCATGTCTAATAAATTCAGCGGCCTATATATTAGGTCAAATACACAATAAAAAGAAGTGGTAGCAATTACTAGGGTATAATATGTGAGAGTCAATCTGGTGTAGCAAATACGTTTTCTTTGGGAGCAGTGAACATCTACCCTCTTAGATGGGTGAATATACCTATGTGTATGCTACGGGATGCATGGGGTAAAACTGGTGTGCATGTAACGTATATTTGCTCACAGAGTATGTAGACATGCACGTATGCCGTGTGTTGATTAGTATGCAAGTATACTATACATATCCATAGTGAGTAAATCAAAAACTATTTTACTTGTTCTTTAGGTGTGATACCATTATGCATCCAAAGACCCATAGTGCCGCGGTCCCCACTAAATCCATACTGATAAACATCATGTCCCCAATAGGGACTAGATTCAAAAGGAAGTTTACTGAATCCTAGTGGGAAATCGTGAGCAGTGGTATTCATTCGTGTCAGATGTGAGCAGTTTACACACAATAGGCAATAGAAGATGATCACGAATTATTGTGAATTGATTGAAATTAAATATGTACACCATTGGATGCTGATTTTATGGTCTAGAAGTTAAGAGTTCATTAAAGGAATTGAAGAAACTAGGCCTAATCTCTGGCTTCAACTTCTTAGATGAATATATCAGTAAATTACTATACAAGTTGTCTAACGCATTCTGACTTTTTAAGGTTGTCTATTTTTGATCGTTTCATGATCTAAATAATATTAATATGAGTTTAGGGGTTGTGAAGATTGTTAATTTTTTGATTGAGATCATCAACCGATTGATGTTAGACCACCATTGAAAACCTGAAAGCACTGGACGGCCGTTTCGTTCTATTGTAGGACTCCTCAGCAGCATCCACGATCCCGCACCCCGCGAGATTCGTACCCAGGGCCTTCAGTATAGTAGGTTAAGCGTCCGCGCACTGCTGAGGAGTCCCACAATAGAACGAAACGGCCGTACAGTGCTTCCAGGTTTTCAATGATGATCTAACGTCAATCGGTTCATGATCTCGATCAAAAATATTAATATGCTTTTTTTTATTTAAAAAAAATCTTATTTTACAAAACTAGAAGGAACATGTATTCAGTTTTAATATGAATCTACAAAACCTTCTCTATTCCATTAACATTGTTGATTATCTTTGTAACTATGACTAAATAAGTAATACACCATGTCTAGGTTTATATTATTTTGCTTATTTCTCAATATTTATTTGTCTAATTTTAATGACCTAACAACAACTTAACAATATTCACATTTGTTTATTGAATAGTAACAGAACAATCATTATAAACAATAACCATATTATTTTTCAATACATGAAAACTTTCTTTTCCCAAAGATTATCACTATCATTATTTATTTATTTATTTCAATACACATACATTATGGATCAATAAAGACCTGATCTTTGCAAGAAGTACAATTTTTTTTTATTTTTAATGAACACAGTCCCCTCCCCAAAGAAAACTTTTTTTATAAACAAAAATGACCTTGTACTTTGGATTTGTTCCCATCTGTTCGTTTACTATTGTAGATAAACTATAAAATGATGGCAATAATTTGAAATAATAAGAGATATACTCTATACATACATACATACATACATTAAACACGATCAGTAATGATAATCATAATTCTACGCCTAATCTATTTAACATTTCCATACAGTTTCATTGACTATAATCTTATCTAACTACTTCATTGAATCAACTCTATTCATTGTCATTTATGAATTAGGTCAGATAGAGTTCAAAATAAAGGATAAAATAATAATAATAATAACTCAGCTATTTTTTTGTTCACGTGTACAGTTAGTTACACCATTGTTTTATGAATAGTGATAGAAGTCTACCAAAAAAAGTTCAAACAATTGACAGGGGAGGGGGAGATATAACTATTGTGAAAGAAATTTATTACCAAATATAATTTAATATTGTACTACTATTACTACCAATAATAATAATAATCATGATAACAATACTAATAACTAGGGAACTGGTGTGTATTTTTAATGATGATTTGTTTACTAAAATCTGTTTTCTGTTTATTTATGTATTTTTATAAATATATACGCCAAAAAATAGAATTGTTGTAACTATATACTTTTATTTTATTTTAGCATAGATATAAACTACTGAAGAGTCTTATACTAAGACGAAACGGTCGTTCAGTGCTTCCAAGTTTTCAATGTTGATCTAACATTAATCTATTCATGATATCAATGTAAATTGAACATTCTGCACAACCCTATACTGATTACTAGGATTTGTTATAACTCTATCTGAAAAGTAGTTAGTTAATTGAACTCAACAAAGTACTAATTTTACTGAACTCCAGGTTGAAACTAGTAAATAGGAAGTAAAGTATATGATCTTATATGAACTTCGTAAGTTGTAACAATTGCGATAGATTAATGTCCAACAAAATCTTAGTATGAATTCAGTAATTTAGGCTGAGTTTTACAACCTTGGGTCACTTATGACATAGGTAAGATGTCTGTCCGTCAACGAAGGAACAAGTACACCGTTCAGTTATTCGTTTTCTTCTATTTAATGGTTTTCAAATGTGGACATAAAGAATGGTGGGACATCGGTAGATTATTGGTATTTAATCATTGGTAACTTCAGTACATTCTTCGTATATTTAGGGACTACTGAGTGATCAATATTGAGATTAAACTCAATGTACATTGAAAAAAACACCAAACTGCATTACGAGGCAAGTCCCAACTTTGAATCCTGAAAGGAAGAGGAAAGGAGGGAGACTAAAGAACACACTGCGCAGACATCAAAAGGATAAATAGCAACTGGAAAGAACTGGAAAGGATTGCTTTGAACAGAGTTGGATGGAGAATGTTAGCGGGCGAACTATACTCCTTCACGAGTGGTAATGGGTGTAATTAAGAGTAAACTAAGTAAATATGGCTGATTGGCTAAATAATCAGCATATCTTCACCGATTAAGGTGATTAGAATATATGTATTACATATGTCCAACCACTATCTACCTCGACACATAACACTTGCTGATATCAGGAGCGCAGCGGAAGAAATATAGAGGTTGCTAAAACAAGACATACAATCACTCTATGAAGTTGACGAATACATAACTGAGTTGTGTTATTCCAGACTAGCTTGTTAGGGTTTGCGCTACCATCATAACCAATAGTTGAAGGGTGAGAACTAGTCAAAATGGCGTAGATCTATCCACTTTTCACTTTAAAATGTTCACTCTTTTTATTTCACAGATCCATTATCTCTTCATGAATTTTCTTTTACAATCACTGATACTAGTACTACTTTGACTATTCTAGTATTTACTTCATAATTTCATTCCACAGTATTGATATATTGTGATAACTTGTACTTATGTATATAGTTGTCATGTTATTAATTGATTCTGAACTTAGATTTTGAAACAGTTAACACATCCCTATACATTGGAAAGTGTGTTGGGATCGATCATTTCATTTTTTAGAAGAAAACATTTCAAAATCTGATTGAATTAGGTCATTACAAATAGGATACGTCTAAGGGACGATTCATAAACCAGTCTGTTTATTTATTTATTTACTTTTTAAATCTTTTTTTTAAGGTATATAACTCTTTTGTTTCTTTTGTTTTTTAATCTTCATTTTAGTCTCCACCTATATATATTTAAGTCTGTGTTATTTTCTGTCTGGCTAGTCATGGATATTATTATTTCACTGACTGCATTAATAATTATCTCCAAGTATCTTATTATGATAATAAGTAAATGAATTAACATTTTTCTCTAGTAAAGTTTACGATTTCTTGTCTGTTATTACGCATTAGTCAGTTGCTATGCTACATTATATATATATAATGTTATATACATTGGTATGATTTGTAAGTGAACAGGATCTGTGTTTTTACATCTATTTTTTTTTTCTCCTGATATTTCTATACATTTATCTACGTATGTTTCTGTGTGGATCAGATCAAGAAAGTGGAATATTTTAAATTGAATCTTGTTGATAAGTCATAAATTTCAATTTTATTTATTTATCTTTCTCTCTCTCTCGTTTAAACACATTCACTATGTGTCTCTTTCCCATCTATAGTATTGTACCTATTGCCTAAAGGGTTCATATATAGATACATAAAAAGTATCTTAATAATTTGGAAACTTCAGACTGACTTACATTTATGGAAATTATTTTGTTTCTTGGGTCACTACTAATACTACTACTATTGTCAGACTGAAACAGTAATTTCAGTAGTATTAGTAATAGTAATAAATAAGATTAAAAGGTCAATCATGTTGATAATAATAATAATAATAATAATAATAATTGTCAACATTTCTAGACATATTGAAAAATACATGTATATACACTACTAACAACTGCATAATTGTTAATAATCAAAATAAATTAAATAAAACAGTGTTTACCAGTGAACAGTTACAGAATAAATTTACTTGGTGTTAGAATTGCAATTGATCAGTCTCTTTTGCATCCTAAATAGGACGACACGCGTGTCCTGGATTCCACTGCTAGCCACTAATCATCTTTGCTTATAAAGCTTGTGACTTAAGGCTGTATCGAGGCAATCTGCACAGGATGCACATATACCAACAAGAGACTGGTCGATTGCAGTCCTAAATAACAATGGGAAGATACAAGTAAATTTAAAACTTCATACCATTGCACAAGCAGGTGGCCATCAGAACTCAGTAGTTAAGTGGATAGCGTGTGAAGCGAACGGTACTGGCTTCGAGACCCGGAGTGAACGTCGACTCTGAGATGCAGGTACGTCCAGCTGATGAGTCCCAACTAGGACGACATGCGCGTCCTGGATTCCCCTGCTAGCCACTATCCATATTTCGCTACAGAATAACATTTTTTACATTAAAATTATAAACTATTGTCAACTTATTGTAGTCTATTAAAATAATTCATCTTAAAACTGTTAATATATGAAGCTCCCCGTTGATGACGTTAAGAATTCCAGTTGATCGATCTTGTTTGGTATATGTACACTTTAAGCTGATAGCCTCGTTATGGTTATTAATTCACAAGTATTTACGTGAAAAGGAATCTTTTGATACGATAGGTTGTAGAATTTTCATATTTTGAATCACTAAATGATCTTAAGTAGACTACCATAGAAAATGAGGAAGGTATAAGCGTTTGTTTTGTGCTAGTATGGAACACTACAGTGGTAGTGAACACCCATGATCCTGCATCCAAGTGTCGAACCCATATCCCAGCTGTTGAAGTCTTAATAAGCTGTGACCAATGGAATTCAAGCATGTTGGATGCGAGATAGCTATCCGCCATAGGAAATTGAAGATAGTCACGTAGTAAACTGTAGTGGATTACAAAACACTTAAGAACTATAAGTAAGCATCCGTAAAATTCCCTTGTTAATATTTTAAATAGGGTTTTATCATTCTCTGTTGTCGTATATGCCATCCTGGTTAGACTATCTTGAGAGCAGGTTATATTACAAGTTTTAATATATTCAGTCTGTGGTTAGCTGCCGAATTCAGTAAGCGCGTTTCCCCTCCGTTGTAAAATCTAGTAACCAACTAAATCCAGTAACTCAGTGGATAACGCATTGGGTGTTTGATGCTAAAGATACTGGGTTCGAGTGAGTTAAGCAACTAGACCATCAATCCATTTAAGTTTCAATATTTATATGATTTAGTTGAAAGTGTTTTGTTGAGACTGGTTTAATTTGGTATTTGTACTAGTTACATATTAATCTCTATTAGGATATCATTTAAAATTAAGGAATACTAGACATTCGTTTCAGAGTAATATGGAACTTCTTAGCAGTGTGCACCTGCACGCAACCCTCACAGATTGAATTCAGGGCCTACATATCTATTGAAGAATACTTAACCATTAGAATTATTGGGTCAGCGTTCAATGATGTGATCTTAGCTTCAAACAATTTTAGATACATTGCGACGATTATTTATGTCACTGATGACAATTGTCCGAAATCGTTACTTCACAATGAAAATGAAATAAGGAAGAAAAACATACAATATCATCCTTAGACGTATTTTAACTATTCTTAACATTTAAATCTACAGTTGACTGATCACTGAATAGCGACCAATCTCAAGCTTATTCAGTACTTTCTTAGGGGTGATCGAATTCTGTCAACCAAATTGGAATGTGACCAATAGTTTGAATGACTCGACATCAGGTGAATTGTATTTAGATGTTAGTTTGTTAAATGTATTCAGCTATAAATCTTGCTTGACCTAGATTTCGTGCTAACTGGGACTTGTTAGGAAGGCATACTAGCAAATTTGTTGATGACTAATACTTCCTTTGATATTTGAATTAGCGCTATCCAGGATCAAATAAACATGGTATTAGTCACTACTCAATGGTTCATCAATTATAAATACCTCACTCATACTAGAAGTCATTTATATCTTGAATAAAACCCGATAATACCAATTGGAATCCCACAGAGAGTATTCACTTCGTCAAGATTATAAGTAAACCTTCTTGACTAAGGTCAACTGGTATAAAAACAGGTCAAATCTGGTCTTTTGTTAACTCCCTTCAATTATCTAACACAAAAATATTAGCATCTTCATTACTTCTGATAAATTGAAAATAAACAAACAAACAAAAAAAAAGATATTCACATTATACGATCAGTTACTAATTAGATCTCCTGATGATAATCAATTCATTGTAACAAAAATTCATTCAATAAATAGACATATTAAAGTAGAATATAATAATCAGTTAATTTTTTGTCTTTTGTGTAACATTAGCTACCTGTTGTTTTGATGAAAGTAAAGAAAAAAAAGGTGTATAAATTACACAAGAAAAACAATAGGTCAATGAAATGGATTCACTAGTGTCAAGTTAATGAACTGATCGTACTCTATGTTCTGAACTCAAATTGTATTTTATAATTACCGGGTAATACTTACATTAATAAAAATACTACTACTACTACTATTGCCAATTACTCAGCTAGTGGAATATTAACTTGTCCCTTCCCCCCCCCCCACCACCACCAAAATCATTCAGATTTGAGGTTAAAATAAGGTCATAGATTGTTGATACATTGAAAAAAAATTATCTTTAATTCAAAAAAATAAATAAATAAAACCTTACATCAGTTATCATAACTGTATTCTGTCTAAATTATTTAACTCTCATTGAACTATGGAGAAATCTATGTTTTAGACTAAAGTGTTTACTAAATATTTGATCAAATTTGATATTCATTAGTAGTAGAATTGAAGATAGATGTTTCGATCTAATGGGAACTTGTCAGGTTGATGTAAATATTAGCTATTGTTCAACTTTACTAAAAACATCTGTAACTAAATGATAATATTGAAATAGTCCACTAAGGATGAAGATATAACAATCAAGACTGATCAATTATAGTATTTAATATCTTGATATTGTTTTACTTGAATCTTCCCATTTATGTTTTTGGACTGAAATTGATCAGTCTCTTATTGAGTTCGAGTCCCAGAGTGAACATCAACCCTGAGATGCAGGTACATCCAGCTGACGAGTCCCAAACAGGACGAAACGCGCGTCCTGGATTCCACTGCTAGCCACTATCCATCTTTGCTTATAATGTTTAATGTCTGTTATAACTTGTTAATTAAATGTTAATTGTTATATCTAGTCGTTGCTGATTGTTATGTCGGAAACTTATCATTTATACTTGAAACGAGGGACCTTTGCAATTCTCACGACGCGAAAGTAAAAATACAAAGACTGATATAAGTGAAGATTTATTGACCACCAAAACACGACGACGACGGCCCTAGTCGAAAATACACTTATTTATATATTGATTATAACAATATCAACTACTGAAAAATTCAAATCTTTACAAATAACCATGAAATATCATTCACGTTACTTATCAATATGTTTCTTTAATTATGTAATGAAACAAGTAATCCAAATGTTACTAAATAGATTCGATTTTTAGCGAAACCCTTTTTTGATTAGAGTGTTATTCGACTGACTGATTGGTCAATAGATTTTGTTAATTTAAAAGCGCATGATAATTACATTTTAAGTAGTTGTGTTAGTAGTATATTTTGTTAGCAGTACATTCTAATGAATAATAAAACCTTTAAAACAAAGGAAATCTCCGAAGTACTATTCATCAAAAATCTCATAGTGAACACCTCATTTTGTGGGAAAAATGTGAAAATTATGTTATCCCATTGATAGAAGTTAATCCTTGTTATCGGTTCGGTTGACTAAACGAATTTCCTATTCTTTCTAGTGAGTTATTAATGAGTATGAAAATTATGCTTATCTTCCCAAAGTCACCTAGTTCAAATAATAATCATGTACTCTTGGACAAATTGATAAAGCCCTGTAGTGAGAAGCCTAGATCAACTCCTTTAAACAGTTCGTTGTTACACAATATTGTGAATATAAACCAATTAAATATGACTAAATAATTTAAAGTTAATATAAATGCTTTTATGCTGTGACTGAATCAAACTTCAAGGTCACCTTTGTTTACTATGCATGAAATTTTGTGTCATAATTTCTTAATGGTTGCCTTAGACCAATCTCCAGAAATCCCCATAATGACAGTCAACAAGTGTTCAATGGTAATTGATTTAGAAAAATGCTTCCTGGAGTTCTAGTTAGAAGTCATGACTAGTGGAGTTGAACAGTACCGAATGTAAGACAGTAGACAATAAGAGATGGCTGTACGATATAGCGAATGGAATGATTTAAGACATATGTGATATTTAGATTATTATTATTATTATTAATGGCTTTATTCAATGTAAGACAGTAGACAATAAGAGATGGCTGTACGATATAGCGAATGGAATGATTTAAGACATATGTGATATTTAGATCTGGATCAATGGTCTAAAGTTTAAGTGCTCATCACTTGAACTAAGGGAGAATGAATGATCATAAACAATTATAGATGAATATGAATATCTGCTAATCACTGTATAAAAAACTATTTAACTATATATTGTGTTCTGAACACTCATGGGTTAGGTACTTACGAAATAAGAATTTTTCATTGTACAGTTTTCATAGTTTGTAGTGAGAATTCGCTTTTTTACTATATTAAAACAGGCAGTATTGAATAAAGCAAGTAATATTATGATTGTATATCTTTTATGGTACAAAAGCGATGAAACTATAACTTATCAATAACATTTGGGCGAAACCAAAATGACCTTGAAAGTGTCCACTTGACAACTAGGACCAAATGAGTGTTATAAACTAGTGTGAGGGATTAGAATTATGATTTACAGTTGATAATTAAAGTTAGAAATTAGATTTGGATTTTCATCACGAACTGACATTAACTATAATGCTAAAATTCTATTTAACCAAATGGATGAATGACTTTCGCGCCAAAACCCGTGACCTGTTATCTTATACACTTTCAAAGTCACTTCAGCGTTGCTCAAAGGTCGTCCATAAATTATAGTCTCACCGACAAAACTCATGAATATTCACTAGTGAAGAGTTTGTAGAATAAGACGAGAAAAAAACATATTTTGAATGTATTGTGTTATTTAAGTCGGTAAATTCTTTTCATAATCTCCAAATTATGATAATTTCACATCTTTCTATATAAATAAAAATAATATATTTGTAATATCCCAATGAGTAGAAAATTAGATTTTCTGACGTTTCGTGGCTTAGTGTAAGTCACTTCTTCAGAGAATAAATAACCAAACTAAAATTAATCCAAGTTTAAATAGTACAACGGAACAATGCATTGTTCCGTTTAAACTTGGATTAATTTTAGTTTGGTTATTTATTCTCTGAAGAAGTGACTTACACTAAGCCACGAAACGTCAGAAAATCTAATTTTCTACTCATTGGGATATTACAAATATATTATTTTTATTTATAACAATCAACCCAATGCTCAATTTATTCGAAATTATCAAATCAAACCTTGGTAATGACACCTACAAACTCATCTTTCTATATGTTTAAAAATGAAGGAACTTAGACAAGAAGCAATTTCCTACATGAGGACAATTAAGTTTTCAATGAAAGGATTGTGGAGATTGTTAAGTTAGGCTGAAACGGCCGTCCGGTGTTTCTAGGTTTTCAATAGTGGTCTAACATTGATTCATTTATGATACTAATCTAAAATTATATTTTCTCTCATGGACATCAATCTCAACGTATTTTGTCAATAAGTTTTGGATACATGCTATTAATCAACCTATGAAAGCTAAGATGGGCAATATTTAAACACAATCGTAAGACGAACGATAAAACTAATAATCACTGATTTAAATGATTTTTTTATTAGAATTATCATAACAAGGTTCTTTTTTGATGGATGAAGTCACTGACGTCCATGTTCAACTCTCCTTCTTTAGCCGATGTTGTGACGACCATTGTTCTTATAAAGGCTTTTGTACAAAGTTCCACCTAACAACGGCCCCTGTTACACAATAAATGATGGAGAGTTGAAAGTAAATGCCAGAAGTTATACTTACATTAGAACATATAACGGCGTTGACAACTCTGATAAAAAAACCACACAGAAAAACATTGACACAAACAAACTCTTGTATTCAAAGAATATATCATCTCTAAAATTCTTATTTTTAACTACATATATTGTTCGTAATCACATAAGTCAAATATTCTGTATTATGAAATAATGAAGAAAATTTGTAGCTCCGGTTGAATTCTTCACATGATATTGAATCCTCTGTGTTAGATGGTTTAATTGAAGAGTTTTCATTGTTATTTTGAATAGTTTTTAGCATCAACTTCTACATGAAGCAGACACTGAAGATATTATTCAGAATGATAATGAAAATCCCATAATTAAACCATCTTTCACAGCGAACTCAACATCACTAAGACCCATCACGATGCATACATATTTACCTACTTACTTACGCATATTACCCTTCGTGAGGAAGCATAGGTCTCCCACCAACATTCCCCCTCCAACTCTGGTCGGAGCAATCCATTACAATTCTTTCCAGTTGCTATTCACTCTTTTGATGTCTGCTCTCAATTCCCGACTCAATGTGTTTCTTGGTCTTCTGCTTTTCCGTTTCCCTTCAGGATTCCAGGTTAGCTCTTATTTTGTGATACAGTTTGATGATTTCCTTAATGTATGTCTTATCCACCTCTAACATCTTTTGCTAATTTCCTTCTTAGCTGTAACATGGTTTGTTCCCTGTCACAATAAACTGTCTCTGATGTTATTCAACTAACGAACATTGAGTATCTTGTGATCACAATGCATATATCGAATAATAATTCTTCAACATATTTCAATTTACAGTTATCATACAGAACTATGTACAAGTAGAAATAATCTACATAATTGGTGTAATTATTGAAAAATTTCTGTCGGAATTATCAAAGATTAAGAATAATTAAGAGAGAGAGAGAGAGAGAACATCAGCACATACACAACAACAACAACAACAACAACAACTCTATTCTTATTACCTTTAAACTGTTTAATGAAAGATCATACAATTCATCTTTCTTTTTGTATGTGTGCGTTCATGTGTATGTTTGTCAAGTCTTTTTTTTATTTGTTTATCGTGTTCATTACTTTGTTTCATTTGAATACCCTGCTGTTGTTGCTGTTTTTTTCTGGTTAAGCCTAGATATAAGACTATTAACAATTAAACTTTGGATTTGAGAAATGTGGTCATCTCTCTCTTTTTTTTTCTTCACAAAAAAAAGAATTATATTACATAATCTGGATATGATTTTTAAAATATAACAATAGAATAGTCAAGAATAAATTAAAATTTTCTTGTTAAATAAGTCAGTCAGTCAGTCACCTACAACGTAGAACTAGGCACATATGTGCATCGGTCCAACTTGTCATACCTCATTAACACAACAAGATGAACACCGGATTCATAGAAGTAGTTGATTCAGTGGTGGTAATATATAAAGGAAAGATTGCACATAAGGAGATAGTACAGGAAGAAAGAATTAGTTCGTATAAAGAAACATACAAAGCAATTTTAATCTCACGTTTTAAGGGAAGACAGAAAGTGTATACACCTACCCCATTGTGATCGATTCTGAGACATGTTATTAAAAGTCTCCAACCATTGGTTACGATAGTCACGCGAATTCCAATAAATTAGTCTGCATCTACCAACATGGCTCAGACTACAAATTAGTGACGTTTTGGTTTGACCGCCCCTAACTTTCTTCTAACCATCCCGAACACCGGTTAGCATTGCACGTCGTGGTAATCGGTGTTCAGGCATACGTAACACGTGGCCCAACCATCTCAGTCGATGAAGATTCACAACCTCATCAACTGATTTACCATCATTCCCTAATACCCTGCGTCTAACCTCACTATTACTTACCTGGTGATCCCAGCAGACGCCAGCAATATTTCTAAGACATCTGTGGTCAAATACTAGTAGCTTACTAGTAGTAGCAACAGCGGTCAGGAATTCATGAGACGATGTAAGCTAGATCACCATTGGAAACCTGAAAGCATTGGACAGTTGTTTCATCCTAGTATGGGACTTCTCAGCAGAATCCTACACCAAACGGACTCGAACCCAGGACCTTCGGTTTTCAGCACTAATTCTTTGTCTTTAGACCACTGAGCTGGCCGGCATTCAACCGTGTTAATGTCTAATTTCATTCGATCCATGATCTAAATATAAGAAATGTGATCATTTATCTCTTTTTTTCACAAATAGTGGCATTATATTGCATAATGTGGATAAGATATAAATATAGAAACTGCCTAAAATAGTCTAGAATAAAATAAAATTTTCTTGTTAAACAAAAGTTTTTTGATTGGGATCATGAACACCTTTTCAGTACTTCGTAGGTTTTAAATGGTTATCTTACAAAGCTTAAAAGTGTATTGCAAATTGTTCAGTAGATATTTTGAAATATAAAATCAATCAAAGTACTAAGTTCCTGTTCAAATTTACTGAGTGTTGATCTGTTTAAAAACTTTTTTTCTTAAGTAAACATAATCATATCACTGAAATGTCTATTAAAACACTGAATTTATATAGCACACTATTATCAAGTATCAGAAGGGGTTTTTGTGAATATTATAGTAATTTCAATAGTTGAGATCATGAGTCAATTGAAGCTAGACCATTATGGAAAACCTGGAAGCACTGGACGGCTGTCTTGTCCTATTGTGGGACTCTTCAGCAGTGCATATCTACGACTCCGTCCAGTGCTTTCAGGTTTTCCATGGTGGTCTAGCTTCAATTGACTCATGATCTGAACTATTAAATTTATCAAGTAGTAAGTTACTTCATTGTTCAGTATTACTACTACAAACAGTGTGGAGAAAATAGAAGGAAAATTTATCTGAAATGTTCAGTCATTTTTATACGAATAAGTTATTGAAACGATTCATTTTGAAATACAAATGTTGTAAACGTTCTTTGAAAAGGTTTAGACTTGTTGTCTACGTTAACCTGGTAATCGAACTGTAATTATAACCTTCTTCATATAATGATTTAACCAAACAATGTATATGAGTTAAAATTAAAATCCGCCTCATTCCAGAAGCTGATGGTTATCTGAACTCAGTAGCTAAGTGGATAACGCTATGGTGTATAAAGGGAAAGGTACTGGGCTTGAGTACCAGAGTAAAATTCAACTCTAAGATGAAGTTAAGTCTAGCTGAAGAGTCCTAAATAGAACGAAACACGGCCTGAATTGTACTGCTAGACACCCTATGTTTTTGCTTAAAATGCTTGTGATTTAGTGGCAGTATCAATGGAATTCGAATAGGATTCACACATGTCAATAAAAGATTAATCAATTCTATTCCTTAACAATAATGAAAAGATTCAAACAACCAATTTATCCTTAACACTTTCCGTTCTATACATATATTTGATAAAGTTAGTTCATCAGAATTCATGCAGCAGAAACCCTGTATGTTATCCACTGTAATTAATTTTTCAGTTTACATGATAGATTCATATTAATTAGACAATCATTGAAAACCACGAATCATTAGACTGTTGTTTTGTTCTACGTTTAACTCTTTCATATTGCATATTTACAAACCTGCTATGTATAAAACTCAATAGATTCTGGTTCAGTGTTCTAACAAATTCGATCAGAATACAGCATTAGACATCTCAGTCATATTGGAGTTAAACTACAATTTGAATATCTTTGTGAATAGCTTAAATTGGAATCTCGCAGACACTATCATTCCTGTCATGATTTCAAATAGTCTTTATTCACTACTGTCAAGATTTATAGCTTTCTATTGACTGCCACCAATCATTTAATATGGAGTAGATAAATCCGGTGAAGAGAAGACAGATTAGAACATGTTGTTTTTAACATGTGAAAACTTTATTTCTTCTGATCAAAAAATATACTAATTATATATTTAGTTTTTCTAATGGATACAATGAAAAGGTCGTAACTAATTAAACATAGTAACCTACCTGAATTCTTAAAAATATAAAATAAAATTAGAATTTTTTTTGCATACAAACAGTAATAATATTACTAGGATAGTTGTCAAGCTGAATTTTATAATCTAATTTATAGGATCTATATATGTGAATAATTTTGGGTGGATTTTGCATAGAAGAATTAAAGTCTTTCACTCACAATCACTCTCTCTCTCTCTCTAATTCTTTTTCTATGTATTCATGTGTTTGGTTTTTTTATGTGAAACAGACAAATGGTGACTGGAAATACAGATGTGTAGATTCCCGTCACATAATACAGATCTGACAATTGTCAATGATAACAGTAACAACATATAAGAAAACTTATGCGACTCCAGTCACTAGTACATTAAAACTAACTATACTCCACCCCATTCTATCTCACTTTATCGTAATCTACCCAACCAAGATTTAATTTACATTTATAAGAAGAAATTAAAGTGTATCTTAGTTGACAGACAGTAGATCAATGTTTATATATATATATAGTGACTTGGAGACTGGATCAATTAAATTATTTACATTAGATCGGGAACACACAAACACTAAAAATAAAGGTTTTTTTTTCCAGTCAACTAATACTTCTTATTTAGGAAAATAAAAGTTTTATAAAAAAAAGGTTTATTGAAAAGTTCAAATAACTATGAAAAGTGGATAGATCCATTTACATCTATGCAAATAATAATAATAATAATAACAATAACAATGGCTCTGAATATGTTTCCGTTGTCTTCCACAATCAGTTTGTTGATTTTATTTGTGTTAGTGGGTGGGTCGGTGGGTGAAGGGGCTGATTAGATTTTCATTTTTAACAATTTTGATATTTGTATCAATGAGTTTGAGTGAAATTTCATGTTCCAGTTACATTTTATTTGTAATTCTATAAGTCTAATCTCGGTTATGAAAAGTGCATTTCATTATGAACTGATAACCGTTGAAGAATTACTTGAAAACCAGAAAAAAAAAAATTGGAGCTCTAAAATAGCGTGTATCCACGACCGCATACAGGTTCTAATTATCAAAATAACTACACAAAATCACATCATTTGGTAATGATCTTTAGCTTATGTATGATCATTTCAGTGACCGGTATATTTTTTAAGATCATGTTACATAAAGTTGTAATCTGTTTTAACTGACCGAGAGTGGGGAGATTCCTCTCTCTCTTTCGAAATGTTCCTACAAAACCAAGCGTATACAGCCACTGTCAGAAAAGTTCTCGTGGTGGGAGTATTGTTTACGAAATTGAAGGGACGTAAAGCGAATGTCCGGAGCTTTAATCGGGCTGGTGGATATGGTGGATTCACCTAGGGAAGTTGGAGAACTATAATTTCAAACCATTGGTGTACAGGGGCTCCAGTATCCTGAGGGAACAAATGACGTATGAACCTATTGTTGGTCACCGGCTACCATGGGACTGCATCTCTTAAAGCTGCTCAACTGCCTTGTGGATTAGAACCCTAGGTCGAAGGCTCTAAGGCCCTAAGAAAACCACCTGCTTCGGTTTGGGAGCCCGGGCAATATCACAGGCCTCACACAAATCACTGATCAGTACTACTGGCCTTATTGTTATTGTGTGGCGCATATGTATTTGATGCCTTCTTATTCCAGTGTTTATGTGTTTAAATAATAGTAAATAATAATAATAATATCATTATGTAAGGAACACATTATTTCAGAAAATTAACTAAATTCCACTAGTGCATACTAATGAATTTCAATCTGACAGACCGAATGCATTGTATTCGCTGTTAGATTTTAATTTCTTCAGTATGATCAAACGTGTGTATTTCTAAGGAATTCAGACAGGCAGTTATGACTGAGTCTATAATCCAAGCTGTCATACCACATAACCACAACTAGATGAATATGAAAAGATGAATAACAAAAGAATCGAAATAACTTAGTAGTAATGATGATATGAAAGACTGGATATCGGGGATATGGTTCAAAGAGATAGAATGAAAAGATGCATATGAAAGAACATCTAAGCCAATATCACAAAGGAGATCAATAATGAATGAATGTACACTAGTAGGACTACTTCTGAGTGCACATTTCCAACGACTGATTATAATTATTGCTCAGACCTCAACCACATAGTCTCCACCCAGATCAACTCAACCCAACACTCAATAACCTTATGGATTGATGTTACATTTTGGTTTGACCGTTTAGCTTTCTTCTAAGTCACTAATACAATATCAAACATTGCCTGTTGAAGTAGACAGTGATTAAGCATGCACAATATATATCATAACCATCTCAACCGATAAATATCCACAATCACATCAACCAATATACCATTTTTGCTTAACTTCAGCATTTCTTACATAACCATTTCATGATAGACGAGCAGTGTATTGAGAATACATATAATCAATAACCTACAATCCATCGATATCTTCAGCATTAATAGGAAGTTCAAAATATTTCAATCCTCTTAGATTTTCAACATTTCTCAAATTATCATAGTTTAGATCATGAGTCAATTGAAACTAGACCACCATGGAAAAACTTAAAGCATTGAACGGTCGTTTCGTCTTATTGTTGAACTCCTCAGCAGTACTCATCCACAATCCCACCTCCTGAGATTCGAACCCAAATTAATTGATTAATTCATAAGGAACATTTCAAATTAATTCATTCATGTTTATAATTCAACTTGATTTTTCAAACACAAAAAAAGTTTACATCTTTTCAAGTAATCACCAGATTGTTTTGTTGTCAATTATTTACAGTACCAGTCTGTTTAAACACTGATTTGAAAAAAAAATGTTTACAAAATATTTGCTGAACATTTTAGAGTAATACAAATCATTTTAACAATAATAATGTTATTATTATTATTATTATTGATAGTAACAACATTTGTTGTCAACAAATATATCATCACCCGTTCTCTCTCTCCCTCTCTCTCGCCCTCCCTCTCTCTCTCTCTACAAAAATGCCAAATGTTTATGTGTGTTACAATTTGATTTTGTTGACTTCTTGCATTGTCACTGCTATTATTTTGACTTACATTTTCGTTTACCAAAATAATAAAAAAAAACTGTAATTGTTTCTTTATAAATAGATTGAATAAAAATTTATAATGAAAAAATATATAGTTCATATATATATATATATATATATATATATATATATATATTCCTACTCGGAAAAACTTAATATGATTCCTTGCTCTCTGTAACTCTCCGTCTCTCACTTTCATATGACCATTGCGTACATTTGTATCATGAAATAAACAATCTTATTGATAATTAATAATAATAATAATAATAATAAACATTCTATTCATGTAACGAACATTGCTAAATTGTATATCAAAAAGAAAGAAAAACGTTCCATCCTGTACTGTTATACAAATATAAACACATATACACTACTATTACCACTACTGCTACAATACTAATAATCGTACCATTTGATTGAATAAAAAAGGTCAAAGATTATTGTAGTAATGACGATTGTTTTTTTCCGATAAAGTTTGTTTTTCTCGCTCTCTCAAACGATTGAATAATAATTATGAAAGTTAGTGAGTTAGACTACATTTTAATGTACAGAAATTTATCAGAATGGGGTTTTTGTAGAGATTGTAGTAATTTAATAGTTGAATTTATGAGTCGATTTAAGCTAGACAACCACTGAAAACCTGGAAACACTGAATGACCGTTTTGTTTTAGTGTGGGACTCCTCAGCAGTGTGTATCCACGATCCCACACTAAAAGGATTCGAGCCAAGATTCTTCGATCTTGTGCGTCAACGCTTAAACTCTAAACCGCCGAACCAGCATCCAACAATGTTAATATTAAACTTCAACCAATCTACGATATTGCGCAACAGTTCACCATTGTCTTCAGTGTGTAACTGACTCACAATAGACACAGTTGAAGTTCACTGGTCACGGCCATCCAATACTTCGGCTGATTAATTCAACTATTAAATTGCAGAAATTCAGTTGAGAGTCATGTAATTTACGTAGTGACAGTAATAAAGTATACTTACTTACTCACTTACTTACGCCTGTTACTCCCAATGGAGCATAGGCCGCTGACCAGCATTCTCCAACCCACTCTATCCTGGGCCTTCTTTTCTAGTTCCATCCAATTCTTGTTCATTTTTCTCATGTCTATCTCCATTTCCCGGCGTAATGTGTTCTTTGGTCTTCCTCTTTTCCTTTGACCTTCAGGATTCCATGTGAGGGCTTGTCTTGTGATACAGTTGGGTGCTTTCCTCAATGTGTGTCCTATCCACTTCCAGCGCTTCTTCCTGATTTCTTCCTCCACTGGGATCTGATTTGTTCGCTCCCACAGTGCGCTGTTGCTAATAGTGTTTAGCCAATGGATCTGAAGTATTTTGCGTAGACAATTGTTAATAAACACCTGTATTTTCTGGATGATGGCTTTTGTAGTTCTCCAGGTTTCTGCCCCATACAGTAGAACTGTCTTGACATTTGTATTGAAAATCCTGACCTTGGTGTTGGTTGACAGTTGCTTTGACTTCCAGATGTTCCTCAGTTGTAAATATGCTGCTCTTGCTTTTCCGATCCGCGCCTTCACATCTGCATCAGATCCACCCTGTTCATCAATGATGCTGCCCAAATACGTAAAGGTTTTTACATCTTCCAAATCTTCTCCGTCAATTTTGATTGGATTGGTGCATGCTGTGTTGTATCGGAGAATCCTGCTTTTCCCTTTGTGTATATTGAGACCTATTGCTGCTGAGGCTGCTGCCACACTGTTTATCTTCTCCTGCACCTGTTGTTGCGTTTGGGATAGAAGGGCCAGATCGTCTGCGAAGTCTAGATCATCCAAATGCATCTTAGATGTCCATTGTATCCCGCGCTTTCCTTCGGACGTTGACGTTTTCATGATCCAGTCGATCACCAGGAGAAAGAGAAAGGGTGAGAGTAAGCAACCTTGCCTAACACCGGTCTTCACTTCGAACGACTTTGTCAACTGTCCTCCATGCATGATTTTGCAGTGTAATCCATCATATGAACTCTGTATGATATTGACTATCTTCGGAGGCACGCCGTAGTGTCGAAGAAGTTTCCATAGTGTTGTCCTGTCCACGCTATCAAATGCCTTTTCGTAGTGTAATAAAGTATAGCACTTCTTAAACAGAAGTGTAAGCGTATTCATACTTCTAGGATATCATTTTTATTTCTTTATCAACTGTATAGTTGATGTGATAAATCTTCAAATTTTAGATTTGTTTTAATTATGAGTTCAGTTGTTGAAATTTCCCAGAATAACGATCACATTAGTTAATAAATTTCCCTCCTACGCAACTTGTGTCTTTTGAAGAAATGGTGAATGATTACTACATAATTTATACATTAAATATATATTCGAAGATGAACGGATATGTTAAGGGAGCATGATTGATCATACATCATTACAGATAAATGTGAATGGATGTTAGTTAATTATTCAACACTCTCTATACATAATTTTTTTCGTAATATTCATATGTTAAGTATTTATAAAGATGTAGTTTTGTTACAAAGTTTACACACTTTGTTGTTGAGAATTCTTCACCTTAATCAAACATCTAGTACTGAGTAGCTTACTTAAACCTACTATTTATTATAGACCATGGGCCACGGATCGGCTAAATTGGTTTTATCTGTTTGGCGTTATTTTGGTAAGCGTCCTTCTTACAAATGGAAGTTGATGACCACACGCTTGAATCTCCTCTTTTACTAGGATATTAGACTGAGAGTCATCCCAGAATGCTTCTAGGAGAATTTATTAGTGAATAAATCATATATATATATATATATATATATATATATATATATATATATATATATATGTTTTTCTCATAGTTTCTCAAACATAAAGCCCGCCTATAGCTATCTAGGGTAAATACCGGTCCAAAGCCCAGATAAAGGAGAAGGGTCGGACGAGGAGTTGGTAACCCCATCCCGTAGAATGCAACCATGCTAAAAAAAACACTGGAAGGAAAATAATCGAAACCATTTAGAATCTGTCCTGAAAGTTGAAGGGTCCTCATTTAGAAAAAGTGTGGCGCTTCATATTGAAAGCCGATATTTTTCGGAAGTCACAGGGCAGATGCCCCTTCTAACAGTCAGAGCAAAAATCAACGCAGGTTTATGGAATCTCCGGAAAATGTAGTAAACCGGAAGGACCAACCAAATACCAGCGGAAACGAAGAGATACAACTTAACAGTGTTCGAAAACAGTGGAACTCATTGAACTCAAGCTGGTCAGAAAAGTCTAGATTCGGGAGAGATTTTGCTGTACTCTGCTAATGAAGAAGAAAATACTCCATACACTTAGAGAGTTGCTCTGATGCTGTCCAAATAAGCTGAAAAAGCACATACAATATGGGAATTTCATGGATCCAGAATCATCAAAGCATCTTTTAAACACAGAGAGGGAATCACAATGAATGTTATCCAATCTTGTGTACCCAACAATGAGAAGTACAGACGATAAAGATCAGTTCCTAGAGAGGCTGCAATCGATAGTAGCGAAGTGTCCAGGAAAAGAACTGATCATTTTGAAGGGAAACCTAAACGCTAAAATCGAAATGGATAACAGTGGACTTGAAGATATCATGAGACTATATGAACTGGGAGAGAGAAACGAAAATGAGTGGAGATTTGCAAACCTATGCGCATTCAACAAATTGATTATAGGCGGCACAATATTCTCACTCAAACGCTTACACAAAGTTACATGGGTCTCACCGGATCACACACGGAGAACTAGATAAACAGTATTTGTGTTAATAAAAATTCAGAAGGACAATGGAAAACGTGAGAACCAGGAGAGGAGCTGACATAGCTTCGGATCCCCACCTGGTGGTTGCCAAGATGAAATTGGGGAAACAGCACTGCAAAGGTTCCATATAGCCTTCCTTCAACATACCGACAAACTTAACGAACTCAAGATGGCTTTCAGAAACAGGTTTCAATACTTACAGGATCTACTGAAAGAAGAAGAATCAACGATGGAGGACAACTGGAAAGGCGTCAAAGAAACACTAATTTCAACGTGCCAGGAGGTGCTGGGTGGCAATAAGCATAATCGTAAGGAATACTTCCCTATTGAAACCCTAGACAAGATTCAAGAAGAGAAGAACAAGAAGAATGCAATTATCAACAGCCAAACAACAATAGAGGAAGTCAGAGTACAAGCTGAATCCACAGAAGCAATGACAGTGGAGAAGCCGCAAGAGAAGGAAATATGAAACAACGATATCACACGTTGAAGGAACTGCTAGGGAAATATAGTAGATCAGAGAGACCGGTCAAGGAGGAAGAAGGCAAGCCAATCACCGAGACTCAAGAAGAGAGGAACTTTTGAGTAGACCATATCCACTGAATCCACCGGACATCGAAACGATTGCTCTCTGTTTCGATTTTCGCTCTCTTCAATTCAGTCTTCTTAATCTTCCGCTTAAAGTCATTGCACTATCGATTGGTGTTACATACTACTTATATCTGTCAGCATAAGTAGTATGCATCACACTACTATTGTTTAAATTAATCAAAATGTAAATAATAAATCAGTTCATCAAATGATAGTATGTATTACGTAGAATATTTGATGATAGCCACTATAATATGTAAAATTATTGATTTACTTTGACTACGTAACATTAGTTATCAATCATCAACATACATGAAATCAAATTGAATATTAAAATGAATACTAATTATCCGTAATTGGTAATTTGTACGTAAACTGATACACTGATTTAAACATACTCTGTGCCTTTATTTTGAAAAGGCTAAGTTTATGAGATGGGGTTTATAGTTGGTCGACAGGAAATCCTACTCGACCTAGGTTTCGTGTTATTTAGTACTCGTCAACCAGGTGTACCTGTTATCTTACCTTTAAATCGAACGAATTTCGCTACTCAACGACCCATGTTGAGAAATCTCTTTTGTTACTCTCACATAAAGAATTTCATAAACATATATTTTGCAAACGTATTGGTATTTGGCTAACCTTCTTTAGATTATGTTGATCATTCTTTTGGGTTCTAGATTGGTTATGACTGGGCACTTACTGGACAATCACTGTTACTTCAAGTAGTAAAACATATGTCGCCCACCAGCATTCTTCATCCAACCCTATCCTGGACAGTCCTTTCCAGTTTCTATTCATCCTTTTCATGTCTGCTTCCGATTCCCAACGTATTGTGTTCTTCGGCCTTTCTCTTTTCCGTTTCTATTCAGAATTCCAGGTTAGCGCGATGCAGTTTGACGATTTCCGTAAAATATTTTCTATCCACCTCCAACTTCTCCCCCTAATTTCCTTTTCAGATGGAAGCTAGTTTGTCCTCTCTCAAAGTAGGCTATTGCTTATGGTATCCGGCCAACGGATATTGAGTATCTTGAGTAGACAACTGTTCATAAATACTTGTATTTCTTGATGATGGTTGCGGTAGTTTTCTGAGTTTCAGATCTGTACAGTAGAACTGTCTTAACGTTCGTATTGAAGAGTGTTACTTTGGTATTGGTTGACAGTTGTTTTGAGTTTCATACGTTGTTTATTCGTATGAATGATGTCCTTGCGTTGTGAATGGTTACCTTCACATCTGCATCAGATCTTTTTGTTCATCGATGATGCCGCTCAGGTAGGTGAAATATCCCACATCTTCCAGAGCTTCTCCAAGTGTGATTGGGTTGATGCTTGCTGTGTTGTATTTGAAGATCTTGCTTTTTCCATTGTGTATGTTGAGGCCTAATTATGCAGAGGCTTTTGTTACACTAGTTTTCTTCATCTACGTTTGTTCGTGTGTATGGGATAGAAGAGCTAGATCATCTGCGAAGTCCAAATCTTATTGATTCTGAGCTGTCCATTGTATTCCATACTTACCTTGATATGCGGGATGTCTTCATAATTCAGTTGACTATCATGAGAATTAGAAATGTTGAGAGTAAGCAGTACTTTATGACACTGGCATTCATTTGCAACGGATCCGTGAGCTGAACTCCATGAACCACTTTGCAGTGTTACTCGTCGTATGAATTCTGGATGATGATGATCTCCTCAGTTACAACACAGTCACGAACAAGGTTCCATAACGTCCTCCTCTCCACACTGTCAAACACTCTCAGTCATGGCAGATGGTGTAACGTGACGAGAATAAGTTAATCTGTTAATATTTAATTCGTCTATCAGATGCAAACTCTAAATTTGAGAACTAAATTATTATTTGATTTTTTAAAAATCAAATTAGGTCGATTAGGATTCAAATGTGGAAATGATTGAAGAAAATCCCGGTGAGAATGTGTCTACATACCTATTTGTTTACTGATATTCATCTACATAAAATCTAATGTGACTGAATGCTAGAAGTTCATGCACCATACAAATAAAGTGAGTAGAATGGAAGAGCAAAAATGAATAGGGGAATCACAATGGCATATAGCAGGAAATGCACTTCGACTAACAATACAACTAAGAAATGACTTTTTTTAGTTAAGGTACATCGTTCCTTCTTTTGAAGAATTAAAAAAAACTATTCCACGTTCATTATTGGTTAAATTATGAGTCATATATAATAATGATTCAAGTCGTTGTGTTACTTCATCACTAGTAACCCATTCAGAGAGTAGTAAAGAATAGATAAATGTTCATCGTATAGTGCGTTCATTCATATCATGTAATAACATTACTCATTCAGTCTCTGTATTGACAATTAATTGACGAACTAGTAGCCACCGGGATGGTAACCGTTAAACATATTCAAACCACTGAACGGATATTTTACGATAGTGGCTCTAACTGAATTATCCTCACTACATCCTGTTATGTTCTTAGCAATAGGTTATCTCGAAATACGATTGCCAATTTAGATACCCTGACTTATACGACCAAACTAATGACGCATACACCAGTACGATCAGTAGAGAGACATTGGTCCCTTTTTCGTCTATCTCTGCCTGTTAATTCCAGAACGCCAATCTCAGCCTCCACTATCCGAATCATTTATTTCAGTCATACTGGGCTAATATACAAGTAATCTAGACAAGATCATAGCATAACAGTTACCATTGCACATGATCAACCCAAAAAATGGCTGGGATTGTGAATGACTGTTACTAATAGATTGGGAATATCTCAAGAATAGTCAATAGTATGATAATAGTCAATAGGTCAAATTAAAGCTTATAACGAATATAAATATACATATAATATAGTAACTTAATAGTCATACAATAAGAATATAGGTATAATATTAGTCCATAAGTAGTTTCTAATAGTTACCATTCATTTATTCTAGTCCCGATATAACACACCCCATCACATACAATTTAATATCAGGATTATTTACATGGTGCTACAGCACTGAATGTTGGCAGCTCTTTGAATAAATCAATTATCGAACACAAAGAGTCGTCGACGTTTTTTTTCAATTTGAAGTTGTCAAATTTTGTAAGCATATAGCGGAATGAAGACATAAATATTAACAATAAGATAAGTGAATATTTAGAATACATATATACTTTTTCCATTTGTAAATTAATCGTATCATTGAATAACAACTATCCTTTCTAAGCAAAAATAGATAGTGGCTAGCAGTGGAATATAGGATGTGCGTTTCGTCCTAGTTAGGATGTACTTACATCCCCGAGTTGATGTTCACTCTGGGACTCGAACCCATTACCGTTCACTTCAAACGCCATCACGTTATCTACTTACCTACTGAGTCCTAATAACCACCTGCTTGTGCAATGGAGTGAAGTTTAAATTCACTTGGTGTTGTTTTACTTGTATTGTTAGCCACTATCCATCTTTATTTGTGACTTAAGGCTATATCGAGGTAATCCGCACAGGATGCACATATGCCAACATGAAACTGATCAATTGTAGTCCTAAATAACAATGGGACGATACAAGTAAAACAACACCAAGTGAATTTATCCTTTCTTCTCCTTCATTATTATTATTATTATCATTGTTATTTTCATTACTATTAATATATCATACATTTTTGACACTATCGAAATGAGCTAGCGAGCAAAATGTAAGTGAATAGATTATCTGAATTTATGCAAGTATTTCTAACTACTCTCTCTTTCTCTCTCTTTCCCTCTCTCTTTCTCTTCAATGAATAGATATTTCATTTTATACAGTTGAGAAATTTCCACTTAAATCATTTGTCACAGAAATGGCTGACATTCAAAAACTGATATAATGAACTGTGTTTAATTTATTCCTTATGGTAAAATATCATTTCCTTCCCCTTACAAATGGGTGAGGGAACGGGGATTTGAAAACGGAAAAAATGACCTTATATATATATATATATATATACTATGTAACATAGTGAAAAATTAGGTCACCGAGATCATATACATTTCAAATAAGGTATTAGTATAAATCTTGTCTTCATCATCATAGATTCATTAGACAAAATTCACAGGCGTGAACATGTTTTGTAATACTTTACTGTCATAATCTGGATTGTGTATACGATGAGAGTTTATATGCAAGAAAACATACATAGCCAGTATTAATGAGCTTTTAATGACCTGACAGAAAAAAATAATCATGGGATGGTCTTTATTTTTGTTTTAAAGACAGTTGTATTGTTTATACCTTCACACATGTATAAAATTAGCAATGAACAACCTGTGAATAAATGGTTTATACATTTATTAGGTTGTAGATATTATGATGATGGGAGTGAAAGAATAAGGTAGGTGTAATATGTTTACATGAAATGGGAATATTATGACCGAAAAAAAAAAGTGGCAACAATTTATCTTATAATAAATATCACATTTAAAAAAAGACTAGACTATTTCCTGTCCATTAAGTAATCAATTTTCGAAACATTTAATCAAATCTCATATGAATAATGTTACTGAAGTATGAATTACAATATAGAAAAATGAATAATTACACAGATATATTTTGTATATAGTGAAGTCTTTAATCTGCGAGGGAAATTAATTAGATTTTATCAAAATAGATTAATTTTTCTATACAGAAGGAGTTTTGTGTAGATTGTAGTAATTTCAATAGTTGAGATGATGAGTCAATTGAAGCTAGACCACTATGGAAAACCTGAAAGTACTGGATGACCGTTTCGTTCTATTGTGAAACTTCTTAGGATTGCACATCCACGACCCCGAATCGTGGGATTCCATTCATTGTGAAGTGTAAAATAACTCTTTATATTTTCTTCTGAATTTAAATTTATAAAAAAATGGTTCAGTAGAAATAGTCAAACCAAAAGGAGCAGTAGGAGTCGTGAGGTTATATCTTTTGAGTCAACTTAAACGGTCGATACTGATCGATCTGATAGACCATTCTGTTGTTAAACAAGATCATCATTTCATGAGTAGATCATCATCTATCTATGCACACACAGTTCATAGGTCGATTTTGGTCATATATATTGAATGGGTCTATAGAGTGTATTTACTCAAAACAGAAACCACTATGGAGTTGGAATTTAGGCTCAATGTGTAGATTGATCTCTAAGTAATGTATTCCGAATATACAAATGTGTGTGATTGTCTAAATGGAATCTAAACTAAGTGGTGTGATAGCAAATAAAAACAATGGGAGTGGTGCCTACAATACCCTCCAGAAGTTGTATTTATACCTATATGTAAACTACGAGTGTACAAGCCCCTAGGATTTGTGTATGCCTAGTGTGTATGTAACGGGTACTTTTAATGAAGGGTGCCATCCGTCAACCCTCTCAGATTATGGTAACTAACACGTAACTGAGAGCGGAGACCATCATAATGTACCAAAGTGACATTCATGCTAGTATGTATGATATTAAAATATAAGTGCCATGGATTTGTGTATTTCTGGTGTGCATATGGCGTATACTTGTCACAAAGAGTGGCTGCCTAATGTTCTTTTTATTATAGATTTTTGAAATCCTAAAAGTTGTGCCTGAAGGTCGGCAAGTGGTTATTCAAACTATATCTCCTGTCCCGGTTTATCCAAAACGAGTTAGGCCAATGCTTATGGCTGGAACAGGGCACCAAAATAACACATAAATAGAATATTTTGTATGAGTGAACTGGTAGAAAAAAAATCATAAATCAATACCTAGTTATACTGCATCATTTATTAGTGTTTGATTCTTCTCGTTATTGATGTTAAGGATTGTAACGAATTAATTTTTCTTGTCATACTTGCATTCAGAGTGGATTACCTCGATATATCCATTAAGTTACAAGGATTTTTAGGCAGATTTTGATGGTGACATACGTCTAATCCCATTTGGAACTCTTCATCTAAATGTACCTTTAGCTTCAAACAATGGTCCATTACGCACTGAGCTAATAAATTCATAAAGTCACTGATTTTTGCAACAGGGATGAATTTTACTTCGTCTGTATAGGTTTGAACTTTCCTACTGTCGATGTTAAGGACTGAAATCGATCTGTTGCTCTTCACATGTGTGTATCCTGGGTGATAACCTTAATATTACCGTACAGCTGATGAAACTCAAATGAAACATAACAGCTATTGTGGATTCCAATGCTAGTTATTATCAAACTGCTTAAAAATTCAGTTACATTGTTTGAAACCTTTTTATTGCAAATAACCTTTTTTTAATAAAAAAAAAGAGAGTAGCTATGTTGTTTCAACATTCAACGTTTGTAGAGATAAAACCCAAGTTTCCTGAACTCATCTGAACTCAAATTAAATGGTGATAACTCACCAAAAATAAATTATTCACTCAATCCCTAGCAGCTATGTTGTGGATGAATGGCTATCTTTAGACATAACAACTGACCAAAAGCCGGTTTTTTCCACAATAATCAAAACTGACACATACATATAATACAAAGTCCATAAATGTACCATTGAAAGTGTTTGTGTATGTACAGCTGATTTCATCGATATTAGTTCATCTGCAAAACATTGACAGGTCAATGTCTGATTTTATTGATCACTTCTATGAAATTCAGTACCATCCAAGTGGCATGTTTTATTCTCTTTGACACTCGAACCCAGTACCTTTCACTTCAAACACCTAACATTTAATCTACTAAGCTATGAAGCCTAAATATAGTAACCAATTTGTTCAAAACGGTTCGAGTCCCACTATAAACATCAATACTGAAATACAAGGGTATATCCAGTTGACAAGTTTTAATAATCTTAATAATTTTATAGAACGATCAATTTATTTACCAAGGTCATATCTGAAGCCGATTAGTATAATTTTATGTTAAGCATGAAAAATAAAATACCGAATAATTATATTAAAAAGACATTTCATGCAAAATATATCTGCATATAATTGCTTACGTAATCCATTACCTATGAACCCATTAATAGTTAAACATTTATCTAGACTAACATATAAGCATATCTATGTGTAATTTGGAACTATAACAAGATTACAAGATAAAAGTACATCACAGTATTGTACTTTTTGTGTATGTGAAGAATTTTACGCTTTTGGATGATTATGTAATATATATATATAATCGAACATTGTAATGAACACACATTAAACATAATTCTCTTTGTTTGATCATTAAACACAGTCATTTTCTTCCTTTTGAAAAATATGCAAATTATTCGGTAATCGACAATTATGTTTGATTTAATTAAAATTTATTGATCACTGGGTGGTGATCAATGTCATAGTGGCCACATTGCAACATGATCGATAGCATTCGATCTGCACTAATAAGGACTAGACACGCATGACATTGATCGCCACCCAGTGATCAATCAATTGTGATTACATCTCAATCCTACAGGAGGTCGGTCGCGACTCGGATAGCTCAGTGGTAACGTCTCTGACTGAGAAGCTGGGTGACACGGGATCGAATCAGCCAGGGAGAACCAGTTCCCTCAAGATTACAAGTACAAGTACACCTTGTCAAGTAGCACGAAACCCGGGTCCAGGGTTTCCTGTCGACTACCTCCAACCACCATCTAAATGTTTGGTTTAATTTGACTTGATAGAGAACACAACAACAACGACGACGAGATTTAGACAATGTTAACCAAAATGTATGTTGTCATATTTATTCTAATTATAAATTATATAAATGAAAGATGGTACTGCTCAAGTAGAAATTTAACTAATATACAGTTATCAGTATAGGGTTTTTTAGATCTAGTTTATTTATGTACTTACCTATTCCTATTATCCCTCGTAGAGAAGTACAGGCTACCCAACATAACTATTTATTGAATTCTATCCTAGGCCATCCTTTATAATTGTTTTCAATCGTTATTTAGTCCTTTGGATATCTGCCCACCATCATATTTTCATTGGTCTACCTGTTTTTTTGGTTTCCCTTCAGGATTTCAAGTTACAGTTTGCCTCGTGATGTAGTTTGATAATTTCCGCAACGTATGTCATATCCACTTTCTGCGTAGACAAGTAATTATAAATAGCTGAACGTTTCTGGTGGTGATTGTAGTAGTTCTCCAAGTTTCAACTATGTACAGTAGAACTATCATGATGTTCGTATTATTGATTGTGAAGTTGGTGTTGACTAACAGTTGTTTTGAGTTTCATATGTTGTTCCTTTGTAGGAATTTTGTCCTTGTTTTGCCAATCCGTTTCTTCACATCTGCATGAGATCCTCCTTATTTATCAATAGTAAAGACTGTAGACTGTTGACTTAGACTGGTATTACAAACCAATGGAAACCTAATAGGACTAGATGGCCATTTATTCATAGTACGCGACTATTCAGATCTGCCCTCCCACGATCCTGTACTAGTAAGTCGAACCCAGGACATTTAATCTAGGCGCGTTTGATAACAATAGCGCTAGCAAACTTCAAGAGATTGAACTTTGTTGTGTATTCATCACCTTATAAGAGATATTTACTAATTGTAGTATATAGAGCATATTCATATCAAGGGAAGAATCTCATTGCCATTACGAAATCAAATAATGAAGTTACTTTGAACTCTTGAGAACAGTGTATAACTGTACCACAATATGTATTCGGTCGATTTTACGACAAAAATATATCGACTTTTTAAGAAATGATACGATCAATAGTTTATAATTAAACAAACTAAACTCCCAGTTGACGAGTATTTATGTTTTGAAGTTATTAATTAGTCACTAATTAGCCAAATTTATCATATAATCTTGACTATACTGCGTCAAAACTGTAATTCCTATTTTTAGTGAATCATAAATAGTAAACGTTAAACAGATAGTCCTAATAACAGTGAGTGATGATAGTACTTTATCATGAATTAAATGAAGTTATAACTGTTTACAATTGAACAGGAATTCACTAATCGAAAAATGATACCCTGTTCATGATTCATGACGAAACACCTAACCAATAATGTCTAGTTTTCAATTGTTATTTGACTATTATTAGTCAAAAATGTTTACAAATTGTATATTATGTAGCTGTCTAACTTAGATTGTTTCAAGATCTCAATAAAATTCTGCTGTCTTCAGAAACTCATACTGATAATTATCACGTCGTCACTAGTGACTAGATTCAACAGGAAATTCCAGGAGATTTAGTAAGAAGTAGTGACGAGTGAAGCTGAACCGTTTCATATGTGGGGAAGCTTATCACTGACCGAAATAGAAGATTGTAGAATATCGCAGACTGACTGAATTTAAACATATAATCCATTGGATTCGGACTCAAAGGTCTAGAGCTTCAACGTTCATGTTCAAAACCGAATTTCCTATGTTCGACTCTCGCGTATGGAATCGTGGATAGTGGCAAACATTGGAATGCAGAATTTTTGTTTCTTCTTATGATGGATCCATCTTTTAAATATATCTACGTCTCAGATTTAATGTTGGATTCCGCATCTAACTACCATCCACCCTGCTTATAATGCTTATGGCAATACCAAGACAACCGCACATGATACACATACACCCAAAAAGAATGATCAATTTCAGTACTAAACATAAATGTGAAAGTTCAAACAATTAATACAAACGATTTCAAACGAATAGTTTGACAGAATATTTGTTTATAATATTAATATGATAGGGGGTAGCTTCATTCTCTAATCTATATTTAACAGTCGATTTGCCTAGTAGATTTATGATGAACATAATCGTGTTTCTGTAAATAATTTGATGTGTTTGTGAGATCAATCACATGAATACACTTTACGCCAAAAAATAGTATAATAGTTGAGGTCAACAATATTAAAAGTACATTCAGTTGCTTTGATAAAATACTGGAGAGGAAATAATGTGACTGGATTAATAATTTACTCAAGAAATGAATTTTGATATTTTACGTGAATAGAAGTCAAAACTACTAACCTAAAACCTGAAAAAATAAACAAATAAATCGATAGATAGATAGATAGATAGATAGATAGATAGATAGATAGATAGATAGATAGATAGATAGATAGATAGATAGATAGATAGATAGATAGATAGATAGATAGATAGATAGATAGATAGATAGATAGATAGATAGATAGATAGATAGATAGATAGATAGATAGATAGATAGATAGATAGATAGATAGATAGATAGATAGATAGATAGATAGATAGATAGATAGATAGATAGATAGATAGATAGATAGATAGATAGATAGATAGATAGATAGATAGATAGATAGATAGATAGATAGATAGATAGATAGATAGATAGATAGATAGATAGATAGATAGATAGATAGATAGATAGATAGATAGATAGATAGATAGATAGATAGATAGATAGATAGATAGATAGATAGATAGATAGATAGATAGATAGATAGATAGATAGATAGATAGATAGATAGATAGATAGATAGATAGATAGATAGATAGATAGATAGATAGATAGATAGATAGATAGATAGATAGATAGATAGATAGATAGATAGATAGATAGATAGATAGATAGATAGATAGATAGATAGATAGATAGATAGATAGATAGATAGATAGATAGATAGATAGATAGATAGATAGATAGATAGATAGATAGATAGATAGATAGATAGATAGATAGATAGATAGATAGATAGATAGATAGATAGATAGATAGATAGATAGATAGATAGATAGATAGATAGATAGATAGATAGATAGATAGATAGATAGATAGATAGATAGATAGATAGATAGATAGATAGATAGATAGATAGATAGATAGATAGATAGATAGATAGATAGATAGATAGATAGATAGATAGATAGATAGATAGATAGATAGATAGATAGATAGATAGATAGATAGATAGATAGATAGATAGATAGATAGATAGATAGATAGATAGATAGATAGATAGATAGATAGATAGATAGATAGATAGATAGATAGATAGATAGATAGATAGATAGATAGATAGATAGATAGATAGATAGATAGATAGATAGATAGATAGATAGATAGATAGATAGATAGATAGATAGATAGATAGATAGATAGATAGATAGATAGATAGATAGATAGATAGATAGATAGATAGATAGATAGATAGATAGATAGATAGATAGATAGATAGATAGATAGATAGATAGATAGATAGATAGATAGATAGATAGATAGATAGATAGATAGTAATCTCTCAGTTGATTCAATTTTCTTTTGGATACTTCGGTAATTGAAACTTCAATCACGTGTTTAGTTACCGAGTTCACTTGCACATCAATTCCATTTCAATGGTTCACTAAAAAATTTTTTAAAACTGAAACAATAAAATCTGTGTTATTTTCTTTCTTTTATTTTTTGTTTTCACACAATAATTGATTTATTGTCTAATTTTTTTTCGTCCGAAAATTTCTTTTCTTCTAATATGAAGTAGGTAAATAGACAATAGATAAATAGAATATAATAATAATAATAATAATAATAATAAATGTAACATAAATATTTGTGGAAAAGACAACCCATGTAACAAAAGTAGTCAACCGACACATTCATTATGATACATTTACTTTTATCTACATTTACAATGATAGTTGTTTGCTTACTAATATTGTGTTCATCTAAGTAAGGTACTCACCATCAACACTTTATGCATGATCATTTTTAATTTCAGTAATTTCAAATAGAAGAATCTCTATATGTATAATATGTGACTAATCAGTAGTGTGAGTCCATGATCCTGCACTAAGTGAAATCAAACCCAAGACTTTTAATCTGTTGTGCGAACATATCTAACCTCTAGGTCACTGAATGCTTCCAGGTTTTCAATGATGATCTAGCTTAGATCAACTCATGAATTCAACTATTAAAATTGCTACGATTTCCACAAATAATAATATGTATTCGTTATTATCAGAAGGGGTTTGTGGAGATTTTTAGAAATTCCACAGATTGAAATCATAAGCCAATTGAAGCTAGAACACCATGGAAAACCTGGAAACACTGGACGACCGTTTCGTCCTAGTATGAGACTCCTCAGCAGTGCGCATACATGATCCCGCACCCCGCGATGACTCGAACACAGGACCTATCAGTCCAGGTTTTCCTATTCTGTGTTTTGCTCTTGTTAATTTTCTCTATTTTTGTATTAACACAAAGTGTAAACACTCGGGATGGTACACATGGATGTCAGGTTGTCGATGACCTATGCTTAATTCCATTCACGTGGAGTTTCTTTTATGTTTCATACTGGACAGTGATTATTAATTGGTAATGACATTTAGAATCTTGATAGCACTGTTAGCCAGTAACATTGATAGTTACTTTATGAAATACGATTCTTATGTTCATGTTTTAATCCAATCCCAGTTAAATGTGTATAACAATTATTAGTTATAAGCTCAATTATCATATATATGTATGATCGACCTACTGTATCTCACTGTCTTTTATACTATCGTATGTGTTGGTTGAAATAACGCTCAGAAATGTAGATGATTGAACTTTGAGATACTCCTGAGGATTCTCATATTAGAGTGAAAGTTATGTTCAACACTTCCCTTATTTCAAATACTTATCTAACTAATGTCAATTCGTGATGTGAAGAATTAACTAGCAAACATGTTACCATATACATAAAATGTATTTATGGGTCAAACACAAATTTGTTAAATCTTACGTGTTACATAATATAATTTCATTTGTTGTAACACTCCAGGATGTTAGACAGTAGATTCACAGCTATTTAGTATATTATTTTCCATACTGCTCATGGAACAAAAAAATATCACTACACATTCTTAATTCAGTTTTATTGCTAACTACCGTAATACCGATTATATAATCAGTGTTTTGCAGATTTTTGCCATAGTTACACTTACAGATCATGATAATTATCTATGTCATCATCATCATCATCATAACATGTAGATTTTGACTTAGTTACAGAAATATCCAGATCAGATCATATTTTAATTCATCTTAACAATGATGTAATATTCTAGTCTGTAACATAAAATATCATATCAACTATTGGTGATAATAGTTTACAACTAATTGGGTGAGAATAAACTGTTCATTCGATATATATGGTATAAACCACAGAATTAACTGTTACTATTTAATTACAAGAAACCATGTCAACTATTACACATCTATACAGTAATGGATATTTATCTATGCAGTTGATGTGCACTTGTACAATCCACAGGATCGAAGTATAGCTCAATCAATATGTGATAATTGTTAGAAATATTATTATTAATATTACTATTACATAATCTGGAAACACTTCATACATTTCGTTTCATTAACTTTTATCCAAGTAAACCACTTGAAAAATAAATAATTGGTGACAATTGTCATTCATCGGTTTCTGATTAGTTACAATGCTAAAAAATCTTAATAGCAAAATTTATTAGTGTGTATTTCGGTCTTCTTATTTTCTTATTCTCTTCGGGATTCCAAGATAGCGCTTGTCTTGTGATGCAGTTTGATGAGTTCCTCAATATCTGTCATATCCACTTCTAACGTCTTCTCCTAATTTCCTCATCAGTTAGAAGCTGATTTGTTCTCTCCCACAGTTGACTGTTGCTGATGGTAACGGGTCAACAGGAATTGAGTATCTTGTGTAGATAATTGTTTATAAATACTTGTACACTTTGATGATGGTTGTAATAGTTCTCCGAGTTTCACCTCCGTATAGTAAAACCGTCTTGACGTTCATATTGAAGATTGTCACTTTGATATTGGTTGACAGTTGTTTTGAGTTTCATACGTTGTTCATTTTTATAAATGCTCTCCTTGCTTTATGAATCATTGCCTTCACATCTGTATCAAATCCTCCTTGTTCATCGATGATGATCCTCAGATACATGAAAGGAAAACTTAACACGTCTTTTAAATTAGTTATGAAACATATACAAATTGAATATCTACGATATTTAAGAAAATTGATTGAAATAGTTTGAGACCTTTAAGTTATTGTATTTCGAGATGATCGTTGAAAACGGCGTATCATTATGAATTATTTGAAATGTGTACTTGGAAGTCGTTTTGCTTTAAATTGATCATGATGTCAATCAATACGAATAAAAGAGGACTCAGTGTAATGTTGTATCATTTAGTAAATGATATATACCATTCTTTAAATAACATACAGTCATTAATTATTATATATTGACTAATTATTAAATAATAATCAATGTCATGTGTTTCCAGTTCAATCTTGGTGATAATCATATTCTTTTGATCAAACTACAATGTGACATCGCTTTACTTCGAATACATTTGTATGTTGAGTGGTTATAATTAATCGTCAGAATATACTACTTAATTTAAGTTTCATGCAAGTTGACATTTACTAACAAGGCAATTCAATTAGTTCATTGACCATTTCTCAGGTTATGAATTTAAATATTGCATGATGTAATCTCATTTATATATAGAGTCTCAGTGACTATCAAGAGTAAAGCTAATGAATAGTAACTGACATTAAACATAGATCAAATATTGTTTTATGGTTGACAATTACCAATCAGCTAAAAACGATCATCACTAGTTCATATGTTAATGATAGCATTTATAAAGAAGAATCAGGTAAGAAAGTAAAAAAAGATCAATAATTGAATATGTACATCTATAAATAACAATTATTTAACAAGATTTTCTTTTGTTCGTTTTCTTAAATGTATGAACTCTGTCAATGTTATTCGAGCCTTTTCTTTCCACAAAAAAAGTTCTCAACCATGTATTGTCGCTTAAAGTTTGCATATTAGTATATACGTTATAAAAAAGTGGCATGTTTCTTTTTAAAACTATCCAGAAAAATATTGAGCAAATATCACACTTCCAATACTACTACTACTACTTACTTACTTACTTACTTACTTACTCACTTACTTACTTACTTACTTACTTACTTACCTACTTACTTACTTACTTACTTACTTACTTACTTACTTACTTACTTACTTACTTACTTACTTACTTACTTACTTACTTACTTACTTACTTACTTACTTACTTACTTACTTACTTACTTACTTACTTACTTACTTACTTACTTACTTACTTACTTACTTACTTACTTACTTACTTACTTACTTACTTACTTACTTACTTACTTACTTACTTACTTACTTACTTACTTACTTACTTACTTACTTACTTACTTACTTACTTACTTACTTACTTACTTACTTACTTACTTACTTACTTACTTACTTACTTACTTACTTACTTACTTACTTACTTACTTACTTACTTACTTACTTACTTACTTACTTACTTACTTACTTACTTACTTACTTACTTACTTACTTACTTACTTACTTACTTACTTACTTACTTACTTACTTACTTACTTACTTACTTACTTACTTACTTACTTACTTACTTACTTACTTACTTACTTACTTACTTACTTACTTACTTACTTACTTACTTACTTACTTACTTACTTACTTACTTACTTACTTACTTACTTACTTACTTACTTACTTACTTACTTACTTACTTACTTACTTACTTACTCACTTACTTACTTCTGTTACTCCCAATGGAGCATAATCCACCGACCAGCATTCCCCAATACACTCTGTCCTGAGCCTTCGTTTCCAGTTCTATCCTATTTTTGTCCATTTTTCTCATATCTGTCTCCATTTCTCGACGTAATGTGTTCTTTGGTCTTTCTCTCCTCCTTTGACCTTCAGGATCCCATATGAGGGCTTGCCTTGTGACTCAGTTGGATGTTTTCTTCAACGTGTGTCTCATCTACTTCCAGTGCTTCTTCCTGATTTTTTCCTCTGGTAAGATTTGGTTTGTTCTCTCTCATAGTAGGTTGTTGCACTACTACTAATACTACCAATAATAATAATAATATGAACCTAACCTAATCACTTTGAATAGATAGATATAACGTATGATACTATTCACTACTGACAATCTCTGATTTTTAAAAAAAAACGTGACAAAAATTCAATTTATTCAATATGTAAGAAAAGAATGTCTTGAATATGTCATCATTGATTGTTCTTATCATTTACCAATGACTTTTTTTCTCTCTTTTTTTTTTAAACATCGTTTTTCTTTTCTCTAATGAATTAACTCAATGATAACTTGAGTTATTCAGTATCCTCTGTCTTTCTATATGACGTAATTAATTAAATAGTAAACAAGAGAAAGAGAGGGAGGGAGAGAGAGAGATGGAGAAAGAAAGGAAGGAGGAAAAAGGGAGAACGCATACAAGTAATATTAAGAAGTATAATCTAGAAATTTCATTATCAACTTAAACATATGGAATGTGTTATCGTAATCATGAATTGAATTATGCAATTTCACGTGTAAAATGTGAATCCTATATGTCAATGGGTAAATTTAACGGTAATAGTATAAAATGATAAGCTATTGAATAATGACTTCACATGTATAAGATAGCACGTGAAGTGTAAATAGAATAAATTATTTATTATTTTTTAAACAAACAAGAGAACAAACAAACGAACGAACGAAGGAACCAAAAAAAAGAAACATTGACAAGTTTCGTCTTATGTATAACTGATTGATAAAAGCAGAAAAAAACAATCGAAGAAAAGGAAAAGAAAAAAACTCTAATCTTATCTAGTTTGAGTTAGTTATTATTAGATATGATAATGAAGACAGTAAGTTTCATGAATTAGTTAAGGTGTTGTAACCCTAACCCAGAGAATTTTATGTCATACATTATTTGCCGATTTTGGGACTGGTTGGAAAAAATGGAGAGGTGGTCAATGTATAACATGAGTGTTGTGGTATGGAAAAAAACTGTACAGGTCTGACTTCTGTTGGTCTATCACAACTTTCTAGTTGAAGTCCTGGAGATGGTGCAACACAGTGTCTAGAGATGTTATCAGATATTGCTCAGAATAGAAGTCAATGGGGATCCTGATGGAACTATATTTTAAATTCTAAAAAAAGGAGATGTAACTTATTTAACTGAAAGAATTCGTTTTGGTTGTACCTTTACTAATTCATCTGCTTCTCACATTATTATTACTATTTCACCATCATACGCTAATTTCTGTTCGTTATTGTTATCCCTTTTTTTTATACACACTTCACGTATTCTATCTCTTCATATTCTCATTCGAATATGTATCTGGTGCCCCTTTTTACCAATATTCATGTGTTCAAATAAATAAAAATAAATAATATCGACTTAGAAGAAGAAAGGAGATTTTTAGAGTAGTTTTTGTTTTTAAAAAAATATTGGAATCGTTCCAGTTTTACTCAGAAACGAGAATCTATGATACGGTTACAGTTAGAAAATATATGGTAGTTTTCACTGATAACAAAACTAGATCATCATTCTGTTTAAATATGTGTACTTAGGTCTTAAGAAAAAAGTAACGCGATTAGTATATGACTGACTTCATTCAGTTGCCAATCAACTATTTTGAAGAAGTGATGTTGTTAAAGAAATCGATTTTTTCTTATCGAAATAAGATATTGTTTTATGTAACTTCAATAGTTGAGATCATGAGTAAATTGAAGGTAGACCACCATAGAAAACCTGAAATCACTGGTTTTCCATGATATCCACGAAACCCCTACTGATACTGTTTTGTGTAAAAATTGAAATTAATCTATAGAAAATCTAATTCAAAAATACCTTCCTCAATATTACGCAATCACATCTTATCCGGTACAATATTAATACAATTTCAGGATATTTTATCGACTTCAATAATTTTCATAACCATTACTCGTTGTAATCTATTAAGATATATTTCATAGGCTACAGTTCTATTTTTAGTCAACAGTTCGAACTAATCACAATGCTTAAATTATTTCAATTATGACGGAATGAAGTTATCCACAAAGTTCTATTTTTTTCTATCTCCATCGTTGTTAAAGCCTGCCTGTTGATCAATCTATAATGGGATATGGTCATCTTGTAAGAACTGCCTTGATGTTGTCATTGAATTATAAATTCCTCGTAAAATTAGGCTGTAGCTAGCAGTAGAGTATAAACGCATGCATTTTTCATCATATTTAGTGCTCCTGTATTGCTGAGTTAATATTAAGATAATGAACACTGTTTAAATTTCAGTGTGAATATGAACAGTGAATAAAAGTTATATGTAGGTTGGCAGATTCAAAATAGGATGAATTGCATGTCAATACTTTTCACCCCAGACTTGTTATTGCCAACTGTTATCATAGTTATTTTCATTATCATAAGTAAATGTACTATATGAGTATACAGTAAGTCGATATCTCATAGCACTTCTTGTTCTTCTGTTTTTTTCTCTTCACATGTTATCCTTCACTGTTTCCCCCACACAAGCATACAAAGTACTTTCGCTCTAGATGTAAACTGTTACAACCTCTAATAATCCAGCATTTCATATTATATACAATATGTCACGTCACTTCAACTGGTAGTCCTACTGAAAATTGATTGACAAAGTTCAGTCAACATTAATCAACTTGATAAAAAGCAATTTCATCACTACTTACTGAAAAGTTTTATTTCTCAAAATGATATTTATTAAATGAGAAAACTTCCACGATACCTTGATATTTTATTAGAATGGGGGTTGTGGAGATTGTAGTGATTTTAATAGTTGAATTCTTGAGCTAGACCACCACTGAAAACCTGAAAATACTGTACATCCGTTTCGTCTTAGTATGGGGCTCTTCAGCAGCGTGCATCCACGATCTCTCACCAGAGAGTCGAACCCAGGACAATTGGTCTCACTGGCGAACGCTTAAACTTTAGGCCACTTAGCCAGCATCCGAAGGTATTAATATCTAACTTCAACCAACCCATGATACTAGGACGAAACGGCCGTCCAGTGCTTCCAGGTTTTCAATGGTAGTCTAGCTTATATCGATTCATTAATTCAATTAGTAAAAACCTTAATATTTTTTTCTTTTTCTGTATAAAGGTTCTAAAGAAATGGTGGAATTTCATAATTTACATTATGAATCGAATTTACATCAATTATCCACTAAGAATCAAAAAGCGCTAGACAACTATTTCATCATAGTATGATACTTCTCATGAATGTCCAACTATCCATTTTGGATGTTCAGAACATGACTTTGAGTTCGATCCCCAGTGAAGTTATACATATATATCTAAGTATTTAAATAAAGTTGAAGTTATATACACCATAATAACAATAATCACCGTGACTAAAGTAGTAAACAATAATTAAAATTTTGCTTCGAATTATTATTATTTTTTTCAATTAAAATGAATCTTTATATTTGAAAATTCACATTAACATTGTAATGTAAACATTGATGAATGTATACATGAAATTTAATGTTTTGTGTTGATAAGAATTAAATAAACAAAATCGAATGAACTATGTATATATATAGATAGATAGATAGTTTCTATCTTAATTAGTTCATGAAATAAATGTACTCTTTGTTCCTTCCTTCTTGTTGGCACCGTTGTTGTTATGCTGATGGTATTCATGTTGATGATAACTTTAATGGAACAGTGATTTTGACAGTCGTTAATATAGTGATTGTTCAATGTTTTAATTAGTGTTGTCTTCTTTTTATCACCACCTCTTCCGGGACGTTATAGTTGTCACTGATTAATGTTTATTATAATTTGTGTGCTTATATGATTGACTCTCTCTCACCGACACGCACACACACACTCTGTATGTATGTCGGTTTGTGTGTTTACACTATCATTTAAACTTCACCTGTTTTTCTATTTTCACTATACACCTAAGCCAAGCTTGTTTACAAGATCGACAGTGAATGAAATATTTCATCTCGGTGGTATGAATAATAATAATAATAATAATAATAATAATAATAATAATGACAATCACTGTATATAAAGCACCTGCCTACATTATAACATTCAAGAATCTTACATATATGTATATATATATATTATACATGTATATAAACATACAGTTTTGCTGTTACCACTAGTACTAATACTACTATCAATACTATTATGACTATTACGATTATTACTATAAACTATTTGTATACAATTTAATTTTGTTATAATTGTACAATGATAAAAGAGTTATATCCGGTTCATTAGCGGATGTCTATACGTTCACATGCATGCATTCACACACACACATACACATACAAGTACACGAACAAGAAAACAAATACATTCGACACAGAGACATTGGTAAAATTGATGAAATATACACATATATATCTATATACATGAAGAAATTCTACTAATAATGAATGATATATTTGTTTACAATAATTAGCAATATCTTCATTAAAACTAGAATTTGCAAAAACTGATACAAATTAGTTAAATGTTTGGTAGAGAGAATTATGGTAATATTTAAATATTGAATGATGATAAGATGTTAAGGTATACTACTACTACTACTACTACTACTACTACTACTACTACTACTACTACTACTACTACTACTACTACTACTACTACTACTACTACTACTACTACTACTACTACTACTACTACTACTACTACTACTACTACTACTACTACTACTACTACTACTACTACTACTACTACTACTACTACTACTACTACTACTACTACTACTACTACTACTACTACTACTACTACTACTACTACTACTACTACTACTACTACTACTACTACTAAATACTTCACTTGGTATTGCTTTGCTTGTATCTTCCCATTGAGGTTTAAGACTGCAATTGATCAGTTTGTTATTGGCATATATGCATACCGTGTGTATGCCTCGATATTACTATAATTCACAAGCTTTTATAAGCAAAGATGGATGGTGGTCAGCAGTTTCTTTTTTTGTTGTTGAGTGTTTTGAAAATTTTGAAATCTTAGTATGTATAGAACAAGAGTCTGTTTTACTTGATCTTACACTTTGTCTTTGTCAATATCAGATGATTAACTTTAATGTAAAAAAAGGAAAAGATTGAAATGTACTGTAGAAAAATTGAAGAACTATTGTTCTTATCAATATTTACTGAAATTCCAGGTAGCATCAGTTATTCTAGCTAGTTAACGAAGAAGGACAACTCACCTGGTCATTACCATAAAATAAGCCAGACTATGTATTAAATGGAAAGTGTAATTTTGTTGTAAGATGAAAGATCACACCATACCTGTTCAACATGAGTAGACTTGCCATCATCCACATAGCCTTCCTACATTAGTGATCCACAAAACGACTCAAATATTTCAGGAGCTTACATTAGTAATAATTGGCAATGGTTCTGTTTCAGTTTTATCGCTAGAAAAGTTATATTGTTTGAAAATCAGTGGATCTTTTACACAACACTTTTACAGACAAACAAGAACACAAAACAAAGTTGTTATTATTTGTGGGTAGTATTGATCACAAACTAATTTTATTTGAAAACCAGAGTTAGCTATTTCAACCTAGTATGGGACTCCTCTGGGGTGAACACGCATGATATCTCTACGGATTAAATCCATACTGTTCAGGTATCTCGGTGTACGTTTACGTATTAAAACCAATGAGTGGTTGTGCAATGGTACAGTCTTAAGTTCAGTCAGTTTGCTATAGAGTGAAATGACTATTCGAAGACAACAGTGACAAAAATTTCATTCATGACATGCCTTAATTCCACCAAACACAATTTATCGTGAGAAATCGGGAGCATGTTGTAATAATTCATTAACAAGGTTACCTTTATAGTTTTAATTAGAGGGGGGGGGGCGTACAGATTTGTCCGATTTGTAGGTTGAATTCATTGCAGAACAATTCCATTTAGGATATTATTATTATTATTATAAAATTTAATTAATGATTCTTCTCCATATCATAGTCACTACACGTGGAAAAATGGTTAATTATTCGTAAATGGGATTTACCTATTTAGACATTCAAACAAGAGATTGATTCAGTGAATGATTTTGATTTATTGTTAGGATATTTTTTGAAATGAAAGAAAACAATTAAAGTCGATATGTGCCATAACTTAGTAAAAATTTAGTGAGGTTTCTAAATTCGTGATACGATTTTGTAAAGCAAAAACACACCATGATTGGTAAGAATTCTGAGATAATTAAAGTGGTTACTTCGCTTAGCTGCCTCATTTTCTGTTGTCAGTCTAGATGATGATATATATCAGTCCTGAAGAAATATTCTGGATTTAAAGGGAAAGAAATACCACTGAAATATGTTGATAATGTTACTCAAGGTGTTTGTAGAACTATAATCTCATCATTTTATTTGCCTAATGGGACTATATCATTTGCCTACTTCTTATCAGTGAGTGAGTTTATAGAAAGTAGATTAGTCCCAGAAAACTAACATTCAGATAATGTGATTTGTAGGAAGACATCTATAGAGAAAATAAATGCGGATAGGTATAGTTAACCGCCCTGAATGGTAATGTTTGTAGATAAGAACACCGATGACCCTTCATCATAAGCACCAATTTGATCATAAATATATTTCACATGTACTTCTTCAATATGCCTTTCGATGACAAGCTCTGGAAAAAAACCTTTCTGTCGACAGGGTCCACTGGTGCCTTCAAATCAACAAATATAACTATAGTCAGACATCTGTATGTATGTCTATTTTCTAGAACCTGATGAAGAGAGAACATCTGATCAATATGTCCACGTTTAGGTCTAACTTAAAACTGGCTGTGATAATTCCCATGTACCAGATAAGGGTCGGGTGAGTAGACACTATATTGGTCAAATTATTTTCCCTGTGGTTATCATAAGAGGATTTCTGTCCTTTTCCTTAATTGGAGCGATCAACAGTCGAGACCAGTCGCACGGGATTAGGCGTGTTTGCCAAACTCTAGCTCGTATCCCAGACAACTTGATTACTAAGATTGAACTACCAAATTTAGAGGTTTTCAGAGTTAACGCATCAAATCCTATTGTCCTCCCTCCCATCAAGTTATACACAGCCTTCTAAACATTAATAAGAGTTGGAAAGAATATTTAGGTTCTCTTCTGTTTGTTTATAAATAATGAGCAATTGAGGACCAGTTGAATTGTTTCGTAAAAGATTCTGTCCAACAACCTAATCTTCTGAATTAAGAATGGATCACAGTTCAGTCTTTTCTTTCTCTAACGGCTAATATTTTGTTTAAAGGACTTGATATTTGCTTAGCGCTACTTATCAGCACTTCATCTTCCATATTTTTAAATTTGTTCTCCACAACTGTTTACGATCTTTAAGCAAATGCTTTGACTATACGTCTGAGTAGTTATTGCTCTCCTTCATCCTTCGAACGTTCCAGAATGAGCTCCTGTGGAGGAATCAATTCACTGGAGATTCCTAAATCCACTAATTTTGCGCAACATATTGGTTTACGTCGATAATAGATGTTATTGATGCATTTGTAGTTATTTGAAAATCAACTCAAGCTTCGTCGTGGTAAAATTTTAGTTTATGATCTGTTAAGCATTTAACTGTAACGAATTACTTCGACAAGTCCAGAACGTGCATTCTTTTAAAACATGTGCCCCAGAAAGGATTTTTATGCGAAACCTTTCCAATAAATGTCGAGGGTGGTATAGTCTGTTTAGTTCAGTCGTTATATTGTTCATTAAACTAGACATTATCTCTTTTTACATCTAGAGCATAACAAAAAGAGATGACTATTGATAACTGTAATCTGAATTACGACGTCTAGGAACCTTTCTTTCTTGAGGAGGTTAGAAAGCTTCTTGTAAAACCTAACTTTTACTCAACCCTAGCTGCCATCAATGGTAGACGTATGCGGAAGAATACGAGGCTGCGGTGTTCTGGTTCGCCTTACTGAGTCCTTCACATTATCATTTACTTGAACTGAGCATAGGCGATCGTCTACAGGAATCCTTTCAATAAGTGCTTGCTCTACGTTTAGAAATAGCCTATTACCTACGTCAGCAAGTCAGAGATCTTTGTTTCCTGACTAAGGATAGGGTTCAAATAATAAAAACTCCGACGTGAATTCATCAATTCTGTTTAAATAAATCTGAAATGACATTTCATGAAATCATATTGTTAACACAGGTGACACACGTGGAAATAGTTGATATAAGAGGACAGGGATTGAGAATAAAAACAGAAGATATATTTAGAAATAAAGCAAAAATATGGAATATACGAATGATGAGTCCGAGTTCTGTCAGAGGTATGTTTAAATTTGTGACATTTTGGTTGTTAGTAAATTGGAAAGATATTACTTAGTACCGTTCATGAAGGGAAAATTCTTTTAGTAGTATTTTCAGTGTCTTGAGAGTGTTACCACAACTGCTTCAGACCGGTCAAATACTGCTTTTTATGAACAGCTTTTGACATGTTGACTGTACATTTTAGGCCTCATAGCAAGGGACAATAAGTGCAGTGTGGTCTTTTTATAGTTAACTATTTTTAATGTACACATTTGTTTAGAAAAAAACATAAATGCGGATACTAGTTGCCTGAGGAAAACAACGTACTGTCGTTACGTCTCAGTACAGTTTGTGGCGCCCACAAAGGCCATGGTACGGCCGAGGGTGGAGATAATCGACTCTCCCTCTCGAAATGTTCTCACATGGCCACGTGTATACAGCCACTACTAGGGAAGCCCTACTCACTGCCTTCTCGCACCAAGGGTGTTGTTTACGAAAATCGAATGTCTGGCGCTTTAACCGGTTTGGTGGATATGGAAGATGCACCTAGGGTAGTTGGAAAAACATGAATCCAAATCAGTGGTGCACATGGGCTCCAGTATCCTGAGGGAATAAGTGGAGTATGAACCAGGTTTTGGTCACCGGCTACCATGTGACTGTCTTGTAGGTCAAATGCTCCAAGTGTGGCCCCTAAGAATTGTCAGTTCTACACATTTCTCTGAAGATTATCATCGTTCTTGTAACAAATACTTCGTCCATTTTAATTTATTTTTGTAATCATTGTGTCGAATCTTCCCGTTAATGTTCAAGACTGCAATTGATGTGTGAATCCTGCACGAACTGACTCAATATTGTCAGTAATTACTAAACCGAACAAAACGCGCATCCTGGGTCTCGCTGATAGCTACCGTTCATCTCTGTTTATAATGCTTGTGAGTTACTAGAAATATCGAGACTGTTCAATTGCAGTCCTAAACGTCAATAGGAAAATTCAATTGGTCAATGCAAAAATGAATTAATATTCTCCCCATTGCACGAACTAGTGGCTAATTAGATAACACAGACATTTGAAGCGGATGGTACTTGGTACGAATACTGGAGTGAACATGAGCTCTGAAATGATGGTACATCCAGCTGACAGGTCTAAATCTGGGATTGTATGCCCGTCCTGAATTCCATAGCTAGTCACCATTCATCTCTGTCTAACATACTTCGTCTATATATGTCGATACGTTCATAATTTTTGCTGAACGATAATACTTTTAGTAATCCAATTGACAAATTCACAGTTTTTTCTGATTACTTTTCATTTCATCATCATCATCACCACCAACACCACCATTTAAGAGGGTTAAACTTCACTATAGAATCATACTGAATGTAAAATATCATAATTTTATCGATTTTCTTTCTATACTACTATGATTATGAAATTAACCATATTCTATCTATACATTCTAATATTGTGTCACATTAATGAGATAACAACATAAGATTTTCATTTCATTAGAAATGTCAAGTTTTCTCATTTTCTCCCTTCTTTTTTAAATACAATTCAATGATTGGTTAAAAAAAAAAGAAGTGTGAAATAACATTTCCTCTCATTAATCTATTAACAATAAAAACCCCTTCATAAGTAAAAATAGATGATAAAGCTTCTTTTTGATTTGGTAACTAATATTAATGGTAATTAAATTGAAGTGAAATATTAAGTGTGTGTGTATGTATGTGTTGTATATGAGATGATATGATCCTAGGGTGTTCAAATTAGTTCCATTATGTATATTTCCTTGATTTGAAATATATGTACACACACACACGCACATACATGCATGCTTTACACAGAAGCACACATGAATAGTAAATAGATGTATACACATATACATAATTCAGACTCCTTATCTAAGAGACAAACAGACGATCATAAATTGAATAAAATATATATTGCCTGTACAATCCAATTCATATATATTTATAAAAAGTTGATATTTGTTGTTAGCACATTTTAAGCACAAATTATCTTAAAAATCAGAAAAACCAATCCAACTTGAGAATTTTAAAACTAGATTATATTCAATCCTACTAACCGCCCCCATAAGCAAAATTCAAATATACATATATGGATAGATAGATAGATAGATGGATAGATACACAAACCAAAATAATAACTAACACACAAAAGTAACATAGATGTCTATAGGCAACAAATAATCATAATAATCATTCCATTTATTTCTTAAGATCAAATAGTGTATGTATGTTAGTATGTTGTGTGTGTGTGTAATTGTTTGTGTATTTATCTATCAATAAAACTGCTTTAGATAGAAATTTTTGTTTCATTAAAAGCTAACCAACCAGACATTGTATTCATTTATTCATTGTAATATATAAACATTTCTGATCCAAAGAGTTCTGGTTTCAATCATTCCACATTTGAATTAACATTCAATAAAATCTCTTCTTCTACATCTTGTTTATTAATGTATTAATTCTGTGTGTGTGGATCTCAACAGAACAAACATTATTATCATAATCATTATTACGTATAATAATCTTGTTAATACTATAAGTAATTGACTTATTACACTATTACACTTGTTTTAATGACTGATAAAAGACGTGATTGTATCATGGAGACAATAACTTGTGGACATGATTACACAACAACTTCAATACATCATCATGGAACAAATATCAAGTGAGTTAGTATATTCTATGTATTTTTTAAAAAGTAATTGTCATTTTTTTCTTTTAAAGTTTTGTTGAATTGTGTAGTTCTTATGATGAAAAGGCAGTTGAAACTATAGTAAGAGAACTTGAATGACTGAAGTTGTGATTGTACATAGTTGAAGAATGTCAAGCTACCCAAGAATAATGGTTTTTGGTATATTATACTACTCAAGTTGGTGACAGTTTATAATGCAAAAAAAAACAGCTCATAAATCATTCATATAGTGAAATTGAACATAGTAGGTACATCGAAAAAGCCAATTTCATGTTATTTGGGATATAACTGTATCCTAGTATGTAGTTGTTCACAATGCATGATGTCCAACAAAGTCATTACTTGTTGAACTGAATTATCTAGGTTGGTGTAAACTAGGCAATCTAGATTAAACTATTTATCGTAATCAATTGCTGAAGATGTTAGTTGAGGTGGGTCACAATCGATTACAACAGCCCAAATACAATCATACCTTTGTCTTTCCTTAGATTTTAATTTTCAAAGTCATTTTAAACTTTTTGCTCCATGAATTCGTCTTTTCAACTTATTATTATGTTTGATACTATGCCTGTTATTCTATCATTCTGGTATTTTGCTCCATAATTTCATGTTGCTATTATGATGTCATGAAAATAAGCACCATGGTACAAATATATAATGGATTCTACATTTTCCTATAACTCATTAACTATAGAACGTTTTTACATTATTTCTTGTACAATACAGTTTTATGTAAATGATTCCAAACTATGGACTTTGATAATAATAATAATAATAATTAGAATCACTACCTAATATAATTGATAATATAAATCTAATTGCTAACCACTATCCATCATTGCTTACAAATAGCTTGTGAATTAAGGTAATATCGAGGCATACGCACAGTATGCACATACGCCATTAACAGACTGATCAATTGCAGTCTTAAACCTCAATGGGAAGATACAAGCCAAACAATACCAAGTGTATACTAATTAATCATGGTTGTAAACCTTAGCTACTATTTCAAATATTGAACCAGATGAATATTGAATAAATATGTTATATATTCTATGAAGAAAAAAAACAAAGTTCGTTAATTTGATTTCAATTAAGGTTCTATAGTTTAAAATCATTTCATATAATTGATTTGAAAAATATATCATTTTTCAATTAGGATCAATCAGAATACCTCAGTTATTAATCAGCTGAACCTTATAATTATGAGAAACTGTGAAAATATAAACATTATTTTATCATTATTACTATTAGTGGCTTTATTCAATATTCTATTTTTGGTACAATATACCAAATCGACCTTTGAGATAAATATTGAGTGGTCGCCAGTTAAATGTTAGCTGTTCAGGAATAGACATCTGATTAATGTATATGCCTTTTCGATGTCAACTGTCAGCAACCACGATGTCTCTGATTGGGCTCTTTTGTAACTTGTACAGCGAAAGGTCGTAAACTTTTCACACATGATTAGGTTATGCGATTAATAGGCATAATGATTTGTTAAAACAAACAAGAAAACAGATAACAGGATGTAATATCTGAATGGCAGAAACAGATAGCTCAGATATTCAAGCAGGCCGCCTTGTATAGTACACTGTTAGATTTTTCAACTGTCTAAGATAGCTAATATACCATACTGGAAACGTCAGTCTAATAGTAACGCGTATATAATTTGTAGTACAAACTCCAAATACCTAGGAGCATACGATACCTCATATAATCAAGAAATCTACAAGTATTTTTAAAAAAAATTATAACTAGTGCATTACAAAGAGATAGCAAAAATTGACTGATGAAACTGAACTCGTTCGACTTATATCCAACAATCATTTAAATGGGAGTACATCGTACCCCCCCCCTAAAAAATCCTGTTAGCACCTGAACTAAAATTCTATATCAATGACAATTAGTTTCAGCTTTGTTCACTTTTCCGTAGTTCTGAAGTAGAACGAAATAAAAGTTAGAACATAAGGCCTATTAGTTGAATGTAAAACTTTTTAGCAATTTGATAGTTACTGCCTTATTAAATTTCAATAATATTCTCAAAGTTTTTAATGTTCCCTATTGGCAATATTGTATCCTTCGATAAATGATTCGAGTTTAGTTGAATATAAGTTTGAGTTAAACTAATATTGAACATATTCATAGTAAACCATTATGAATATAATTTTGATTATTACCCTGAAGAAGTCCAGACAAGTTATCTGGACGAAACGTTGGAATTAGTTAAATTTCAATCGTTGAGAATATTTCAAATATAATTTTCACATACAATTAATATATTCAGTAGCCTAAATAAATCAAAAGAGAAAGAAATGACTGAAATAAACTTTAAAAGGAAGATGTTGAACATATTGATCGTGATTATTCTCCAAGGAACAAAAAAACTACACACACACACACACACGCATTGATAATTAAATATTTACCCATTTCTTTTACCAAAACTACTCATACTAATATACATTAGATCTAATAGATCAGCATGTTATAACAAGTTTCTAATTGTTTACTTCAGAATTTAGATGGAAAAAAGTTTTTTTCACCAAGATTTTTTATTCTAATGACTATACATTGATTCGTTGATTAAAAGATTGAATAGATAGTACTGGGAATTATACCAACAACAACCAAAGCACTGTGATACATGAAGAAATGATAAAATTCCTGTTTATGTCTTCATTCAATCAGTCAATAGAATGATGATTTCTCTTGTTCTCACTGGTGCATAAGACAGAGTGATCTTTTATATTTATATTGTATAAAGTACAAAATTAAGTATTGTTTTTTTTATATCCCTTATTCATTACTAAAAATACATGAAACATGTTATTGGCATTTTTATTAGCAAAAATAACTTGCCTCATGATGAATAATATTGAGTCAGTTTTATTCTATCGGTACAATCAGTGATTTATTATTTAAACAAATATTGGTACAAGGAGGCATCAAATAGATATGCGCTACATAGATCATCCGATTTGTGTGAGGGCTGGGATACTGTTCGGGTGTTTAAACCGCGGCAGGTGAATTTCTTAGGAGGCCATACCACGAGCCTTCGGTTTAACGGTCCATTTACAAGGTAGTGGAGCAACGTCAGGAGATGTAGTCACATGGTAGCAGGTGACCAATGATAGGTTCATACGCCATTTGTTCCTTCAGGATCATGGATCTCATGTGCACCATTGGCTTGAAATCAGTGCTTTCCAACTCCCTTAGGTTGACTCTCCATGTCCATCAAGTCAGTTAAAGTGCCGGACATTCAGTTTTCGTCCTCTCAATTTCGTAAACAACATCACTGGTGCGCGAGGGCATTGAGTAGGACTTCCCTGTTAGTGGTTGTATGCATGTGACTATGTGAGAGCATTTGGTGGGGGAGAGCGGACTCTCTCCACTCTCGGCTGTATATGGGGACTATCAGTGATTTAATAGAGGCGGTATTCACATGGACGTGGTCATAGTTATTATACAACCATCGAAACCTAAACTATACTGAATGGTTTATTTACTTCAAGTCGCTATTTGTTATACCAATGAATATAAATGAAAGACTGAAAAAAGGTAGAAACGAATGTTTTTTATCATTAATGGTTACTTTTTTGTGAAATAGTTTACATACGATTTGTAACTTGATTAGTCCATGAGTAGATCAAAAAATATTTATGGATTTTTTCGGTTTTTCAGACGGTCTTCAATTGAATGGTTAGTATGTGATGAGCGTTACTTAGGAATGAATCTATTCATCATAGAGAAATTGAAATTAGTACATGTTTATCTATTGCTACAGGTAATCAGTCTAACTTTTCAATGAGTTGATTTTCGCCAGGAGATTTGCTTTCAAGTTTAAAATACGTAGATATATTCCAATTTAATGGGGATGCTTACTCAATGCTGAGTATTTCGATCGTCTTGCGCGACAGTTCTAGAGTGTTTGAATTGTGCTTCTTCCTGTTAATGTATATCCCATCACTCTTAGTACCTTTGTTTGCAAAGAAATCATGACATGAACTCAGAAAGCTCAGTTAGCTTTTCCACTTAACGTCACTTGCAGCGTGACATATCCGTCTTTCAAAAAAATGGCGTTTATATGATTCAACAGTTCTCCCTGCATTACTTTATCGTTGTCTTTGAGAGAAGAAAGGCATGTGATGGTAATAGATCTTTGATTAAATATGTCTTCGGAGCATCTATTGAAGATGAAGCAGTGGATCAAAGATGGGGTCTCAGTTTTATAAATTATTAAATGCTAGTCTCTGTTGTGTACATAGATTCAGACTACCCGGTTACGACCAAGGAAATATTTGGGATTTAACGGTTGCGGACTTTAAGTGACATAGCTCATAAATAGTTACATATGGTCCTGATTCATTCTCTCTAAAATCTCCCTTCGAATTAGATTTCATTATTCCCTCATACATATTTTACAAACTGTCTTAAAGTATATTACTAATGTTTATTCTTATTGCTACCGCTACTAACTCATTTCAATCTTTTTTGTTATTCATCATGTCAACTTCATCTTGTATTATTTTGGTATGACAACATACACCCATATCAGCCTCTACCTCGATGATTTTTGACTGATATATGTAACACGACACTAAATCGTTCAACTTGGTAATCATTTAATGATCAATCAGAGAGAAAATAACTAATCTATCATTCTATAAACAGTAAAATTCAGTTAGTAGATAAATGATAGTCAACAAATACTATGAAATTGTCTTGTTTCAACATTCATTTATATAATCACATCCATACAGATGTAACCAGTAGACTCCACTAGATTTCACGTTGAGAGTATGATTTAAAGAAAAGTAAATAAATAATGCTTTTAGTAAGAACTCTTTAGATATCGACCCCATAATAAGATATATCTATATTTGTATATATAGATATTAACTAACCAAAACTCTCTGTTAGCTAATCTCATTAATATTCGACTTTTGTTTTTATCTTAGTTAATTTATTCAGTAGGTCAGATATATTATCGATACATTTTTTACTTCTGCAAAAGTTTTTTTAAGCGACTTATTTCTTTTAGCATAAGTATCATACATTTTATACATCTGATGAATTGACTGTAAATATGATAAATTTGTCGATAAACAAGGATTTCATTATTGACAAATTAGTATAATTTATCAATTAACATATTAGCATTGATACAAAATTACGGATTAATATTCTCTGAGATGTAGATGCATCCAGCTGACGAGTCCCATATAAGACGAAACGCGCGTTCTGGATTCCACTCTTTGCCACTAATCATCTTTGCTTATAATGCTTGTGAATTAAGGTAATATCGAGGCAATACGCACAGTACGTACATATCCTAATAAGAGACTGATCAATTGCAGTCCTAAATAACAATGGAAAGATTCAACTAAACAATACCAAGTGAATTTAATATCCATATTTGTTGCTAAAAATTCCTAAATTCTTAGTTGATTATAAGGTAATGAGAAATCAAATAAAACGCATTTTGTTAGATGTAGTTGAATTTGTGTCACACAGTTTTATTTGTAAGAACCAAAGTTACTATCCCAGTGGCTTCGAACCAACGATGTACTTTTAAAAAGTCAATTGATGTTAATCAGTAAGCTATTACTATATCAATACGCAACATCTCAGTATGTGTTTCTGCAGAAATAATATATATATATATATCATTGGAATCTATTCTTCATTTATACAATACATTTTCAATTGATGGTGGTATTCGTCACAAATTTATCTTAGGGTAGCGTTTGAGGTCAAGGTCTACTAGATATCCGTTTCGTCCGAAGTAAAGGACCCTTCAGCAACGCTCGCTAGTTAGTCGTGACTGATCTAATTTAGATCTGTTATAAATGAAACAGTAGTTAGCAATTATATTAAAACATCTTAGATCTGTATCGTAAATGAATTGAGTTTAAAAATATTCACCGTTGGTTGTCAAAGCAGTAGACATATGGTTGACCTCATACTGTGAGATTTAACAGGCCTGAAACTAGTCATTGGTCAAGTAATGAATGAACATCACTAAGGAGTCTCATAATTGAACGAAAAAGTTGCCGAATGCCTCTTTTCAATACCATGTGTGATCAAAATTTTTGTTAAATAAAAGTGATCTCTATAAATAACCCTTAAAATCATCCTTTTCAGTGTGTTTCTAACACAATAATCGTTGTGTTTTTTTATGTAAAGAAAAACCTGTTGAGTCATATTATTTCACACAATACTTATCACATTAATAACGTACTAGCGGAAGTGTTGACATTAGACTACTAATCCATAATTTTGAATGGATGTATTACTTGAATGCTTGAACAAGGGTGTAAACGAATGTTTCATAATCTAATAGGAGGAAATGATTGATGGTTGTAATTACCTATAAACAATATGAAGATATCTATCTACTTGACATTAAATGATTATTTCACACTAAAGGTAAGGTTTTCACATAAAATAACGAATTATGACAAGTAAACTGTTGTATGAACATATTAGATTTGTGTCTCCTAACCGTAAACTACTAATCTTTAGTGAAATATCAATGTTAAATGAAAAGTTAAAAAAAATTGGAAACTCATGTTATGAATCATTTTTGTATTGGTTGTTTGAATATTCCCAATGATGTTTAGGACTGCAATTGATCAATCACTTATTAACATATGTGCATCCTGTGCGGGTTGCCTCGATATTAGCCTAAACCACAAGCATTCGAAACAGAGATGGGTGGTGGCTAGCAGTGGAATTCAGGACGCGACTTTCGCCATATTTCGAATTCGTTAGTTGGATATACTTGCATCCCAGAGTTGATGTACTTTCTGCTACTCGGACATATTACCCTTCGTTCTGAATGTTATCGCATTATCTACTTAGCTATTGAATTCCATAGTGGACATCGACTTTGGGATGAAGGTACATCCAGCTGACGAGTCCCTGGATTTCACTGCTAGACACCATCCATCTCTGCTTATAACCTATGAATAATAAGAAATAATAATTTGAATCATCCTACTCTTGATATTCATGATTTTGTAATCAATCATTGTTGTCATATGTGCACCCTATGTAGATTGACGAGATATTACAAATTTTAACATATTTGTAATGCTATTATCAGTGGGAATTCAACAAGAATGTTTCCTATTGAATCATCTCATTACTTCAGTTTAAGGAGTGTGCAACTTTTCAACAGTGTACATTCCTGACCTTACCAGAGATCAGACCAAAAACGTTGAGATATCCCATTCTTTAAACCACTGAGCAAGGTATCCAGTATTCGTGTTTATTCGTTAAACATTAGAATTTGATTGGTTGATTATTAGATTTTACTATAATAATGTAGGATTAGTTCAACAACTAAATAATTGGTTAAGCCATGAATCAACTATCCAGTACAAAAATTTTTAACGAATACCAGATACATTTTATAATATTGTACTTCACCTATGTATTACATTACTGAACTTATTTACAGACAAAAGTTGAAATTAGTAAAGCTGGAAAATTGACACATTTCATTATTGTTGAATGTCCATATATACGTAAGTTAAAATAACAAACAAAAAATGGCTTCATCATAAAACTTGTCACATTTGACTTCGATAATATACACATTTATGATCTTGTGATTAAAGACACAGAGAGAGAAAGAGAAACGAAACAGTTACTGTTTCTATGTTTCTTAATTGTGCTTTGTTGTGTTGCATATTTTCAAGTTGAATTGACCTTATTATTTACTAATAATAATACACCTATTCAGTAAATAATTATGTAGAAAGTAGTATAACTTATACTAATTCATGATGAAGACTAACTTCAAAATCCTTAATACATCCTAGGATGTATTTTTAATGAATTAAGGTTCGAAATGTTATCACTGAGCCATTCAAATTGAATGTTCTAATTCTCTCAAGATTGGAGATAAACCTTGATGACGAATCATACTTACCATGAAACCTAGATTGAGCTAGGTGATTTCCTATCGATTACTTCCAAACAACCAAACATGTAAACTTAATCCAGATATAATATTCAATCATTTAAACCAATAATCAGATTGTAATTCTTTTGATTATCCCTGAACCACTGGATCAGTGGATGTACTCACTGTATTAATAGAGATAGGCAATTTATCAACAGATTACCATGATAATCATTTTTATCTTAAAACAGAAAATGATTCATTTACTAAGGAAGATTTATCACACACACACACACTTTCATTCATGAAAACATGATATAAAAAATATTCACATGTATTACATCATCATATAAATAATCAACTCTGAAATATCGATAATATAACTTTCTGGTTGTTTTGCTTTTTTATGTTGTCTCCAGAAACGAGTTCAGATCCATGCATATATATATATATATACCCTCAAACTCACACAAACACGCTTTTCTGTTTCCATTGTACATTTTCATGATTACGCACGTGTTCTTATTGTTTTATCTTTTCTCCATTGCACATAAACACCCCTTACCCCCGAAAAAACAAACATGATCTTGATCTCTTTCTTCTGATTTCTCTCCACCTTTTCTTTTATGATCATTTGTTCATTTTGTTATGTGATCTTTTTAAATAGTTCTTCTCATATTCAATTTAGACATCATTAGGGTAGATAAAAAAGTTATCTAAATTTAGATGAATAAATTTTTCTTCTAAAAAAAGGCTCTTTTAATGATTTTTAGGTATAATGTGCACTTCTCTGTACATGCGTATATTTGTATGTATGCATTTGGGTGTATTTTGGTTTAAACAAAATTCTATTGTGTGCGAATTGATATCTTCAATTAGTAAAACAGTACATTTTTATATGTGTATGAGTAATACATTGATCAGTTCTTAATTGGATATTATCTATTTAAATATATTATGATTGTAACTTTGATCTGAGATGTAAGCTTTCAAAAGGACCGTTAATTTTTTTTCTAACATTTGGGTGGGGTTGCCGACCCTTATGTCCAACTCTCCTACTTTACCGACAGTAACTCTAGAACAGCTACAAGTAGAGTTATCAGCGACGTAGACATTAAAAACCAATGTGGCTGAGCCATGTGTTGCGTATGCCTGAACACCGATCACCACGACGCGCAGTGCTGACTAGTGTTGGGGATGGTTAGTACAAAGTTAGGGGCGGCCAAATCAAAACGTGGCATCAGTGCTTGAATTCACTAATTTCTAGTCTGAGTCATGTTGGTAGATGTAGACTACTTGGTTGGGGTCCACGTGACTATCGTAACCAATGGTTGGAGACTGTGTGACATGGCTCAGAATCGATAACAATGGCATCGGTGTACACACTCGCTGTCTTCCCTTAAACCATGAGATTAAAATTACTTTATACCTTTCTTTCTAATTCTTTCTTCCTATACTATATCCTTATATGCAATCTTTCTTTTACATATTACCACCATTGAACTAACTACTTCTATGAATCCGGTGTTCATCTTGTTGTGCTAATGAGGTATGGCAACTTGGACCGATGCATATATGTGCTTAGTCGTACATATTGATATTAGTTATATTCCAACCTAGGAAGTTTACATCTATGCACACATCTTTGTTCAACAAACAATTATATCATGAATTAATGACATAATAAAACAATGAATTTATCAAATCTAATTTGAGTGATATTATTGTTAAAAGGATTATAATATTAAATATCTTATATCTAGATTAAGCATATGCATTTTATTGAAATACTGAATCTGCTGAATTATTTCAGATATTCACACTCACTTAGTTGTTTACTATTCACACTACTACTACTACTAGTAGTAGTAGTAGTAGTACTATTACCACCACCACGACCATCACTACTACTACTATTATTACTAGATATTGTTCCTCTCTTTCTGAACTGATTATCAAGTGAAATTTTTCGAAAAAACATCAAAAAATTCATATACATGAAATTAGAATATATCAAACAATCTTAATCCAGTTAATCCAGTTTATCACAGCAAAACATGTTACTTTGCCCTTCAGTAAAATAGAATTTTAAAACACTTTTTTTCTGTGATTGATCAAAAATATCTCTATTTATCGGTTATTATTCCAGAAAAAAAAATTTTTTTTGGTTAAGTCCCAAATGTTTGTTGCTTAACAATTATTGACATAACACCATTGAAACATTGAACTGTGCAATTAGTTTATATATTTTTTTTAAAAAAATCATGCTTTTTTCATCGACCCCCCATTAAATCAGCTATTTTTTTTTAAAACAAAAACTATATATTTTGGAAACATTTCTCATAGTGTTACACAATTGTTTCATTGAATTTTGTATGAAACAATTCTTCTGTAGCGTTTCTAATCATTACAGTCCTTATTTCATAGAGAACGCGTTCATTAAAATTGTTTTCTTTGTAAAAATGTTTAAAATAGTTGATTTTACAGTTTTTTCTAAAAAAATTTTTTTTAATATCTTAACAGTAATGCATAAGTTCATGTGCATTACCAAAATGTATGTGTCTGTTCGTGTGTGTGTGTGTGTGTGAAAGAGAGGGAGTGTGTGCATGAGAGAGAGAGAGGGAGAGAGAGAGAAAGAGATAAAGGGGAAGGAGACAATTTTATAAAAATAAATTTCATGCAGTTCATAGTCCATAAGATATTATTAGTAATATTATTGTTACTATGATTCAAAATCTTTTACTCGCAGTTTCTGTGTCTTTCTCTCTATCTTTGCAGGTATAACTCTGTGTGTGTGTGTATGTTTAAGTCAATGAACACATTTTGTTCGCTTTTGTGATACATAATAAGAGAGATATCATTAGAAAACGATTCATATATCGATTTACAATGAATATAAAGTTATAATACACTTATTACAACAGTTCTCTTTAATTAGAATCAGGGATATGTAGTTTCTCAATGGAACAGTTTTTGAATACTTCTAAAATTCAAACACAATACTAAATTATTTTACATACACACACACACATACACCCTTTGATTTGAATGATTTTATCGAAATCAATAATGTAATTCAAGTGTTTTCTCTTAACTAAAAGTCAACATTGTAGTTGCGAATATTTGTGTTCAAAGTCGTCATATCAACTATCAAATAATAGAAGTACGAATCATTTATTTCTAGTTAAATAGTTTACAAAATATAACCTAACACTGACACTTAATAATCCAAGATGAGAATTTCTATATAAAGATGACTTCCTAGTTGATATAAGTTAATCTATGACATAAGCTGTGTTAGATATATAATATTCCCAATATAATTCTAGTTATTTATTCTTATTGTCGTTTCTTGTAAATAGAAACTATATTTCTTTATTGTAATTGAAATACCAATATAAGACAATTCATATCTTCTTTTCATATCGGTTCATTGGAACTTTATCTATCCGTAGGTTACAATTGTATACAGTTTCTCCTCGTTAGTTGTTATATCATATTTCATCTTGCTGTTGTGTGATATACATTTTAATGACTAAAATAAAACTATTTCAAAAGCATTGTAAACATTATTGTCGCCATCGGTTTCGTTTCCATCACAAATTTAATGTTTAGGAAAAAAAATGGGTAGCACAATTTTTGAAATTGTCATCTTGTTGTAGACATTCATGGGTATATAAGTAAATTTTTACTAGTATTATTGACATTTGTATACCCTCAATCACTCACTCACTCACTCTCAAACACACACACATATATATACATGCAAATATTTAGTGTTTGTGTGCGTGTGTGTGTGTTCACAAATGATGATAATGTATATAACATTGAAATTTGTTAATATAAACTAAGTTAGTTCAATTATTAACGAGAAAATCTTTTTTTTGTTGTTTAAAAATGAACATAAATTTATTTATGTTCATTTTCTCATCATACTTCTATGAATGTCATCTAATTTCATTGAAATACATGTATACAGTTACAAAATATACAGTACAATGTAGTACAATACAGTACAGTACAGTACAGTATAGTGCAGTACAGTACATTTTATAATAAATTAAAATTTCTGATTACATAATTAATAATTATGAAGTATATTATTGTAAATTACATTTTCAATGTACACACACCTTTCGAGGACAAAGAAAAGATTATGAATTATCTGAGTATACTAAACTTGTTTACACATCTATGAATATATCTACATAGAGATAATAAGAGAGAGAAAGAGGGGGGAGAGTAAATAAAAGTCAAATGAAATCATATTTAAATATCCTGTATTGTTGATAACTATAATTATTAACTGTTTATTGAAAATTGACAGTTTTAATGGATATAAAACTAAGTAACAGTAATGTACATGAACTAACGTTATAAAACTGAGTATTTTTTGTTTTACAAAATTTATATTTAACTGAGTAATTCTGGTAAATTTTAATAATTTATCCATGAATTGTATAAATATATGAATAGGTTCATGTTTATTAGTTACTGTGCGTGTGCGTGTGTGTGTATGTGCCTCTTTGTGTGTGTGTGTGTGTTTGTGAAGATGAAACACATGAACTTGTGTACTGTATATACATAGATAATTTAGTTCCTTTTATAATAGTAAAATTGTCAATTAGATATATATATATATATCAATCAAATAGTTTTTCATTAGGTCATCTAAGATGAAGCAATTCTGAATGACAGTAACAGAATAAATAAATAAATAAAACAAATTTTATATTTAAAATAATGAAAAGTGGATTACATTTAACAATTTAATATTCCATAGAATTGGTTTATATAAGGAAATGATAAAATGTTCAATTTCCCAATATTCTTGTGCTTCTTATTATATCACTTTAGCATAAACAAATAGCTTTGAATAAATATGACCGAATCAAATATTGGTACAAAGAGGCACCGAATACAAGTGCACCACAAAAGTGACTTGATTTTTGTGTGGGCTGTCATATTGCCCGGGTGCCTAGATTGAAGTAGCTGGTTCTCTTAGGGTCCTACACCCGGAGCCTTCGACCTAAAGATCTGATCCACAAGACAGTGGAGATGTAGGCACATGGTGGCCGATGATCAACAATTGGTTCATACACAATTTGTTTGCTCAGGATCCTGAACCCCATGTTCACCATTGGTTGGAAACCGGGTTTTTCAACTACACTAGTTGGATCCTCCATATGCACCAATCCGGTTAAATTGTCGGACATTCAGTTTTTATCCTTGATCTCGTTAACAATACCCCTGCCACAAGAACGTAGTGAGTAGAACTTTCCTGTTTGTGGTTGTTTACGGGTGGACATGTTCTGTTGTTATGGAATTTGATTTTGTTAGTGTTTATATTTGTGTTTGAGCACAATAACACTTAAAAATCCTGGTTAATATTCGATCTCTGTGACAGGAGACGTGTGCTGAATCTTGAATTTCAAAATTATTTTGTCTCGTCTTTTTGAATTGTATTCTATATTTTATAGTTTGCATCATGAATCGAACTCCAGTTAAACACCCATTAAAAACCAGGAGGAACTGAATATCTTTCCCACCCTAGTGTAGAACTCCTCAGTAGTGTTCACTCATGAACCGAAGGACTTCAGGTTTCCTAGCGGGCTCTTAGTCCTTAGATCTTTAATTTTAATTGTTTGATTTCTTGTATCAATATTATTGTTGTTACAATTGTTATTTGGGTGCCTTGGATTTTCATCTTTTGAAAAGCGTGATAAACTTTAATTGTTGCAAAATTATTCGACATTCTACAATGTTTATTACTAACTAGCTTGATAGACATTTTAACTACAATAGTGTTATCACTCCATATTTGCTTATATCTCTTTGAAAGAGTAAGAAGGAAGGGGGTAGTTCAAAAAGTACTTTAATAGGCTAACTAAGTCCACTAGTTCACTTGTGACAAAGCGGCACTATATTATTTATCTTTTCACATTTCTCTAAGTACAGGCTTTTAAAAATATTTATTGCCAACAGTATTACGGTTACTTTGTTTTTCTTCTCTTTCAGTTTGGAAAATAATCCTATGCAAGTAAGTTACATGATAAATATTTACTTTGTGTATGTAATGGCTTTGTGGAGAATATTACTTGACTGTAGTTGTGATCAATCATGATCCAAGAGAGAATCAAATTCAAGGATCCAAAGTCGCATTAGTTACTAACCTCAAGATTTCCAACCGATCTAGTCAGAAGCCATGACTAATGGAATTGAAATATGTAGGATATGAAACAATGATTCGCCACAGGGAATGAGAGATAGTTGTGAAAGATAGCGAATTTATTCATGTATTAGGCATTATTCTACTCTCTACATACTGTGATTTAGTTAGTTGAACAGTATCGTACTATCTCTTACATCTAAGGGTTCTGTAAACTAAGTAACTTTCTTTGGAAGTTATTCATTTTTGTTATTCAAAACAAAATTTATTTACAAAGTATGTATGCATAATGTTCAGTAAGATAATGAGAACCTTATGAATGAAGTTATTCAGCTTAGAATATTAAACAACGCCACTAGAAACATTCATTGGAAATATAAATTCTGTGCTTCATTTTTTTTGTATAATATTGTATTCTGTGAAATATCCATGATATATCTGATAAGTTTACAACGGAAATGAAGTTTTCTTTTAATATACTACTGTATTCTCATAAGCAGAATGGTAGCTATCAATGAAATCCAGAATGAGCACCTTATTCCATTTGGGACTCGTCAGCTGGATGTATCATAAGAGACTGATCTATCGCAATCCTAAACATTAATGGAAAGATTCAAACAACCAATAAAAAAGAAATTCATTACATTCTCATTTAAATTATTATTTTGGTATTCGTTCAATTTAACCATTATATTCGTCAATGAACGGCCTCACTTGTGAGTACACATCATTGACGAGTCATATACTAGAATGAAATAAATATTCAATGGCTTATGTTTTTCAGTGATATATAAATTGGGACCAGTCTTTAAGTCTATGATAATTAGATGTATTTGAATTATCGTACAAAGTAGGACTTCCCGACATAACGTAAATCAAACCATGAAGAACTAGGTGAGGCGTATTGTATTTAGAATTGCAGATCAGGCAGTCCTCAAATACAAAAGAATCATTATTTCACACAACCACCACATAATCTCCACTATATAGCCTGTTTTTGTAATCAATTTCGCTCAGATCAAGTTGTTAACTTCATAGATCGATGCCACTTTGTAAATACAAACCAAGATTATGTATCAATTATTTCCCAATTTTCTTCTCTCTTCCTAATAAACAGACTTTCGAAAATACTACTTCACCTTATTTTATTAATTCAAAGCCAATAGATCGATTGATGGTCAACACATCCGGTATATATGTGAATAAGAGTCATTATAATGAAAGTAAGTCCTCCTTTGAATGATTCTTATTTGAAATGATTTCGAAGTATATTCATAGTTTGACTAAGATCAGTTGAGTTGTGTACAGTTTAATTGACGTATTTTTAATGTACTGTATCTAACATTTTCAGTCATTGTTCATCTCGAAATGATCTCACATGGCCACATGCATACAACCACTAACAAGGAAGTCCTACCCAATACCCTCGCGTACCAGCGCTTTAACCGGTTTGGTGGACACGGAGAGTGCTGACGTTGCTCCACTGCCATGTGGATAGACCTTTAGGTTGAAGGCTCCCTGGCGTGGCCTCTTAAGAAAGTCAACTGCTTCGATCTCGACACTGGGACAGTATCACTGCTCCCACACAAATGAAGTGACTTGTGTGGTGCATATGTATTCGATGTTACTTCGTACCAAGACATCTTTCTATTCATTCAATGATGAACTATTGTATATTCGAGTGTAATTTCAAGAGAATAAGGTTATTTGCAATTGTCTGTTATGAACAGGTTGTTACTTAAAATGAAATATTCCATGAAAACTACACTCTAATACACAACATTCATTACAATCACAATCGAAAGTGATCTATGGGAATTGTCGACGTACTCGTGTCGATCGTAACTGGTGTGACCCACTAGCTTATGTTTCAGTCAAACATCACATGTTAATACCTAACCTGGCTTATCCCATCTTGATCACAAGATTATTCAATTTCGTTTATCCCCTCGTTACTATATGGTTTACTGAGTATTCATCAGTTTGTTAAGAACAGCTTTCTTAAATGCAACTAAGTTATTTAGACGTCTTTTTTCAAATTAAAAAAAGCAACTATGTAATTAAATCTCTATCGCCTAGATGTGTAACTTGTGTATTAGAATGATTCACTTCACTGAACTGATCATTACCATTTTTATTATATCGATAAAACTGAATACCACACAAAATAGTGAGATAACAATGGGGGAAAACAGACAATGATAGACAGAGTATAATCAGACAGAAAAAAATTACGTAGTAGGAGACACTGTTCAGTTAGCAATACAACCAACAGAAATTTCTTTTTGTTAAGAGAGCTCCATTGATTTGAGTGAAGTCACAGTTTATTTATTTATTTGAACACATAAATCTTGGTACAAAGGGGCATTAAAAACATATTCGCCACACAAGTCATTTGATTTGTGTGTGGGCTGTGATACTACCCGGGTGTCCAGATAGAAGCATGTGGTTCTTTTAGGAGGCCACACCCGGAGCTTTCGACTTCAAGGTTTGATCCAAAAGGCAGTGGAACAATGTTAAGAGATGCAGTCACATGGTAGCAGGTGACCAATAATTGGTTCATATGCCATTTGTTCCTTTAAGATCCTGGAGCCCATGTGCACCACTGATTTGGAATCACGGGTCTTCAACCCCTCTAGGTGGACTCTGTGTCCACCAAGCCAGTTAAAGTGTCGAACGTTCAGTTCTCGTTCTTTCAACTCCGTAAACAACACCCCTGGTACGTGAGGTCATTGAGTAGGAGTTCCCTAACAGTTGTTGTATGCAGGTGGCAATGTGATAGCATTTGGAAAGGGAGAGTAGACTCTCCACACCCTCTGCGGTACTAGGGATTTTGTCGCATGCTACGGAGTTTCATTATCTTTAAAATCCTAATTAATGAATGGTTATTGACTGGTAGACATTAGTCTTTTAATGTATTCTTTCAGATCACAATAGAATGTCACATTATTTCAACTTAACAAATATTGTCTATAAATATTGTCAAATAATTGAATTTTTCCATACAACTGATTTTATAATGAAATAATCATGTTATTTACAATAACAGCAACAATACCCCCCAAAAAACAATCTAATCTTCTTTGATTTGATTTCTCCCACTCATGTCTTAATTTTGTTATCTCTTATAATATATGTTTATTTATTCCGTTCCTTTCTTTCTTTCTTTCTTTTTATCTTTCTTTCTTTTTATCTTTCTTTCATGTTATTGGAACACAAAAACACATTTGATTTAGGCGCCTCTATTGATAATAGTACATAAAATACAATTGTCTGACCATTACTCCTTTATGTTTTACAGTTATAATACATTTGTATTCATACCTATATATATCGTGAATTATAACGCTTATCACAATATATATGGCTGAAAATGAATTCAATCTAATATCATTTCCCTGCCTTTTTCGGTCAGAACAGAGTAGAACAATACAAACATACAGATGTATAATGAATGAACCAGACAAATCTTTCACAAAATATATATTTATCCAGTATTGCAGAAACGGAAGCAAACTTTTACATTTCAGATCACTTAAGTATTTTTTTCTTCATGAACCCTTTTAAGCACATAAGCAAAAAGATATTAGAGACAATGAAAACAATGAATCATTCTTTCTTTGCTATATGGTATACAGTGTTCATGTTAAACCTTTCCCTTATTATCTTTACAGAATAGGAAAATATCTATAGTCACGTGTCTAAGAGAATAATATTTATCCCTATTTTTTGTTTTGTTTTACAATTGTGTTTATATCTTATCCATGTCCTATGCATGATCTGACAATACCGAGTTCAATTTATCAACCTTTTATTGTGATTTAGTTTATTCTATTGCTTATTGTGTCTCCACCCTACACCTTCTTTCTTGTCTTCTTTCATTTCATCCATTTCATTTCCATTTGACTGGAATCTACAAAGAATTATACACATTAGGGGAACTTTCTATTTTGATAAGATTAGATTTAAAGTTCAATAATGATAATAATATGATCGGTCTTATTTTTCTGTATAAACATACATGATTTGATAAACATTTGATAAGATAGAAAGGAAAAATAACTAGTCTGCCATTAAAAATTTCTTTAAATTATGCCAAATCTGTCAAATTATATTGAAAATTCGATGGTATTCAAACTATAGATCGTATTTAAACCAAATAATAAATCCTTACTAAATCGATTTCAATGACAATAAGATAGTTCTATAGAACAAAGAATCTAGTACATTAGTTCCTCGAGATGGTGGAGAAGATTTGTAGCTCAGGTGAATGATTTTGGTGGAGCTGGACCAAACTATCCAGCTCAGAGAACAAAACTTCACCAAAAACATTAGTTCCTTTTTGGCATCATACAAATTATAATAAATTATGCTACTATTATGATAAATCTACTGGTTCTCTTATTCAGATATATTAAAAGATTGAAGCTGTTTCATGAAATCCAAGATAGTATCTAAGTTTTCCTAAATCACTTTCATACAACTGAAATCAATATTCTTTTCGATAGATAAATAGAAAATATCAGAAGGAGTTTTGTGGATATTATAGTAATTTTAAAAGATGAGATAATGAGTTAATTGAAGCTAGATCATCATGGAAAACCTGAAAGAATTGAATAGCCATTTAATCCTATTATGAGACTCCTCAACAGTGTGTATACGGAATTTGAACCTATAATTTTTTGTCTGGTGCGCGAACACACCTTTAGACCACTCAGGTGACCGGAATCCAGTGATGTTAATGTCTAACTTCAACTAATCCACAATCATGATCTCATCTATTAGAATTACAAAACAGAAAAGGAAAATGAAAGAACTCAAATTCATTTCACTATTTACTATTCGAATTATTTTTTTTAAAAAAAACATTAATTTTCCCCTTGAATTAAAAGTACTCGCACACATGCATACAAAGAAAAAAAGAGAACCGATAAACTTTGTAAACAGAACAAAAATCAAAAGAGAAAGAAAGGAAGAAAAAATACGAAAAAGAAATTATCAGAAGGGGTTTTGTGGAAATCTTAGTAATTTCAATGGTTGAAATCATAAGTCAATTGAAGCTAGACCACCAGTGCGCATTCACGATCCTACCCCTTGAGGGATTCCAATCCAGGACCTATCAGTCACGCGCACGAGCGCATAACCTGTAGACCACTGAACTGGCCGGCATTCTACGATGTTAATGTCTAACTCCAACCAATCCATGAAATTGAGCCACCATCGTCCATTGTCTTCAGTGAGCTGATATCTTACAACAGACCTGGTTGAACTCCACTGGTAACGGCTTCTAGATATCAGCTCACTGAAGACAATGTTGTACAGTGGCACCATTTCGTGGATTGGTTGAAGTTAGATAATAACACAGTTGAATCGCGGCTCAGTGGTTCAATGGATATGCACTCGCACGCGAAACTGATAGGTCCTGGATTTAAAAAGAGAAATGGATATAAAATATTTAAAAAAAAAGGAGAACACGTACACATTATTCATGTTTCACACTTGTATATAAATGACCTTCATTTGTATGGCATGTTAAAATTTATGATAATAATTCTATTCTTATTCTAATGAAAGGGAGAAAATAACTTTTTTGTTTTGTTTTGTTTTGTTTTATTGTTGTTGTAATACCAATTCAATCAGTCTAAATTATTTTGACCTTAGATTATTCATAACAAAGAAAGATTTATAGAAAGAATAATGTTGAAAAAAAAGAAAGAAAATTGTGATCGTTTAATTAAATAGGTCTTATCAAGTTATATCTTGTTTTCTGATTTTCTATAGAATACTTCAGATCAAATTAAACTGAATTGTTTTTGCGGGGGGGGGGCAGAGTAGGGGTGGGGGATGAAATTTTTGTTATAAGTTTACATGGTTTATTTTATTTTGTGTGTGTGTTAGAAAGTGAATACATTTTGTTGAATGTCGGCTTAGTGATCTAGAGGTTAAGTATTCACGTGTGCGAGACTGATAGATCCTCTGATTTGAATCTTGTAAGGCAAAATCATGAATGCGGACTGGTGAGAAGTCCTATACTAGGACAAAACAATCATCTAGTGTTTCCAGGTTTTCTATGGTGGTCTAGTTTTAATTGACTCATTAATTTAACTATTAAATTACATTTTGTTTCATTTAGAAAATTGTTTCTACTTTCTCTTTGACTTAATTTCTAACTAAAAGAGAGATTGCCTATGAAACTTTTCTATTATAAATGTAGTCAATTCAAGCTAATTACATTTGATCATAATAATAATAATAAGGCAGATGTTGATTATTCACATAGAAATGAAACAGAAATTAAGTACAAGTACAATTGACTAGGTTAATTTGTATGTAAATAACCTGGTATACGTCAGTAATTTTAATTGATTAATAAATATTTAATTATTTCATATTGATGTAACTTATTTACTCGTAGTATGTACACGCATCTGAACTGACGAATGAAAGGATTTACAGATCACTAAATTAGTAAACATTTCTAAATTTAGTCTAATGTTGATAATTTCACAGGTTGAAATCATGAGTCAATTGAAGCTAGACCACCATGGAAAAACTGGAAGCACTGGACGGCCGTTTCGTCCTAGTATGGGACTCCTCAGCAGTTCGCATCCACGACCCATTCTGATGATGTTGATAATGACATGACCATTTATTGATTTTTGTCTATACATGTATCCTAGCAAAGTTTATCCACCTAGTTTAGATCAAATGATTATATTTCATAGATTAACAAATCATATTAGCAAAGTATATTTATTTACCAGGAAGACTTACTTACTTACGCCCATTTTTCCTCGTGGAGGAGCATAGGCCGCCCACCAGCACTTTACATCCAACCCTGTCCTGAGTGATCCTTTCCAGTTCTTCACAGTTGTTATTCATCCTTTTCATATTTGCTACTACTTCCAATGTAATGTGTTCTTTTGCCTTCCTCTTTTCCGCTTACCTTCAGGATTCCGAGTTAGGGCTTGCCCGTAGCTCTTTTGGAATTACTGCCGGTCCCAAGCCCGGGTAACTGAGGAGGGTTGGGCATGATGTCAGCAACCCCATTCTGTAGAACAAATTTTGCTAAAAAAAACGCCAACCAGGTTAAACAAATTAAACCATTTAAACTTTGCCCTGGGAGTTGAAGGAAGAATTATCATGCCTCAGGATGAAGGCGAGATTCTTCGGAAATCACGAGGCCGATGCCTCTTCTAACAACCAGAAAGACTAGAATAACTTAAGTACTTTTATTATCATTAACATCATCTTTAGGAATAACATCTTGTCTTTAATTCATATTAATTTAAATTTTAATATACAACTATATGCCTTCAAAATTATTTGTCAAAGTTGAAACAATCCAAATGTTTTGTACTTTAAATTTGTCTCTTATCTGTTTTCGTTAATGTTATTGTTTTTATTTTGCATGTTACTCTGTAATTTACGTCTACATGCAAACTATGCATTAATTGAAGAAATCTTGTATTTCGTTGTTGTTGTTGTTGAGACTAGTTCCATCAATATTATACGTGCACACACACACACTTATGTACACAGACAGACACAAAAGACTCGCACATTTATATGATTATATATAAGAACAAATATCAACATTGTTCTTTGGATTCAAGTACACTAGTACGTAAATTCATTTCATAAATGTCTATTTCTTTCTTTCCATTAGTTTAAGAAATTTCATAATCTCTATTATCAAATCAATTCAGACATACAATTTGTATGAAGTGTGTGTATATGTGTGTGCACACGATGGATATTCGTTTAGATTTGTTTATCAGTCAGTCATTGATTATTTCTGCTGCTCGTGTAGAGTATTTATCTCCGTCTAATTCATCGAACTGGACTATTTACTCTTTTTTTAAATCAGTGTCTTGTGTTTGTTTATTCATTATCAATTTCTTTTTCGAGTTTAGTGTAGATCCAATTACAAACATACGCATATTTGTGCGTATCTAAGTTCGTGTCTATTCGAATGCTTTTTTGCTTGTGTTAACATGACTGAGTGAGCGAACGAACGAACGAATCATTCAATCAGTATATGGTATGTATATCAGAAAATGTCATGTATAAGCAAAATGGCACATGAATAACAAGCAAATAAATGTGTGCTTACGTGTCAATGTATGTTTTCGCTTGTATGTATTGATATTGAACAAACAAGATATAAGTATAAAGGAAGGAGCATTCTCAGTTTGCTTCAAGGCTAATAGTAAAACACTAATGAATATATACATATGTACGTGTAAATGGATAGATATCTATGGATTCATGTTCTTATCTACCTAACTGATTAATATTATCGTTAACCCTAACAGTAAAATCATTTGATGATCTAATATTGATAATATTAACACTATTTCATATGGATTATGATTTAATTCCAGATACATCAGGTGTTTTGATGAATGTGGAAAATTCCCAACATACAGACAGTGCAATACATACTTTAGTTAGTAATAGTAATAATACTACTACTACTATTACTGGTGTGAATACTGCAAATGCTGGAAATGACGATGCAGATGTAACAATGTGTATATGTCCAGTTTGTGGTTTCTCTGCATCATCTCCACGTAGACAAGATGAACATATGGAACTAGTACATGGTGATGTAACAGTATCTAATATTTTAACAACCAGTAATTTAACATCAATCACACCACCAACATCAACTATGATAACAATGAATCAAGAGAATTCTGACAGTCCTAAATCATCTATAAAATCTATGAAATTAGATTGGCCCTTAGAAATGAATAATTCAACATCTTTTGATTTTTTTCAATCACATCAACCAACAATGAATTTACAACAACAAAATTATCACTCATATAATTCGTTTGCATTACAAGCATCATCTACACCACAACGTGTAAAATTTTGGTCAACCGAGCCGGAACAAATCAATTCATCATTAACAACAAGTGAACAAATGCTTAAAAATCAAAAGTTAGATACTGTATATAGTAAAAATCATAGTAACTGTTGCCTTACTGCTACTACTACTACCACTACTACTAATACTAATACGAATAGTGTGGGTGGGACTATTGATAAATTTAAGATAATTTCCACGAATACTGGTATTAATCCTGGTACTACAAGTACAACTTATACTATTGCGACGATAACAACGACTTGCTCAAACAACTCATCATCATCATCAACATCACCATCTACAACAGAGATTCATTCAAAATTCAAAAGTTCAAAAATGACAAACAATAATAATAATGAGATAAAAAAATCTGAGAAATCTCGATCATATTCATCATCATTGAAAAATGGTAAATCTAAGGAGAAACAAAAATGTTTCTCATTATCATTATCATCATCGACATTATCCTTATCAACATCCTCATCACCATCTTCATTGTTATCCGTAACAACATCTCCATCATCTATTACAACAATTACAACCACAACAGGAACGGGAACAGCGACTAAAGTAATCACAGTTGGAGATGATGATGACGATCATCATCATCCAGTTGTGAAGAAAGTCGATTCAAGAAGACGTTATCGGTATGTTATGAAAAGTTGTTTAACCTATATATTTTCGATTAATTCTACCGGATATATGTGCGTTTTGTTGCTTGTATGAGTTATTTCACTTTGTTCAGTCTAAATTTTCTCTTGAACAACAACAGATGCTATCATATTCGTTGTTATTACTAAATGATGTCTAGGACTGAATGATAACACAATGTCCTATTATTTAAACTTGTTAATTGATCACTTCGGTCTCGCGCGCGAACGCTTAACCTCTACACCATTAAGGTGGCCGGCATCCAACGGTCTAACCTCAACCAATCCACGGAATTGAGCCACCATCGACCATTATCTCCAGTGAGTTACTATCTCACATCAGACCCAATTGAACTCTACTGTTCACGGCTTCTCACTGGAACTCTAGGGAATACCTATTGAATCCGGTCACTTGTGAGCGCATGATGATTATTATCAGAAGAGGGTTTTGTGGAGATTTGAGTAACTTAATAATTGAATTCATAAGTCAATTGGAGCTAGATCATCATGGAAAACCTGGAAAAAGTGGTTCATAGTTAACATCACGAACTAAGATTAGTTAGACAGCTATTCAGAAGCTGTATTAAATTCTTTACAGTGCGCATCGACAATCGTATTGCAGTTTCTTACCCTTGAAATTCAGGTTTTGTTCCTGAATTGTCTCATACTAACTTGAACTGATTGTAAAACTTAGGTCAATCCACAATACAAAGATGATTTAATAGTTATAAATGTTATCTATTTTGTTCAATTCAGTGTTGTACTATTATAAACTATGCAAAATAAGTGATTACATAAGCTTGTTTACATTAATTACTCTGTAATTATCAATAAATATTACTGATAATTCACTGTAATTTTAATGAATCATCTACTTTAAAAAAAAAGTAATTTAGAATTTTCTTAACATGAATATTGTTATCAGTCAAATGTTAAACATTCAAATTTATTTTTTATCTAAAGTAAAGTGTCAAATGTGAAAAGTAGTCAGTTGGTTGCTTTTTAATAGTAAAATTCATGGGTCGATTGAAGCTAGACCACTATGGAGAACCTGAAAGCACTGAATGGCTGTTTCGTCCTAGTATGAGATTCCTCAGAAGTGCGTATTCGGGACTCTGCATTAAAGAAACTCGAATTCAGAACCTTCGGTCTGGCTCGCGAACGCTTAACTTCTACACCACTGAGGTGGCCTGAATCCAACGGTGTTAATGTCTAACTTCAACCAATCCATGAAATTGAGCCGCCATCGACCATTGTCTTCAGTGAGTTACTATCTCACATCAGAACCATTTGAACTCCACTGTCCACAGCTTCTCACTAGAACTCTAGGAAATATCTTATGAAGACGGTTTGATCTTTATAATTAAGCGGTTTGCTTAAATTGCATTTTGGAGAATATATAAACTTATAAAATTCGAAATGATTTAGTCTAATTAAGACAATATACTTATCATTGGTGCAAAAAATCAGTAGATAAACTAGGTTTTGCAAATTTTTCAAATCACTTGTATTGTGAACGTATAACATATAGAGATCTATTTGGTAATTATTAGCCTTTTAGTTGGTCATCCATAAGCAAGGTAATGTATAAAACGTATATATTAATTTGAGTTACCACACTGAAGCAATGTGATGAGATGAAATTATCAATGTAGATCCCAGATTAATAGATTTAAGTAACTGTATTGATGATAGTGGAGGAGTTCAAGCACAAATAATATGATTAGTGAAGAATGAATAAAAATTCCTGGAATAAAGACTCAAGATCTATAAACAGACAAAAAATGAAGCCATCAGCACCATCCTGAATTATTATAAGTTATGACATTCAACATCTCCAACCTCTGATCATGATGATTATGATGACTGTAATGTGAGAGTTGATAACTACCAATACAACTCAACTCAATAGATAATGTCTACATGGATGTTTTGATTTGACCTCTCTTAGCTTTCTTGCAACAGATTCATACAAAAGCAAATATCATGGATTTAGGTACTCAGTGGTTGTTCATATATAATATATGTCCCGACCACTTCAGTCAGTGGAAATACACTACCTCATCAACCGATATCCTATTCCTATCAAGCATCGTGTGCTTAGTCCAAACATTGTTGATTCTATATCTTTTAAGTAATGATTTCTTTATTATTTATTTATATGAACACATAACTATTGGTACAAAGTGGCACGGAATAGATATGTGTCACACAAGTCACATCATTTGTGTATTGGCTGTAATACTACCCGGGCGCCCAAACCGAACCGGGTGGTTTTCTTAGGGGGCCACTCCCCGAGTTTAATCCACAAGGCAGTGGAACAACGTCAGGAGATACAGTCCCATGGTAACCGATGATCAACGACTGGTTCATACGCCATTTGTTCCTTTAGGATACTGGAGCCAGCCCATGTGCACCATTGGTTTAGAATGAGGGTTTTCCAACTCCTCTAGGTGGATCCTCCATATCCACCAACCCAGTTAAAACTCCAGATATTCGGTTTCTGAACGCAATCAATAAGATCGCCTTGTCAGTGGTTGTATACGCATGGTTATGAGAGAGCTCACTCTCCCCACCCTCGGCCTTACCAGGGTATCTGGAATCTTGATTTCATTGTTAAAACATTCGATTTCAAACATAAGAATATGAATTCAATGTCTGTTACACTTATTTTAGCTTAACTATCCAATAAGATAATGTACAACATACTTTTTTTCATCCAAACTTTAACATACTAATCATTCATGAATGTTATAATTATTGATCTGTTATGATGAAAGAACTACTTTTGAAAATGTTTGTTTACTCTATTTACCTTTGTAAACAAATTGAGTTCATATTTTGAAATAATCTCAGAGAGAAAAAATACATATTCATAAATAATGTTTATTCAGAATAAAGTTCATATATAAATTTGACCTTTGTTGGCAATCTATTTACAAAAATCATTTCTATTGTTAAGTTACACCACTATGGAAAATCTGGAAACATTGAAAACACTGCTGAAGAGTCCTACAATAGGACGAAACCACTGTCCAGTACTTCCAAGTTTTCCATGGTGATCTAGTTTCAATGGATTCATGATTTCAACAATTGAAATTACTAAAATCTCCTCAAAACCCCTTCTGATATAAATCATTTCTATTAGAAATCTCATAATGAATAGAAACAAACAAACACATGAGTAGTTTCAATCTTTAACATTGGTTGTAAGTGTATAAGACTTTTGTTAAAGTGACAGTTTCATACTACAAGTGTCTATTAATTACTAGTAATTTTTGTAATTTATTTGAATAAAATACAGTTTCGTAGATGTACACAATCGTCAATGTTTGTTGATTCATCGATAAATCTGTATTTCATAAAATTTCTAACTATCGAATTACAGTTATCTTACATCATTTCTTTTCATGGATTATTATGGGATTTTCTAGAAGTGCACATCCACGATGTTGTACCTTTGGATAGAACCGAGGACATTCAGTCTCACATCCAATGTGGTTGAACTCCACAAGCAGTGGAAAATGGTCACATAATGTCATGAATCGACTGAAGTTAGATGATGTACAGTGTTGGATTCCTGTGTTAAGCGTTCAAGACTGAAGTTCGTGAGTCCGCTTCCCGGTTGAAGGAACGTGTATGTTCACTTTTAAAGTGTACAGCACTCGGATGAAACAGCTATTTAGTGAATACAGGCCTGTAGTAGTGGGGTATTTAAAGTTAGCTAGTGATTTAAACTATGAAAAATGTAGAGTTGAGCTCAGTTGAATAGTTTCAATGTAAGTAAATAAACTGAACGTGCCTCGAGTGATGCTATGCAATCTTTTTTGAATATCAACAGAATTTTGTGGAATATTATAAAGTGATTGTCTATGGAGTAACGAGGTGAGTTGAACTAATGACCTTTTAAGCTTAACGGTGTTAAACCAAGGTTCTTCTTAAACTCCATTTATTTACTAGGGATTTTCTTATATCTATAATAGCTAAGTTGTTGTGTATCAGATGTTAAATTAAACTTGTATTCTCTTTTTTGCTTGTCTTCTCATCCCACTCTACAATTAGATGTAACATTTGTCCAACAACATTTCCATGGCATGGTGATCTAACAGAACACTTACGCTCTGTGCATGGAATGCAAAAATCACGTGAAAATGCACGTAATGGTAAAGCTGGAAGTTTTTGTTGTAGTCATTGTAAATATGTTGCAAAATATCAAAGTGAATTAAATCGTCATATGCGATTACATTGGGGTGTTAAACCATTCATATGTGTTTTTTGTCCATATCGTAGTGCATGGAAAGGTGATTTAAAACGTCATATGGAATCACATCATAGAGAACGTTTTACATGTGAAACAGAATTAATTAAAATTATGTCACAATTTAAAAATAACGCTGGTACAAGAACATCATCAGCAGCAGCATCATCAATGACTAGTGGTTATGAACATACTTCCACATTGCCTATTTCACAATTTGATATAACAACCGAAAGTAGTGAAGGTGATAATACAAGTGATCGATACAATTGTTTACATATTGATGAAGAAGAAGAAGGAAATATTATAATTACTACTACTAGTACTACTACTACTACTACCACTACCACTACTACTACTACTACTCATGATAATAATAATAGTAGTAATAATAGTCTTAGTATTGATGTTGAAAATTCAGATGACAGTTCCAATGAAAGTGATGATAAAATGAACTCAATTGTTAAATCATATTCACGTAAACATTCATTAAAAACTAATTACTCACTATTACATAATGAATCAAACAGTATGGATACTATCAATAATATCAATGGTAATAATACTAATAGTAGTATTAATAGTACTGTAAACCTTACTAATACTATGATAAATAATTATCTACCTCAAATGACAATTGCTGAAAATAGTTTAATCTGTCATATTTGTTCATATCATGCACAAAATCAAAGTAAATTCAAAAATCATATGGCTAGTCATATAAATTTAAAACAATTTAAATGTCCAATCTGTGGACAACGTAGTAATTATAAATGGGATATTACAAAACATTTAAAAAAACAACATCCAAATAGTAATCAATTACCAATTACAATAATCAATAATGATATAGAAACAATTGATGAACAATATATGAATACATCAATTGGATCAATACCAATCTCTTTAACAATGTATTCAACAACAACAACAACAACAACATCATCATCATCATTGCCTATGACTTCATTGATCAATTCACAATCTTGTACTTCACAAATACAATCATGTATATTACCAAGTCAATCATCAATTGTTTCATTGATTCCAATCAGACAACCATTAACAGTATTCTCTCGACCACAGATTACATCCATAACACAATCATCATTAACATCATCAACAATATCACATTTATCAGGTTTATCTGGAATTTCACCAAAATCCAATGAAATGATTTCATTAGATATGGAATGTAAAAATTATTCAAAAATTTCAGATCATCAAATGACATCAAATGATCCTTTGAATTTAATTGCATATTCATCTATAAAACAATTATCATTAACAACATCATCATCTTCATCAATAGCAGCATCACCATCTAAGAATTCTTCATTAATACAAAATGATGAAGATGATGATATATTATCAGTGAATGATTCATTACCAATTGATCTATCAATTGGATATCCTCATAAACATGATGATATTAAGGTAAAATTAACTTTTCTATCATAGTAATATTTTTGTAGTTTTAAGATGAATTGATCTCATTTGTATGATTAATAAGAAGTAGACAATATATGACTATCTATTTCAGCATAGTATGGAACTTCTCAGTAGTGTTCGTCCACAACCAGCGATTATTCAGTAGAACTAATGCTTCGGTATCAAATGTTTCAATCTTATTTTCAACCAGTTGTTGAAAATTGGACAGTCTGATGGTTCTGATTATCGGATATTTGTTAAGAGACCTGAAGTTCTTAGGGATAGGTGTGCACTTACAAGGCCACTCATTATAAGACGAAACAACTGTTCTACACTCCTTGGTTTTTACTGGTTTTTCGACTGAAATGAATCTGTGATAAGTACATCCTAGTTCGTTTTAAGTATATCTAAGAAGTTTCATAAGATTTAACACAAGAGGTGTTGCTCTCAGCCAAATAATTAAATGGTATGCTTGGTGTATGCGTTAATTAACATTCAATGTATGTAAATTTCATTCTCTGAACAAAATGAATCTCGTTAGGTGGTGAAAAGATGGTAATATTTACTTTATATTCTAATATTGGTCAATGCAAATCATTAAGGTACTTTTAAGGTAACCAGAAAAAAAGTATCTCAGGTCTCACAAAATGAAAATATCAATATAATCTCTAAGTGAATATTGAGACAATAATAATGTACGCGATTAGTAATTATTTTACTGAAAAGTAGTCTAACATGTGAACATTAGATGTGATTAACGCAACATCACGGAAATATTATGAATTGGTTGAAGCTAGACTTGGAAAATACCGGATCCCAGCTCTACAGTCTTGGGATAAGGCATTCGCTCCTACGGCGGAGTGTCGTGGATACACACCGTAAAAGAGTTCCATACTAATGTGAAAGCCCAACCTAATGTTTCCAGGTTTTCAATGATTACTCAAATTAGATAGATTTGTGATCTCAATAAAATTCAACTATCTTTACAACCGTATATTGAAAAGTAAGAAAAATTGAATATTCCACAAACTTATTTAATAAATACAAACACCAGTTGTCAATATGAATCTAACCCTACTCGATTTACTCTATAACGGAATGAAACAAAAAAATAACTATGTATGTTTAAGAGATAAAAAAACACTTCGGAGTAATAGTTCTTTCAACTGCACGATTTCAAATTAGAAAACTTCACATCAATGACATCGGTTTAAGTAGTCTGGTTCTTCATAATAATAAAGAACCATATAGTTGAAATGTCCAGGTACGGTCGAGAGTAGGGTGAGTCAGCTCTCCCTCTCCAAATGCTCTCACATAGCCACGCGAATACAGCCACTGACAAGGAAGTCCTACTCAATGCTTTCTAAAACCTGGGGTGTTGTTTACGAAGTTGAGAGAAGGAAAGCCGAATGTCCGACACTTTAACCGGGTTAGTGGATACAGAAGATCCACCTAGTGGAGTTGAAAAGCCTTGGTTCCAACCGGTGGTACACACGGGCTCCATGATCCTGAGGTAACAAATGATCACTGGTTACCATGTGACTGTACCTCCTGATGTTGCCCTACTACCTTATGGATCAGACCTTTAGGTCGAAGGCTCCCGGTGAGCCTCCTAAGAAAACCACCTGGTTCGGTCTGACCACTCGGGCAATATGACAGCCCACACACAAATCAAGTGACTTGTGTGGCGCATACATATTCAATGTCCCATTGTACTAATATTTGTGTGTTTAAATTAATAAATCAATAAATACTTGAGTAAAACATGAAATTACATTCTATTTCAATTTCAACACATGGATACTATATGAAATTAATCGGAAATGACATTTAAATTTAAATTCCCCTGTTCCTGAACATGTTACCCAATAGTCACAATAAAACTTCCATAAATAGCTAGTAGTAATGTTGTTTGATGATGAAAAAATAAAATAAAATTATTTGTTTATTCATTGTAAATGTTTATTTCAACTTTCAGGAGCTAATTATAATTATCAGAACAAGTCAGTCATAGTTTATTATTTATTGTTTATTTTATGATGTGTATTTCATCGTTAACTATTGAAATACTAATTCTAATACTAATGATAACCATAATAACGTTATGTATTTACATGCAAAAAAGAGCGTCAATAACATTAATACTACTGTGTGTGTGTGTGTGTGTCATGAGTACGAGCGTGATACTTATTTGAATGTTGTCTATTTTCATTTCTTGTTGTCATATATTTTACAGTTTTATTGTAATGACAAAAACACTATACCTTTATTTTATTTATCCTCGCACGAATATATATTCTGTTGTTATGTTGATAACTTTATAGTTATTTTGTATAGTACACGTTTTCATGTGAATATTAACATGGCAATTGTAACACACATACACACACACACATAAAGACACTAAATCTCCAGAACTTTCAAGTGATTTTATGTTTGTTTACAAAGTCGACGCATACTGCTTTTTTGAATTCTGATCTGAACTATATTTATTTTTCAGTGAATGTGTTTATAGTAGATTCATGATCCAATGTTAAAAAGCAATTCATATCATCCATTAGAAGTAGGAAAGATTTGAAATAAGTTAGAAGTTAGTAAGAAACTTCTAATCAATATCCTAAACTCTTTCTAACTCCTCATTTAATATTCTCTTTAATATTTCAACAATGCCTCGTACCGTTTTCTTAATATTCCTACATTAACTACTAACAAATAACAAGTAGTTTAATTTTTTCATTAGATATTTTATAGACACGTTTGGGTTTTTCACAAGTACAGGTTTATATGTGATAATCGTAATGATATCCGATGACTGAAAAAATCATTTATCCAATCTTTAGATAGCTTAGATGGTTATGTATGCAATATACACTCATATCTTATAGTTGCAAAAGTTATTTGACATGCATGTAATGCTTTATTGAATAAGTAGTAGTATGAAAAACTCACTGACTTAAGCATGAGTATAAACATTTTTTCTTACATAAATGCATGGTATTATATTATATTGATTTTGTTAGTGAATTAATCATGTTTTTCTTTTTATTTCCTTCCTCTTTTCTTTCATTTATATCATCCACCTTCTATACAATCGATGAATATAATAGAACCCTATACTACTTACAAATACACGTCCATCATCATCAGAATTAATGTCAAAAATTTCATTCGGAAACAATCATCATTATGCTTATCCGAATTTTTCTGCAGAGTTAAATAGTAGTATTTATTCAGGAACGAAATGTTTTACCACGACGACAACAACAACCATAGCATCTCCTAGTATAATTACTTCTAATTCTACTATTACATCTGACAATACATTATCGGATACAAGATTTCATTATCCTATTTCATCTAATTCACAACAGAATATTATGCACAATATTACTAATACTACTACCAGTAATACTAATAATACTTCAATATCACCGTATATAATTGGTTCATTAATTTCTGACCCATTAAAAAATAATGCATCATCAAATCCAACAATTAATTTGCTATTCAATATTCAACAACAGGTTTTAATGACTGGTCTCTTACAAACATGGCAACAACAACACAGTCAAAGGTATCACGAATTAAAGCAACAACAACAGTCAGAACAATACAAGAATTTAACTATGCATTATGATACACATGGAGGAGTAACAACGTATTCTGACAATATTATTAGTATGACATCACCTATTACATCCACAATACCGACAAGTCTTTCGCCTAGTAATAATAATAATAATAATGTAACACAGATTACTAGGACAGTAACTGCTTCGAATACAACATTTAGTGGTACTGCTACGACTAATACTGTCACTAGTACTACAATGACTACGTCTAATACACCATATCATACAATATTTAGATCAATTGCAAATCATCAATTATCCGGATTATTACCATCATCAATTACAACAACAATTCAATCACAAATGAATGAAAATTTAAATATTGATTTTACTAAATATAATAAATTAAAAAATAATCAATTATCAATGAATTGGGAAAATATAAAATCCACATCAGATTGGTCTATACCATCAAATATTGATTCATTAGAATTATCGAATAATTTACAAAATCAAAATCAATCAAAAAATCAATTACATGTTAATCGATTTTTTACACCAGGTCGAAGAAAAGAATCTCATCGTTTATTAACTAGAAATAATACAGGACGTAAATCTGCACCAGTTACTAGTTTATTTAATTGTCATTTAGATGTGAATAATCCTATTTGTACTGTTACTAATATAAGTAACAATAGTAATAATAATGGTACTACTATTACTACTACTACTAATAATAATAACAAGGAAGAACAATGGAAACGATTTCAGTGTTCAGGTTGTGGTCATCGATCCAATTGGAAATGGGACATAAATAAACATATTAAAGTAAGTCTATACATTCATGTGAATAAAGTGATTGATTAAAATTTCAATGGAGAGTAAAAGAGCGAATTTGTTAGTCATACGATAGCTATATAGAAACAGTTAGAATTAGATAGATAAACATATAAGAGTGAGATCAATCAGTGTATTCGGAAGAAATTACATAATGAGCTACAGTTAAAAAAAACTTAATTCATGAGAATTCTGATCCTAATACAATATCCGAGTACAACAAATGTTTCTTGCAATGATAATGTGAGAATCTCTTTTGCAAAATATATGCTGAGCTATACAACAGCATTTAAGTGTGCTAAAAAACACATCGATCAAAAAACGTCGAACCAAGAGGATAAAAGTGAGTAATACAAGGATTGAAAGTAATAGGTAAAATGTTCAAATGACTGAATGTGACAAGTACATGTTAAGGCTTAGAAACACAATTTATATTCAAAAATGATAGAAATTAAAATTAGTTACTTTAAATTAATAAGTAATATAACCAATATAACTAAATCAGATTAGGAGGAACTGAAATGCTGCATAGAATTAAAAAGGATTTGTAATGAATTTTTATAAGTTGTAATTAACACACTCGTTTAACCGTCATAGAAAGTGATCCATAAGCAACTCCAACTCATGACCGGCAAAGTTCAGCCATAAATGATTTATTATTTTTTGTTTATTTATTTGAACATAAATATTGGTAAAAAGGGGCACCCAATACAGATGCGGCACATAAATCGTTCGATTTGTGAAGGGCTGAGGTACTTCTTGAGTGCCCAAACAGAAACAGGTGGTTTTATTAGGAAGCAACGCCATGAGTCTCTCATTTCAAGGTCCAATCCACAAGGCAGTGGAATAACGTCAGGAGATACAGTCACATGGTAGTCAGTGACCAACAATTGGTTCATACGCAATTTTGCCCTCAGGATCCTGGAGCCCATGAGCACGATTGGTTTGGAATAAGGGTTTTCCAACTTTCCTATGTTCATCCTCCATATCTACTAACCCAGTTACAGCGTTATTTTTCGTCCTCTCACATTCGTAAACAACACCCCTGGTTTGAGAAGGCAGTGAATAGTACTTCCCTGACAGTGGCTGTATACACGTGATCATGTGAGATTATTTGGAGAGAAAGAGCTGACTCTCTCCACTTTTGGCCGTAACAGGGCATTTAGGGGCAAGAGTCATCATTGTTTACGATGAATGGTCGTTCTGTGTCAAATCAGTACTATTCCCAACGTAACTTGGTATCCCGGTAGATGATATTGAGTGACATGTACTCGTGGTTAATAACATCCAAGATATAATCACTTTATTTTGTATTCATTTTTATTCTCTTTTTGACAGGTTGCACATCCAGAACGTACAAACATTATAACAATTACATTAGATTTAGAAGATGCTAAAAGCACGTATAATGAATATATGAATCGAATGAAATTATCACGTAATCGATATTTAACTGAAACACATTCAGATATATCAACAAATTCCAATCCATGGATAACTTGTGTTGGATTGACTGGAACTACAAGTACTAGTACTACTACTGCTACTACCACGATTACAACAACTACTGGTGAAGGTTATTACAGACCATTTAAATGTTCTGTCTGTGGTCATAGGTGAGATAGTTTCCTTTTGATTTTTTTCAAAAACCAATGATTTAATTAATTTATTTATTCATTTAGTATACACACTAACTAATCTTTACCAAAGAGTTGGCTGTATAACTTGACAACAACTCAATTGATAGTTATATATGAAGACATAATGAATTGAAGAGATTAGTTATTCAGAAATATAATTCAAGGGATTCAATGAAAACGAAAAGGATGATATAAAACCGCCTATCAACTGTTTATGTTGATAAAATTATCGAATGTGTACAGAGTTATTTATTTTTTATTGATCACCTATTCCACATTCAATGATTACTGATAAATTGAATTTGAGAAAATTTTGTATGTAGTCATGAAACATTCAAGTAGTTTCTGAAACGGGGGGGGGTAAAGGCTGATTTATCGCGAAATTTGAAAATTAAAGATTTTAAAGTTTCAAGTTGTTTATGTAACATGTTTTTCCCCCTGTTTATTATTATTTATACAGAAGTAATTGGAAATGGGATGTCGGTAAACATATAAAACAAATTCACAATGGAAATGGAGAAGTACAGACATTGAGTTTAGAAGAAGCTAGACGAACTATACATCAATATAAAAATCGAAGACGTCAGCATCATCATCATCATCATCAAAATCGTCTTAGTGATTTAACAATTAAATGTGAACCAAGCTTTTGTAGTTCATCTGAATCAAATATTAATCTATCACCTATATCCTTATCCGTTGGTGAAGGTATTGTCGATTTGCCTGTTTCATCAACCTCTTCCTCTTCTTCCTCCTCCTCGTCATCCTCATCATCTTCTTCAACATCGAAACAAATTTTGCATAAAAATGATGAAGAAGTAAAAATTGATTATACCATTAATCATCATCACCATCATCATCAAGATAATAAATTTCCTTTATCTTTTGAATGTAGTCCACTTAATTTAACTACTAATAATTCAAACCTTATAAAAATGACAAAATCATTAAAATGTCATAGGAATAAATCAAAATCATCTATTCTTCATAGAAACAATCGACTATTCATTAAATTTGGATGTAAATTTTGTTCAATTAAATTAAATTCATGGAAATCTATCATATTTCATGTTTATATGAAACATTGTCAACAATTAACGGTTCCCTTGACAACTTGTATTAATAATAACAATAATAATAATAATAGTAATGAGTACCCCTTAAAATATTTCCCTGTAAGATTACGATTTATCAATGAATCTACAAATCATAATCAAATTGATTTAAAACCTTTAAAATTTTTAAAACATCATTTTAATAATTTAAATCAACAAATGAATTCTATAAATAAAAATAAATTAAAATATTCAAATGAGGTAAGATGATTTTCATGTAATATCATATAGTTATTATGTAATTATTAGTAATATGATATGTACTACTGATATCAATAGATATAAGTAGTATGTATCATCAATCGAATGTGATATGTCTGATGGTAAAACGTTCACAAGATTGAGAGAATGAGAACGACAATAAAGATTGATTGGTATGGAAATAAAGGAATAGTCAAATGTTAGACAACTGATTGATATTTTGTAAATCAAGTATTTACTGGTACGGCTGAGAGTGGGGAGAGTCCGCTCTCCCTCTCAAAATGCTCTCACATGGCCACGCGTATATAGCCTCTGCCAGGGAAATCCTACTCACTGCCTTTTCGTGGCGCGGAGGACGAAAAGCGAATGTCTGGTGCTTTAACCGGATTCCAAACCAATAGTGAACATGAGCTCCAGTATCCTGAAGGAACAAATGGAGTATGAACAAATCGTTGGTCACCCGCTTCCATAGGACTGCATCTCCTTACGATGCTCCACTGCTTTGTGGATCACATCTTCGGTTTGGGCACCCGGGTTGTATCACAGCTCCCACACATATCGAATGAGATTTGTGTGGCGCGTATGTATTTGGTGCCTCCTTGTACCAATATCTATGTTAAAATAAATAAATAAAAACTGTATGATTCACTTGGTATTATTTTACTTGGATCTTCCCATTGTTATTTAGCATAACAATTGATCAATCTCTTGGCATAGATGTGCATACTGTGAGTATTGCCTCAATATTGTCTTAATTTACAAGTATTATAAGCAAAGATGGATAATGGCTAGCGGTGGAATCCAAGTACTGGATTCGAGTTTTAGGTACATCCAGCTGACGAGTCCCAAATAGGACGAAACACGCGTCCTGGATTCCACTGCTTGCCCAATATCCATCTTTATTTACTGTATGGTTCTCAGATTTTATTAAGATGTTTTGAATTTTGTGTTCAAATATGTTAGGTTGTCCCTACTGGTGTACTCATTCACTACAGTAATACTATTATGACCCACAATAATGTTAAATCTCAAAATAACAGATTTATAGTTTAGTTGGTGTCTTTTAGTGTTATTCAGTTCTTTAAGCTGTATAGGCTTAAATTCCACTGAGCTTTTACTGATGTCTTAAAATTTATACAACAGAAATGCCTACTGTTATCACTTGTGGTCGGTTAATATATCATGTGATAAGCTAACCAATTAGAATATGATTTATACCATGTTAATTCTGTACCACAACAATGACTTATTGACCGGTAATGAGCGGCTTAGCTTAATTAATGACCTTTTTACCTTCCTAGCTCTGGCTGTTGAGTTCAGAACACCAATAACAGTTATCACCATGTGAATCATATATTTCAAACATACTTGGTTTATATACAAGCAAAATCAAACGACATCACGCCATAAAATAAAAACTAAAAATTATATTAAAAAGTAGCTGCGAACGTGGGAGACTGTAATTAACAAAATGGACATAACTTAAGAACAGTAAATCATATAATAATGATCTATATGTCAAAATGAAGCTTATAATTAGAGGAATGTAAATATACATAATCTAGCTATTGAACAGTCACACAATAGGAATATATGTATTATATTAGTCCATAAATAATTCCTAACGGTTACCAGTCATTTTTTTCTCGTCCGAATATAACATGTACGACTCTAAGAAAGAAAATAACAGATTTTATTTACCCTCTAATAGACTAGACGACGAGTTTAATAAAAAGTATACCCATTTATATCTTAAAGCAATTGAGCAGTATATTATATTTAACCGAAATAGAGGAAATACCTTCAAAAGTTACCCATAATTTAATAATCTTCACAAAGACATTACATACTAGTAAGTGTATTTTTGTTGTCGTTGTTGTTGTTGTTGCTAAGTCATTCAGATTAATTTCCAAAATACTTTTTTTCTAAAAAAAAATCATTTTAATTATTTTAGACAATATCTTGTGTTCAATTAGATCAATACAATAATCAATATTCAACCGAAAACAATAATCAATATATAAATCATATAAAAATCAATTCATCATTTCCTATAAATAAATCAATAAAATCGAAATCAATCCCAAATTTTATTGATTATAATTCATTAAAATATAAGAAAATTTTAAGAAAATATCAATATTTTATAGAACGACAATATAAATATCAAATAAATAATAATTCTAATCCATTATTAAATATAACACAATTAAAATCGAATTCTTCTGATTTATTATCAATCATTAAAAATACTAATCATCCTCAGCAACATCATCCTCATCAGCAACAACATCATCACCAAGAACATCAGCAACACCAAGAACATCATCATCATCATCATCGACCATTTCGTAATTTAATTAGTTCAAATCAACAAATTAATAATACAAATAAAATTATTATACATAATAATTCATTAATTAATCAATATATTACTGATAATTATCAATCTATCAATAAATCAAATAATAATGGAACAATTTTACAATTAGCTCATTTATTAGATGAAGTATTAAATTTATTTAAAACACAATTAAACATAGAAACAACAAAACATGATGTTGCTAAGGAAGAGGAGAAGGAGAAGGAGAAGGAGGAGGAGGAGGTTAGTGATAGGGGGATTAATAAAAATAATATTGGGAGAATGTTAATAAATCAAGAAAATGAAAAAAATAAACATAATTGGAATAATCATAATGTTATTAATCATTTAACCGATATGATACATGAAACAGTGGAGAAAAATGAAAATTTTACTTATACTAATGAATTAATTAATTCTAGTACAAGTTCTAATGAAGAAAATCATGAATTAATAAATAATAACAATAATAATAATGATAAGTAAGTTTATAATGAATAATTTAATTAATCTTAATTAGATAATTATTAGATGACTTTTTTGTGTGGTTGAGATCATGAATTAATTGATGTTAGACCACCATTGGAAACCTGGAAGCACTGGACGGCCGTTTCGTCCTAGTATGGGACTCCTCAGCAGTGCGCATCCACGATCCTGCACTCCGCGGGATCTCAACCAAAAACTTAACAATCTCCACAACTCCCATACTGATAATTAACATGTGCTCACTAGTGACTAGCTTCGTGAGGGAATTCTCGGAGTTCTAGTGAGAAGTCGTGACCAGTGAAGCTAATCCGTGTCGGGTACAGACAGGTATCTACCTCAGTACAATGGAAGGTGGTCGCGCAATTTCGTAGATTGGTTGATATTAGACAATAACACCATTGGATGCCAGGTCAGTGGTCTAATGGTTAAGTGCTCAGGCGCGAAGCCAGTAGGTCCTGGGTTCGAATCCCGCGGGGTGTGGGATCGTGGATGCGCACTGCTGAGGAGTCACACAATAAAACGAAACGGCCGTCCAGTGCTTTCAGGTTTCCAACGGTGGTCTAACATCAATTAATTCATGATCTCAGCCAAAAACTTAACAATCTCCACAACCCCCATACTGATATTAGATGACTATTATGTTATAATATGAAACTTCTTAAAATAGAGCATATCTAATGCCCTAGTACGGTTGAGAGTAGGAAGAATCAGTAATCCTTCTCCAAATAATCTCACATGATCACGTGTATACAGCCACTGTCAGGGAAGTACTACTCACTGCCTTCTCAAACCAGGGGTGTTGTTTACGAATGTGAGAGGACGAAAACTAACGCTGTAACTGGGTTAGTAGATATGGAGGATCAACATAGGAAAGTTGGAAAACCCTTATTCCAAACCAATCGTGCTCATGGGCTCCAGGATCCTGAGGGCAAAATTGTGTATGAACCAACTGTTGGTCACTGACTACCATGTGACTGTATCTCCTGACGTTATTCCACTGCCTTGTGGATGGACCTTTAGACCGAAGGCTTGAGGTGTGGCCCCTCAAGAAACCCACCTGCTTCGGTTTAGGCACCGGAACAGTATTCAAGCCTTCTACACAAATCGAATGATTTATGTGCCGCATATCTATTTGGTGCCTCCTTGTACTAATGTTTGTGTGTTTAAATATAAATAAGAATACATACAACCTTGCGTTTAGGAGTCTAATTCATAACCTTCGGTTTTATCATCGAATCCCTATACCCTTTTATCAAAGGTCTATTGATGTGGAAGTTTAGCTTTAATCTTTGTATTTTAAGCTATTCTTTGATTATCTATATCTTATTTCAAGCTATGGCAATTCAAATTGTAATGACTAATATGTACTTTTAAAAGAAAATAATAATCATAGATGCTACTGAAAAGTGAGAAATCAGTGTCTTAGAAAATTTTTTTTAATTCACAGAAAGCATAGATATAATAGAACAAGTTTTAAATAGCATTAAATATAACATTTAGACATCGAAAATGAAAATTTTGCTTATTCTACTTAGTCTTTTTTGGAAGCTTCATTTCACTTAACTGGTTTCTAAATGAAAACAAGACTTGAACAGAATATTAATATAGTCTTGTCAAAATAACATTTTCAATCCAGATAGCAAATTGTCAGTGTATATATTAGATCTAAAGGTCTTATCCATAAGGCAATGCAAAAACGTCAAGAGATGCAGTCTCATGGTAGCCGGTGACCAACAATCGGTTCATACGCTGGACATTCAGTTTTCATCCTCTCAATATCGTAAACAACACCACTGATGCGAGGTGTCAATGAGTAGGACTTCCCTGGTAATGATGGTATGCTCATGACCATGTGAGAGCATTTCGAGAGGGACAACTGACTCTCTCCACTCTCAGCTGTACCACGGCGTTTAAAGGCCTTACCGTGTTACTATTTAGTCTTGTTCTCATGAAAATATATAATCAAGTAAGAGATTGATTACCTTACATGATTATGGTTACATACTATTACTAAGGAGTTTCAAATTAAGATGAAACAAAATCTAAGTCAGTAAAAATTTGTTTATTGTAATCCGTTTTTAGTTCAACATAAATAAAGTTTCTGAAGAAGCAGCAGTTTATATCGAGTTACGAAACATTAGAAATACAATTTTTTCTACTCATTAGAAATATCACAAGTAGTATATTAATTGTTAACTTTCTACCTATTGCTTAATGAATTTGGCATTCATACTTTCATCTGTTACTTATCTCTCTGTCTCTTCTCTCTTTTAGATCAACATATTACAATTCAATAAATAAAATTTTAAAACATCCAGAAATTGAGAAACGATTTCTTCATTTAGCAAATTTGCTACATCAAATATCACATGGAACTCAATGAGATTGTGTATACCATGACGAATGAAAAATAGGTTCAATACAAGTATCCAATTTGAGTGAATACATCAGAAAACAATATCTAGTTAATTTTGTAAATAAATGAAAAACAACATTGAGAAATCTGTTATTATTTTTTCTTTCTTTTATTCATCATATTTCATCATTGTCATCATGATCATTAAGAGAGCTGATTATTGGACATTCTATTTGATCAAAGATTTGTTTTATATTATATTGTTGTCTAGACAATTAAATACAACCACACAAACACACACACATACACATACATGCATACACATACAGGCTTGAATCAAGTTTTCCGAATTAAAAGAAAACAATAGAATAAAGACAGCAAATATTGTGATTTCTTTCCTAGATAAAATGATCTAATCACGAGGGTATTTATATGTTCAATCCCTCTCCTTTTTTTCCTTGTTAATCTTCATTATTCACATGATTTACATGAATTGCCTAAAAATACACATGTGTGCATATGTGTTGTTAATGCTATAAGACATGTTATAAGACAGTTGAATACTCATCCCTCCTCCACCTCCTGCAAAAAAATAATGATAAAACCGAATAGTTGTAAACATTCTCTTTTTTCTTTTTTTCCCCAACTTGTATCCTACATTAATTTTACAATCTATTGATTATTGTTAATCTGATTATCATTATTCTGACTTTTGGCTTGTTTTCGTTTTGTTTTGTTTTGTTTTGTTTTAACTCCAAGTAAATTTTTATTTTGTGTTTTTTATTACGGAAGAATCAAAATTACTCATTCAGTTACATAATCTTCATTTTGTTTCGTTTAATATTTTCTACTGGTGTTTTTAGTACGATTCAATAAGTGACATATTTTTTTCTCATACCCAAACAGAATAAATGAAATGGTAAAAAAATATATACATTTGTCTTGTTTTATTGTTGATTCAAACGTTGGTTACTTATAAGTAGTATAAAATATTGAACAAAATTATAGTGGATTTTCATAAAGTGTTTCATCTAATATGTATGAATATTAACGGTTCCATAAATTGTCGTAGTGCTTTGATTGTAGTGAACAAAACACGGGTTGGGAAAACCGGATGAATTTAGCACAAAATTACAGAGTTACTTGGTAAAATAGAAAAACCATATAGCAAATCGTTAATTTGCAAAATATCAATCCATCATAACAACCTGGACTGTTCCTGTTGTAAACATCAATCCATTGTCTCACATTTCATTGTCTATGCGTTTTCTTACAAATTACATTGTGTTCCCACTCTTCCTTTCTTGATCTTCCCTAATTTGCTGCCAGACATTACGTCATATACTACTTACATCAATATAAGCAGCACGCACCACATGACTAATTCAAATTAATTTGATAGACTAATTAGAATAATAGCAAGTGTCAATCAGTTTTATAGATTATATCTTAGTAACAGCTTTCAATCAGCGATTTCGTAGAATATGTAATTACAGAGTAGTTACAAATTTTGGGCTTGAATCAAGTAGTGAATGTGCTTGTTTGTTTTGATATAAATTGTATGAGTAACATGAACCAATTATAAATCGTTTACTTTTTGTCTTTAGTAGTCCACTTAATTATGACAACTTCTGTAGTGCGCAAGTGTTTTGAAAGGTGTGAATAAAGAAGAACTGTGGTCATCAGATGGTTATCTAATCTAAATTAATTGGTCCACTGATAAGTTTGTATCGTGAAAACATGGCGAGAGTTACGTGGAATCGTTTAGAAACTCTTTTAATCATTCCATTTATCTTGGAAGTCTCATACATCCTGGTGGGTTGTTGTCTGATGAAGTCTTTCTACAGACTTGAAAAAGTTTTTTGGCTCTTATCAACTGTCTTTACTTGTAATATAGACGAGTCGTTTATCTTCCAAGAAAATATTGAGTATACTGAGCAACAGTGAGTTATTTTCGACTTTGTTTGTGTTAAACAAAAGTGAAGGATAACCGCTGATTACTGATATCTGATAATAGATGTGTTCGAAGTATTTCTCACGTACATTTGGACCATTAAGTGAACGATGCTTATGTTATGAGAAGCATACTGGATAAATATAACAAGGTGGTCGATGAGATAGTGAGCTTTCATCATCTGAAGTGGTTGTGACACGTTTTACATATGACCAGCCAGCGCTCACCTTGACAAGGAATGCTTGTCAGTGCAGGAACGGATCTGAAGAGAACTAAGAGTAGTCAGATCGAAATTCGACACCATTCTGTAAATTCATTGATTGTCAGGAGCACTGGCTTGTTGGAATATTCTTGAATGTCATAATTATTAGTTGGAGGCATTGCCTGTAAGTGAACAGGAGTATTTGCTCAAACTATCAGTGGATTGGTATTAGTATTAGCATCAACCCTTGCAATTTATTCCACGTTTTCATTATTTCTCGTATCGTATCGTTTATCAACGCTTATAGTGTTACTAATTCTGATACTTTGGTATTTGCCATGACAACTGAATCTCGCTGTGCTGTTATAATGTGGTGACTTTATCCGATACAGATAAATAGCAGGGCCTACATTTCACATGACTCATTGACAAGCTGGAAAATTATAGATGGATGAATAGTCGAAGCACATATTAGAGCTTTTGTATCACGAAAAGACCTGGTTGTTAGAGTTGAAAAACTATATAACTGTTACATGATAACCTATGTTTGATTACTGAGCAATAAAAATCGGTATTTCTTTTTATATTTTAACAGATTCGTTTGAAATTTCTAATCTTAGTTCAATACATTTAGAATGATTGTACTTTGAATCAGTAAATTGTTCTAGCTCTATAGTATGCTTATCAGTCATTAGTCGCAAATATGTGTCTGCGCATAACGTAATCTAGGTTGGTGATCTGATTAACTTGTATTTAGTTTTATAGCCTAGTTTACCCAGTCATTTTATCCACTCGTTTATTTTGTACATCGATCTGATCTACAACATAGTCCAATGTATCAAATCCTTTATTATTTTCTACCGTTATCATATTGACAATGCTGGAATGAAAATTGATCTATGCAATCATCCTACATTGTTGTCGCATATCATATTATCAGTTAAAATAAGCATTTGGAAATGGTTAGTGGGTCATTTTGTGTAAATGTAATTGCAATTTATTAGTATTTTGAAGAAAAATGTTCCCAGTGGTGGGAATTCTGAGCAATGAATAAATATTCTTAAATTAGATTCCGCTCATTCTAATAATCCAACTTTGTCTATTATAAAGTTTAATAAATGTAAGGAAAATGTTTCATGTAAGTTAAATTCTCACCACATTTCTTATGACATCAAAAACATGTGTTGCATTTAACAATAACTAGTTCATGTATGTCGAACAGAATCCATATGTGATGCTATGATGAATTTGGTATGAGGTAGTTTTTCAATATTGAATCTAGAAGATAGTTCTGATAAGTCTTGTTAATTTGAACGCTTTATTCGATTCCTAAGCTATTCTGGTAACCCGCAAGCTAGAACTGCACGGCGACCTGAACTCGAGAGAAAGGGCGCAAAATAAGTGAAAAAACTTTACTCCAAAGGTTCATTTTTGTACAGAAAAACACGGGTATTTATAGATGTTAACATTTATTAAATCAACATCATATTTTGGCCAATCCGCTAAAATACATATTATGCTACTGACCAGTAGTAGCACGCCACGTTGATATCCTAGAAGGTCCATTATGCTCTGATTGCTAGGACTCTTCGGCTCCTTTAGGTCCTCTGGAGGCTCCGTTCTCGGAAAGCCAACTCAACAAGTTCTACAATATACGAAAATTTATTCAGTTTAAAAATGTGAACAATTTAATGAGGGGTCAGTGGTCGAGAAGTCAAACATTTGACAATGAACTTGAAGGTTCAAAATTTGATCTTCAACAAGAGTGTAAATGTAAATTGTTGAAATGTCTTATAGCGTAATGAAACATTTATTCACCATTTTATTTATTTATTTTAACACACAGATATTGGTACAAGGAGGCACCAAATATATATGCGTCACGAATATCTCATTTTATATGTGTGAGGGCTGTGATACTGACCGGGTGCCCAAACCGAAACAGGTGGTTTTCTTAGGGGACCACACCCGGAGCCTCTGACCTAAAGGTCTGATCCACAAGGCAGTGGAGCATCGTAAGGAGATGCATTCCCATGGAAGCCAGTGACGAACAATTGGTTCATACGCCATTTGTTCCCTCAGGATATTGGAGCCCATATACACCATTGGTTTGGAATCAGGGTTTTCCAACTCCCCTATGTGGACTCTCCATGTCCACCAACCCGGTTAAAGCGCCGGACATTCGCTTTTCGTCCTCTCAATTTCGTAAACAATACCCCCGCCACGAGAAGGCAGTGAGTAGGACTTCCCTGGCAGAGACTATATACACATGGCCATATAATACGTTAAATAAGTGATATCGACTGTTAATTGTTTCAATGATTCTAAATAAATATTTATATATCAGATGGGTTTTTGTGGAGATTGTAGTAATTTCAGTGGTTAAGATCATGAGTCAGTTGAAGCTAGACCACCATGGAAAACCTAGAAGCACTGGACGGCCGTCTCGTCCCATTGTGGGACTCCTCAGCAGTGCTCATCCACGACCCCACCCCCTGCGAGATCCGAACCCAGGACCTACTGGTTTCGCGCCCGAGCACTTAACCACTAGACCACTGAGATGGCCGCCATCCAACCGTGTTAATGTCTAACTTCAACTAATCCACGAAATTGAGCGACACATTCACCATTGTTATCAATGAGTTACTGTTTCACAACAGACCTGGTTGAACTCCACTGGTCACTACTTCTCACTAAGAACTCCAGGAAATACCTCTTGAAGCCAGTCACTAGTGAGCATATGTTGATTAATATCAGATGGGATGGTGGAGAAGATTTGTAGCTCAGGTGGATGATTTTGATGGAGTTTTGTTCTCTGAGCTGGATGGTTTGGTCGTGGAGCTTTCATCGTTCTTCTGAACGACATCATCAGCACAAACTTCAGATAGAAGTGAAGTGTTCGATTTTCTCCTTATGTGTTTCACAGCTTGTTCTGTGCACCTCGATGTTGATTGGTTCTTGTTGACCTTAAATTTATCCTTGTTTACTTCTTTGTTTTGGTTGTGTCTCCCATTGTTTTGATTTTTGTTCTTATATATATGCATGATTTTCCTGATTGGTTGATAAATTGGATTGATTTCAATATGTTTGTTGATTGCTGATTGACCTGAGTGCCAGTCTTCTAGAAATTCTCTGGTGTTTTTGGAGTTTCCTCTGTCTAAGATTTCTACATTTTCCCAATCGAATGAGTGTCCATAGTTATCCACGTGTATTGAAATAAGTGAAGAGATATCATGGCGTTTGACTGCTAATTGATGTTCATGTAGGCGTAGGTGGAGGGGACGTCCGCTTTGTCCGATGTAGTGTTTATCGCAGTTGGTACAATTTATTTTGTAGATAATGTTTGATTTGTTCTCCTTTGTTATTTCATCTTTTGGTTTGCATAAGATTGATTGTAGTGATTTTGTTGGTTTGTGTGCCACACCTATCCCATCCATCAAAATATCAGATGGGTTTTTGTGGAGATTGTGCTCTAGCTTCAACTGACTCATGATCTTAACCATTGAAATATTTCTATACTCAAAAAAAAGACTACTGAACATGTCATGATATCGAGAAACGTTTATTCAATATAATTTAGCTACTAGCAAGTAGTTAAATTTAAATTCTGATAATGAATTGATTATAACACTGAAAGTTTTAACCAATCAGGTTAAATAGATTGAAAACATGAATAGGGCAAATTATAAGACAGACATCCAATGAATATTTCCTACATGACAAATCACTTGTTTTTGTTTGTCATACAATAAGGCCGAAAGTTCTAGATGCTTACTGCCTACTTGTTCTTCACATGTATATATATGTGAAGAAAAGATAATGCAATTTGTGGATAAAGTTTAAAAAGAACAAATGAACAAACGGTAAGTTTACTTTTATTTATCTTAATTATTGATGATTCATATAATAATAATATTACTAAGATATTCAGTCCTTATAGGATAGATAATAAGACAAAATCATAGTGTTATACTAAGATGATCTTGGTGGTGTTTTGTTCTCTGAGCTGAATGGTTTGGTCGTGGAGCTTTCATCGTTCTTCTGAACGACATCATCAGCACAAACTTCAGATAGATGTGAAGTGTTCATTATGATCATTATGATCTTAGATGATCTCAAAGAAATCACTAATCAATTATACGAAACACTAGTCATTATTTACTGGGGATTATTTTTAAATACTGACAGAGATCAAAGAATATCTACAAGATCATAAGAATTATGTCTATCATAATTAGAAAGATCCTCATAATTAAGATAAATGGAATGATTCAAAATAAATATTAGAATGAACTATGATAATGATGCCTTGAGTATTTTGCACGAAATTTAAAGTGCATTGATAGATAAGTTGTATGTTATTATTAATGAAGTGAAAGTTGACAAGAATTGATTCTTACAATGTTTGCAATCAACTCCGCCTTGAGTCCCTCTGGGGGCTACTGCCGGTCCCAAGCCCGGATAAAGGAGAAGGGTTGGGCATGCGGTTAGCGACCCAATCCTGTAGAGAACTAACTCACTAAAAAAACGTTAATCAGAAAAAATTATTCAAAAAAATGCTTGTAATCAATTAGAACATCTATTATGCAATCAAAATGTGAATTTTAGGTGTTTAAGCTAAAATATAAATTATAATTGTTTCTAAGGTAGAGTATATTTGAAAGTCATTGATATGATTCAATGTGTAGTCAAGAGTGTTTAGAGAAAAGATTAAATAGTATTCTCTCACTCTAAATCTTAATCCTAACTTCTTTACGTTTGTAAACAGAAGAGTAGGAATTCATTGTATTATAGATGATATTAGTTTAGAATGAAAGCCCTAACTCTAATTAATTGACCTAATTGAAAATACCAACTTAACTCTTAATATTGAACCTTAAACGTGTTTACATTAAAACGGATATCAGCTAGTGACGAAAACTATGTGAAGTGATCACCTTGAATCATAACATAAACCTGGTTCCTAATATGCAAACTTAACCTTTCACAATTGACTGATCACTGGGTGGCTATCAATGTCATGTGTGTCAAGTCCTTATTTAGTGCAAATCAAATGCTACTGACCATGTTGCAATATGGCCACCAGTCTAGGTAACTCGACACTGTGTGCACTATATATTGAGAATAGATGGTAGTTGGAGGTAGTCGACAGGAAACCCTGGATCCGGGTTTCGTGCTACTTGGCACTCGCCAACAAGGTGTACCTGTAATCTTGAGGGAACGGATGCTCCCTGGCGGATTCGATCTCATGTCACCCAGCTTCACAGTCAGAGACGTTACCGCTGAGCTATTTGGGCCGCAGAAATTAGTTTTTAAATGTGTATAAATACAATTTAATCCTGGATATTATGTCTAGATAGAAATACACTTGATATAAATGTCACCAAGTCTCTGAGCGGCAGTTGATACCATACTGTAATCCCCAATAATGATTAAAATTTGACGAATAAAAGTCAAAATGACTTACTCGCCCCCCCCCCAAAAAAAACATCACCTACAAATTCTACATATAGAGCTTTCTATATGATTTAACTTCTCTAGATGAAAAAGTATAGAACATCTGAGTATTAATGTCAAAAACAGTTTGACAGATTTGACCTTATATGATGATTTATTAAATAAGATTATTACATCATTTCTATAGTTTGTCATTTTATGTATACGAAGAACTGTACATCCACTATATAGATCTCTTTTTCCCATAAAGTTTATCGAATAATTTAAATGATGATGATTTCAAGATTCACTTTCGACCTGTTTTCTCCATGTGTAGATAGTACTGACTGATTATTTGGATATATCCTAGATTCATTTAAATATGATACATAAGATTTCTAGACTAGACGACTTTAATGGTAGTTTTTCAATTGTATAAGAGGATTGTTAATTAGAGAGAAAGAGAGAGTGAGACTATAATTTATGGGCGACCTTCGAGCAATGCCAACGTGACCTTGAGAGTGTCTACCTACTTAATAGAGCTAACTGAAGGTTATAAAGCAATTTGAAGAATAAAGACAATGATTTACAATTGATGGTAAGGGTTAGGATTTAGATTTATGGTTTTCACCACGAACTGACATAAACTAAAATGTCAAAACACTATTTAGCCAAAATCCAAGACCTGTTATCCTAAATCTGATTGGTCCTTCCATGAATTATAGTTTCGCTAAAGAAAGCATCGACTATTATTGTAGTAATTTTTACAGTCGGCACTTAGCATCATATTTTCTAAATTAAATGAACGTGAAAATCATGCCATATTTGTGTTAATGATACTAGATTAAAAAATTAATTAGATAAATCCCGCCCTATACATGGTAAGGTTTTTAGTATAACAGTCAAGATTCAATATTAAGATATATCTGTTTCGAAGTAAAATTCTTTGTTATACCATACGGTTCCATTCAGTTATTATCAAGTGCCTTACAATTGTTAAACCAGGTATGCAGCAAAAGAAGACTAATATTATATGGGAAGCTTTGTAACGAAAACTTGAGAGGTAATCTCCTTAGACCATATAGGTTCACAGAGTGTTAGAAGCAAGTAGATGATGACCTCGGTTGAATGAATGGTCATAATAGTCCTCTCACATTTGTTTCTTGCCTGAATTTTGGCCGTGAGATAAAATATCTTCTGTTAGAATTTTTCATGTACATCATAAGATAATTCCATCTTCTGTCCGAAACGTTTTTTTCAGAAGGAATCATTTCTGTATCTGCAAAAGGTCGAACAAACTAATTATACATTCTAAGTCTTATTAAATATATTCACTTGATATAAATATGATTAAACTACTGAATAACAAACGATCTAACTTCTCATTATTGATGAATCAGATCACCTAATCGAATATGACAATTTAGAAAATGCTTCCACTTGAAATCTAAATGCTGTGTACTCAAACAACTGACTTTGAATCTTGGACATTTAATGAAATGTAACTACTTTCTGATGTCATATGATTCACTGTCTACATTTAGTTTACGTGCTCAAGTAACATAAATTATTAATGATTAATAAAATGTTAGTTCATTTACAAAATCGATCGTTACAGGGATTATTGATTTTTAGAATAGGTTAGTAATAATAATAATAATAATAATAATAATAATAAAACTTTCATATAATATGAAGAATAGTTTCAGTCAACCAGCCAGTCTGTCATAATCAACCTGGAGCTTGTCGTAAATGCTCATTAGTTAACTTTCCCTATATGTATATACACGTTGAGATGGAATTAATAATAGTTGTAGCAATGTTTATGGAAAAAATCTATACATTGAAAATATACTTCAAGGAGACCCAACGAAGAAGTATGTAATAAAATTCTTGATAAGGCATCATTGATGAGATTTAGTACATATCAAACTACCTTACCAACTTACTTTTATACTCATACAATACTGAGGGTGATGTTTTCTATTTGCAAGAGTTTGAGTCTCCCAATATCTGATGTTTGAAACTGAAACCGATCAGTCTTTATCGACACATGTTCAACCTGAGGGGACATCCTCTTTATTGTTGTTTAGTTACATGTTTCTGAATTGAGGCTAGTAACCGACAAGTTCTAAGTAAGAAGAAACGCTCATTAAAGATTTCAGATTTTAGCTATCATCCAGATATAATTAAAAAAAGTCTTTCTATTATTATTCTTATTCATTATTGGCTTTCTCACTTGATGTAAATTTTGATCGCCTTTTGTCACTCAGTAAATCAAGTCACGAAGTCGTCAACCGTAGTATCAATGATAAAATAGAATTAAAACGTGAATTGGGTTTATGGAGTGGTGTTTCTATTACCATTGGTACAATCATTGGATCCGGTGTATTTGTTACACCAAAAGGTGTATTAGAGAATAGTGGCCAAAGTCCTGGTATCTCTATCATAATATGGATTTTATGTGGTATCATCTCATTATTGGGTTCATTATGTTATGCTGAACTTGGTACGACGATAACTCATAGCGGTGGTGATTATATGTACATTAAAAAAGCATTTGGTAATTTACCGGCATTTCTACAATTATGGGTAAGACTATATATATATATATATATATATATATATATATATATATATATATATATATATATATATATATATATATATATATATACTTTGTTGAACAGTAGGAATGTTAACTGATTTTGATATATCAGAAAGAAGATTGAAAGAATGTTAACTTCCAGGACAAATTCACGGATTATTATCATCATATATATTCTTACGATATAACTATTAAGTAATTAGATTACTTTATCCATATATTCCATTTATCGTAAGCTTTCGGTTAATCTATAATCTATTACAGATATAGTAGAGGCTGGTTGCTGACTCTTGAACTCAAGGGTAAGGCAGTGAGAAAATCTAGGGAGTTATGGACCAACAGGAATTTATCTGTTGACTCAAGGTTAACAGTTCTAGTTGGCCATGTAATTGGCCAAATCAGAGACACTAAGTCATAGAGTAAATAGTGGACGCAAAATAGACCAAGGTAATGTCAGGGTTGTTGGCTTGTCACCTGACATTGGGTAACGATTACAAGATATAATTAATTTCTTTTTTTTGACAAGTACTCAGCATTATGCAGATATAAGGATTTATATATGATGAACTCAGTCGGATAATTCATTGTATTTCAAGACTCATAGTTAATTTAGAGTCACATACAGTTTACAGATATCTAAAACAGATTATTATTATCATAAACTCGTCTGTTTTTATTTTCAATGGAAACTTGGATGACATCATAGTTGTGTGATGATGTCAAGTTATCTAACTTTGGTAACTGTTAATATAGAATACGTAGTTTACGAATTGTTCAAAATGGGAATAAAATTGTTTATTAATGGTTAATTGAGGTTATCTTCATTATTTTCACTGTTCACTGTGCTGAACTCAACTATTTTGGGACAGTTTTCTGTTTACTTAGTGGGTGACTGTTGCCTGTTAGGATGTGCAGTTTTCACCAAAGATTTCACTTCAAACCCTAACTTGATATATATATATATATATATATATATATATTATCGGGGACGTTGAGTTAAGCTACACTGAATATACCTATAACAAACAGTCAAGGCTGAGAGCCTTTAAGCAATGCTACATTAACCTTGCGAAGTCTACATACTTACGGGAGTTAGATGAGGGCTATATACTAGTGTAAGGAATCAAGATTAGGATTAACAGCTGGAAATTAGGGTTAGAGAGTTAGATTTAGGGTTTCTATCACGAACTGTCATCAGTTATAATGCCAAAATGCTGTTTAGCCATGTGGATGAATGAATTTCGCGCCAAAATTCAAGAGCCACTATCTTAAATCTTATTGATTCATCCCTAAATTATAGTCTTGCCAAATGTTATATATATATATATATCTGTTTATTGAACAGGTGAATCTTGTGGTAATTCGACCAACATCCACTGCAATTTGTGCTTTCAGTTTTGCATATTACGCTCTCTATCCAATTTATTCAAAATGTGATCCACCACATCTACTTATTCTTAGTTTTTCAATTTTATCTATAAGTAAGTTAAAAGTAATATGTATGTCTTAAGATTATGCCTTAATACATTTGTTATGCATTATTTTACAACAGGACGAAACTTTGGAAGAGTCAGAACAGTTAGAACTATTTTTCAGATTATTATTGCCTGTATTTCTCTTGTATAATTGTCGCATTTTTGTATTCCCGTTATTGTAAGCTTCTAATGGACTTACTGTCAGTCATTATATGTTTTGTTATACTGTAGTTACTGCTTATTAATTAAATACTATTTGCTCCACTCTTTACCACTTTCGGCATGATCGTGTTTAAAAAATAACTTCCTATTAGGAATGCTGTGTGGTCAGGCATTTCAAATATATTTTTGTATGAGTTTTGAGTCATGACTGAATTGAGTACAACATAGAACTGGCTTACTTCCCATCGTCGTCTTCTGTTTAGCTATTGAACTAGAAGGAGCTTGAAAAGCATTAAGCGTTAAGGTTTCATTGTTGTTCATTGATCAGTGTGTCGATTGATAAATAGGTCAGCGATATTACTTGGGACGTAAGTAAACTAATTGATAATCAGAAGTTTTATTGGGAAATGTAGGAAGTGATATCAGTTAGAAGCTTTAGCTGTAATAAATCAGCGTCCTCAAGATGCAACGCACTATTTATTTACTCATGGTTATTCATAGCGTAGAGATTATTATGACACCAAACGAGCAAATATTACAAACCAGTGAGGATTGGATGTTAGTTTGGGACTCTTCATTTGTGTGTATGTACAACTTCACTGGTACTCTGAATTGAGGACCAGAAAGGTTATAATATTCTTTTTGACTTCTAGTTACACTCAGGTTAACAGTTTTTACCTTCAAGAGTTAGACAAGTATCCACTGAGGACACAGTAAGTAATAAATTGGTTAAAATTCAAGAAATATTTGTGAAAAACAGCCATCATCTCAGGTTTCTATGAGAGATTCCTGGAATCAAATAACAAAATAAATTAATCCCCACAACACTAAAAAGACTTCTTGTACAGTTGTCGTGTTTGAAGGAGATAGTTCTGCAGAGACACTGAAACCCGGCTTCTGAGTTCTCTAAGAAAGATCTGTTTAAATGAGCTTAGAATGTATCAAGAGTAAACTACCATTACGTATCTATCAGTTTGCGTCTTTTCATGTACCAGGTTGTATCGGTCGTACAAAGCGCGCTGATTCGAAGCACATCAAATGACAGTGTCCTGTCTTTCTATCAAATGAACAAAAATAAATGAATCAATGGATGAAGTTCGAAGTACTCATCAGCTCTGGTCAAGAATAGCTTTACCAGAAGTATCCTATGAAATTTTCTAAAATATTATACGAAACTGACAAAAATGAAGATGGATTGGGAACTTGTGGATAGTAGGGACTTTTACCAGTCACCAATTCAAGTCTGAACCTTATTATTAAAATTTACATGTCCAGTCATTTGTTTTACTACGATCTTAATCCATCTCTTATTAGTAATTATTTGTTTATTGTAACATCTTATTAATACTATGATCGAGCAGAGAATCTGATAAGTCTTGCTAATTGGACGCTATATTCGGTTCCTAAGCTCTTCTAGTAACCCCCAAGCTAGAACTACACAGCGACTTGAACACGAGAGAAAAGGAGCAAAATATGTAAGAAACACATAACTTCGAAGGTTCCTTTAAGTATAGAAAATATAAGGTTTTTATAGTATTTTAAATTTATTTGGGCTCTCCCGAAAATTCTAGAATGCTACCAAACATAGTAGCAGTGTAGCAATCATCCAATCAGAAACTTGACATGCGACTTTCCGACTTCTAGATGTTTCTGGCAAAACTTCTGGTGAACGCTGATTGGACAAGATGCTTCTCAGTGTTTTCAGATCCTTTGTTGGCTTTTTTCGAGGAGTTTTCTGAATCTTCCTAGTACCTCTCCCTTTTAAAAAAATAAGACCTTTTCTTCGGGTCTACTTGAATTTTGATAACTGGTTTTCTGCGGTGGTCGGACTTTCTTGGTATCCAGTATCTATGAGTGTCTGTTGGGGTTCCTGTCATTGGAGCATCTATAATTATCTCTAGAGAGTCCTTTTTTCTCTGTGTATTTGACTGATGTGTCTAATCCACGTTCCGAAAGTCCCACGCACTTTGTATAAAACATTTCCCATTCTCTTTTCAATGACTCCCAGTTCCCAACGATTTTTCCCAATGTATGACTTGACGAGCACTTTATCACCGACAGTAAAACCTAGGATATTCTGATTTTGTGAACTCATACACAACTTGTATTTGATACTTGAGATTATCGCAATAACTTTCTCTGTTATTCAACACTTGTTCATTTTATTACAGAATACTATATGTTAAATAGTTTGCTATCGTATAACTTTAGTAAACTATATTTTTCAAAGAAAGATATTCTATTTTTGGTATGATGAAATTTATGGAGGTTGCAGGATAAAAATGCCATTGAAAAGTTAGAAGTACTGGATAATGATTTCATCCTAGTTTGGTGTTCCTCAATGATGCTCATCCGCAACCCCACATCCGGGAATTAAGCCAAAGATCTTTGGTTTACGCGCGAACGGCTAACTCCCAAACTACTAATCCAGTATTCAATGGTTTGTGTGCTTCCACGTTTTCAATGGTAGTCTAGCTAAGATCACTTCGTGATTTAAAAAATGAAATTTTATATTGTTCAAGTATATAAAGAAAATAAATAACATGAAGGTTTCTTGACTAAAATCTGATCGATGTAGTTCTAACAATAATTTATTTTGTGTTATATCCACCTAATCGATCATAATCGATGTAGAGACTGGGATAGATATCTCTTATGTCAAATTGTCATTGTCAGATTAGCACGATGAGATGGAGTTAAAAGGGTAAATAGCACATGAATTGAAATAGTGTCGTAGAAATGATGATAAGAAAGACTTAATATTCAGAATGGTGTTTGAAAAGACAATGAAGAATGCTTAATCGCAAGATCTAGAGAACGATAAAGATCACATGTATGTAATGAATTATAATCATTGTCATCCAACATCTACACAAACATTAATCAGAGTTATCACACTGACTTGCTAACATTGATTCTGATCATTAGTCACTGACTTCATGGACGATTAATGTGTCATGATTTGGTTTGGTCATTCCCATCTAATAAACGTCTTACTTCATTTTGTTTTTCTATAGTTATTTGTCTGCTTATCTTGTTTCTAAATTCCAGCATTCCTGACATGGATAAATATTATGAAAGTTCGTTGGGCTACAAGAATTCAGAATTTATTTACAGCAGCTAAATTATTAGCATTAATTGTCATTATTCTATCTGGTTTATATGTTGTATGTCAAGGTGAGTTATGGATTGGATCAATATAAGTCGTTTGATAAAACGTACTGTTTGTTGAGTTAGTTTGAAAAATAAAAAAGTGACATGTAGATAAATCCTATGGTTTACATGATAGAACTTTTCAGTGACGGTGTTTAACCTTAACCACATCAGCGGTTAAACCAAGGACTTCTAAGTCTAGCAGTTCATACTTCTTCGATTTTGATAGTCATCTAACTAAGATTATCTCGTAATGTAAATCACAAAATTCAGCAACTTCCATAGGCCTCTTACGTTAACTGTAAATAAATTGCTTAGGTATTTTTGAATAGAAGGACATGATAGTTTGTTATACTGACTCAGTGATTTAAAGGTAAGATGATTGTCCACTAAAATATGAAAGATATGAGTCCCATCATCTGTAGATTATGAATTTGTATTGTTAGGTAGTTCGAGCATACTATTGTGCTTGCCTATTTATTGGTATTTAAAAAAGCTTTCATATTTTAGGGTGGAAATAAGAATGAGTAAATTTTATTAATGGTAGGTTTTATCGTTGCTTTCGACTTACTGTATTACTTATTAAATTTTAAGTCTACAAAATTCAATTGAGTTAATCAAGGCTTCTCTTCAACTACGCTTTACAGTACTGACTGTTACGTCTATCTTTGAGAATAGAACTATTATAAGGTTCTGGGTTCGAGTGTCACGTGCGGGATCATGGATGCACACTGCTGAGCAGTCCCACACTAAAACGAAACGGCCGTCTAGTGCCTCGAGGTTTCCAGTAATGGTCTAACATTGATCAGTTTATGGTCTCAATTAAAAAATCTCATCGATCTCCAAAATTTTATGCCGATAAGTGGAGAGTAGTTGGATCAAAGTTAAAACATTTTTAATATTTTGTAACGGAATAGTAATACTATTGGTTACTAGCAAGATTGTTGTCTAAGACTTTTCATAAAAGCTATGTTACTTTTCATCCGAAATATATAGTTGGCAAGAGGAAGTTTCCTCAAGATAAATTAAAATGGTTAATTCGACTTTACAGGCAGCCTTCAGCGATACTTAAACTAACGAAAGAGTGGAAAATCAATTTTTAGTCAATCAGAATACAAATGATATAAATCGTTGACTAGAAAAATCCAAACGAGGTTAGTTTTAGAATTTAGAGTTGAGATAAGGTTCTATATTTGGGATCTTAGGGTTGGATTTAGTTTTTGGGTTAGGAATTACTAGTGATTATTAAGAATGACATGGATGAATACCTTGTAACAATATAGAGTCATACTTGTCCAGTTAGTTCCTTGATTCCAACTACAAAAACTTTTAAGTTACGTTTAGAAATATATAAATCTTGTTATGGTATTACAAATATGTTAATTCTATTTGCTTTTTGTTATTTTCCCTAAGAAACAGTAATCACTTTCTCGTTTTTACTTCATGGGTTAATCTAGTTCATCCTTATTCCTTAGTCGTTTCATGTTTATTAAGTTTAAGCATATTATTAGTAAAATTTCCATCGATTTTACTTGTTTCCTACTTATTCCTAAATGAAATACAAGCTTATGGAATAATATACCTATCCGTCAATGTTTAACAGATCCGATTTCAATGTTTAATGTATGTCTAATATCCAAGCATTTTGCTATTCATTCGATAACTGAATACTGCATACAAGAGAATACTTTCCACTGAAGATCTCATATGAAGCTTTGAATTACCATTTTTCTGCTGTTTTCATCCGAAAGGTTAGGACACGCTACAGTGGTGTTTCCACAGAAGATATGTGCTGATAACTTCATCTAATTAAAATGAAATCCTCAGTGGACATCATACTCTTATTTGCAGTACTGACCATTACGACTTTTGTATTAGGACTAAATTTTAAAATTGACAAAACCAAATAGCGCAATATACGTTAGCAATGTGAGCAGTTAAACAATGTTCACAATGCATATTTTTTTTAAAAAAAACTGGTCAATTTTCTTCTAAGTCTTTTAAAAGTCATTTAAATAAACTGAATAAACAAAGGATTACATTTTCGACTGAGATCATGAATTGATCAATGTTCGATCACCATTGAAAACCTGGAAGCACTGGACGACCGTCTCGCCCCAGGATGGGACTCCTCAGCAGTCCACATCCATGATCGCACACTAAGGATTCAAACCCAGGACCATCGGCCTTGCGCGCGAACACTTAACCTCTGGACCACTGAGCTGGTATTCAACGGTGTTAATGTCTAACTTTCAACCAACCCACGATATTGCGCAACCATCTTCCATTGTCTTCGGTAGGTAACTGCCTTACACCCGACATGGATTAGCTCCACTGGTCACGGCTTCTCACTAGAACTCGGAGAATCCCCTCACGAAGCTAGTCGCTAGTGAGTACATGATAATTATCAGTATAAGGTTATTGAGTTTTTGATTGAGATCATGATCATGATTACATTTTCTATGTATTTATCAAATTTATTAGATATTAAATGGATAAACATTCTTTATTACATCCTCATTAATTATAGTAAAACAAAATTTATTAAAACATTAGTATTTACTTTTTGAATCAGTAAAATATTTGTCTAAATGTATATCTGTGTGTGTATGTGTTGTGTACTTTTGTAGGTAGGCTAGAAAACCTTGAAGAATTTTGGCAACCTACTCGGCCGATTAATCCATCACGTATTGCTCTAGCTTTTTATTCTGGTTTATTTGCTTATGCTGGCTGGTAAGTGCATTGAAATTTCTTGTAAAAGTAGTACAATAATAATAATAAAGGAAGTCATTGGTAAATTAAAGGTTCTTCGCATAATATCCGTATCAATATATACAACGTCCAGCCTTTGTAGGTTTTGTTCTGGCCTGAAGTTACCTTGTTTGCAGAGGGAGTGTGAGGACCAGCGTCGGTCAGACAGAGAATATAGAAGAGAAAAAACAAGAGAAAAAGTGAGCCGACGACTCAATAGGCACATAGAATGCACTTATATTACAATTATAGAAGCAATCGATAACAATCATAACTAACACAAGCATAAGATTAAGACAACCTGAGAATCAAAACAAGGAGTTGGTAGCGAATGGCTTTGAATGCGCCATATATATTCATATGTAGGGGATGTGGGTGGAGTGGACATTCCATGTTTACAATGTGATAAATATCGTTAGATAGTATCATTATATAGTAATCACAAAGTGTATTGCACTAGACTCACTGAGGTCAACAGTTGTATTCTACAGTCTCATTCAGTTACGATATAAACTTCACATAACTGACCAGATTTATTATGCACAGCATAAGATTAAGATTTGTAGGAAGGTTTAATTGTCATATACTCAAATCATGGGTATAAGTACGTAAATTTTTTCTTCTGACTCAGACAAGGACATATGGACTGAGATGTTGTTTAAGTGCATCATCAACTTCTTCTGATATCATGCATGATTCATAATTCCTCACATACTCTGACTTTAAGAGGTCATGTAAGCCGTCTGGCTCTTAGAAAAGAAAATATCTGGACTTTTGCAGCTTATAATTAACAGTATGAGTGAATGAATTATAATTCAGTATTTTGAAGGTAACATATTCTCTACGAGTACTGAATATTCTTGGACTAAAAAGTCTTTTTTACTTCATTTACGTTGTTGAAAGGAGTGCTAGCTTGAAATGTGTAAGAATAACTATTCGTTTTTCTAAAATAGTGTTTGATTTTGTTTGAACACTGTTGGGAAGCTAGTATACTTGAGACGAACAATGAACGATTTTACTGTATATATGATTGACCCACTCTATACAAAGTACACAGTCAGTAAATAATTTAGTACACTTCAGCTCGATTGAAATCAAGAACATGACGTTCAGCTAACTAGAACTCATGTTAATCAATAAATAAGTAAATACAAAGAGTAGGAAAATATATATGACGCGTCAGTTATCTATCTATCTTTTAGCTTGTCTGTAATCAATAATCAAATACTGTCTACTGCTGCCTACAAAACTTCCCCAGCGAAGTTTGTTCGTAAGACCTGTTTACTGTTCATCCTTGGGTTCATTTGAAAAATTCCCGATTTTTTCGTTTCCTCATTCGCCTTCAACTAGCTCCCAACTGTAATTCATTTCTTTCCATTACAAATGATGATAAACGATCCAATATTTCACATAATTACCTCTGTCGAAAAAAGTTTAACTTTGGATGACTCCCTACTACATTTTCTACCCCATTATTGATTTAAATGTCTGATAATAAGAGTACTTTTTAACTATCACTTCACACAATACTTTTCTATAACTCCCGTTTATTAAGCCCAATCATTTTGTCCTTCCCGGCTGGAAATCATATACATATACCAAATTGCCCACATTAAAATCACGGATTTTTAGAAAAATTCTTCCCGTATTTTCTAGTAGTTCATTAATTTTATTCTTAATTGGTTGAACCATCTTCACATTAGATGGTGCCGGCATATTTATAACTGTGTACTTTTCTGGGTCAAGTCCATGACCATGAGAATAGATATTAGCCCCCCAAATATTGATTACTCAACAAAATGTGAACACTTTGCTCCCTTAATATGAAAACCATACCCTCTAATGCGAGCAAAAACTTTATGTAATTGGTTGTAGTGTCCTTTTCTACTTCTACTGGCAGTAATAATATCATCCATATGTGCCACGTTAAATGGTACATCGCTTGACATAGTTTAATTTGTTTATTTTGGTTGGTGTTTTTCAGCAAAGTTGTTTTCTGTGGGATGGAGATGCTGACCCCACACCCAACCATCCTCTTTTACTTGGGTTTCGGACGGGTAGTAACCGTAGAAGAGTTATAGATGGAGTTATCGCTTAACATGATAAAAATAAATTGCTGATAAATTGCTTCAGTAAACTTACATCAAAAGGTAGCCTATTGTATTGAAACAATCTTCAATGTGTGTTTACAATTACACTCCCCTTAGATCACTACCCGAAGATATGCATCCGAAAATATAGTACAACTATTCAGATTACTAAAAATCCTCTGGTATATTGATGATCCTATGATGTATACCTTGTATACCATTGGATTCTTACTCAGGGATTTAAAGATTAAGCGTTCTCGTGCAAGACTAAAATGTTCAGGGTTCAATTCACACATGAACCCATGAATATGAATTCCTGAAGAGCCCCATACTGGGACAAGACATCAATCCGGAGTTTCTTGATTTTCACCGGTGATTTAACTAAGATCACTCTGTAATTTAAACTACAAAAGTATAATTTTATTAATAATTCTCAGCAAGAATATATATTAGGGAAGACAATACGTGGTTCTTAAAATAACTATGATTACTTTTAACTTATTGTCACCCATTCAGGAAAACAGTTATTGTCAATGAATAGTTTGTGAAAGAACAAAAACAATGATTGTTATATCCGAGCAAAGATTAAATCACGAGTGACTTCTGAGACATATTAATTGACTAATATTATCTATACATTCTTATGGTATAACTGTTCAATAATTAGATTATGTATATTTATATTCCTCTTATTATAAGCTTTATTTTGACCTACAATTTATTATTATACGACTTACTGTTCTTAAATTATACTCAGTTTATTCATTATCGTCTCCCATGTTCACAGCCACTTTTTGGCTTTATTGTGTACAAATGTTATTTCCTATTTTATGATGCGTTGCGGTCTATTTGATTGATATACAAACTCAGTATGTCTGAAATAAAAGATTCGATTCGATTCGCATATTGGAAGCTGGTATTTGGTGTTCTGGACTCAAGTGGACAGGCTAGGCGGACATAGGACCAATTAGGACGTCAGACTGCCCATACCGGTCGAACGTCATTGGTTTGGCACAGTGGGAAGATTGTATAAGTCGTATCTTGATTGGTGGATAAATCACGTGATAAAAGCCGGACATAAAGTCATAACAATAATATTACAAAGGTTAATTACTAAATCTATTAAGGTTTTCTACATGTTAATCAATCTATAAATTGAAAAAGACAACAATATATAAATTCATTTATATTGGTTATAGATCATTTACTTATTTATTTATTTAAACACATAAACATTGGTACAAGGAGGCACCAAATACATATGTGCCACATAACTCATTCGATCTGTGTGAGGGCTGAGATACTGTCCGGATGCCCAAACCGAAGCAGGTGGTTTTCTTGGGGGCCCACATCCCGAGCCTTTGACCCAAAGGTTTGATTCACAAAGCAGTGGAGCAACGTCAGGAGATGCGATCCCATGGTAACCGGTGACCAAGAATTGGTTCATATGCCACTTGTTTCCTTAAGATCCTGGAGCCTATGTACACCATTGGCTTGGAATGAGGGTTTATCAACTCCCCTATGTGGATCTTCTGTATCCACCAACCTAGTTAAAGCTCCGGACATTCGTGCTTCGTCCTCTCAATTTCGTAAACAACACCCCCGCTTCGTGAAGACAGTGAGTAGGACTTCGCTGGCAGTGTTTAGTTACGATTAGATTTGATTTATATGCAATATAAAATCTATATAGGAGTTGAGAATCTTTTCTTTTTTACACTAAACGGTAAAACATTTTACTTTATGATGACAGCAATAAAAATAAATTTTCCTTCTAATTTTAGATCTTCTGATGATTATATATAATGGCATTTCTACAACTTTTGTTTTTACATAATTTAAGATAAAAATAGCTTTATTTTTGAATGTTCTACACAAAAATAAAACAAGTTAAATGTTCTCTTCTCTTTTTTGTTTGGCTTTTTTCATTGTCTCTCTCCCTCTGTTTCTCTGTCTCTCTCTTTCCCTCTATACTAGATTTATATCATAATCAACCATATACTACTGATGTATATGAGAATCATTGAAAATGAAGTAAATTTTCTATCTTATCCATGATTTTATTAAGAAGATACATGATTAGATACGAAAGTTTATTAGTAGAATTTTCATAATAGTCATTTTATATTGAAATAAATACGAACTTGAAAGTGATCAAAGCGAGAATCATATTTAGATCAAGATCTATGCTGTATCCAATCTCAAAAACTCTATACATCGAAAAAACACAAGCTTATTTGTGAAAAATTATATTTGAAATAAATTCAGTGATTAAAATGTTTCGTCTAGAGGACTTGTCTAGGCTTCTTCAGGGTAATAATAAGTGAAGTTGAAATAATGAAGGAAATATGTTTGATTTTGATTATTACTCTGAAGAAGCTCAATCAAGTTTACTGGACGAAACATTGGAATCATTTTAAATTAAGTTATTTGAAATATAATTTTCACATATAATGACTTCTCTATTTTACTTACATACTTGCGAATGTTACTCTCAAAGGAGCATAGATTGCCGACCAACATCCTCCAATCCAATCTGTCCTAGGCTTTCCTTTCTAGTTCTACCCACTTGTTGTTCATTCTTCTCATATATGTCTCCATTCCCCTGTGTAATATGTTCTTTGGTCTTTCTCTTCTCCTTTGACCTTGAGGATTGCAAATAAGGGCTTGCCTTATAACACAGTTGGGTGCTTTCCGTAATGTGTGTCCTATCCACTTCCAGTGCTTCTGCCTGATTTATTCCTCCGTTTGGATCTGGTTTTTTCTCTCCCACAATAGAATGACTTCTATATACTTAGTGCCTAATTTCTATTATACTGTTCGTTCTAATATTGACGAATATTCGTATAGAAGAGAAAAGTTTATTATAGTGATTGTGATGCAGTCATATTCTGTCTTGTATTTTCTATTTTCTTATTATAATATCATATTGATAATTGTGTTTTTTGTGTTTTAAATAACCAAAACACTTGAATACTACAAAGTTGTTTGGAAGAAAGGTCCTTTTTTGTTTACTCAAGTAAGAATTCTATTTACTATATCATCTTCCTTTTGTGTGATTTAGGAATTTTTTAAATATTATTACGGAAGAACTACAAGATCCTGAACAGTAAGTGAACAGTTCTATTATTTTGATGAGAAAAATATGTTTGTGTTATAGTTGTTTCAATATTTTCACTTTGTGTTCTTAGCCTGTTGTGTATTACTATAAGTAACTATTAGAAATGTTATTGCATGACTGTCTATCATTGTTTTCAGTGAATAATTGACTCTATAACAGACATGGTTGAATTCCACTGGTCACAGTTTTTCATTAGAACTATAGGAAATATCTCTTGAAATTAGTCAATAGTGAGTACATGATGATTATAATCAAAATGGGGTTTTGTGGATATTGTAGTAATTTTTTAAATAGTTGAATGCATGAGTCGACTAAACCTATATCATCATGCGGAACCTGGAAGCATCGAGAGGTTGTTTATTATTATTATTAGCTTTATTCAACATTATATTTTTGGTACAATATAGAATTATGAGCATAAAGTATTTCAACAAGTTTTGACGACCAGTTAGGTGTTAGGAGTTCGGTAATCCACATTTGATTACTGTTCATTCGTTTCAATGCATATTGCCAGCCACCATGATGTCGCTGATTGTACCTTTTTGTAACCTGTATAGCGAAAGGTTGTAAACTTTTCATAAACGCGCCTGAATAGATTATGAGCACAATAGACATAATGATGTGCTAAAACAAACAAGAAAACAGATAACTTGATGAAATATCTAGATCGGAGGAACAGGTAGCCCAGATATTCAAGCAGGCCGTCCTAGTATGGGACTCCTCAACAGTGAGCATCCACGATCCCGCACGCCTTACTAGATTTAATCGATTCATGAATTCAACTATTAAAAAATTACTGCAATATCCACAATACCCCATTCAGAAATATTATTGTAGGTTAATATTTATTACTATTCAATAGTTTACAAGCAGTTTAATCGAGAAGAAAAACAGCATATTTGCGCCTATATGTATGGTTGATATTCGCCCTAAATAATTAATCACATTTTATAGTACTATTAAAAAATCACATATGAAACAAGTGTTAAATTATAATATCATGGAGTCCCCCTCTTTATAAATGGTACTGTTGTAATTGGATGTCCAACTGTTATATTTGTGTAGTCGTAGCTGTTACGTACGTTTTGACTCTGTTGAGTCCCGGATCTTACTGCTTTTACTTAACAATTAGGAACCACTGCAGTTTCTTGACCCAAGTGCTTATACGGAGAAACGGAAATCAGCACAATCCCACTATGTAAAGTAAGAACAAGGAAGATTGTTGTAATGAACATTTATTGACTCCCCAAAAACACGTCACCAAACGAAGTCCTAAAATCACATTCACACCATATCATCATTAGACCACAATACAATCATTTATATTACTAACTAATCTCGTCACTAATTTTAGCACGTTTCTAGAAGTTTCCAGAACAATAAAGTTAAGCATAAGCTCATAAATTTCCTTGTTTTCTGTGCCTAAACCAACCTTGGAAGCTAAACTCTTCTTCGTACTTTTCGAGGTTCAAGTCTAGGAGATTATGGAGGACTAACAAGTAGCAAAAAAGTTAGAGTCAAGCGTTCAAGTACGAAACCTATCAGTTAACAACTTAAAAATGAATAATATGAAGATAGTTGAATGGCTCCACATTATTTTCTTCAAACTAGTTTATGTTCAGTCTGAATATAAACTAAAATTTCTGTGGAGAAATAGATCAAATACGATTAGAAGTGGGATCCAATAGGGCATTTCATCGTATTTGGGACTCATCATTTCATCTTTTCTATATAAAGTTGTGACATAATAGCTATGGCTAGACAAAATTCAGTTCTGAACCAGTGAGACTAATTTATGAACGAACCAATCAGATTTCAGATAGCATATCTTAGATTTTGGCACGTAATTCGATTTAGCTAAATATCCTTTTGGCATTATAGCTTATGTCAGTTCGTGATGAAAACATCAAGTCCTATTCTTAACCTTAACGTTCAACTGTAAATCTTAATCCTAATTCCTCACACTAATCTATAACCCACATTTTACCTTAGTAAGTAGGTGGACACTCCAAGGTCATTTTAAACTGTGCTTAAAGTTCGTCCATAAATTATAATCTCACTACATGCGATTAACAATAGAAATACAAGTTACTAAAACTTATTTTAATAGGATTCTAAAAAATAATCTGTTTAGATGGTCAGTTTTTATCTCTTATTTAGAGAATAATTTATTCTTCAATTTCTTGAATAACTCAATGAATTTAAAGTTGAAACGATCTTTAAAAAGAAAAAAAAGGAGAGAAGAAAAGATCTAAATCCTTTTCGAAGAGAAAATTTATCAGTTTCATCATGTATAAAGCATTTGAATAAACTTGGAATATCATCATTTAGATCTAAATGAACATATTTTTAGCATATTTTTCTTTTAAATGATTGTTACTTTTGTGAATAATCAGTATAGAGGTTGTGGAGATTATTAAGCTTTTGGTTGAGATCATAAACCGATTGATGTTAGACCACCGTCGGAAACCTGAAAGCACTAGACGGCCGTTTCGTTTTATTGTGGGACTCCTCAGCAGTGCGCATCCATGATCCCGCCCGCGGGATTCGAACCAAGGGCACTCAGTCAAGCGCACGGACCATTGAGCCGGCATCCAATGGTGTCTAACATGAAACGATTCGCGAAATTGCGCGACCATCTCTCATTGTACTGAGGTAGGTACCTGTCTCCACCCGACATGGACTAGTTCCACTGGTCACGGCTTCTCACTAGAACTCCGAGAATCCCCTCGCGAAGCTAGTCACTAGTGAGCACATGTTGATTATCAGTATAGAGGTTGTGGAGATTATTAAGTTTTTGATTGAGATCATGAACCGATTGTGAATAAGCTGTCTCTAAATTTTATAAGTGAGAAAATGACTATTTTTGTTATGAAATGCGATCAGCTGAGTAGATTATAAAGTATCAAAGAAGATTGGAAATTTGTTTTATCCTAGTTTAGAACTTTTTAACAGGCAATACTTATGACATTATCAAGGATTAAATATCAAACTCTGAGGCCTTATATTGGTAGCGTTGACTTTAGATCACTGAGTTCAAGTATTCTGGTTTACAGTACTAACTTCTATCAATTTACAATAAAGTACGATCATTATCCATCTTCACATCAAATTAGTCCCCATAATATAAGTGATTAGATACCGACACATTGATCTAAATGTTAAGCATAAGTTACGATACCTACAGGTCATTGGTTCGACCTCTAGTAGGGCCGTGGATGAACACCGGTGAAGTTTCCCCTAGTAGGACGAAACAGCTACCTATTGTGTAATGCTTGAGATGTTAATCAATAATTCTCTTTCTAAGGTCATCAACCAGAATTCTATGTATCATTTTTTCTACTCCATGCTTTCTATTCCATCTATAGCCTAGCATCTTTAGCCTTGACCAATGATGCGTTTTGATCGACATAATTATCATTAAGCTAATGTAAGCTTCATTTCTATTGGACCACCGATTTGTGCTCCTTCTTTTATCCAGATTATGGAATAGAAGATTGCAGTTAAGCTTCTATTATTGTATATTCCAAGCATACGTCCAGACAAACTGGACCACATTGCATCATGCAATAGAAAATCGTGGTGATATATAATGCAGGCTAAAACTGTCAGTGAACCGGTCAATCAGTAGATGATTGATTATCAATAAATTAAGAATGATAAAGCATATTGTAATAGTTAATGAGTCAAACGAGAGCTTACAACAAACTGAATGTAAAGAAAAACATGGTAGTCCAGTTATTTAACAATTATACAATTAATAGTTTATGAAGTACTTTTGAAAGTTATCATTACTTTAATGTTCATTCTAATATATCATACTGTTTCTTAATTTTAAAGAGTTATCTATCTAAGGTTATCCCATGATTTAAATAATAAATCAGAAGGGGTTTTGTGAAGATTTTAGTAATTGCAACAGTTGAAATCATGAGTCAATTGAAGCTAGACCACGATGGAAAACCTGGAAGCACTGGGCGACCGTTTCATCCCAGTACGGGACTCCTCAGCAGCGCGCATCCACGCTTCCGCCCCCCTCGAGATTCGAACCCAGGACCTATCAGTCTCGCGCGCGAGCGCTTAAACTCTAGACAACTGAGCTGGCCTGAATCCGACGGTGTTAATGTCTAACTTCAGCTAATCCACGAAATTGCGCCACCGTACATCATTGTCTTCAGTGAGCTTATATCTCATAACAGACCTGGTTGAACTCCACTGGTAACGGCTTCTCACTAGAACTCTAGGAGTATCTCTTGAAGTCAGTCACTAGTGAGCAGATGATAATAATAAATAATAAATCTTAGAAATATATTAAAAATTTTTAATAATTTGTAGTTATCAAATTGTTGAAAGAAAATAAACCATCAAATACAAATTTAAAGCAATTAGTCCGACTTGATCAGTTTCGATAGTGTAATAAGAAGACGAAGATTATCAGAACTAATTTGATGCAATACATTTCGAACAATCTGACCCCATATAATATACTTGTCAAGAACATTTTTATATATAAAAATAAATGATCAACTACACTAGAAAGGAAGAGTAAGAAGAGACAAGGATGATAAATAAATAATGTGAAAACAATTTGAAACCTCATCACTCTAGATAATAAGCTAATATTACAAGGGTATTATAAGCAAAGATGAATAGTGGAATCACGTTTGACGCGCATTTAATCCTATTTGGGACTCGCCAGCTGGATGTACCTGCATCTCAGAGTTGATATTCACTCTAGGACTCGAACCCAGTACCATTCGCTTCAAATGCCATTATCCATTTAACTACTGAGTCCTGATAGCCATTTGTTTGCGTAATGGAATGAAGAATCAGGTAAACAATACCAAGTGAATTGTCAGGGTATATTTAAGGTGAGAATCAATTGATTTTGAATATACAAAGGGGGTTTGAATTTTCATATGGCTAAGGCTTCAATAAACCTTAGTATATGCCATTTTGCACTCTTGTACAATACCACAAAAGCCGAGTTAAGATCAATCTTATGACATGTTTTAATTATGTGTTATATATGATTCTTATTCTATTATATTTCATTTTTGTTTTTACCTAGAAATTTACCACGATCTATTTATATTAGTATTACAATAGTGACATTTGTTTATGTATTAACAAATATGGCATATTTCATTGTACTTCTACCGTATGAAATTATTCAATCGAATGCAGTAGCTGTGGTATGATGTCAATGTGTTGTTTTATTCTTTTATTTAAAATATTAATATTTGATATTATTGAGTTAAAATGGTATATTTATATAAGTAATAGAATTGAAATGTCAACATAGAACTGCGTCTATAAATTAGGTTGTGTTGATTGTGATGCCTTCTATATTGGAGAGTTAACTCGTGAAATCTTGACTCATGCCAAAGAACATATTAGGTACACAAAAAAAGACCTCCTAATAATCCCGTAGAACTGGATAGACTCCAAATGAAATCAGCAATAGCAGTTTACATCATTTTCAACGATTACCAAATCGACGTTAAAAATATCAAAATATTACAAAAAGGCTTTTTCAATGATAAAGAAAGGAGAGTAGGTGAAACGTTCCATATAATACTTAATCCTACTGCTCTTAATAGAAAAGAAGACCTTACTATACATCCTGCTTGGACTATCTGTCCCAGCCACCTAGTCTGATATTATTCACAATTCACACTATTATCTTACAAATTAAACTCTATCCTTTCTCACTATAAAGGTCACACATTTTTCACTCTTAACAGTGCACAAATTTACATACATGTCGCTTATGAATCACCTTGACCGAAATGACATGACATTGATTCATTCAGACCTGTTTTTCGATTGATCATATAATATCCTTGTTGTTCCCTTTGTACTATTTAAACTCGGATTAATTTTGATTTGGTTATTTATTTATACTCTGAAGAACTGGCTTACACTAAGTCACGAAACGTCAGAACATCTAATTTTTCTACTCATTGAGATATTACAACTATATTACTTACTTATTTATAATAGAATTGAGATAATAATTTCCTTAGTCATATTGTTTATTTATGTTGTAACGAGTGTGACTGCAGGTTTTTGATAAGCAGCGTTATTTATCGATCGCGATCTGTGACAGTGACACGGAAAACACGTACGGACGACCTAGTGCCCTGATTGGCCCTGCTTCGCTGTCCGTCCTAGCCCAGTTGAGTGAAGAACACAAGTCACAGCCTCGGAGTTATGAATCATTGTATTTCAAACATACTCTATTTATATACCAATCACATGTACTTATCATTACGAGATTTCTGATTTACAAAACATGGCCTTCTTATTTGACGATTTCTGATTAGCCCACTGAATCAAAAATTCAAGTCCATTAGGAATACGTAAGTAGTCCAGAATATCTGGTGTATAAAATAACAACATACAAACAGATGCTCTATAGACTTTGAAATATGTCACTTTGATGTTGAAACATCAAATCCCATTCACTAATAATATCATTCAGCAATAAGCCAGTTGATCTTTCAGACAAACTTGGTACAGATTGACAAAAAATTAATCGTGATGATAATCAACTCTTACGTAACTATTGTCAAATTTCTGTTGTTTACTATTTCCTCATGGGGTTAGCCACCCCATCTCGTAGAAAACTAACTCGTTAAAAAAACACTAACTGTTCGCAAATTTAAACTTAGGGAATGACTATCCTTGTTCCTTTAAATTGTGATTTTTGAATACACCTTAAAACTTTTATATTCTCTTCCCTTGTTAAACCAAAAATAATGATCTTATTAATTGTCATATGGTGTGCTGTAAACATTAAATCCAATCGCTTGTTTTTCTGTGTGAAGTCACTAAAATAGCTTACTTCTGTTTCATCCTACAAGTAATTGAGTATTCTGAAAAGGAGATTAGGTGAAAGATCCAAGGTAACAACCAAAGAAACGACCTTGAAATGTTTATGGATTGCTGTTAATCCGTATCAACATAGACTGTCAACAGTAAGCACGAAAAGTTTTCTAGGAAGTTAGTCAAACGACAATTTATATGATGGTTTTTAAGTAGCTTATGAGATTTTTAAGATTTACGATCGTCAAAGACCCCAGAGATATAGAAAATCCCTGTTAACATTTTATCCAGTCACCGTTGAACAGAAGCTTCTCAGAAACATTTAGATAATAAAAGATAACGTGTCATGCTTTTGATTGGACGATTAACTTAACTGTTACTATCTTTAATATGTTTCTAAAAGCCTTTGAAGACAAAGATCACATGAAACTCGATAAGTCCACTCAATTTTCTGTGTATACACTAACCTTGGAGTAAAACTGTTACTCATATTTCTCTCCTTTTATTCTGTTATTCAAGTTGACTTGTAAAAATAGTTTTTGGTTATAGCAAGTGACTGGTAAGTCAGTAGTAATCGTTCCAGTAACAGATTCGTAGGTTTTTATCTTGAAATAGATTGTGTTTTACTACAAAAGACCTATTCATTAGAGAGATTAATATATGTAAGGATAGTTCATTGAGTTTATAAATAGTTTTAGAAACTACTTCTTGTAGTGTTTTTTTCAGACAACATTTATGTACAGTGTTATTTCCCGACAAGAATAATGAATGGTAACTTTTGGGATCTATAGATGGACCAATACTAAACGTATATTTCTATTGTATAATTATTAAGTAACTAAACTATGCATATTCATATTCCTCTTATTATAAGCTTTATTGTGACCCATAAACTATTATTATACGTTTTACCATTCTTGAGTTATAACCGGTATATTAATTACTACCTCCGTCACTCACAGCCACATTTAGCTAATTCTTGTACAAATGTTGTTTCATATTTTATTGGTACGTTGTGGTCTGTTTGATGCGTATATAAACTCAGCATGTTTGAAATATAATGATTCATATTGCAGAGGCTGAGACTGGTGTTCTGGACTTAACTGGCTGAGCTAGGCGGAAAGCAGGACCAATCAGGACTCTAGACTGTTCGCACGTGTTTTACGCGTCCATGGTCCGATCGATAATTCACTGGCGGTCACAAGTTATAACATACAGACTCCTTGAAAATCTGATGAAACAATTTGTACACACAGACACATGCTTTAAATTGGAGTTTAGATAAAACAAGTTGAAAAAGATTAAATTCCTATTCATTTATATTTTAAAAAGTATCTATATCCAAATGTTTTCTTGTTTCCATACTTTATTTTCTCCACTAAGTAGTGAATAATTCACATATTAAACTTTTTCATATCATTAAACGTTTTGATTATAGCATGTAGGAACTTTGTACAAATCTCCTCATAGATTGAAAGTGTTGTATTCTGAGGTTCAAATCAAATACAATGTATACTTTCCACATTCAATTTAATCCACTATTCAAATAAGAAGACCAAAGTGATGATAAAAGGTGTAGTTATCAAAACTGAATTAAACTTTAAGCAAATTATAATCCTATATACATTTGTTCAGTTGACTCAAACAAAGATATGTAGGCTATGAAGATATTAGAAAGCTATTTGTTGTCAGTTTTTGCCCCCCCCAAAAAACGAAGCTAAAAATCGATCTTAATTCTGCTTAACCGATGGATCAGTAATTATAATGATTGTTTTATTAGGAATCATATTCGTTTAATGAATTACACAAGATTTTTTTCAGAGAATAGTTTACATAGAAACCAAAAACACAATAAAACTTATCCCCTGTTCATATAGATTGTTTTTATACTGAAGTATCAACAGAATACAAAAAAAATGAGGGAACATGGAATTATTTGGAACATAATAAATCACTCGATCACAGACATACTGTAGTGAAGGAGAACACAGGTGAGGACAACCGAATTATATTTAGCATAAAATTACAGAGTTACTTGGTAAAATAGAAAAATCATACTATAATACTTAATTTGCAAAATGTTCAATAATTGTCTCGAACTTCGTTGTTCTTGCATTTCCATACTAACTGCTTTCTATTCCCGTTCTTCCTTTCTTGATCTTCCCCATCTTCTGCTCCCAGACATTACATCCCTGACTCGCGTCATATACCACTTATATCAATATAAGTAGCACGCACCACAACACATTCGACCATTTAATCAGGGATTGGATTGTTAATATCCAAAACAAATTTTTTTTGATGTAAATACAAACTTGAATGAAGTCTATTTCAATATTTAAATTAGTCAACTACATTTGAAGTATGAAGTGTATGTCCGTCTTCATTCACTAGTAAATCAAAGCTACGGTGCTTTGGAAACACCAGCGTAAAAATGCGAGTAATTAGGATGTATAAAACTACTGTATACTAACTAACAAGTAGTATATGTTATCATAATCCTGTTTTTTTCTTTTGTTTTTTGTTTGTTATATAAATACTTTCAAGACATTTGCTGATCGTTTATACGGAAAGTTCTCATGGATAATGTCAATATTCATTTCATTATCATGTTTTGGTGGTTTAAACGGAATTTTATTCACATCAGGCAGGTTAGTTGTTCTAATAAATCAAATTGGTAATGAAACTATCCATGATCCAACTTTTAGTGAAAAAGACTCTTTCTCTTCTAGAATTGTAATATAGAATGAATCTTCTTTGTAGTGGTTGTTTGAATCTTCCCAATAATGTTTAGGACTTCAGTTGATCAGTCTCTTATTGGCATATGTGTATCCTTTGCGGATTGCCCTAAATCACAAGCATTATAAACGGAGATGAATGGTGGCCATTAGCGAACTTAGAAGTCACTTTCATCCTATTTGGCACTCATCAGCAGGATGAGTCTTCGTTAATAATTAACAAATGCTCATTTAGTACCCGTCTACTTTGTATTCGGTCTCTAGGAGATGACATGTACAAAATACATGCTTTCAAGTAAACTTTAACCATGGTAACGGTGATTTATAAAAGGCAACCAAAATGGAACGAGTAAGTTGTTTAAGCTTACAGAACGTGGATCAAAACAAAGTGTAATTTATAGAGCGTAGATGATTAGTTTTAATGACGTAAAGATAATTATTTACTTGAGATTGATGTTAGGAATAGGATTTAAGGTTTAAGATGTAGAGTTTAGGTTGAGATTGTAGGATTTTAGACTTAAGAAGTGAGTGCCTATAAACTAATCATAAAACATAATTCATGGAGGAGTCCTGAAAATATCCCTCATCAAAATATTCATAGGGGCATGGAAATTAAAGGAAACAATTTATCAAGTCAGTGTTGAATAGAATCTCCACAGAAACGTCTATAAACTACAATATCATATACCACTGTTTCGACTGGGCATTAACCTACACTGCTACCATATTTATTATGCTCCGAAAATTCCAAGAAACATAAGATCGAGTAAAAGTTTGTAAATACCCTCGTTTTCCTGTATATAAACTGAACCTTTAAGTAAAGCGTTGATTCCATACTTCTCATCTCTTCTTCTATATATAGATTACCACATAGATTAGGTCCTTGATTATTAGCAAGCGACTAGGAAACTGTATCCTGTGTTCATTTTTAGCAGAATTATCAGTAATTATTTTATTTATTTCAACACATAAATATTGGTACAAGAGGGCACCAAGTATATATGCGCCACACCATATTTGTGTGTGTGTAGGCTGTGATACTGCCCGGGTGCCCAGACCGAAGCAGGTGGTTTTCTTAGAGAGCCACACCCCGAGCCTTTGATCTAAAGGTCTGACCCACAAGGCAGTAGAGCATCGTGAGGAGATGCATCCTCATGGTAGCCGGTGACCAACGATTGATTCATACGCCATTTGTTCTTTCAGGATACTGGAGCCCATATGCACCATTGGTTTGGGATCCGGTTAAAGCGCCGGACGTTCGCTTTTCGTCCTCTCATTTTTGTAAACAACACCCTCGCTACGAGAAGGCAGTGAGTAGGACTTCCCTGGCAGAGACTGTATACGCGTGGCCATATGAGAGCATTTGGAGAGGGAGGGCGGGCCCACCCCACTCTCGGCCATACCAGGGCATTTGGGGGCACTTATCAGTAATCCATATCTTAAATCTCAACTTTCATAATCCGAAAATTAAGGCCTATTTAAGCTGCACGAAATTCTAGGTTCTTCGGAATGATTTATCACAATCCCGTTATTTTTGTAAATATGACAATGATCCGAGTGTTGGACCTGTTCATTCCAAAGCTTCATTTCTAATTCGTCTACTCTTTATCATACGATTTATACCACTAAGTATTAGTAAGTAGTACATATACATTACAAAGGTTTTGTAATTCTTGGTTCCAGCTTTTCATTAAACCTGTTGTTTACTTACTGTTTTATTTGTCTTTGTATTTCATCCTCTTCATAGTAAATTTGTTTGCCAATATTTGTAACTGATTTCATTATTTTTGTCTGACTTGCCTACATCCAATTTTGAATTAAAGCCTCAAATGCACTTGCTTTCTATTCGGTGATATTTTCCGTAGATTGTAAATCGTATCATAGAACCCCATACTTTAAGACAAACTCATTCTTTTTAAACTTACCTCGATCGTTGGACTGGATTCCATACTCGGAATCAATGTTGAATGGCTGAATTTGAATTGGTACACATACTCGCACACACGGATACATTGGTGTAGTAGCAACCTGTATACTGGTCATCTTAATTCAGAAATATCTCAAGTGGTTAAAATTGAGTACCAGTAGTAGGTAGTGTCACGTAAACCATATGGTAGAGACAGAATTTTATTTTGCTTCTCCTTGGTTTTCAGAAACTTAAATTTCTGTGAATCTTCAGCAAAAAAATTCAAGAATTTATTAATCGTCCAGTTATTCCTTAATGAGTATAACTTGGACGCATCAACATAATCAGTTGTGTAGTACATTCTATATTTAAGTTGAAAATAAACTTCCGCCTCGAACTGACATCAACTTCATGAATTACCGGAAGACTATTTCCCTTTATTATGGAACCTTTCATAGTTGCATTTTTATCAATTTATGCTTCAATAAGGAAACATTACTTAACAATTCAAGTAGGTTAGAATCGAGAATCAATATAATCTGATGACGTTTAGATGATTGTTCTAGTATATAACCCGAAGTGGTGATGTTTGACATTAAGTCGAAAAATCACAGATTTGATCCCTTACTTCAACTACTTCGGTCGAGGTATCCAGGTTGTATAAGTAGCCCTCACATTAAAAGTTTAGCTTGAACCCAAGCATACATATCTACATCCCGTAATGAGTTTACGATAATAATATTAAAAATGTCTTGAAGTGACTTAATTTCGGAGAAGAAAACAAACAATTCTTACTAAGAGATTAAATATCAAGTTGTTTTCTGGGAAATTTAAAGAGACTCTGAACTCAACATTAAGCCATATATGCGCACTGTTGATCACAATTAGGTAAAAAGCGACTACTAAACATCCCTCAAGCTTTAATTATTTCTCCAATGGATATCGATTTGAGTAAAAGATTTGAAACTTGTAGCTAACTACAATACGACTTTGCTAAAACATCTGACTATGGAATTCTGACAAACTGTTTTGCATCTTATGTGGACTGTCTACTATTATTATTACTCATTGCTATGGTATTTCGGGGGATTTTTAAATTAATTCTGTTGGGACGGCCTCGTAAAGCAGAATGAGGCCTTCAGAAGCTCTAAAGAAGCCGGAAAGAATCCATCCAATCAAAACCTGGTAGAACGCCCTAGAACATCGATATGGCATGCTATGACTGGACAATTGTATAACTTTTCCACCTGAGGATTGACTGGGTTACAGTGATGTTATAGACAATAGTAAAAACTATAAATATCCCTGTTTTTCTGTAAATTTTTAACTATTACCCAATAATCGCTTCCTTTGCTTCTTTTTTTTCATATGCGACTGTGGGGTTCTACACGTTCGAGTACGGTTAGTTGTATATCGTATCTGCCGTATTCAAATGGAGGACATAAAAATTATATATAAATATCCTTCTGTAGTGAATAAGGAAATTACAATCTAACTAATTATAATGGTAATCAAATTTGTTTCACATTATGCAATCATCCGATTTAGACACTTGTCTCAACCGAAAACGCGTACGGGGAACTGTGAAATTACTAAGTACTTATAACTGGCAAAATGAATCGTAACATACAAAATTCATAGGCATATATGTATACATATACTTGTCCTGTGACGTAGGCAAAGAAATGTATGCTGGGACAATGACTGAGTGCATAGTCGGTTTATTTCAACAATATGCTTTATTTATAGTCTCTCACCTAATGTTTTGCCTTGAGAGGCATGTATACACACATATTCAGTATTGTAGAGAACGAGAACACAAATGGGGACAATCAACTGTATTCGAATACAGAATTACAGAAAATCTTAGTAAAATTTGAGAACCTTACAGTAAATACTTAATTTGCAAAATGTCAATGTCTCAAACTTGACTGTTCCTTTTGTAAATATGAGTTGATCGCCTCAGACTTCATTGTTCTCTAATTTCCACACCAACCATTCTTTGTTCTCATTCTCTTTTTTTTAATCGTCTTAACCTTTTGCCATCAGGTATTTCTCTTTCGATTGATGATACATACTACTTATATTTGTCGACATCAGTAGCACACACCACAGTATGTATAAACTCGCTCAGTCTATTAATTGTCCAAATGTTTGAACGTTTTACTATCTTAAATATTACCCATTTAGTGAATACTATCATGACTTAATCGTTGAATTCATATAGTATTTAAAGTTCAAGAAGTTTTTAATTCATTAATAACTTTATTGAATCATCAATCAATCAATCAATTATAAAGTAACTCGAATCTTAACTTCTGAGATTTACAGTTATGATCATGATTTTTCTTTTTTTACAAAAATCGATATTATTTAAAGAGGAAATTCTATTATCCCTCATTTTGACTGAAGTTGTCTGTCTTATTTATAATGTTCCAGTAATGTATTATATATTCAGTACTTTCCATTATTTTTTCTTCCGTTCATTTAGTCAATGAGTAATGTAAATTAGAATGTAATTCCCATTAAAATTTTCATTTCAATCAAATAAAACAATCTATAATTATGTGCTATAAATATGTCAGTGTAGAGCAACACAATATGTAAGATGAGAAATATAAACTTATTGAAAGGTAGAAAGGTGAAATGAATGCTCTTATAGGACTGTTATTTAACTTTATATGATCGTACTAAAGTGGTTCTAGATTCGAATCTCGTGGGGCGGGATAGTAGATGCACCCTGATGAGGAGTCCCATACTGGGACGAAACAATCGTTCAGTGCTTCGAGGTTTTCCATGGTGGTCTAGCTTCAATCGACTCATGAATTCAACTATAAATTTACTAAAATCTTCACAAAACCCCTTCTGATAATAAAATGGTATTAACAAGATTCATCTATCCTATTTAACCTCGTACACATTCATGAATTTAACTCGACGTTGGTGAATAACGGAATAAAATAAATCAAATATGTAAATGATTTTTGGACATATATACATATCTTACATCGATTAAATATAGACACACAATAAGAGGAAAGAATCTGATCGAAGAAAGTAAACGTGTCAACTCATTTTTATCATTCATGAATCAATATTTCTAGTCATATGGGAAAACAAATTAACAATATATAATCAAGAGAGTAAGTGACAAATATATATATATATATATATATATATATATATATATATATATATATATATATATATATACGTACTCATATATAAACAACCACGATTACTAGCGAATAACGAACGTGGTCAAATATGGACAATATCTGAAGAAAAAAAAGTTGAATTGGTCTATTCAAATATTGAATTAATAATCTACGAAGGCATGATATATAGGACGAGATGGCTATCCAGTTCTTCCAGGTTTTTCATGGTGTTCTTCAATTGACTCATGATCCAAATATTGAAATAATTATAAAATCCACAAAATCCCCCTGTGATGTTAATTAACTTATGCTCACTAGTGACTGGCTTCAAGAGATATTTCCTGGAGTTTTAGTGAGAAGCAGTGACCAGTGGAGTTCAACCAGGTCTATTGTGAGATAGTAACTCACTGAAGACAATGGTGAATGTGTCGCTCAATCTCGTGGATTAGTTGAAGTTAGACATTATCACCGTTGGATGGCGGCCAGGTCAGTCGTCTAGAGGTAAGGCGTTCGCGCGCGAGACCGATAGGCCCTGAGTTCGAATCGTGTGAGGCGGGATCGTGGAGGAGCGCTGCTGAGGATTCCCTTACTAGAACGAAACGGACGTCTAGTGCTTCCAGGTTTTTCAGGGTGGTCTAGTTTCCATCGACTCATGATCTCAAGTATTAAAAAAATATCTATTACTAAATGTTACAATCTAATCAAGATTACACCTCATTATATACAGTTAAATACTTATTCAATAAGCTGTTGAATGTAACACGTTACATGAATATTGAAAAAAAGATGGCAGATAAATAAAGAGACTTTGATATTTTTTCGTTGTTGAAAGAAACCCCCCACTAACTCCTCAATTTTACTGTGTTTTTTCATTTTTGAAAATTGTTTAGATTGAATTTCGTTGCAGCTAGAGAAGGTCAATTGCCTACATTGTTAGCAACAATACATGTTGAACACTTAACACCAGTACCAGCTATATTATTAAATTGTATTTTAAGTTTAATAATGCTTATTGTATCAGATTTATTTACATTGATTAATTATGTATCATTTGTTCAATGGTTATCTGTTGCTGCTAGTATATTTGGTATGATGTTTTATTAATTATATAATTATATTTAATTATTATTTAATTAATTCATTCATTGACTATGTTGGTAATGTATAGAATGATTAATTTTCTAATATAACATAGATGGTAACTAGTAGTGGAATAAAGGATGAAAGTTTCATTCTAGTTAGGATTCAACACAAATAATACAAAAATGAATTATACATGGTGTTTTATATACAAAGATGGATTACTGAAGCAAGCGGTACAGAGTTTGAGTCCCAGGGAGTTACACATGGGACGAAATGCGCATCGCCCATTCCACTACCAGCCATTATCCACCTTTGCATATAATCCTTGTGAATTAAGGCTTTATCGAAGCAATACGCACAGTATGTACATATGCTAATAAGAGACTGATCAATTGCAATCCTAAGTAACAATAGGAAGATACTAGTAAACAACACCAAATGAATTTATACATGTTGTTTGTTTTAAATTTATCTATGGTCGATGTTTAAAATATTTTTTTTAAAATGTATAAATAATGTAAATAAACTGGATTATTAGTTATGAACTATTAATACTGATTATTTGGATAAACAGTGACTTTACCTATCTACTGTATAACATTTTGTAAATTATTTATAAATTAGTAGACATTGCATTATTGCCTGGTAGACAGTATAACTCTCTCTTTGTATATATACATATATATATCTGGGTTCGACCCCTGGTGGGGTCTTGGGTTAATACTGTCATGAAGTTCTACACTGGGACAAACAGTTGTTCTATACTCCTTCGTCTACAATTTCAAATGGAACCTAAAATGTAAATCAATTTCTTAAAAAAACCTATAAACTAATTAATATTTTCCAAGAATAATATCATTAGTTTTTGATTGAGATCATGAACCGATTGATGCTCGACCAATGGTTTAGTATCGGTTTACGGCGGATTTTAGTAAAGACTTGATAACTGAGTGATTACAACAAATTATTAAGAAGTTCTTTTATTTGTGACTGCGGTAATTAAATGGTTACTGTAGCGTGTGCAAACTACCGTGATGTGCTCGTCTTTCGATGTTATTTATGTTGGAGGAAGAACCTCTGAACCTCTTTCTAACCTTGACAAGTTTTTGAACCATGTAAAAAAAATGTGTATCCACTTTAATTCTTTAGCGTTATATAAAATATCTTTACTTTATACTAGCTGTTTTCTGATTGGCTATTTCACAAGGTCACTTAAGATTCGTTCAAAGGTCGTCCATAAATTATAGTCTCGCCAAAAAATTTTAATCAATATGTAAATGAATAAATACTAAGGTACCATTCTAGGGTCTATAAAGAAATTCCAATATTTATTGTTTATGAATAGCCAAAAACACAATATAGGCTGCAATAAAGTTAGACTGAATCAGTATTGTAATTTTTGAAAAATACAATTTGACTAGTTACTTGTTTTATTATGAAGAAAATCTAACGACTAAGCAAAAATTTAATTGAACAAATTATCAATATAGAGTTGTGAAGATGATTAAGTTTTTGAATTGACATCATGAACCGATTAATGTTAGATTACCATTGAAAAACCTAGAAACAATGATAGTCTAACATCAATCGATTCATAATCTTAATCAAAAACGGTATAAATTATGTTCACATACTGTTAGAGATTGTTTTATCTCAAAACAAACAAACAAACAAATTTCCTCCTTTAATTTAGTTAGTTATTCATGATCTTTATATTCAAAAAAGAACTACATTCTTAGAAAAGAAAAAGTACTCAACACAGTATTAACTTTAAATAAATGAGAGTTATGTTTCTGACAAAAAAGGATATGAAAATATTCAATTGAATGGTTAAAAGATCAATCAATAGAAAATGTTTTTGATTTATGTAAGAATACAAAATTGAATGGTAATGTCTAACCTATTAAAAAACTATGTAGATATCATTAACAAGGTTTGACTTGATAATTTTGAATAAATTGAACATTGGATAAATGGTTATAGGTAAATTAAGATATCTGTAATCTCCAAATGAGTTGAAAAATTAGGTGTTCTGACGTTTCGTAACTCAGTGTAAGTCACTTCTTCAGAGAATGAATAACCGAATCTGGTTACTTATTCTCTGAAGAAATAGCTTACACCGAGTTACGAAACGTTAGAAAATCTAATTTTCCTACTCACTGGGATATTACAGATATCCTGATTTATTTATATTAAGAACTATAAAACAACAACCGGATCAATCATAAATGACCTACATACTGAATGAAAAGATCTACCATATATAGATCTTTAATTTCCATGAATGCAAAACTGATTTTGTTTCTTTGTTAAAAAGAAGTAAACAGATTTCTTAGTCATATTTAGTAGATAATCAATTGTAGAATCTCGAATAGAAGTTTCATCCTATTATATAGTCATCACATTTCTTTTTTTTAATATTCTACAAATGATAACTTAATCCAAATAGTCTGTTTGAATAAATATTGTTCTTATGTAATGTATCCATCAATTTTAAAAAAAAATCTTTTTTTCTTATTTTTACATTTCTAGCAATGTTATATCTTCGTCGTAGTCAACCTGATATTCCCAGACCTATTCGTCTACCATTAATAATTCCTATTACATTCTTAATTGTTTGTAGTTTCTTGTTAATTCTTCCAATATTTCATAGACCGAATGAATTATTTATTGGTATGATTATAGTTTTATCTGGTATACCAATTTATTTACTTGGTATAGGATGGAAACAGAAATCAAATTTATTTATACAAAAATATAGTAAGTAAAATGAATTAAAATTTAATCAGAAATACTCTATTTTTATTCATTTATGTTAGATTGATAATGATAGGTTTGATATCTTGACACTTAACTATGCCTCGTGTGACAGTAGATTGAAAGAAAACGATGAAGTCATTGAATGATGCCATATCTGTTAGTGAATACTTATCTGGTTGGGATCTCTTTGATTGTTATAACTAATGGTTAAAGATTGTAGGTATCAATGTCAAGATTGGACTTGATAGTTTCAACGAAAAATTGGGTATTGGGTAGAAAGTTAATAATAACAATAACAATAAAATGATTATATCTTCGTGATATCCCAATAAGTAGAAATTTGGATTCCTGACTTTACTTGATTCCTTGTTAGTCTCTTCTTTAGAGTGAATGAATAACCAAATTAAATTAACACAAGTTTGAATAGTATAAAGGAAACAATGCAAATTATTTTTAGCATATATTCATATATTTAGGACATATTCAGACCTAATATGATTTTGATAGCATTAAAAATATTCTACATTTACCCTAAACAAGCGGCTTTCATTAATTTATGAAACGTCAGAAATACAACTTTCTACTCATTGGGATATAATAAAAAAATATATTTATTATTAATGGTTACAGACTTTGGCTCACACATCTGAGAATCTGTTGCAGTGGTTCACATGTATTCTATATTTTTATCCCTTTTTATCCTAAGTTTTTAAACTATCTTACACTTACTACTTCACGAAGTCATTACTTGTTGCCTTAGCCAAATATTTTCTACTACCACTGATACTATTAATACTGATACAATTCTGGCATCTCATTGTTCTGATGTGGTGTGACAAGTCGAAATGTCGCTCGTATGTACTTAGTTCTATGTTGGATATGACTGATGCAATCCTTATGAGAGGCCTGATTTCACGATTCACATTTGATTCTTTTTTACAAGCATTGTGTATAAAAATGTTTCCAATGTATCATTTTGTAACATCTTGGTTTTAAAATGCATCGTTCGTTTTATTTTTAATCAAAATGTGTTACTTACTATTTGTTAGTAGTATATCTGCTTCACGTACTGTTTCTCTTACATTTAAGACATGGTTTTACTGTAATACTTGTTCCACATCACTTTACTTCACTTGAATGAAAAGATAATGATTCACTAACCATTACTGGCCTGTTTGAAGAAAGATGGAAATCGTAAATACTGAACTTTATTATAAGTTAGACTATGAGACAACTGATAGTTGTGTTATATTGTGAGCCGATTGGATTCTGTAAGGGCATCAGTAGTGTTGACATTTCACCCACGCCAATAAGGATAATTCCAGACTTGGCTACTGTAAATCATCACGCTGTGTTGCTTATTTACTTATGCCTATTACCTTTAGTAGAACATAGTCCGCCGACCAGGAGTCTCCAGCCTACGCTGTCCTGGGCTACCCTTTCTAGTTGTCGCCAATTACTACACATTCATCTGATTTTTGATTGAGATCATGGACCGATTGATGTTAGACCACCGTTGGAAACCCGGAAGAACTGGAAGGTCGTTTCGACATATTGTGGGACTCCTCAGCAGTGCGCATCCACGATCAAAAACTTAATAATCTCCACAACCCCTATACTGACAATTAACATGTGTACTCACTAGTGACTAGCTTCGTGAGGGGATTCTTGGAGTTCTGGTGAGAAGCCATGACCAGTGGAGCTAATCCGTGTCGGGCGAAGACAAGTATCTACCTTAGTACAATGGAAGATGGTCGCGCAATTTCGTGGATCGGTTCATGTTAGACACTAACACCATTGGATGCCGGCTCAATGGTCCGTGCGCTTGACTGAGTGGCCTTGGTTCGAATCCCGCGGGCGGGATCATGGGTGCGCACTGCCGAAGAGTCCCACAGTAAGGCGAAACTGTCTAATTAGGAACTTGGTTTTAAATTTGATTATGAAAGTAATTTGTCAATGATGTGAATATAAAGTTGATAGACTAATCATAAAGAAGATATATATACCCCTAGTTATTGACTGTTTACTCACAACACTTAATACATAGAGCAAATTTAATTTTAAAAAGAGATTATTTCTTTGGTTGAATGTGTTCAGTTAAGAAGTTCTAGATGTCAATTGTCCATTGTCTTTTAAGGATGTTTACAATGCTGGAGAGACTAAGAATTCAAACCCATGCTTACTCAATGCTTTAGTTAAAGATGTGATCATTTTACACCATTCAGGTTACCAATGACCATTTATAAAACTAAGTTGTTTGCATTAGTTGACCATTTTCTATTATAAACAATGCTGTATACTGTTTTATTTCTAATGCTGATCAAATTCTATTGATTATGAGAATTCACGACAACTGTTTTTTCATTCACCAATTATTTGACAAGTCGACTAAATGATGTTTTATAGACATTTAGAATTTAAATGAATATTTTGAAAATGTCAATAGTTGAGTTCATGAAACTAGACCACCATGGAAAACATGGAAACACTGAAAGGCCGTTTCGTCCTATTAAGGGACTCCTCAGCTGTGCGCATCCACGACCCCGCCTCGCGGAATTCGAACCGAGGACCTATCAGTTAAGAACTGTCGCATGAGATTGTCATCAGTGGCTTTAGTAATGATTCATTAATTATTAAGTTATGATATAATAATAATAATAATCAGTGTTGTAAAACTTCTGAAAAAGAACCCTCATTTTATACATATATTTTTATCTTTTTGTTTTAAAATATTCTTACTCTATCCGCAACCTAATAGATTATATTACTATTCAATGTCAGAAATCAATGCATGTAGTTTACCCGGAATAACACTACACTGAATTGTGTAGATGTATGCATTATTACAGAAAGAAAAAAAAATCAAAACACAATACAATCGCATTACTTACTACAATTCAATAGTTCAAATGAAATGAAGTAAAATGTAATGTTCTCCACTTCTATTACTATTATTACTACTCCTACTACTAATACTATTATTCACACTGTCACTACTCACACTATATATACTCACATTATATATAATTTTAGTGGAGGATTATCGAATATTCAAGAAAATAAATCAGTAATTCTTGTACTCTATTTGTTCATTTCCTATTATTGAGTTTAAGGTTTACAATGAATTTATTGATCTAGTTGTTTTTAAGGAGAACTAAAACAAAAATTTGAATAGAATATAATGAATTCATTGTTGTTTTTATTACGATCTCTTCATCTGTTAATTGTTTATGATAAAATGATACGAAAGAAAAGTTTTTATCTTTAAGTTGGATTTGAAACGCGGTTTTAGGAGACTAGGAATAACATTTGGTAAACTTTAATCAGTACTACTGGTGGAGAATGAGGATAAAGGAGGATGGTTGACAATAGCAACAGAAGAAATATTAGTTGGTGAAGAAAGGATTTAATCGTCAATCAAGTGATCTACTGTGGTGTTAGTGGTATGTGATCTCCCAATTACCCACAGTGTAAGGATGCTCCCTCTTGTGGGACCTGAAAAGGGGATTGGGCGAGAAGTAGTTTTATCGATTTGGAAGCATGACTACATCACTCAAGTGATAATTACTTGACGCTGATCACACGTGGCCTTTTTGTGAGTTGTTCATATTTTGCCAACTCTATGCTTTAGTGCACTTACCTTTAGAGACGAAAATCAGTATCGTAAGTATAGATATACTGTTTTCATGGGCAAATTCTTCTGATCCCTTCTGCTGTCGTGGACAGGCAGTGTTGCTGCAGGTGCTAGGTCATCAGTACGACCGTGCCTTCAGACCATCAGTTTCTACTTTTGGTCTTACTGCTCTCTAACAGACGTTGTAACAAGGGGCTGAATGTTCCAGACAATATAGATTATATCAATGACATACCGATTTATATTATATGTAGATTATCAAGAATAATGTGATGATAACAATCATATCGAAGATCAATCGCCAGAAAATTCCAATTATCAACCGATCGACTGATTTCTGTATCATCCTAGGTAATGCTATACGAATGATTTATGGTAAGTGATCTTATAAAAAGGTAAATAGTCAAACAGCATAAGATATATAAAAGTGTAATTTCTGAAAAACTAAAAGCACAATCAAATGTCATAAAACAAGTAATAAATATTCAATCAAAGATAAAAAGAAAATGATAATAGTATTTGCAAAAATTCTTAAAAACAACAGTTAAAAAAACAGTGACAAAACGGCTGTCATTATTGAAACTCAGCACAGTAAAAGGTCATCGCGTTGTGGTGTCAACAGGAGACGTGCGATATGTTATCGATGGTGAGGTATGTTGAGGCGACGATGAATTTCGATCGGTCGCGTACAAACCGACTCGATCATCATATCCATGCGACTTGAACTCGGGAACAGCCGGTGGTGAGAGTCAGTCGGGTAGGCAGTGGGAGTGTGAGTGATGTTGCACAGTGTGGTGTGTAGTGTGTAGTCGGTGAGCTGGCGTGTGTGTAAAAGCGACACTCGACGGGGATGGGATTCGAACCCACGCGGGGAAACCCCAATGGATTAGCAGTCCATCGCCTTAACCACTCGGCCACCCCGTCCTGGAGCCATGCCACCATTCCACACCGCTACTACAAACACAAACGCCCACTACTACCGACACACAGAAACTCACACTACACACACACACACACTCACACACTCACACACTCACTCACTCACTCACTCACAAAATCACACGAACACACACATCCGATCGCTGATACAAGTCAACACCAACAACACATTGCACCCATCTCTTCATCAAAATACAGCTCAATTCTCTAACCAATCCATACTCCATACATTCTCCAAACCGAACACTCCATAAACTCACTCACTCCCCACACATGTGCATTCTCATCCACGTTGTGGTGTGGATCACCCTACATGAAAATCGAGTCGTCTGACCAACACAATGTACGGATTGAATGTGACCGACGCAGAACGGTCGTGAAGACAACGTAGCACTGAGTCGCAGTGAATCGGTCATGCTATTGTAGGCTGGGACGGACCAATGATTGATGCAACATCTGATAGACTGACTGGCTGACTGATTGTCTGGTGTGCTGACTTGGTGGCTAGCCCACCAATCGACTGTCCGACTGATTATTGACCGATAGACAATCGGATAATCGGACACGTGGACAAATGGATCAAGTGGATATGGGAGAGACCGAGATCTCCACTGAACAAGATGACGAGCAATAAATACTAAGTGACAAATAAGCGAAAGAACGATTGAGCAAACGGACGGACGTTAGGATGAATATGTGGGTGGGTGGGTGGTTGGGTGGTTGGTTGGTGTAGCTATTCAGATAATCAGGCGGTGATGCAATCACACACAGATGCACGCACAGAATCACTCACTCACTCACAAAATCACACGAACACACACATCCGATCGCTGATACAAATCAACACCAACAACACATTGCACCCATCTCTTCATCAAAATACAGCTCAATTCTCTAACCAATCCATACTCCATACATTCTCCAAACCGAACACTCCATAAACTCACTCACTCCCCACACATGTGCATTCTCATCCACGTTGTGGTGTGGATCACCCTACATGAAAATCGAGTCGTCTGACCAACACAATGTACGGATTGAATGTGACCGACGCAGAACGGTCGTGAAGACAACGTAGCACTGAGTCGCAGTGAATCGGTCATGCTATTGTAGGCTGGGACGGACCAATGATTGATGCAACATCTGATAGACTGACTGGCTGACTGATTGTCTGGTGTGCTGACTTGGTGGCTAGCCCACCAATCGACTGTCCGACTGATTATTGACCGATAGACAATCGGATAATCGGACACGTGGACAAATGGATCAAGAGGATACGGCAGACACCGAGATCTACACTGAACAAGATGACGAGCAATAAATACTAAGTGACAAATAAGCGAAAGAACGATTGAGCAAACGGACGGACGTTAGGATGAATATGTGGGTGGGTGGGTGGTTGGGTGGTTGGTTGGTGTAGCTATTCAGATAATCAGGCGGTGATGCAATCACACACAGATGCACGCACAGAATCACGGTTAGATGGATGCCTCGACTCGGTCGTTCAATGACGCATCGCTCTGGTTGTTTCGGTGTTCCGACGTGAACTGTGGGTTGGTGGGAGTGGATGTATTATTGAGGCGGTTGTAACATTTGATGATTCAGTTGGTCAATGATACGTTGGGTGTGTTTGTCGCAACTCAGTGGATTGATGCGTGATCGTGTAGACCGATTGATATGACGACGTTGTGGTGTCAACAGGAGACGTGCAATATGTTATCGATGGTGAGGTGTGTTGAGGCGACGATGATTTTCGATCGGTCGCGTACAAACCGACTCGATCATCATATCCATGCGACTTGAACTCGGGAACAGCCGGTGGTGAGAGTCAGTCGGGTAGGCAGTGGGAGTGTGAGTGAGTGTGAGTGATGTTGCACAGTGTGGTGTGTAGTGTGTAGTCGGTGAGCTGGCGTGTGTGTGAAAGCGACACTCGACGGGGATGGGATTCGAACCCACGCGGGGAAACCCCAATGGATTAGCAGTCCATCGCCTTAACCACTCGGCCACCCCGTCCTGGAGCCATGCCACCATTCCACACCGCTACTACAAACACAAACGCCCACTACTACCGACACACAGAAACTCACACTACACACACACACACACTCACACACTCACACACTCACTCACTCACTCACAAAATCACACGAACACACACATCCGATCGCTGATACAAGTCAACACCAACAACACATTGCACCCATCTCTTCATCAAAATACAGCTCAATTCTCTAACCAATCCATACTCCATACATTCTCCAAACCGAACACTCCATAAACTCACTCACTCCCCACACATGTGCATTCTCATCCACGTTGTGGTGTGGATCACCCTACATGAAAATCGAGTCGTCTGACCAACACAATGTACGGATTGAATGTGACCGACGCAGAACGGTCGTGAAGACAACGTAGCACTGAGTCGCAGTGAATCGGTCATGCTATTGTAGGCTGGGACGGACCAATGATTGATGCAACATCTGATAGACTGACTGGCTGACTGATTGTCTGGTGTGCTGACTTGGTGGCTAGCCCACCAATCGACTGTCCGACTGATTATTGACCGATAGACAATCGGATAATCGGACACGTGGACAAATGGATCAAGTGGATATGGGAGAGACCGAGATCTCCACTGAACAAGATGACGAGCAATAAATACTAAGTGACAAATAAGCGAAAGAACGATTGAGCAAACGGACGGACGTTAGGATGAATATGTGGGTGGGTGGGTGGTTGGGTGGTTGGTTGGTGTAGCTATTCAGATAATCAGGCGGTGATGCAATCACACACAGATGCACGCACAGAATCACGGTTAGATGGATGCCTCGACTCGGTCGTTCAATGACTCATCGCTCTGGTTGTTTCGGTGTTCCGACGTGAACAGTCGGTTGGTGGGAGTGGATGTATTATTGAGGCGGTTGTAACATTTGATGATTCAGTTGGTCAATGATACGTTGGGTGTGTTTGTCGCAACTCAGTGGATTGATGCGTGATCGTGTAGACCGATTGATATGACGACGTTGTGGTGTCAACAGGAGACGTGCGATATGTTATCGATGGTGAGGTGTGTTGAGGCGACGATGAATTTCGATCGGTCGCGTACAAACCGACTCGATCATCATATCCATGCGACTTGAACTCGGGAACAGCCGGTGGTGAGAGTCAGTCGGGTAGGCAGTGGGAGTGTGAGTGATGTTGCACAGTGTGGTGTGTAGTGTGTAGTCGGTGAGCTGGCGTGTGTGTAAAAGCGACACTCGACGGGGATGGGATTCGAACCCACGCGGGGAAACCCCAATGGATTAGCAGTCCATCGCCTTAACCACTCGGCCACCCCGTCCTGGAGCCATGCCACCATTCCACACCGCTACTACAAACACAAACGCCCACTACTACCGACACACAGAAACTCACACTACACACACACACACACTCACACACTCACACACTCACTCACTCACTCACTCACAAAATCACACGAACACACACATCCGATCGCTGATACAAGTCAACACCAACAACACATTGCACCCATCTCTTCATCAAAATACAGCTCAATTCTCTAACCAATCCATACTCCATACATTCTCCAAACCGAACACTCCATAAACTCACTCACTCCCCACACATGTGCATTCTCATCCACGTTGTGGTGTGGATCACCCTACATGAAAATCGAGTCGTCTGACCAACACAATGTACGGATTGAATGTGACCGACGCAGAACGGTCGTGAAGACAACGTAGCACTGAGTCGCAGTGAATCGGTCATGCTATTGTAGGCTGGGACGGACCAATGATTGATGCAACATCTGATAGACTGACTGGCTGACTGATTGTCTGGTGTGCTGACTTGGTGGCTAGCCCACCAATCGACTGTCCGACTGATTATTGACCGATAGACAATCGGATAATCGGACACGTGGACAAATGGATCAAGTGGATATGGGAGAGACCGAGATCTCCACTGAACAAGATGACGAGCAATAAATACTAAGTGACAAATAAGCGAAAGAACGATTGAGCAAACGGACGGACGTTAGGATGAATATGTGGGTGGGTGGGTGGTTGGGTGGTTGGTTGGTGTAGCTATTCAGATAATCAGGCGGTGATGCAATCACACACAGATGCACGCACAGAATCACGGTTAGATGGATGCCTCGACTCGGTCGTTCAATGACTCATCGCTCTGGTTGTTTCGGTGTTCCGACGTGAACAGTCGGTTGGTGGGAGTGGATGTATTATTGAGGCGGTTGTAACATTTGATGATTCAGTTGGTCAATGATACGTTGGGTGTGTTTGTCGCAACTCAGTGGATTGATGCGTGATCGTGTAGACCGATTGATATGACGACGTTGTGGTGTCAACAGGAGACGTGCGATATGTTATCGATGGTGAGGTGTGTTGAGGCGACGATGAATTTCGATCGGTCGCGTACAAACCGACTCGATCATCATATCCATGCGACTTGAACTCGGGAACAGCCGGTGGTGAGAGTCAGTCGGGTAGGCAGTGGGAGTGTGAGTGAGTGTGAGTGATGTTGCACAGTGTGGTGTGTAGTGTGTAGTCGGTGAGCTGGCGTGTGTGTGAAAGCGACACTCGACGGGGATGGGATTCGAACCCACGCGGGGAAACCCCAATGGATTAGCAGTCCATCGCCTTAACCACTCGGCCACCCCGTCCTGGAGCCATGCCACCATTCCACACCGCTACTACAAACACAAACGCCCACTACTACCGACACACAGAAACTCACACTACACACACACACACACTCACACACTCACACACTCACTCACTCACTCACTCACAAAATCACACGAACACACACATCCGATCGCTGATACAAGTCAACACCAACAACACATTGCACCCATCTCTTCATCAAAATACAGCTCAATTCTCTAACCAATCCATACTCCATACATTCTCCAAACCGAACACTCCATAAACTCACTCACTCCCCACACATGTGCATTCTCATCCACGTTGTGGTGTGGATCACCCTACATGAAAATCGAGTCGTCTGACCAACACAATGTACGGATTGAATGTGACCGACGCAGAACGGTCGTGAAGACAACGTAGCACTGAGTCGCAGTGAATCGGTCATGCTATTGTAGGCTGGGACGGACCAATGATTGATGCAACATCTGATAGACTGACTGGCTGACTGATTGTCTGGTGTGCTGACTTGGTGGCTAGCCCACCAATCGACTGTCCGACTGATTATTGACCGATAGACAATCGGATAATCGGACACGTGGACAAATGGATCAAGTGGATATGGGAGAGACCGAGATCTCCACTGAACAAGATGACGAGCAATAAATACTAAGTGACAAATAAGCGAAAGAACGATTGAGCAAACGGACGGACGTTAGGATGAATATGTGGGTGGGTGGGTGGTTGGGTGGTTGGTTGGTGTAGCTATTCAGATAATCAGGCGGTGATGCAATCACACACAGATGCACGCACAGAATCACTCACTCACTCACAAAATCACACGAACACACACATCCGATCGCTGATACAAATCAACACCAACAACACATTGCACCCATCTCTTCATCAAAATACAGCTCAATTCTCTAACCAATCCATACTCCATACATTCTCCAAACCGAACACTCCATAAACTCACTCACTCCCCACACATGTGCATTCTCATCCACGTTGTGGTGTGGATCACCCTACATGAAAATCGAGTCGTCTGACCAACACAATGTACGGATTGAATGTGACCGACGCAGAACGGTCGTGAAGACAACGTAGCACTGAGTCGCAGTGAATCGGTCATGCTATTGTAGGCTGGGACGGACCAATGATTGATGCAACATCTGATAGACTGACTGGCTGACTGATTGTCTGGTGTGCTGACTTGGTGGCTAGCCCACCAATCGACTGTCCGACTGATTATTGACCGATAGACAATCGGATAATCGGACACGTGGACAAATGGATCAAGTGGATATGGGAGAGACCGAGATCTCCACTGAACAAGATGACGAGCAATAAATACTAAGTGACAAATAAGCGAAAGAACGATTGAGCAAACGGACGGACGTTAGGATGAATATGTGGGTGGGTGGGTGGTTGGGTGGTTGGTTGGTGTAGCTATTCAGATAATCAGGCGGTGATGCAATCACACACAGATGCACGCACAGAATCACGGTTAGATGGATGCCTCGACTCGGTCGTTCAATGACTCATCGCTCTGGTTGTTTCGGTGTTCCGACGTGAACAGTCGGTTGGTGGGAGTGGATGTATTATTGAGGCGGTTGTAACATTTGATGATTCAGTTGGTCAATGATACGTTGGGTGTGTTTGTCGCAACTCAGTGGATTGATGCGTGATCGTGTAGACCGATTGATATGACGACGTTGTGGTGTCAACAGGAGACGTGCGATATGTTATCGATGGTGAGGTGTGTTGAGGCGACGATGAATTTCGATCGGTCGCGTACAAACCGACTCGATCATCATATCCATGCGACTTGAACTCGGGAACAGCCGGTGGTGAGAGTCAGTCGGGTAGGCAGTGGGAGTGTGAGTGAGTGTGAGTGATGTTGCACAGTGTGGTGTGTAGTGTGTAGTCGGTGAGCTGGCGTGTGTGTAAAAGCGACACTCGACGGGGATGGGATTCGAACCCACGCGGGGAAACCCCAATGGATTAGCAGTCCATCGCCTTAACCACTCGGCCACCCCGTCCTGGAGCCATGCCACCATTCCACACCGCTACTACAAACACAAACGCCCACTACTACCGACACACAGAAACTCACACTACACACACACACACACTCACACACTCACACACTCACACACTCACTCACTCACAAAATCACACGAACACACACATCCGATCGCTGATACAAGTCAACACCAACAACACATTGCACCCATCTCTTCATCAAAATACAGCTCAATTCTCTAACCAATCCATACTCCATACATTCTCCAAACCGAACACTCCATAAACTCACTCACTCCCCACACATGTGCATTCTCATCCACGTTGTGGTGTGGATCACCCTACATGAAAATCGAGTCGTCTGACCAACACAATGTACGGATTGAATGTGACCGACGCAGAACGGTCGTGAAGACAACGTAGCACTGAGTCGCAGTGAATCGGTCATGCTATTGTAGGCTGGGACGGACCAATGATTGATGCAACATCTGATAGACTGACTGGCTGACTGATTGTCTGGTGTGCTGACTTGGTGGCTAGCCCACCAATCGACTGTCCGACTGATTATTGACCGATAGACAATCGGATAATCGGACACGTGGACAAATGGATCAAGTGGATATGGGAGAGACCGAGATCTCCACTGAACAAGATGACGAGCAATAAATACTAAGTGACAAATAAGCGAAAGAACGATTGAGCAAACGGACGGACGTTAGGATGAATATGTGGGTGGGTGGGTGGTTGGGTGGTTGGTTGGTGTAGCTATTCAGATAATCAGGCGGTGATGCAATCACACACAGATGCACGCACAGAATCACGGTTAGATGGATGCCTCGACTCGGTCGTTCAATGACTCATCGCTCTGGTTGTTTCGGTGTTCCGACGTGAACAGTCGGTTGGTGGGAGTGGATGTATTATTGAGGCGGTTGTAACATTTGATGATTCAGTTGGTCAATGATACGTTGGGTGTGTTTGTCGCAACTCAGTGGATTGATGCGTGATCGTGTAGACCGATTGATATGACGACGTTGTGGTGTCAACAGGAGACGTGCGATATGTTATCGATGGTGAGGTGTGTTGAGGCGACGATGAATTTCGATCGGTCGCGTACAAACCGACTCGATCATCATATCCATGCGACTTGAACTCGGGAACAGCCGGTGGTGAGAGTCAGTCGGGTAGGCAGTGGGAGTGTGAGTGAGTGTGAGTGATGTTGCACAGTGTGGTGTGTAGTGTGTAGTCGGTGAGCTGGCGTGTGTGTAAAAGCGACACTCGACGGGGATGGGATTCGAACCCACGCGGGGAAACCCCAATGGATTAGCAGTCCATCGCCTTAACCACTCGGCCACCCCGTCCTGGAGCCATGCCACCATTCCACACCGCTACTACAAACACAAACGCCCACTACTACCGACACACAGAAACTCACACTACACACACACACACACTCACACACTCACACACTCACTCACTCACTCACTCACAAAATCACACGAACACACACATCCGATCGCTGATACAAGTCAACACCAACAACACATTGCACCCATCTCTTCATCAAAATACAGCTCAATTCTCTAACCAATCCATACTCCATACATTCTCCAAACCGAACACTCCATAAACTCACTCACTCCCCACACATGTGCATTCTCATCCACGTTGTGGTGTGGATCACCCTACATGAAAATCGAGTCGTCTGACCAACACAATGTACGGATTGAATGTGACCGACGCAGAACGGTCGTGAAGACAACGTAGCACTGAGTCGCAGTGAATCGGTCATGCTACTGTAGGCTGGGACGGACCAATGATTGATGCAACATCTGATAGACTGACTGGCTGACTGATTGTCTGGTGTGCTGACTTGGTGGCTAGCCCACCAATCGACTGTCCGACTGATTATTGACCGATAGACAATCGGATAATCGGACACGTGGACAAATGGATCAAGTGGATATGGGAGAGACCGAGATCTCCACTGAACAAGATGACGAGCAATAAATACTAAGTGACAAATAAGCGAAAGAACGATTGAGCAAACGGACGTACGTTAGGATGAATATGTGGGTGGGTGGGTGGTTGGGTGGTTGGTTGGTGTAGCTATTCAGATAATCAGGCGGTGATGCAATCACACACAGATGCACGCACAGAATCACTCACTCACTCACAAAATCACACGAACACACACATCCGATCGCTGATACAAATCAACACCAACAACACATTGCACCCATCTCTTCATCAAAATACAGCTCAATTCTCTAACCAATCCATACTCCATACATTCTCCAAACCGAACACTCCATAAACTCACTCACTCCCCACACATGTGCATTCTCATCCACGTTGTGGTGTGGATCACCCTACATGAAAATCGAGTCGTCTGACCAACACAATGTACGGATTGAATGTGACCGACGCAGAACGGTCGTGAAGACAACGTAGCACTGAGTCGCAGTGAATCGGTCATGCTATTGTAGGCTGGGACGGACCAATGATTGATGCAACATCTGATAGACTGACTGGCTGACTGATTGTCTGGTGTGCTGACTTGGTGGCTAGCCCACCAATCGACTGTCCGACTGATTATTGACCGATAGACAATCGGATAATCGGACACGTGGACAAATGGATCAAGTGGATATGGGAGAGACCGAGATCTCCACTGAACAAGATGACGAGCAATAAATACTAAGTGACAAATAAGCGAAAGAACGATTGAGCAAACGGACGGACGTTAGGATGAATATGTGGGTGGGTGGGTGGTTGGGTGGTTGGTTGGTGTAGCTATTCAGATAATCAGGCGGTGATGCAATCACACACAGATGCACGCACAGAATCACTCACTCACTCACAAAATCACACGAACACACACATCCGATCGCTGATACAAATCAACACCAACAACACATTGCACCCAACTCTTCATCAAAATACAGCTCAATTCTCTAACCAATCCATACTCCATACATTCTCCAAACCGAACACTCCATAAACTCACTCACTCCCCACACATGTGCATTCTCATCCACGTTGTGGTGTGGATCACCCTACATGAAAATCGAGTCGTCTGACCAACACAATGTACGGATTGAATGTGACCGACGCAGAACGGTCGTGAAGACAACGTAGCACTGAGTCGCAGTGAATCGGTCATGCTATTGTAGGCTGGGACGGACCAATGATTGATGCAACATCTGATAGACTGACTGGCTGACTGATTGTCTGGTGTGCTGACTTGGTGGCTAGCCCACCAATCGACTGTCCGACTGATTATTGACCGATAGACAATCGGATAATCGGACACGTGGACAAATGGATCAAGTGGATATGGGAGAGACCGAGATCTCCACTGAACAAGATGACGAGCAATAAATACTAAGTGACAAATAAGCGAAAGAACGATTGAGCAAACGGACGGACGTTAGGATGAATATGTGGGTGGGTGGGTGGTTGGGTGGTTGGTTGGTGTAGCTATTCAGATAATCAGGCGGTGATGCAATCACACACAGATGCACGCACAGAATCACGGTTAGATGGATGCCTCGACTCGGTCGTTCAATGACTCATCGCTCTGGTTGTTTCGGTGTTCCGACGTGAACAGTCGGTTGGTGGGAGTGGATGTATTATTGAGGCGGTTGTAACATTTGATGATTCAGTTGGTCAATGATACGTTGGGTGTGTTTGTCGCAACTCAGTGGATTGATGCGTGATCGTGTAGACCGATTGATATGACGACGTTGTGGTGTCAACAGGAGACGTGCGATATGTTATCGATGGTGAGGTGTGTTGAGGCGACGATGAATTTCGATCGGTCGCGTACAAACCGACTCGATCATCATATCCATGCGACTTGAACTCGGGAACAGCCGGTGGTGAGAGTCAGTCGGGTAGGCAGTGGGAGTGTGAGTGAGTGTGAGTGATGTTGCACAGTGTGGTGTGTAGTGTGTAGTCGGTGAGCTGGCGTGTGTGTAAAAGCGACACTCGACGGGGATGGGATTCGAACCCACGCGGGGAAACCCCAATGGATTAGCAGTCCATCGCCTTAACCACTCGGCCACCCCGTCCTGGAGCCATGCCACCATTCCACACCGCTACTACAAACACAAACGCCCACTACTACCGACACACAGAAACTCACACTACACACACACACACACTCACACACTCACACACTCACTCACTCACTCACTCACAAAATCACACGAACACACACATCCGATCGCTGATACAAGTCAACACCAACAACACATTGCACCCATCTCTTCATCAAAATACAGCTCAATTCTCTAACCAATCCATACTCCATACATTCTCCAAACCGAACACTCCATAAACTCACTCACTCCCCACACATGTGCATTCTCATCCACGTTGTGGTGTGGATCACCCTACATGAAAATCGAGTCGTCTGACCAACACAATGTACGGATTGAATGTGACCGACGCAGAACGGTCGTGAAGACAACGTAGCACTGAGTCGCAGTGAATCGGTCATGCTATTGTAGGCTGGGACGGACCAATGATTGATGCAACATCTGATAGACTGACTGGCTGACTGATTGTCTGGTGTGCTGACTTGGTGGCTAGCCCACCAATCGACTGTCCGACTGATTATTGACCGATAGACAATCGGATAATCGGACACGTGGACAAATGGATCAAGTGGATATGGGAGAGACCGAGATCTCCACTGAACAAGATGACGAGCAATAAATACTAAGTGACAAATAAGCGAAAGAACGATTGAGCAAACGGACGGACGTTAGGATGAATATGTGGGTGGGTGGGTGGTTGGGTGGTTGGTTGGTGTAGCTATTCAGATAATCAGGCGGTGATGCAATCACACACAGATGCACGCACAGAATCACTCACTCACTCACAAAATCACACGAACACACACATCCGATCGCTGATACAAATCAACACCAACAACACATTGCACCCAACTCTTCATCAAAATACAGCTCAATTCTCTAACCAATCCATACTCCATACATTCTCCAAACCGAACACTCCATAAACTCACTCACTCCCCACACATGTGCATTCTCATCCACGTTGTGGTGTGGATCACCCTACATGAAAATCGAGTCGTCTGACCAACACAATGTACGGATTGAATGTGACCGACGCAGAACGGTCGTGAAGACAACGTAGCACTGAGTCGCAGTGAATCGGTCATGCTACTGTAGGCTGGGACGGACCAATGATTGATGCAACATCTGATAGACTGACTGGCTGACTGATTGTCTGGTGTGCTGACTTGGTGGCTAGCCCACCAATCGACTGTCCGACTGATTATTGACCGATAGACAATCGGATAATCGGACACGTGGACAAATGGATCAAGTGGATATGGGAGAGACCGAGATCTCCACTGAACAAGATGACGAGCAATAAATACTAAGTGACAAATAAGCGAAAGAACGATTGAGCAAACGGACGGACGTTAGGATGAATATGTGGGTGGGTGGGTGGTTGGGTGGTTGGTTGGTGTAGCTATTCAGATAATCAGGCGGTGATGCAATCACACACAGATGCACGCACAGAATCACGGTTAGATGGATGCCTCGACTCGGTCGTTCAATGACTCATCGCTCTGGTTGTTTCGGTGTTCCGACGTGAACAGTCGGTTGGTGGGAGTGGATGTATTATTGAGGCGGTTGTAACATTTGATGATTCAGTTGGTCAATGATACGTTGGGTGTGTTTGTCGCAACTCAGTGGATTGATGCGTGATCGTGTAGACCGATTGATATGACGACGTTGTGGTGTCAACAGGCGACGTGCGATATGTTATCGATGGTGAGGTGTGTTGAGGCGACGATGAATTTCGATCGGTCGCGTACAAACCGACTCGATCATCATATCCATGCGACTTGAACTCGGGAACAGCCGGTGGTGAGAGTCAGTCGGGTAGGCAGTGGGAGTGTGAGTGAGTGTGAGTGATGTTGCACAGTGTGGTGTGTAGTGTGTAGTCGGTGAGCTGGCGTGTGTGTAAAAGCGACACTCGACGGGGATGGGATTCGAACCCACGCGGGGAAACCCCAATGGATTAGCAGTCCATCGCCTTAACCACTCGGCCACCCCGTCCTGGAGCCATGCCACCATTCCACACCGCTACTACAAACACAAACGCCCACTACTACCGACACACAGAAACTCACACTACACACACACACACACTCACACACACACACACTCACTCACTCACTCACTCACAAAATCACACGAACACACACATCCGATCGCTGATACAAGTCAACACCAACAACACATTGCACCCATCTCTTCATCAAAATACAGCTCAATTCTCTAACCAATCCATACTCCATACATTCTCCAAACCGAACACTCCATAAACTCACTCACTCCCCACACATGTGCATTCTCATCCACGTTGTGGTGTGGATCACCCTACATGAAAATCGAGTCGTCTGACCAACACAATGTACGGATTGAATGTGACCGACGCAGAACGGTCGTGAAGACAACGTAGCACTGAGTCGCAGTGAATCGGTCATGCTATTGTAGGCTGGGACGGACCAATGATTGATGCAACATCTGATAGACTGACTGGCTGACTGATTGTCTGGTGTGCTGACTTGGTGGCTAGCCCACCAATCGACTGTCCGACTGATTATTGACCGATAGACAATCGGATAATCGGACACGTGGACAAATGGATCAAGTGGATATGGGAGAGACCGAGATCTCCACTGAACAAGATGACGAGCAATAAATACTAAGTGACAAATAAGCGAAAGAACGATTGAGCAAACGGACGGACGTTAGGATGAATATGTGGGTGGGTGGGTGGTTGGGTGGTTGGTTGGTGTAGCTATTCAGATAATCAGGCGGTGATGCAATCACACACAGATGCACGCACAGAATCACGGTTAGATGGATGCCTCGACTCGGTCGTTCAATGACTCATCGCTCTGGTTGTTTCGGTGTTCCGACGTGAACAGTCGGTTGGTGGGAGTGGATGTATTATTGAGGCGGTTGTAACATTTGATGATTCAGTTGGTCAATGATACGTTGGGTGTGTTTGTCGCAACTCAGTGGATTGATGCGTGATCGTGTAGACCGATTGATATGACGACGTTGTGGTGTCAACAGGAGACGTGCGATATGTTATCGATGGTGAGGTGTGTTGAGGCGACGATGAATTTCGATCGGTCGCGTACAAACCGACTCGATCATCATATCCATGCGACTTGAACTCGGGAACAGCCGGTGGTGAGAGTCAGTCGGGTAGGCAGTGGGAGTGTGAGTGATGTTGCACAGTGTGGTGTGTAGTGTGTAGTCGGTGAGCTGGCGTGTGTGTAAAAGCGACACTCGACGGGGATGGGATTCGAACCCACGCGGGGAAACCCCAATGGATTAGCAGTCCATCGCCTTAACCACTCGGCCACCCCGTCCTGGAGCCATGCCACCATTCCACACCGCTACTACAAACACAAACGCCCACTACTACCGACACACAGAAACTCACACTACACACACACACACACTCACACACTCACACACTCACTCACTCACTCACAAAATCACACGAACACACACATCCGATCGCTGATACAAGTCAACACCAACAACACATTGCACCCATCTCTTCATCAAAATACAGCTCAATTCTCTAACCAATCCATACTCCATACATTCTCCAAACCGAACACTCCATAAACTCACTCACTCCCCACACATGTGCATTCTCATCCACGTTGTGGTGTGGATCACCCTACATGAAAATCGAGTCGTCTGACCAACACAATGTACGGATTGAATGTGACCGACGCAGAACGGTCGTGAAGACAACGTAGCACTGAGTCGCAGTGAATCGGTCATGCTATTGTAGGCTGGGACGGACCAATGATTGATGCAACATCTGATAGACTGACTGGCTGACTGATTGTCTGGTGTGCTGACTTGGTGGCTAGCCCACCAATCGACTGTCCGACTGATTATTGACCGATAGACAATCGGATAATCGGACACGTGGACAAATGGATCAAGTGGATATGGGAGAGACCGAGATCTCCACTGAACAAGATGACGAGCAATAAATACTAAGTGACAAATAAGCGAAAGAACGATTGAGCAAACGGACGGACGTTAGGATGAATATGTGGGTGGGTGGGTGGTTGGGTGGTTGGTTGGTGTAGCTATTCAGATAATCAGGCGGTGATGCAATCACACACAGATGCACGCACAGAATCACGGTTAGATGGATGCCTCGACTCGGTCGTTCAATGACTCATCGCTCTGGTTGTTTCGGTGTTCCGACGTGAACAGTCGGTTGGTGGGAGTGGATGTATTATTGAGGCGGTTGTAACATTTGATGATTCAGTTGGTCAATGATACGTTGGGTGTGTTTGTCGCAACTCAGTGGATTGATGCGTGATCGTGTAGACCGATTGATATGACGACGTTGTGGTGTCAACAGGAGACGTGCGATATGTTATCGATGGTGAGGTGTGTTGAGGCGACGATGAATTTCGATCGGTCGCGTACAAACCGACTCGATCATCATATCCATGCGACTTGAACTCGGGAACAGCCGGTGGTGAGAGTCAGTCGGGTAGGCAGTGGGAGTGTGAGTGAGTGTGAGTGATGTTGCACAGTGTGGTGTGTAGTGTGTAGTCGGTGAGCTGGCGTGTGTGTAAAAGCGACACTCGACGGGGATGGGATTCGAACCCACGCGGGGAAACCCCAATGGATTAGCAGTCCATCGCCTTAACCACTCGGCCACCCCGTCCTGGAGCCATGCCACCATTCCACACCGCTACTACAAACACAAACGCCCACTACTACCGACACACAGAAACTCACACTACACACACACACACACTCACACACTCACTCACTCACTCACTCACAAAATCACACGAACACACACATCCGATCGCTGATACAAGTCAACACCAACAACACATTGCACCCATCTCTTCATCAAAATACAGCTCAATTCTCTAACCAATCCATACTCCATACATTCTCCAAACCGAACACTCCATAAACTCACTCACTCCCCACACATGTGCATTCTCATCCACGTTGTGGTGTGGATCACCCTACATGAAAATCGAGTCGTCTGACCAACACAATGTACGGATTGAATGTGACCGACGCAGAACGGTCGTGAAGACAACGTAGCACTGAGTCGCAGTGAATCGGTCATGCTATTGTAGGCTGGGACGGACCAATGATTGATGCAACATCTGATAGACTGACTGGCTGACTGATTGTCTGGTGTGCTGACTTGGTGGCTAGCCCACCAATCGACTGTCCGACTGATTATTGACCGATAGACAATCGGATAATCGGACACGTGGACAAATGGATCAAGTGGATATGGGAGAGACCGAGATCTCCACTGAACAAGATGACGAGCAATAAATACTAAGTGACAAATAAGCGAAAGAACGATTGAGCAAACGGACGGACGTTAGGATGAATATGTGGGTGGGTGGGTGGTTGGGTGGTTGGTTGGTGTAGCTATTCAGATAATCAGGCGGTGATGCAATCACACACAGATGCACGCACAGAATCACGGTTAGATGGATGCCTCGACTCGGTCGTTCAATGACTCATCGCTCTGGTTGTTTCGGTGTTCCGACGTGAACAGTCGGTTGGTGGGAGTGGATGTATTATTGAGGCGGTTGTAACATTTGATGATTCAGTTGGTCAATGATACGTTGGGTGTGTTTGTCGCAACTCAGTGGATTGATGCGTGATCGTGTAGACCGATTGATATGACGACGTTGTGGTGTCAACAGGAGACGTGCGATATGTTATCGATGGTGAGGTGTGTTGAGGCGACGATGAATTTCGATCGGTCGCGTACAAACCGACTCGATCATCATATCCATGCGACTTGAACTCGGGAACAGCCGGTGGTGAGAGTCAGTCGGGTAGGCAGTGGGAGTGTGAGTGAGTGTGAGTGATGTTGCACAGTGTGGTGTGTAGTGTGTAGTCGGTGAGCTGGTGTGTGTGTAAAAGCGACACTCGACGGGGATGGGATTCGAACCCACGCGGGGAAACCCCAATGGATTAGCAGTCCATCGCCTTAACCACTCGGCCACCCCGTCCTGGAGCCATGCCACCATTCCACACCGCTACTACAAACACAAACGCCCACTACTACCGACACACAGAAACTCACACTACACACACACACACACTCACACACTCACACACTCACTCACTCACTCACTCACAAAATCACACGAACACACACATCCGATCGCTGATACAAGTCAACACCAACAACACATTGCACCCATCTCTTCATCAAAATACAGCTCAATTCTCTAACCAATCCATACTCCATACATTCTCCAAACCGAACACTCCATAAACTCACTCACTCCCCACACATGTGCATTCTCATCCACGTTGTGGTGTGGATCACCCTACATGAAAATCGAGTCGTCTGACCAACACAATGTACGGATTGAATGTGACCGACGCAGAACGGTCGTGAAGACAACGTAGCACTGAGTCGCAGTGAATCGGTCATGCTATTGTAGGCTGGGACGGACCAATGATTGATGCAACATCTGATAGACTGACTGGCTGACTGATTGTCTGGTGTGCTGACTTGGTGGCTAGCCCACCAATCGACTGTCCGACTGATTATTGACCGATAGACAATCGGATAATCGGACACGTGGACAAATGGATCAAGTGGATATGGGAGAGACCGAGATCTCCACTGAACAAGATGACGAGCAATAAATACTAAGTGACAAATAAGCGAAAGAACGATTGAGCAAACGGACGGACGTTAGGATGAATATGTGGGTGGGTGGGTGGTTGGGTGGTTGGTTGGTGTAGCTATTCAGATAATCAGGCGGTGATGCAATCACACACAGATGCACGCACAGAATCACGGTTAGATGGATGCCTCGACTCGGTCGTTCAATGACTCATCGCTCTGGTTGTTTCGGTGTTCCGACGTGAACAGTCGGTTGGTGGGAGTGGATGTATTATTGAGGCGGTTGTAACATTTGATGATTCAGTTGGTCAATGATACGTTGGGTGTGTTTGTCGCAACTCAGTGGATTGATGCGTGATCGTGTAGACCGATTGATATGACGACGTTGTGGTGTCAACAGGAGACGTGCGATATGTTATCGATGGTGAGGTGTGTTGAGGCGACGATGAATTTCGATCGGTCGCGTACAAACCGACTCGATCATCATATCCATGCGACTTGAACTCGGGAACAGCCGGTGGTGAGAGTCAGTCGGGTAGGCAGTGGGAGTGTGAGTGAGTGTGAGTGATGTTGCACAGTGTGGTGTGTAGTGTGTAGTCGGTGAGCTGGTGTGTGTGTAAAAGCGACACTCGACGGGGATGGGATTCGAACCCACGCGGGGAAACCCCAATGGATTAGCAGTCCATCGCCTTAACCACTCGGCCACCCCGTCCTGGAGCCATGCCACCATTCCACACCGCTACTACAAACACAAACGCCCACTACTACCGACACACAGAAACTCACACTACACACACACACACACTCACACACTCACACACTCACACACTCACTCACTCACTCACAAAATCACACGAACACACACATCCGATCGCTGATACAAGTCAACACCAACAACACATTGCACCCATCTCTTCATCAAAATACAGCTCAATTCTCTAACCAATCCATACTCCATACATTCTCCAAACCGAACACTCCATAAACTCACTCACTCCCCACACATGTGCATTCTCATCCACGTTGTGGTGTGGATCACCCTACATGAAAATCGAGTCGTCTGACCAACACAATGTACGGATTGAATGTGACCGACGCAGAACGGTCGTGAAGACAACGTAGCACTGAGTCGCAGTGAATCGGTCATGCTATTGTAGGCTGGGACGGACCAATGATTGATGCAACATCTGATAGACTGACTGGCTGACTGATTGTCTGGTGTGCTGACTTGGTGGCTAGCCCACCAATCGACTGTCCGACTGATTATTGACCGATAGACAATCGGATAATCGGACACGTGGACAAATGGATCAAGTGGATATGGGAGAGACCGAGATCTCCACTGAACAAGATGACGAGCAATAAATACTAAGTGACAAATAAGCGAAAGAACGATTGAGCAAACGGACGGACGTTAGGATGAATATGTGGGTGGGTGGGTGGTTGGGTGGTTGGTTGGTGTAGCTATTCAGATAATCAGGCGGTGATGCAATCACACACAGATGCACGCACAGAATCACGGTTAGATGGATGCCTCGACTCGGTCGTTCAATGACTCATCGCTCTGGTTGTTTCGGTGTTCCGACGTGAACAGTCGGTTGGTGGGAGTGGATGTATTATTGAGGCGGTTGTAACATTTGATGATTCAGTTGGTCAATGATACGTTGGGTGTGTTTGTCGCAACTCAGTGGATTGATGCGTGATCGTGTAGACCGATTGATATGACGACGTTGTGGTGTCAACAGGAGACGTGCGATATGTTATCGATGGTGAGGTGTGTTGAGGCGACGATGAATTTCGATCGGTCGCGTACAAACCGACTCGATCATCATATCCATGCGACTTGAACTCGGGAACAGCCGGTGGTGAGAGTCAGTCGGGTAGGCAGTGGGAGTGTGAGTGAGTGTGAGTGATGTTGCACAGTGTGGTGTGTAGTGTGTAGTCGGTGAGCTGGCGTGTGTGTAAAAGCGACACTCGACGGGGATGGGATTCGAACCCACGCGGGGAAACCCCAATGGATTAGCAGTCCATCGCCTTAACCACTCGGCCACCCCGTCCTGGAGCCATGCCACCATTCCACACCGCTACTACAAACACAAACGCCCACTACTACCGACACACAGAAACTCACACTACACACACACACACACTCACACACTCACACACTCACTCACTCACTCACTCACAAAATCACACGAACACACACATCCGATCGCTGATACAAGTCAACACCAACAACACATTGCACCCATCTCTTCATCAAAATACAGCTCAATTCTCTAACCAATCCATACTCCATACATTCTCCAAACCGAACACTCCATAAACTCACTCACTCCCCACACATGTGCATTCTCATCCACGTTGTGGTGTGGATCACCCTACATGAAAATCGAGTCGTCTGACCAACACAATGTACGGATTGAATGTGACCGACGCAGAACGGTCGTGAAGACAACGTAGCACTGAGTCGCAGTGAATCGGTCATGCTATTGTAGGCTGGGACGGACCAATGATTGATGCAACATCTGATAGACTGACTGGCTGACTGATTGTCTGGTGTGCTGACTTGGTGGCTAGCCCACCAATCGACTGTCCGACTGATTATTGACCGATAGACAATCGGATAATCGGACACGTGGACAAATGGATCAAGTGGATATGGGAGAGACCGAGATCTCCACTGAACAAGATGACGAGCAATAAATACTAAGTGACAAATAAGCGAAAGAACGATTGAGCAAACGGACGGACGTTAGGATGAATATGTGGGTGGGTGGGTGGTTGGGTGGTTGGTTGGTGTAGCTATTCAGATAATCAGGCGGTGATGCAATCACACACAGATGCACGCACAGAATCACGGTTAGATGGATGCCTCGACTCGGTCGTTCAATGACTCATCGCTCTGGTTGTTTCGGTGTTCCGACGTGAACAGTCGGTTGGTGGGAGTGGATGTATTATTGAGGCGGTTGTAACATTTGATGATTCAGTTGGTCAATGATACGTTGGGTGTGTTTGTCGCAACTCAGTGGATTGATGCGTGATCGTGTAGACCGATTGATATGACGACGTTGTGGTGTCAACAGGAGACGTGCGATATGTTATCGATGGTGAGGTGTGTTGAGGCGACGATGAATTTCGATCGGTCGCGTACAAACCGACTCGATCATCATATCCATGCGACTTGAACTCGGGAACAGCCGGTGGTGAGAGTCAGTCGGGTAGGCAGTGGGAGTGTGAGTGAGTGTGAGTGATGTTGCACAGTGTGGTGTGTAGTGTGTAGTCGGTGAGCTGGCGTGTGTGTAAAAGCGACACTCGACGGGGATGGGATTCGAACCCACGCGGGGAAACCCCAATGGATTAGCAGTCCATCGCCTTAACCACTCGGCCACCCCGTCCTGGAGCCATGCCACCATTCCACACCGCTACTACAAACACAAACGCCCACTACTACCGACACACAGAAACTCACACTACACACACACACACACTCACACACTCACACACTCACTCACTCACTCACTCACAAAATCACACGAACACACACATCCGATCGCTGATACAAGTCAACACCAACAACACATTGCACCCATCTCTTCATCAAAATACAGCTCAATTCTCTAACCAATCCATACTCCATACATTCTCCAAACCGAACACTCCATAAACTCACTCACTCCCCACACATGTGCATTCTCATCCACGTTGTGGTGTGGATCACCCTACATGAAAATCGAGTCGTCTGACCAACACAATGTACGGATTGAATGTGACCGACGCAGAACGGTCGTGAAGACAACGTAGCACTGAGTCGCAGTGAATCGGTCATGCTATTGTAGGCTGGGACGGACCAATGATTGATGCAACATCTGATAGACTGACTGGCTGACTGATTGTCTGGTGTGCTGACTTGGTGGCTAGCCCACCAATCGACTGTCCGACTGATTATTGACCGATAGACAATCGGATAATCGGACACGTGGACAAATGGATCAAGTGGATATGGGAGAGACCGAGATCTCCACTGAACAAGATGACGAGCAATAAATACTAAGTGACAAATAAGCGAAAGAACGATTGAGCAAACGGACGGACGTTAGGATGAATATGTGGGTGGGTGGGTGGTTGGGTGGTTGGTTGGTGTAGCTATTCAGATAATCAGGCGGTGATGCAATCACACACAGATGCACGCACAGAATCACGGTTAGATGGATGCCTCGACTCGGTCGTTCAATGACTCATCGCTCTGGTTGTTTCGGTGTTCCGACGTGAACAGTCGGTTGGTGGGAGTGGATGTATTATTGAGGCGGTTGTAACATTTGATGATTCAGTTGGTCAATGATACGTTGGGTGTGTTTGTCGCAACTCAGTGGATTGATGCGTGATCGTGTAGACCGATTGATATGACGACGTTGTGGTGTCAACAGGAGACGTGCGATATGTTATCGATGGTGAGGTGTGTTGAGGCGACGATGAATTTCGATCGGTCGCGTACAAACCGACTCGATCATCATATCCATGCGACTTGAACTCGGGAACAGCCGGTGGTGAGAGTCAGTCGGGTAGGCAGTGGGAGTGTGAGTGAGTGTGAGTGATGTTGCACAGTGTGGTGTGTAGTGTGTAGTCGGTGAGCTGGCGTGTGTGTAAAAGCGACACTCGACGGGGATGGGATTCGAACCCACGCGGGGAAACCCCAATGGATTAGCAGTCCATCGCCTTAACCACTCGGCAACCCCGTCCTGGAGCCATGCCACCATTCCACACCGCTACTACAAACACAAACGCCCACTACTACCGACACACAGAAACTCACACTACACACACACACACACTCACACACTCACACACTCACTCACTCACTCACTCACAAAATCACACGAACACACACATCCGATCGCTGATACAAGTCAACACCAACAACACATTGCACCCATCTCTTCATCAAAATACAGCTCAATTCTCTAACCAATCCATACTCCATACATTCTCCAAACCGAACACTCCATAAACTCACTCACTCCCCACACATGTGCATTCTCATCCACGTTGTGGTGTGGATCACCCTACATGAAAATCGAGTCGTCTGACCAACACAATGTACGGATTGAATGTGACCGACGCAGAACGGTCGTGAAGACAACGTAGCACTGAGTCGCAGTGAATCGGTCATGCTATTGTAGGCTGGGACGGACCAATGATTGATGCAACATCTGATAGACTGACTGGCTGACTGATTGTCTGGTGTGCTGACTTGGTGGCTAGCCCACCAATCGACTGTCCGACTGATTATTGACCGATAGACAATCGGATAATCGGACACGTGGACAAATGGATCAAGTGGATATGGGAGAGACCGAGATCTCCACTGAACAAGATGACGAGCAATAAATACTAAGTGACAAATAAGCGAAAGAACGATTGAGCAAACGGACGGACGTTAGGATGAATATGTGGGTGGGTGGGTGGTTGGGTGGTTGGTTGGTGTAGCTATTCAGATAATCAGGCGGTGATGCAATCACACACAGATGCACGCACAGAATCACGGTTAGATGGATGCCTCGACTCGGTCGTTCAATGACTCATCGCTCTGGTTGTTTCGGTGTTCCGACGTGAACAGTCGGTTGGTGGGAGTGGATGTATTATTGAGGCGGTTGTAACATTTGATGATTCAGTTGGTCAATGATACGTTGGGTGTGTTTGTCGCAACTCAGTGGATTGATGCGTGATCGTGTAGACCGATTGATATGACGACGTTGTGGTGTCAACAGGAGACGTGCGATATGTTATCGATGGTGAGGTGTGTTGAGGCGACGATGAATTTCGATCGGTCGCGTACAAACCGACTCGATCATCATATCCATGCGACTTGAACTCGGGAACAGCCGGTGGTGAGAGTCAGTCGGGTAGGCAGTGGGAGTGTGAGTGAGTGTGAGTGATGTTGCACAGTGTGGTGTGTAGTGTGTAGTCGGTGAGCTGGCGTGTGTGTAAAAGCGACACTCGACGGGGATGGGATTCGAACCCACGCGGGGAAACCCCAATGGATTAGCAGTCCATCGCCTTAACCACTCGGCCACCCCGTCCTGGAGCCATGCCACCATTCCACACCGCTACTACAAACACAAACGCCCACTACTACCGACACACAGAAACTCACACTACACACACACACACACTCACACACTCACACACTCACTCACTCACTCACAAAATCACACGAACACACACATCCGATCGCTGATACAAGTCAACACCAACAACACATTGCACCCATCTCTTCATCAAAATACAGCTCAATTCTCTAACCAATCCATACTCCATACATTCTCCAAACCGAACACTCCATAAACTCACTCACTCCCCACACATGTGCATTCTCATCCACGTTGTGGTGTGGATCACCCTACATGAAAATCGAGTCGTCTGACCAACACAATGTACGGATTGAATGTGACCGACGCAGAACGGTCGTGAAGACAACGTAGCACTGAGTCGCAGTGAATCGGTCATGCTATTGTAGGCTGGGACGGACCAATGATTGATGCAACATCTGATAGACTGACTGGCTGACTGATTGTCTGGTGTGCTGACTTGGTGGCTAGCCCACCAATCGACTGTCCGACTGATTATTGACCGATAGACAATCGGATAATCGGACACGTGGACAAATGGATCAAGTGGATATGGGAGAGACCGAGATCTCCACTGAACAAGATGACGAGCAATAAATACTAAGTGACAAATAAGCGAAAGAACGATTGAGCAAACGGACGGACGTTAGGATGAATATGTGGGTGGGTGGGTGGTTGGGTGGTTGGTTGGTGTAGCTATTCAGATAATCAGGCGGTGATGCAATCACACACAGATGCACGCACAGAATCACGGTTAGATGGATGCCTCGACTCGGTCGTTCAATGACTCATCGCTCTGGTTGTTTCGGTGTTCCGACGTGAACAGTCGGTTGGTGGGAGTGGATGTATTATTGAGGCGGTTGTAACATTTGATGATTCAGTTGGTCAATGATACGTTGGGTGTGTTTGTCGCAACTCAGTGGATTGATGCGTGATCGTGTAGACCGATTGATATGACGACGTTGTGGTGTCAACAGGAGACGTGCGATATGTTATCGATGGTGAGGTGTGTTGAGGCGACGATGAATTTCGATCGGTCGCGTACAAACCGACTCGATCATCATATCCATGCGACTTGAACTCGGGAACAGCCGGTGGTGAGAGTCAGTCGGGTAGGCAGTGGGAGTGTGAGTGAGTGTGAGTGATGTTGCACAGTGTGGTGTGTAGTGTGTAGTCGGTGAGCTGGCGTGTGTGTAAAAGCGACACTCGACGGGGATGGGATTCGAACCCACGCGGGGAAACCCCAATGGATTAGCAGTCCATCGCCTTAACCACTCGGCCACCCCGTCCTGGAGCCATGCCACCATTCCACACCGCTACTACAAACACAAACGCCCACTACTACCGACACACAGAAACTCACACTACACACACACACACTCACACACTCACACACTCACTCACTCACTCACTCACAAAATCACACGAACACACACATCCGATCGCTGATACAAGTCAACACCAACAACACATTGCACCCATCTCTTCATCAAAATACAGCTCAATTCTCTAACCAATCCATACTCCATACATTCTCCAAACCGAACACTCCATAAACTCACTCACTCCCCACACATGTGCATTCTCATCCACGTTGTGGTGTGGATCACCCTACATGAAAATCGAGTCGTCTGACCAACACAATGTACGGATTGAATGTGACCGACGCAGAACGGTCGTGAAGACAACGTAGCACTGAGTCGCAGTGAATCGGTCATGCTATTGTAGGCTGGGACGGACCAATGATTGATGCAACATCTGATAGACTGACTGGCTGACTGATTGTCTGGTGTGCTGACTTGGTGGCTAGCCCACCAATCGACTGTCCGACTGATTATTGACCGATAGACAATCGGATAATCGGACACGTGGACAAATGGATCAAGTGGATATGGGAGAGACCGAGATCTCCACTGAACAAGATGACGAGCAATAAATACTAAGTGACAAATAAGCGAAAGAACGATTGAGCAAACGGACGGACGTTAGGATGAATATGTGGGTGGGTGGGTGGGTGGTTGGTTGGTGTAGCTATTCAGATAATCAGGCGGTGATGCAATCACACACAGATGCACGCACAGAATCACGGTTAGATGGATGCCTCGACTCGGTCGTTCAATGACTCATCGCTCTGGTTGTTTCGGTGTTCCGACGTGAACTATCGGTTGGTGGGAGTGGATGTATTATTGAGGCGGTTGTAACATTTGATGATTCAGTTGGTCAATGATACGTTGGGTGTGTTTGTCGCAACTCAGTGGATTGATGCGTGATCGTGTAGACCGATTGATATGACGACGTTGTGGTGTCAACAGGAGACGTGCGATATGTTATCGATGGTGAGGTGTGTTGAGGCGACGATGAATTTCGATCGGTCGCGTACAAACCGACTCGATCATCATATCCATGCGACTTGAACTCGGGAACAGCCGGTGGTGAGAGTCAGTCGGGTAGGCAGTGGGAGTGTGAGTGAGTGTGAGTGATGTTGCACAGTGTGGTGTGTAGTGTGTAGTCGGTGAGCTGGCGTGTGTGTAAAAGCGACACTCGACGGGGATGGGATTCGAACCCACGCGGGGAAACCCCAATGGATTAGCAGTCCATCGCCTTAACCACTCGGCCACCCCGTCCTGGAGCCATGCCACCATTCCACACCGCTACTACAAACACAAACGCCCACTACTACCGACACACAGAAACTCACACTACACACACACACACTCACACACTCACACACTCACTCACTCACTCGCTCACAAAATCACACGAACACACACATCCGATCGCTGATACAAGTCAACACCAACAACACATTGCACCCATCTCTTCATCAAAATACAGCTCAATTCTCTAACCAATCCATACTCCATACATTCTCCAAACCGAACACTCCATAAACTCACTCACTCCCCACACATGTGCATTCTCATCCACGTTGTGGTGTGGATCACCCTACATGAAAATCGAGTCGTCTGACCAACACAATGTACGGATTGAATGTGACCGACGCAGAACGGTCGTGAAGACAACGTAGCACTGAGTCGCAGTGAATCGGTCATGCTATTGTAGGCTGGGACGGACCAATGATTGATGCAACATCTGATAGACTGACTGGCTGACTGATTGTCTGGTGTGCTGACTTGGTGGCTAGCCCACCAATCGACTGTCCGACTGATTATTGACCGATAGACAATCGGATAATCGGACACGTGGACAAATGGATCAAGTGGATATGGGAGAGACCGAGATCTCCACTGAACAAGATGACGAGCAATAAATACTAAGTGACAAATAAGCGAAAGAACGATTGAGCAAACGGACGGACGTTAGGATGAATATGTGGGTGGGTGGGTGGTTGGGTGGTTGGTTGGTGTAGCTATTCAGATAATCAGGCGGTGATGCAATCACACACAGATGCACGCACAGAATCACGGTTAGATGGATGCCTCGACTCGGTCGTTCAATGACTCATCGCTCTGGTTGTTTCGGTGTTCCGACGTGAACTGTCGGTTGGTGGGAGTGGATGTATTATTGAGGCGGTTGTAACATTTGATGATTCAGTTGGTCAATGATACGTTGGGTGTGTTTGTCGCAACTCAGTGGATTGATGCGTGATCGTGTAGACCGATTGATATGACGACGTTGTGGTGTCAACAGGAGACGTGCGATATGTTATCGATGGTGAGGTGTGTTGAGGCGACGATGAATTTCGATCGGTCGCGTACAAACCGACTCGATCATCATATCCATGCGACTTGAACTCGGGAACAGCCGGTGGTGAGAGTCAGTCGGGTAGGCAGTGGGAGTGTGAGTGAGTGTGAGTGATGTTGCACAGTGTGGTGTGTAGTGTGTAGTCGGTGAGCTGGCGTGTGTGTAAAAGCGACACTCGACGGGGATGGGATTCGAACCCACGCGGGGAAACCCCAATGGATTAGCAGTCCATCGCCTTAACCACTCGGCCACCCCGTCCTGGAGCCATGCCACCATTCCACACCGCTACTACAAACACAAACGCCCACTACTACCGACACACAGAAACTCAACACACTCACACTACACACACACACTCACACACTCACTCACTCACTCACTCGCTCACAAAATCACACGAACACACACATCCGATCGCTGATACAAGTCAACACCAACAACACATTGCACCCATCTCTTCATCAAAATACAGCTCAATTCTCTAACCAATCCATACTCCATACATTCTCCAAACCGAACACTCCATAAACTCACTCACTCCCCACACATGTGCATTCTCATCCACGTTGTGGTGTGGATCACCCTACATGAAAATCGAGTCGTCTGACCAACACAATGTACGGATTGAATGTGACCGACGCAGAACGGTCGTGAAGACAACGTAGCACTGAGTCGCAGTGAATCGGTCATGCTATTGTAGGCTGGGACGGACCAATGATTGATGCAACATCTGATAGACTGACTGGCTGACTGATTGTCTGGTGTGCTGACTTGGTGGCTAGCCCACCAATCGACTGTCCGACTGATTATTGACCGATAGACAATCGGATAATCGGACACGTGGACAAATGGATCAAGTGGATATGGGAGAGACCGAGATCTCCACTGAAAAAGATGACGAGCAATAAATACTAAGTGACAAATAAGCGAAAGAACGATTGAGCAAACGGACGGACGTTAGGATGAATATGTGGGTGGGTGGTTGGGTGGTTGGTTGGTGTAGCTATTCAGATAATCAGGCGGTGATGCAATCACACACAGATGCACGCACAGAATCACGGTTAGATGGATGCCTCGACTCGGTCGTTCAATGACTCATCGCTCTGGTTGTTTCGGTGTTCCGACGTGAACTGTCGGTTGGTGGGAGTGGATGTATTATTGAGGCGGTTGTAACATTTGATGATTCAGTTGGTCAATGATACGTTGGGTGTGTGTGTCGCAACTCAGTGGATTGATGCGTGATCGTGTAGACCGATTGATATGACGACGTTGTGGTGTCAACAGGAGACGTGCGATATGTTATCGATGGTGAGGTGTGTTGAGGCGACGATGAATTTCGATCGGTCGCGTACAAACCGACTCGATCATCATATCCATGCGACTTGAACTCGGGAAGAGCCGGTGGTGAGAGTCAGTCGGGTAGGCAGTGGGGGTGTGAGTGAGGGTGAGTGATGTTGCACAGTGTGGTGTGTAGTGTGTAGTCGGTGAGCTGGCGTGTGTGTAAAAGCGACACTCGACGGGGATGGGATTCGAACCCACGCGGGGAAACCCCAATGGATTAGCAGTCCATCGCCTTAACCACTCGGCCACCCCGTCCTGGAACCATGCCACCATTCCACACCGCTACTACAAACACAAACGCCCACTACTACCGACACACAGAAACTCAACACACTCACACTACACACACACACTCACACACTCACTCACTCACTCACTCGCTCACAAAATCACACGAACACACACATCCGATCGCTGATACAAGTCAACACCAACAACACATTGCACCCATCTCTTCATCAAAATACAGCTCAATTCTCTAACCAATCCATACTCCATACATTCTCCAAACCGAACACTCCATAAACTCACTCACTCCCCACACATGTGCATTCTCATCCACGTTGTGGTGTGGATCACCCTACATGAAAATCGAGTCGTCTGACCAACACAATGTACGGATTGAATGTGACCGACGCAGAACGGTCGTGAAGACAACGTAGCACTGAGTCGCAGTGAATCGGTCATGCTACTGTAGGCTGGGACGGACCAATGATTGATGCAACATCTGATAGACTGACTGGCTGACTGATTGTCTGGTGTGCTGACTTGGTGGCTAGCCCACCAATCGACTGTCCGACTGATTATTGACCGATAGACAATCGGATAATCGGACACGTGGACAAATGGATCAAGTGGATATGGGAGAGACCGAGATCTCCACTGAACAAGATGACGAGCAATAAATACTAAGTGACAAATAAGCGAAAGAACGATTGAGCAAACGGACGGACGTTAGGATGAATATGTGGGTGGGTGGTTGGTTGGTTGGTGTAGCTATTCAGATAATCAGGCGGTGATGCAATCACACACAGATGCACGCACAGAATCACGGTTAGATGGATGCCTCGACTCGGTCGTTCAATGACTCATCGCTCTGGTTGTTTCGGTGTTCCGACGTGAACTGTGGGTTGGTGGGAGTGGATGTATTATTGAGGCGGTTGTAACATTTGATGATTCAGTTGGTCAATGATACGTTGGGTGTGTTTGTTGCAACTCAGTGGATTGATGCGTGATCGTGTAGACCGATTGATATGACGACGTTGTGGTGTCAACAGGAGACGTGCGATATGTTATCGATGGTGAGGTGTGTTGAGGCGACGATGATTTTCGATCGGTCGCGTACAAACCGACTCGATCATCATATCCATGCGACTTGAACTCGGGAAGAGCCGGTGGTGAGAGTCAGTCGGGTAGGCAGTGGGAGTGTGAGTGAGTGTGAGTGATGTTGCACAGTGTGGTGTGTAGTGTGTAGTCGGTGAGCTGGCGTGTGTGTAAAAGCGACACTCGACGGGGATGGGATTCGAACCCACGCGGGGAAACCCCAATGGATTAGCAGTCCATCGCCTTAACCACTCGGCCACCCCGTCCTGGAACCATGCCACCATTCCACACCGCTACTACAAACACAAACGCCCACTACTACCGACACACAGAAACTCAACACACTCACACTACACACACACACACACACACTCACTCACTCACTCACTCGCTCACAAAATCACACGAACACACACATCCGATCGCTGATACAAGTCAACACCAACAACACATTGCACCCATCTCTTCATCAAAATACAGCTCAATTCTCTAACCAATCCATACTCCATACATTCTCCAAACCGAACACTCCATAAACTCACTCACTCCCCACACATGTGCATTCTCATCCACGTTGTGGTGTGGATCACCCTACATGAAAATCGAGTCGTCTGACCAACACAATGTACGGATTGAATGTGACCGACGCAGAACGGTCGTGAAGACAACGTAGCACTGAGTCGCAGTGAATCGGTCATGCTATTGTAGGCTGGGACGGACCAATGATTGATGCAACATCTGATAGACTGACTGGCTGACTGATTGTCTGGTGTGCTGACTTGGTGGCTAGCCCACCAATCGACTGTCCGACTGATTATTGACCGATAGACAATCGGATAATCGGACACGTGGACAAATGGATCAAGTGGATATGGGAGAGACCGAGATCTCCACTGAACAAGATGACGAGCAATAAATACTAAGTGACAAATAAGCGAAAGAACGATTGAGCAAACGGACGGACGTTAGGATGAATATGTGGGTGGGTGGGTGGTTGGTTGGTGTAGCTATTCAGATAATCAGGCGGTGATGCAATCACACACAGATGCACGCACAGAATCACGGTTAGATGGATGCCTCGACTCGGTCGTTCAATGACTCATCGCTCTGGTTGTTTCGGTGTTCCGACGTGAACTGTGGGTTGGTGGGAGTGGATGTATTATTGAGGCGGTTGTAACATTTGATGATTCAGTTGGTCAATGATACGTTGGGTGTGTTTGTTGCAACTCAGTGGATTGATGCGTGATCGTGTAGACCGATTGATATGACGACGTTGTGGTGTCAACAGGAGACGTCCGATATGTTATCGATGGTGAGGTGTGTTGAGGCGACGATGATTTTCGATCGGTCGCGTACAAACCGACTCGATCATCATATCCATGCGACTTGAACTCGGGAAGAGCCGGTGGTGAGAGTCAGTCGGGTAGGCAGTGGGAGTGTGAGTGTGAGTGATGTTGCACAGTGTGGTGTGTAGTGTGTAGTCGGTGAGCTGGCGTGTGTGTAAAAGCGACACTCGACGGGGATGGGATTCGAACCCACGCGGGGAAACCCCAATGGATTAGCAGTCCATCGCCTTAACCACTCGGCCACCCCGTCCTGGAACCATGCCACCATTCCACACCGCTACTACAAACACAAACGCCCACTACTACCGACACACAGAAACTCAAACACACTCACACTACACACACACACTCACACACTCACTCACTCACTCACTCGCTCACAAAATCACACGAACACACACATCCGATCGCTGATACAAGTCAACACCAACAACACATTGCACCCATCTCTTCATCAAAATACAGCTCAATTCTCTAACCAATCCATACTCCATACATTCTCCAAACCGAACACTCCATAAACTCACTCACTCCCCACACATGTGCATTCTCATCCACGTTGTGGTGTGGATCACCCTACATGAAAATCGAGTCGTCTGACCAACACAATGTACGGATTGAATGTGACCGACGCAGAACGGTCGTGAAGACAACGTAGCACTGAGTCGCAGTGAATCGGTCATGCTATTGTAGGCTGGGACGGACCAATGATTGATGCAACATCTGATAGACTGACTGGCTGACTGATTGTCTGGTGTGCTGACTTGGTGGCTAGCCCACCAATCGACTGTCCGACTGATTATTGACCGATAGACAATCGGATAATCGGACACGTGGACAAATGGATCAAGTGGATATGGGAGAGACCGAGATCTCCACTGAACAAGATGACGAGCAATAAATACTAAGTGACAAATAAGCGAAAGAACGATTGAGCAAACGGACGGACGTTAGGATGAATATGTGGGTGGGTGGGTGGTTGGTTGGTGTAGCTATTCAGATAATCAGGCGGTGATGCAATCACACACAGATGCACGCACAGAATCACGGTTAGATGGATGCCTCGACTCGGTCGTTCAATGACTCATCGCTCTGGTTGTTTCGGTGTTCCGACGTGAACTGTGGGTTGGTGGGAGTGGATGTATTATTGAGGCGGTTGTAACATTTGATGATTCAGTTGGTCAATGATACGTTGGGTGTGTTTGTTGCAACTCAGTGGATTGATGCGTGATCGTGTAGACCGATTGATATGACGACGTTGTGGTGTCAACAGGAGACGTCCGATATGTTATCGATGGTGAGGTGTGTTGAGGCGACGATGATTTTCGATCGGTCGCGTACAAACCGACTCGATCATCATATCCATGCGACTTGAACTCGGGAAGAGCCGGTGGTGAGAGTCAGTCGGGTAGGCAGTGGGAGTGTGAGTGTGAGTGATGTTGCACAGTGTGGTGTGTAGTGTGTAGTCGGTGAGCTGGCGTGTGTGTAAAAGCGACACTCGACGGGGATGGGATTCGAACCCACGCGGGGAAACCCCAATGGATTAGCAGTCCATCGCCTTAACCACTCGGCCACCCCGTCCTGGAACCATGCCACCATTCCACACCGCTACTACAAACACAAACGCCCACTACTACCGACACACAGAAACTCAAACACACTCACACTACACACACACACTCACACACTCACTCACTCACTCACTCGCTCACAAAATCACACGAACACACACATCCGATCGCTGATACAAGTCAACACAAACAACACATTGCACCCATCTCTTCATCAAAATACAGCTCAATTCTCTAACCAATCCATACTCCATACATTCTCCAAACCGAACACTCCATAAACTCACTCACTCCCCACACATGTGCATTCTCATCCACGTTGTGGTGTGGATCACCCTACATGAAAATCGAGTCGTCTGACCAACACAATGTACGGATTGAATGTGACCGACGCAGAACGGTCGTGAAGACAACGTAGCACTGAGTCGCAGTGAATCGGTCATGCTATTGTAGGCTGGGACGGACCAATGATTGATGCAACATCTGATAGACTGACTGGCTGACTGATTGTCTGGTGTGCTGACTTGGTGGCTAGCCCACCAATCGACTGTCCGACTGATTATTGACCGATAGACAATCGGATAATCGGACACGTGGACAAATGGATCAAGTGGATATGGGAGAGACCGAGATCTCCACTGAACAAGATGACGAGCAATAAATACTAAGTGACAAATAAGCGAAAGAACGATTGAGCAAACGGACGGACGTTAGGATGAATATGTGGGTGGGTGGGTGGTTGGTTGGTGTAGCTATTCAGATAATCAGGCGGTGATGCAATCACACACAGATGCACGCACAGAATCACGGTTAGATGGATGCCTCGACTCGGTCGTTCAATGACTCATCGCTCTGGTTGTTTCGGTGTTCCGACGTGAACTGTGGGTTGGTGGGAGTGGATGTATTATTGAGGCGGTTGTAACATTTGATGATTCAGTTGGTCAATGATACGTTGGGTGTGTTTGTTGCAACTCAGTGGATTGATGCGTGATCGTGTAGACCGATTGATATGACGACGTTGTGGTGTTAACAGGAGACGTCCGATATGTTATCGATGGTGAGGTGTGTTGAGGCGACGATGATTTTCGATCGGTCGCGTACAAACCGACTCGATCATCATATCCATGCGACTTGAACTCGGGAAGAGCCGGTGGTGAGAGTCAGTCGGGTAGGCAGTGGGAGTGTGAGTGTGAGTGATGTTGCACAGTGTGGTGTGTAGTGTGTAGTCGGTGAGCTGGCGTGTGTGTAAAAGCGACACTCGACGGGGATGGGATTCGAACCCACGCGGGGAAACCCCAATGGATTAGCAGTCCATCGCCTTAACCACTCGGCCACCCCGTCCTGGAACCATGCCACCATTCCACACCGCTACTACAAACACAAACGCCCACTACTACCGACACACAGAAACTCAAACACACTCACACTACACACACACACTCACACACTCACTCACTCACTCACTCGCTCACAAAATCACACGAACACACACATCCGATCGCTGATACAAGTCAACACCAACAACACATTGCACCCATCTCTTCATCAAAATACAGCTCAATTCTCTAACCAATCCATACTCCATACATTCTCCAAACCGAACACTCCATAAACTCACTCACTCCCCACACATGTGCATTCTCATCCACGTTGTGGTGTGGATCACCCTACATGAAAATCGAGTCGTCTGACCAACACAATGTACGGATTGAATGTGACCGACGCAGAACGGTCGTGAAGACAACGTAGCACTGAGTCGCAGTGAATCGGTCATGCTATTGTAGGCTGGGACGGACCAATGATTGATGCAACATCTGATAGACTGACTGGCTGACTGATTGTCTGGTGTGCTGACTTGGTGGCTAGCCCACCAATCGACTGTCCGACTGATTATTGACCGATAGACAATCGGATAATCGGACACGTGGACAAATGGATCAAGTGGATATGGGAGAGACCGAGATCTCCACTGAACAAGATGACGAGCAATAAATACTAAGTGACAAATAAGCGAAAGAACGATTGAGCAAACGGACGGACGTTAGGATGAATATGTGGGTGGGTGGGTGGTTGGTTGGTGTAGCTATTCAGATAATCAGGCGGTGATGCAATCACACACAGATGCACGCACAGAATCACGGTTAGATGGATGCCTCGACTCGGTCGTTCAATGACTCATCGCTCTGGTTGTTTCGGTGTTCCGACGTGAACTGTGGGTTGGTGGGAGTGGATGTATTATTGAGGCGGTTGTAACATTTGATGATTCAGTTGGTCAATGATACGTTGGGTGTGTTTGTTGCAACTCAGTGGATTGATGCGTGATCGTGTAGACCGATTGATATGACGACGTTGTGGTGTCAACAGGAGACGTGCGATATGTTATCGATGGTGAGGTGTGTTGAGGCGACGATGATTTTCGATCGGTCGCGTACAAACCGACTCGATCATCATATCCATGCGACTTGAACTCGGGAAGAGCCGGTGGTGAGAGTCAGTCGGGTAGGCAGTGGGAGTGTGAGTGTGAGTGATGTTGCACAGTGTGGTGTGTAGTGTGTAGTCGGTGAGCTGGCGTGTGTGTAAAAGCGACACTCGACGGGGATGGGATTCGAACCCACGCGGGGAAACCCCAATGGATTAGCAGTCCATCGCCTTAACCACTCGGCCACCCCGTCCTGGAACCATGCCACCATTCCACACCGCTACTACAAACACAAACGCCCACTACTACCGACACACAGAAACTCAAACACACTCACACTACACACACACACTCACACACTCACTCACTCACTCACTCGCTCACAAAATCACACGAACACACACATCCGATCGCTGATACAAGTCAACACCAACAACACATTGCACCCATCTCTTCATCAAAATACAGCTCAATTCTCTAACCAATCCATACTCCATACATTCTCCAAACCGAACACTCCATAAACTCACTCACTCCCCACACATGTGCATTCTCATCCACGTTGTGGTGTGGATCACCCTACATGAAAATCGAGTCGTCTGACCAACACAATGTACGGATTGAATGTGACCGACGCAGAACGGTCGTGAAGACAACGTAGCACTGAGTCGCAGTGAATCGGTCATGCTATTGTAGGCTGGGACGGACCAATGATTGATGCAACATCTGATAGACTGACTGGCTGACTGATTGTCTGGTGTGCTGACTTGGTGGCTAGCCCACCAATCGACTGTCCGACTGATTATTGACCGATAGACAATCGGATAATCGGACACGTGGACAAATGGATCAAGTGGATATGGGAGAGACCGAGATCTCCACTGAACAAGATGACGAGCAATAAATACTAAGTGACAAATAAGCGAAAGAACGATTGAGCAAACGGACGGACGTTAGGATGAATATGTGGGTGGGTGGGTGGTTGGTTGGTGTAGCTATTCAGATAATCAGGCGGTGATGCAATCACACACAGATGCACGCACAGAATCACGGTTAGATGGATGCCTCGACTCGGTCGTTCAATGACTCATCGCTCTGGTTGTTTCGGTGTTCCGACGTGAACTGTGGGTTGGTGGGAGTGGATGTATTATTGAGGCGGTTGTAACATTTGATGATTCGGTTGGTCAATGATACGTTGGGTGTGTTTGTCGCAACTCAGTGGATTGATGCGTGATCGTGTAGACCGATCGATATGACGACGTTGTGGTGTCAACAGGAGACGTGCAATATGTTATCGATGGTGAGGTGTGTTGAGGCGACGATGATTTTCGATCGGTCGCGTACAAACCGACTCGATCATCATATCCATGCGACTTGAACTCGGGAAGAGCCGGTGGTGAGAGTCAGTCGGGTAGGCAGTGGGAGTGTGAGTGTGAGTGATGTTGCACAGTGTGGTGTGTAGTGTGTAGTCGGTGAGCTGGCGTGTGTGTAAAAGCGACACTCGACGGGGATGGGATTCGAACCCACGCGGGGAAACCCCAATGGATTAGCAGTCCATCGCCTTAACCACTCGGCCACCCCGTCCTGGAACCATGCCACCATTCCACACCGCTACTACAAACACAAACGCCCACTACTACCGACACACAGAAACTCAAACACACTCACACTACACACACACACACACACACTCACTCACTCACTCACTCGCTCACAAAATCACACGAACACACACATCCGATCGCCGATACAAGTCAACACCAACAACACATTGCACCCATCTCTTCATCAAAATACAGCTCAATTCTCTAACCAATCCATACTCCATACATTCTCCAAACCGAACACTCCATAAACTCACTCACTCCCCACACATGTGCATTCTCATCCACGTTGTGGTGTGGATCACCCTACATGAAAATCGAGTCGTCTGACCAACACAATGTACGGATTGAATGTGACCGACGCAGAACGGTCGTGAAGACAACGTAGCACTGAGTCGCAGTGAATCGGTCATGCTATTGTAGGCTGGGACGGACCAATGATTGATGCAACATCTGATAGACTGACTGGCTGACTGATTGTCTGGTGTGCTGACTTGGTGGCTAGCCCACCAATCGACTGTCCGACTGATTATTGACCGATAGACAATCGGATAATCGGACACGTGGACAAATGGATCAAGTGGATATGGGAGAGACCGAGATCTCCACTGAACAAGATGACGAGCAATAAATACTAAGTGACAAATAAGCGAAAGAACGATTGAGCAAACGGACGGACGTTAGGATGAATATGTGGGTGGGTGGGTGGTTGGTTGGTGTAGCTATTCAGATAATCAGGCGGTGATGCAATCACACACAGATGCACGCACAGAATCACGGTTAGATGGATGCCTCGACTCGGTCGTTCAATGACTCATCGCTCTGGTTGTTTCGGTGTTCCGACGTGAACTGTGGGTTGGTGGGAGTGGATGTATTATTGAGGCGGTTGTAACATTTGATGATTCAGTTGGTCAATGATACGTTGGGTGTGTTTGTTGCAACTCAGTGGATTGATGCGTGATCGTGTAGACCGATTGATATGACGACGTTGTGGTGTCAACAGGAGACGTGCGATATGTTATCGATGGTGAGGTGTGTTGAGGCGACGATGATTTTCGATCGGTCGCGTACAAACCGACTCGATCATCATATCCATGCGACTTGAACTCGGGAAGAGCCGGTGGTGAGAGTCAGTCGGGTAGGCAGTGGGAGTGTGAGTGTGAGTGATGTTGCACAGTGTGGTGTGTAGTGTGTAGTCGGTGAGCTGGCGTGTGTGTAAAAGCGACACTCGACGGGGATGGGATTCGAACCCACGCGGGGAAACCCCAATGGATTAGCAGTCCATCGCCTTAACCACTCGGCCACCCCGTCCTGGAACCATGCCACCATTCCACACCGCTACTACAAACACAAACGCCCACTACTACCGACACACAGAAACTCAAACACACTCACACTACACACACACACACTCACACACTCACTCACTCACTCGCTCACAAAATCACACGAACACACACATCCGATCGCTGATACAAGTCAACACCAACAACACATTGCACCCATCTCTTCATCAAAATACAGCTCAATTCTCTAACCAATCCATACTCCATACATTCTCCAAACCGAACACTCCATAAACTCACTCACTCCCCACACATGTGCATTCTCATCCACGTTGTGGTGTGGATCACCCTACATGAAAATCGAGTCGTCTGACCAACACAATGTACGGATTGAATGTGACCGACGCAGAACGGTCGTGAAGACAACGTAGCACTGAGTCGCAGTGAATCGGTCATGCTATTGTAGGCTGGGACGGACCAATGATTGATGCAACATCTGATAGACTGACTGGCTGACTGATTGTCTGGTGTGCTGACTTGGTGGCTAGCCCACCAATCGACTGTCCGACTGATTATTGACCGATAGACAATCGGATAATCGGACACGTGGACAAATGGATCAAGTGGATATGGGAGAGACCGAGATCTCCACTGAACAAGATGACGAGCAATAAATACTAAGTGACAAATAAGCGAAAGAACGATTGAGCAAACGGACGGACGTTAGGATGAATATGTGGGTGGGTGGGTGGTTGGTTGGTGTAGCTATTCAGATAATCAGGCGGTGATGCAATCACACACAGATGCACGCACAGAATCACGGTTAGATGGATGCCTCGACTCGGTCGTTCAATGACGCATCGCTCTGGTTGTTTCGGTGTTCCGACGTGAACTGTGGGTTGGTGGGAGTGGATGTATTATTGAGGCGGTTGTAACATTTGATGATTCAGTTGGTCAATGATACGTTGGGTGTGTTTGTTGCAACTCAGTGGATTGATGCGTGATCGTGTAGACCGATTGATATGACGACGTTGTGGTGTCAACAGGAGACGTGCAATATGTTATCGATGGTGAGGTGTGTTGAGGCGACGATGATTTTCGATCGGTCGCGTACAAACCGACTCGATCATCATATCCATGCGACTTGAACTCGGGAAGAGCCGGTGGTGAGAGTCAGTCGGGTAGGCAGTGGGAGTGTGAGTGTGAGTGATGTTGCACAGTGTGGTGTGTAGTGTGTAGTCGGTGAGCTGGCGTGTGTGTAAAAGCGACACTCGACGGGGATGGGATTCGAACCCACGCGGGGAAACCCCAATGGATTAGCAGTCCATCGCCTTAACCACTCGGCCACCCCGTCCTGGAACCATGCCACCATTCCACACCGCTACTACAAACACAAACGCCCACTACTACCGACACACAGAAACTCAAACACACTCACACTACACACACACACTCACACACTCACTCACTCACTCACTCGCTCACAAAATCACACGAACACACACATCCGATCGCTGATACAAGTCAACACAAACAACACATTGCACCCATCTCTTCATCAAAATACAGCTCAATTCTCTAACCAATCCATACTCCATACATTCTCCAAACCGAACACTCCATAAACTCACTCACTCCCCACACATGTGCATTCTCATCCACGTTGTGGTGTGGATCACCCTACATGAAAATCGAGTCGTCTGACCAACACAATGTACGGATTGAATGTGACCGACGCAGAACGGTCGTGAAGACAACGTAGCACTGAGTCGCAGTGAATCGGTCATGCTATTGTAGGCTGGGACGGACCAATGATTGATGCAACATCTGATAGACTGACTGGCTGACTGATTGTCTGGTGTGCTGACTTGGTGGCTAGCCCACCAATCGACTGTCCGACTGATTATTGACCGATAGACAATCGGATAATCGGACACGTGGACAAATGGATCAAGTGGATATGGGAGAGACCGAGATCTACACTGAACAAGATGACGAGCAATAAATACTAAGTGACAAATAAGCGAAAGAACGATTGAGCAAACGGACGGACGTTAGGATGAATATGTGGGTGGGTGGGTGGTTGGTTGGTGTAGCTATTCAGATAATCAGGCGGTGATGCAATCACACACAGATGCACGCACAGAATCACGGTTAGATGGATGCCTCGACTCGGTCGTTCAATGACTCATCGCTCTGGTTGTTTCGGTGTTCCGACGTGAACTGTGGGTTGGTGGGAGTGGATGTATTATTGAGGCGGTTGTAACATTTGATGATTCAGTTGGTCAATGATACGTTGGGTGTGTTTGTTGCAACTCAGTGGATTGATGCGTGATCGTGTAGACCGATTGATATGACGACGTTGTGGTGTCAACAGGAGACGTCCGATATGTTATCGATGGTGAGGTGTGTTGAGGCGACGATGATTTTCGATCGGTCGCGTACAAACCGACTCGATCATCATATCCATGCGACTTGAACTCGGGAAGAGCCGGTGGTGAGAGTCAGTCGGGTAGGCAGTGGGAGTGTGAGTGTGAGTGATGTTGCACAGTGTGGTGTGTAGTGTGTAGTCGGTGAGCTGGCGTGTGTGTAAAAGCGACACTCGACGGGGATGGGATTCGAACCCACGCGGGGAAACCCCAATGGATTAGCAGTCCATCGCCTTAACCACTCGGCCACCCCGTCCTGGAACCATGCCACCATTCCACACCGCTACTACAAACACAAACGCCCACTACTACCGACACACAGAAACTCAAACACACTCACACTACACACACACACTCACACACTCACTCACTCACTCACTCGCTCACAAAATCACACGAACACACACATCCGATCGCTGATACAAGTCAACACAAACAACACATTGCACCCATCTCTTCATCAAAATACAGCTCAATTCTCTAACCAATCCATACTCCATACATTCTCCAAACCGAACACTCCATAAACTCACTCACTCCCCACACATGTGCATTCTCATCCACGTTGTGGTGTGGATCACCCTACATGAAAATCGAGTCGTCTGACCAACACAATGTACGGATTGAATGTGACCGACGCAGAACGGTCGTGAAGACAACGTAGCACTGAGTCGCAGTGAATCGGTCATGCTATTGTAGGCTGGGACGGACCAATGATTGATGCAACATCTGATAGACTGACTGGCTGACTGATTGTCTGGTGTGCTGACTTGGTGGCTAGCCCACCAATCGACTGTCCGACTGATTATTGACCGATAGACAATCGGATAATCGGACACGTGGACAAATGGATCAAGTGGATATGGGAGAGACCGAGATCTCCACTGAACAAGATGACGAGCAATAAATACTAAGTGACAAATAAGCGAAAGAACGATTGAGCAAACGGACGGACGTTAGGATGAATATGTGGGTGGGTGGGTGGTTGGTTGGTGTAGCTATTCAGATAATCAGGCGGTGATGCAATCACACACAGATGCACGCACAGAATCACGGTTAGATGGATGCCTCGACTCGGTCGTTCAATGACTCATCGCTCTGGTTGTTTCGGTGTTCCGACGTGAACTGTGGGTTGGTGGGAGTGGATGTATTATTGAGGCGGTTGTAACATTTGATGATTCAGTTGGTCAATGATACGTTGGGTGTGTTTGTTGCAACTCAGTGGATTGATGCGTGATCGTGTAGACCGATTGATATGACGACGTTGTGGTGTCAACAGGAGACGTCCGATATGTTATCGATGGTGAGGTGTGTTGAGGCGACGATGATTTTCGATCGGTCGCGTACAAACCGACTCGATCATCATATCCATGCGACTTGAACTCGGGAAGAGCCGGTGGTGAGAGTCAGTCGGGTAGGCAGTGGGAGTGTGAGTGTGAGTGATGTTGCACAGTGTGGTGTGTAGTGTGTAGTCGGTGAGCTGGCGTGTGTGTAAAAGCGACACTCGACGGGGATGGGATTCGAACCCACGCGGGGAAACCCCAATGGATTAGCAGTCCATCGCCTTAACCACTCGGCCACCCCGTCCTGGAACCATGCCACCATTCCACACCGCTACTACAAACACAAACGCCCACTACTACCGACACACAGAAACTCAAACACACTCACACTACACACACACACTCACACACTCACTCACTCACTCACTCGCTCACAAAATCACACGAACACACACATCCGATCGCTGATACAAGTCAACACCAACAACACATTGCACCCATCTCTTCATCAAAATACAGCTCAATTCTCTAACCAATCCATACTCCATACATTCTCCAAACCGAACACTCCATAAACTCACTCACTCCCCACACATGTGCATTCTCATCCACGTTGTGGTGTGGATCACCCTACATGAAAATCGAGTCGTCTGACCAACACAATGTACGGATTGAATGTGACCGACGCAGAACGGTCGTGAAGACAACGTAGCACTGAGTCGCAGTGAATCGGTCATGCTATTGTAGGCTGGGACGGACCAATGATTGATGCAACATCTGATAGACTGACTGGCTGACTGATTGTCTGGTGTGCTGACTTGGTGGCTAGCCCACCAATCGACTGTCCGACTGATTATTGACCGATAGACAATCGGATAATCGGACACGTGGACAAATGGATCAAGTGGATATGGGAGAGACCGAGATCTCCACTGAACAAGATGACGAGCAATAAATACTAAGTGACAAATAAGCGAAAGAACGATTGAGCAAACGGACGGACGTTAGGATGAATATGTGGGTGGGTGGGTGGTTGGTTGGTGTAGCTATTCAGATAATCAGGCGGTGATGCAATCACACACAGATGCACGCACAGAATCACGGTTAGATGGATGCCTCGACTCGGTCGTTCAATGACGCATCGCTCTGGTTGTTTCGGTGTTCCGACGTGAACTGTGGGTTGGTGGGAGTGGATGTATTATTGAGGCGGTTGTAACATTTGATGATTCAGTTGGTCAATGATACGTTGGGTGTGTTTGTCGCAACTCAGTGGATTGATGCGTGATCGTGTAGACCGATCGATATGACGACGTTGTGGTGTCAACAGGAGACGTGCAATATGTTATCGATGGTGAGGTGTGTTGAGGCGACGATGATTTTCGATCGGTCGCGTACAAACCGACTCGATCATCATATCCATGCGACTTGAACTCGGGAAGAGCCGGTGGTGAGAGTCAGTCGGGTAGGCAGTGGGAGTGTGAGTGTGAGTGATGTTGCACAGTGTGGTGTGTAGTGTGTAGTCGGTGAGCTGGCGTGTGTGTAAAAGCGACACTCGACGGGGATGGGATTCGAACCCACGCGGGGAAACCCCAATGGATTAGCAGTCCATCGCCTTAACCACTCGGCCACCCCGTCCTGGAACCATGCCACCATTCCACACCGCTACTACAAACACAAACGCCCACTACTACCGACACACAGAAACTCAAACACACTCACACTACACACACACACTCACACACTCACTCACTCACTCACTCGCTCACAAAATCACACGAACACACACATCCGATCGCTGATACAAGTCAACACAAACAACACATTGCACCCATCTCTTCATCAAAATACAGCTCAATTCTCTAACCAATCCATACTCCATACATTCTCCAAACCGAACACTCCATAAACTCACTCACTCCCCACACATGTGCATTCTCATCCACGTTGTGGTGTGGATCACCCTACATGAAAATCGAGTCGTCTGACCAACACAATGTACGGATTGAATGTGACCGACGCAGAACGGTCGTGAAGACAACGTAGCACTGAGTCGCAGTGAATCGGTCATGCTATTGTAGGCTGGGACGGACCAATGATTGATGCAACATCTGATAGACTGACTGGCTGACTGATTGTCTGGTGTGCTGACTTGGTGGCTAGCCCACCAATCGACTGTCCGACTGATTATTGACCGATAGACAATCGGATAATCGGACACGTGGACAAATGGATCAAGTGGATATGGGAGAGACCGAGATCTCCACTGAACAAGATGACGAGCAATAAATACTAAGTGACAAATAAGCGAAAGAACGATTGAGCAAACGGACGGACGTTAGGATGAATATGTGGGTGGGTGGGTGGTTGGTTGGTGTAGCTATTCAGATAATCAGGCGGTGATGCAATCACACACAGATGCACGCACAGAATCACGGTTAGATGGATGCCTCGACTCGGTCGTTCAATGACTCATCGCTCTGGTTGTTTCGGTGTTCCGACGTGAACTGTGGGTTGGTGGGAGTGGATGTATTATTGAGGCGGTTGTAACATTTGATGATTCAGTTGGTCAATGATACGTTGGGTGTGTTTGTTGCAACTCAGTGGATTGATGCGTGATCGTGTAGACCGATTGATATGACGACGTTGTGGTGTTAACAGGAGACGTCCGATATGTTATCGATGGTGAGGTGTGTTGAGGCGACGATGATTTTCGATCGGTCGCGTACAAACCGACTCGATCATCATATCCATGCGACTTGAACTCGGGAAGAGCCGGTGGTGAGAGTCAGTCGGGTAGGCAGTGGGAGTGTGAGTGTGAGTGATGTTGCACAGTGTGGTGTGTAGTGTGTAGTCGGTGAGCTGGCGTGTGTGTAAAAGCGACACTCGACGGGGATGGGATTCGAACCCACGCGGGGAAACCCCAATGGATTAGCAGTCCATCGCCTTAACCACTCGGCCACCCCGTCCTGGAACCATGCCATCATTCCACACCGCTACTACAAACACAAACGCCCACTACTACCGACACACAGAAACTCAAACACACTCACACTACACACACACACACTCACACACTCACTCACTCACTCACTCGCTCACAAAATCACACGAACACACACATCCGATCGCTGATACAAGTCAACACCAACAACACATTGCACCCATCTCTTCATCAAAATACAGCTCAATTCTCTAACCAATCCATACTCCATACATTCTCCAAACCGAACACTCCATAAACTCACTCACTCCCCACACATGTGCATTCTCATCCACGTTGTGGTGTGGATCACCCTACATGAAAATCGAGTCGTCTGACCAACACAATGTACGGATTGAATGTGACCGACGCAGAACGGTCGTGAAGACAACGTAGCACTGAGTCGCAGTGAATCGGTCATGCTATTGTAGGCTGGGACGGACCAATGATTGATGCAACATCTGATAGACTGACTGGCTGACTGATTGTCTGGTGTGCTGACTTGGTGGCTAGCCCACCAATCGACTGTCCGACTGATTATTGACCGATAGACAATCGGATAATCGGACACGTGGACAAATGTTTTTTAATGATACGGCGACCACCGAGATCTACACTGAACAAGATGACGAGCAATAAATACTAAGTGACAAATAAGCGAAAGAACGATTGAGCAAACGGACGGACGTTAGGATGAATATGTGGGTGGGTGGGTGGTTGGTTGGTGTAGCTATTCAGATAATCAGGCGGTGATGCAATCACACACAGATGCACGCACAGAATCACGGTTAGATGGATGCCTCGACTCGGTCGTTCAATGACTCATCGCTCTGGTTGTTTCGGTGTTCCGACGTGAACTGTGGGTTGGTGGGAGTGGATGTATTATTGAGGCGGTTGTAACATTTGATGATTCAGTTGGTCAATGATACGTTGGGTGTGTTTGTCGCAACTCAGTGGATTGATGCGTGATCTTATGTCAGTTTTATATGAGAACGTCTATTTGGCTATTTATTTTTCGTCACTGCTTGTACCTATAACAGTTTTTTTAATTGTATTATCTATTTTTTCTTCATATTTTTTCGCTTTGCTTTTCATCTAGCTAGGCAGTGTTAGTTTCTTCTGTCTAAATGCGGTTGTGTGTAATCCCGGCATCTTTGCACTCACTTAGGAATGCGTATACCAACAGAGCCAACGAAATTTGAACTTAAAACCGTAACAAATTCAACTTAGTTATCCGTGCCATCTTTCTCATACAATCGAAGCCAAACACGTGGCCATAAGAGCCACATTGCTAGCCCTTAAACCAACAACATCGCCCACCGTTGCTGACACTTTAGTAGCTTTTAACAGTAAGGAGCAATGGTTGAGTAGATTTCAAAACCATAGTTACCAAAACGCCAAAAATAGGCTGGAAGATGTCCTAGAGTCAGAGGGTAGCTTATCACGAAGTACGCCTGCCTGTGATTAAAAAGTGATGGGAAAATGCTGTACAAAGTGGTTTATATATATGGGTCAAAACGTAGCGAAAGGTAAAGCCTCTCCACCAAGAAACACTTTTGATTCAACATATGGTAAAGAAGGAGTTTCACTGACATCGGTTAATCGATCTTCTCAAATTGTGGTGACATATATTCAGTGATTTTTGTAACAACAAAATAAAAACCACATTTTCTCTCTAATTTGTCACACTTTATTTGTAACCACATTTCTATTCAATATCTGTTGTTTTTCTGTATCACTTGTTAAAAAACTATGATAATTGTTTCGATGATTGATATACGATTTTACTACCGCGTTGGTTCAAAATATAGAACGCTATCTACGCCCTTTGTTCCTCTGCTTTGGGGCCACGGTTTTGATTGAAGACTATCATAGTGTTAGAACATCCTTTTAGGCCTTCCGACTCTACGTTGGACTTTTGGCGCGGATTATTATTATATAATACTACTGGACTCCGTCTTACTCTTTACCCCATCGGTGCAGTTACTAGCAAAGGAATCCCTGTTAATCAAGTGAACTCAATTTGTGGTTGTTGTTCTCACAAAGCAGCTCACAAGTAACATTCATTCTATAGTAACCGTTATTATCTGTTTGTTTAATATACCATTTGTATCCTAACTTTATTTTGTTACCCTTGGTTTTATTAACAGACAGACACCTAGGGTTTTTACTGTTAACTCTCTTGGTATATTATTATTGACCTAGTGTATCGATATATCTTGTATAAGCTCCTTTTGCTGGGAACCACCACGAAATCCAAGAAGAAAACGACAAACCGTCGAATATAAGAGATGCCATCTGTATATTAGCAGACTCCCAAGAACCAATCAGTATGGTTTTAGGCAGTGTACATGAGCTAGTAGGTGGTGGTCAGAATGAAGCTTACGAACACAATATGTCACAATGACGTTGGTTATCACCCAATATAGGCCTCCACGCTACCACAATGACTAGCGTGCCCAAGCTACCTCGTCTGTTATACAGAACGACCATTAAGTCTCCGCGTCTGATATATGTGAACTTCAAAAACCGAGAACACTTAAGCGAGGCCCTTAGGGCATGGGATATCTTGAAAAACAATCTCTCCAGTCACATAGTATGTCGTGAAGCCGACCAAGATCGGTAAGACAACAGCAGAAAAACCCGATCAAACTCACACTAGCGTCGATCGACCTTGATGAACAACCTACTGCATAGAACGGAGAGACGACGGTTTCGGTCATGAAACGCATAATAAAGTAGAAAGACCTACAATGGCCAGTTCACAAGAAAATGATTAACACACTTTAAACAACAATCTGTTTAACGACTGGAAGACGGACCGTGCTGTAGAGAAGCACTAGGTGGGAAGCGAAAATCCTTGGTTAAGAGAGGCACGGAGCGCCTGCTACGGGCCAAGCGGAGAGCCTGAAGCAAGTGTAAGGTCTACTTGACAGAATCTGATCTCGGCTCTTACTCGGGCACTGAGAATCAAATGCAATACGAACGTCTGAAGCAATATACGTTTTCAAGTTAAGCTAGCAACCGAAGCCCAAGATAACCCCAAATATCTCTGCTGATTCGTAACCAGGAACAAGCTCACAAGTCAGGGGATCAGCATCTTAAAAGGGACAAATCGCGAAGACCTCACCAACTCGGCGGTGGTAGGGATCTTCAATGCCAACTTCGTAGATCAACTAAACTAGGGGTCCACAAGCTCAGAACATCTGTTAATTATAGTTCCAGTTGATAGTCTGAGATATTCATTTAGCTCTCGGGAATTAAGTCTCTGCTACCAGAAAAGACAACAGGATGTCATAACATCCGGTCTACAATCTTGAGAAAGTGCACGAAATCCATTGGTACATGGAAATATGACCTGTTCAGCCAATCACAAGAGTCACACCAACTGCCAAGTGGATGGTCACTTTCTCTCCAATCTTAAAAAAAAAGATTTGTAAAAAAATTGGCCTGTCACAGACCAGTCGCTTAACTCCGAATACTGCCGACGGTAATGAAACAGCTGTTCTATGAGTGAATTAAGGAACTCATGGACAAAAGCAATATCCTCCATGAACTCCAACATATGTTCTAGGGAGGTTTATTCGACGTGAGTTATAAGATCTCAGTATCAGGAGTTTCACATGGAATGCTCTTAGGTAAACCACTGTTCTTGGTCTTTATTAAAGACCTATTAGATGAAATTATCGCGGTGACATTGGTTTATACGGACGATCCAAATATCTGGAGGTCCACAAACAGCTTCAAGGATTCACTTGGGTTCCAAGAGGACTCTATGACAACAGGGAAATGTGCAATAAATAATGGGTTGAACATATCACGTCTTGAACATTCTGCCTCTTTTGATACAAATCACTTACAGGTTCTATGAAAATCCGCCCACAATTTTCTCTACAGAGTGTGATCTCGAGCCCTTAACCACGGAAAGCTTATACTCCAGATCAAATGACAAAGAGTATGCAGACAAAGCAAACTCAACTATCCACTTTAAGAGAAAATAACTCTGAACAACCACTTCAGGGTTGTGTCCTAACACTTTAAAACACACGCACGGACCAACTTTGTCGAGCTCTCACTTCAAAAGAAATGTAAATATCCTAAATCAAGTACAAAGATGGGCAACCGAGTGAGTAACAGTTCCATAACACAAATCTTACAAGAATAAAGTCACCAACTTGGGATTATTTTAGTTGAGCTGTAGGAGAACAAGAGGTGATTTGATATTGGCATACGACATATTAAATACGCGAAGACACCCCAACACGAGCACATTGTCAGAACATGATCATCGTGCTCCTCGAGGCAACCCTCGAACGATTCCACATAGAAGGGTGAACACCCAGTTTCGTTTCCACAATTTCTCATTACGAGTTGACCCCATTTGAAATGCTCTCCCAGACTAAGTAGCTACAGCCCTTCAGTGGATAGCTTTTAGCCAAACTCATATATGGTGGTGGGATAGATTCTGGTATCTTTACTGTCCTGAGTCAAACGCACTCACTCAACTACAAGATATTCAAATCCACCGAAGATGCCACATGTATTTGGAGTTTGACAACGCTTCAACCAGTAACACCTAATATGAATTGTACCCAACAAGTGAAATCGAAAGATAGAAGCGAGGAGGTTCGAAGATATAGTTGATAGGCTATCAACATATCGAGGATCGTCTGATCTAATCTGGCTAGTGATTGCAAAGGATGTTTAGCACGGCGTTCCCACTCGTGATCTGGTGCGGATGCATGACCAAGCGCCTTCAGCTAAGTGAGTCCATTAAAACTAATGTGTTCAGTATCCAATACCGACGACTTACAGAGCTATTCATTTTGGGGGTTTATTTACCGCTACAGATCACCCCCCTTAGTGGGGTAGTAATGACCCTAAGAAGGCCAGCCAGAAGTTTAAATTCAACGAGTTTGTTGTTGATAAACACTCTTCTGATAGCTTGCTAAGTTTAGCAGCGTCTGGTCATCTTTCTTAATATAAGGAACCATGAAGTACAACATAGTAAAAAAAGAAAAATTACAATGAAAATTTCGGTTCCTCGAATACGTGCAAAAACACAAAGCGGGCAAAAAAATGGAAAATAAACTCATGCACATTTAATAGCGTAAAAATTGTTATAATATGTTTTTTTGTCTGTTTTTTTAAAAATAAAAATATAAATATACAAGCATATTAAAATCGTTTTTTTAAAATTATATATAGTACAAAGGAAAATCGTGACGATATAAATTGTCAACTAGTATCTTGCGTGCAATAATCTTTCAAATGTTCTGGAAATCTTACTCTTCTTCCAGAACGCGTCGTCTTAAGTTTATTTTCTGATACTGTCTAAGTATCATCGTGTGTGCTGGCTGTCGGTTGAGGTATTACAGGTATGAGAGTCATGTCGTACGATTGTACCGAAGGAAAATCGACGTGGATAGGATTTCCTTCTAAATACGTTGCTTTGAGGCGATCGATGTTGATGCTATCATTGGTTCCGTTCTTATCGACTATATATTACTTAGATTCACGTTGAAGAACTTTGAAGGGTCCTTCGTACAATGACTCGAGGGGTCGTCGATGTGAGTCTCGACGAACGAAAACGTGTGTACTATATCGTAAGTCAGGTTGAACGAAAACATCAGTTGATTGAGGTCGAGTGGAAGCAGGTTTAACTGAACTCATCGAGTTTGTAAGCCTGTTCGTGTAGGAGGTTAGATCCATGTTCATTGAAGGGGTTGAAGGATCCACGAACTCTCCTGGAAGTCGAAGTGTCGTTCCATAAACGAGTTGAGCTGCAGTGTATCCAATGTCAGCTTTCACTGCATTGCGAATACCTAGTAAGACGAGTGGAAGAGCGTCGGTTCACTGTGAAACGTTTGCAGCTGATGGTGAAGCTTTTAGTTGTCGGTAAAAGCGTTCAACCAACCCGTTCGCTTGTGGGTAGTAGGCGGTCGTTCGGAAGCGAGTGCTTCCTAAAAGTGTGGTCAGACGACGGAAAAGTTCAGATTCAAACTGACGTCCACGATCCGTAGTGATGGTTGAAGGGCAGCCGAAGTTTGCTACCCATCGTTCGACGAAGGCGCGGGCCTTGTCCTTGATAGGTACTGCTTCTGGCCATCGAGTGAAACGGTCTACGCAGGTTAAGAGGTAAGAGTATCCATTTGAATCTTGTAAAAGTCCTACCAAATCCAGATGGACATGGTCAAAACGAGCGTCCGGAGTTTTGAAAGAGCATAAGGGACATTCGTTGTGTGTAATAACCTTAGATTTCTGGCAGCTCACACAGGAGCGTGCCCACTACCTCACGTCTTTATTGATACCAGGCCAGCAATGCCATTCTGACATGAGCTTGATGGTTGCACGAACACCCGGATGAGAAAGTTTGTGCAACGTATTGAAGACGTTGCGTCAATAGTGTTTCAGCACGATTGGGCAATCCCTACCTGTAGATGTGCCACAAAGTAAGGTTTATTTACCTGTTCTCATTTGTTTAATGCACAGCTTAAGGGTTGTTGACGATAACTCGTGCTGAAGATCAATATCTTTTTTTGAAGCTGGGTGAGTTTGAGAGGGCCGATTCCTTGGAAACTGTTCAAGAGAGTTATGCAAGACAAGGCGTCTGCGACTAGATTGTTTGCTCCAGAAATGTGTTGAATGCTTGAAGTAAACTGCGAAATGTGGTCCAGTTGTCGAGACTCACGTGGTGGGTACTTGTCTGAAGAAGAGCCTAAAGAGAAAGTAAGCGGTTTATGGTCAGTAAAAAGGGTGAATTCACGGCCTTCTATATAGTGTTGAAAATGTCCTATAGCACAATACATAGCTAGGAGTTCCCTACCGAATGTGCTGTACCTTGATTCAGTGTCTAGCAACCGTCTAGAGAAAAATGTCAAAGGTTGCCAGGAGTGGTTAACTTATTATTGTAAGACTCCTCTGATTGCTGAGTCGGATCCGCCTGCTGGTCCGTAAGCGGTTTCATAAGTGACGCGCACTTCAGTATGAACCGTCTATAGAAACTTACCAGGCCGTTAAACGTGAGTGATTGCTTAATGGTGTTCAGTTCTGGGTAATCCAGAATGGCCGCCACTTTGGTTCCAATGGGTCGGATGCCTTGCGCATCGATAGTGTGTCCTAGGAAATCTAGGGAGTCTGTTTCGATATCGCATTTCTGAGTGTTTACAGTAATCCCATGTTTTTGTAGTCGGTCGAAAATAAGATCTAGATGCTTGAGATGCGATTCTCTGCCCGGACTTGTTATTAGGCAGTCATCAACAAACGCATGAACAAATTTGAGACCTCGAAAAACGTAATCTATGAACTTTTTGAAAGCTTGGGCAGTGTTTCTTAGACCGGAAGGCATTCGCAAAAATTCGTAGAGTCCGAACGGATTTATGATAGCGGTTTTCGGAATATCGTCAGTAGCCATAGGGATTTGGTCATATGCTTTAACCAAGTCGATTTTCGAAAAGACAGTTGTACCTTTCAAGGCAGCTGTCAAATTGTGAATGTGAGACAACGGGTAACGATCGGGAATGGTTTTGCATTCAATCGCCGATACTCACCAGTTGGACGCCAATCGTTGCTGTCCGTTTTAGGGACCGTGTGCAACGGAGATGCCCATGGGCTGTTTGACGGTCGTATGATTCCTAAGTTTATCATGTGGTCGAATTCGTTTTTCGCCAACCTTAGCTTTTCGGGGGCTATTCGTCATGCTTTAGAGAATATAGGTGGTCTTGTAGTCGTGATGTGATGTGTTACATTGCTGGTTACACACGGCAATTTCGGTTGCGATTAATATATCCCAGAATACTTAACGAGTAATGGTTGATAGAATTAGTCTACCGTGTGCTTAATTGTGACTGGAGATAATCTACAACCGGAAAAAGAAGTTACGCAAACAGATAAATTAGTGTTTCCATCTACTAACCTCCGTTTGCGCGTACTGACGATCAGATTATGGTGTTGGGGAAGGTCTATACCAATGATTGGCATAGAAACATCTGCGAAAACGAAGATTCAGTGAAAGAGTTTGCGTAAACGCACGTTAAGGTAAACGTACCTTTTACCGTATGTGGCTATAAGCTTTCCGTTTGCCGCCTGTAGATTTAAAACCGATTCGTGAAGCCGATCGTTAGAATTCGCTGAAAGGACGCTAACTTCTGACCTAGTATAGACGAGTTAGCGAAATTTCGTTATCACATCTGTAATGTATAACACTTATATCACGACGAGCTCGACAGTGTAGATCACCAACGTAGATGATCTAAATCGAATGATCGGAGGTTTACTAGAGTTATACGGGAATGGTGTGACGAACCAGCTAACGTCAAAGTCACACCTCGTGGTCAGTATCTTACGTGAACTACCCGATTGACGTATCAAGGTATTATAGATGCTTTGAAGACTGAACAACACAGAAGACGTTATTAAAGAAATATATTAGTTAAAGTAGATACAAGCGAAAGTAAGACCACTGCCGCATGGACCAGTCCATGGCGTACGATTACCTGGTGCGCGCTGGTTGTCCTTGAACCTGACGAGGATCGATGATTCGTTCGATATTCAATGACCCAACTGCCGGATGATTTGGCTAAGGCTCAGCGGAATTTCACTGGCCCTACATTACAAATAACTATCACACTAGACTACCACCCATTAGAAATTGAAAAATACTCAGATCCGTACTGAAACAATAAGAAGCAAGAGCAAAGAAATACATCCTTTTTTGCAGGCTCATGAAAATAGTACTGAATATTGGCAATTGGACCATTCAGGTAAGGTGGAATATACAATTCAGTCGGTACTGTGTTGTTTTGTTACTATTGTGTTTTTGCTGTTTTGTGGTCTATAGTTTTGTCTGTACGGTGAGTTTTATAGTAAATAACTGATAAAACACCGCCTTGGTTTTCATTTGCTTTTAACGTACAATGTTTCATCTGACAGGACGGTTTTATGGTCCAATGCCACTTCACATCTACATTGGTTTGCACAAATGTAGTTGTGTTCGTGTGTGTATTCTTGTTGTAAAGTGTTAATACTAAGAGCAAGTATTTTCAAACATACACTTGGTGCTGCTCACAGTCTCTCAGTTTGATGATCGGGTAACCAAATATCACATTGGTCCCATGTTCGTGTGTACTTCTTTTGTTAGGTTTGCGAGGTGTTCATGTTTAGATACTCAAAGGATATAACTATGTGTGAAGGCTTTGTGCTCCCTAAACTCATCGGTGTACATTGTTATTTCGGGTATGACATACTGTCCTACAACTGGTACTGGAACTCATTTAGGACCACCTTTTTGTAGTTTTATCTCAAACTCCAAATAACTACAATTTAACCAACAAAAAGGCACTTATCGGATCTAAGACAACACTCTTGATCCCATTTTGCCGTCGACTGCAATTACTATTTCAACTTCAAGAGACATTTTATCCTAAAAGCATTTTTGAGCACACTTCTCAACAGTAGCCCTACCACTCTACCAGCGCAGCTATGTTTACGTGTGCACTTGTTACGTCAGTGGCTACTTGTGCTAATGCTAGCCGTCCAATTATCAAAACCATTATCTGTTGCAGTTTCAACTTTGATCGTGCAAGTGCAATTTCTTAGTAGGCCTTTTTGTTCAGCACGTGGCGAACCGTAAAACAATACCTTCTCTGGGCTGCATATATCTTCACTATATTTGCTGTTCAGAGTTACATAATATGCTCCTCCTAGTCGTCCGAGACTCAGTAATGTACGACTATATCATCATCCAAATTATCCTAAATATAAAATCTTATAAAAAAACATGGCATCTAATTAGAGGCTATCGGTAATTCTGTTTTAGAAACCTCTCATAGATTTGACACTTTCTATCCATGTTTCCGTTATTCGTTTTCATTCATATCAAAACCATTTGTATAGTTTACATTTATTGGTTGGTTTCCATGTGAGTCCAATGCAAAGCTCAGATGTATTATTTTGCAGCATCAAACCTGAAGATTCTCAGGTCCTACTAGTTTAAGAAGCTCGATTTTTACGAAGAGCAAGCGTCGCATTGGTAAAGCTGTAGTATACCCCCAAAAGGTCGCAAGATCTCGAGCCGTCTAACCAATCAGGAAACCGAGATGATGATATATGCAGTTTGCTATGCTAAAATATTCGCTTTAGGGTCTTCGCATCATAACTGGTGTCAGTTTGCGATGAAAATCCTAACTGGAATTCTTGATATTGATTTATAGAGCTTTGCACACTTACTATTGGCTCGGTTGTATAGAACAGTTTTATTCTGTTTATTATCACCAGCAACCTTATTTTAATACGTACTATGGATTGTACGAAATGGTATGTCCATATGTTGGTGGCAATATGAATAAAAAGTGTTGGCCGTTGAAATCAGTTTACTTAGGCTTAGTGTAAGGTAAGAAGCTGTCTACCGATGTGGGTGGCTCATGTCATTAGTCGTTTTAATAGGTCTAATAGACACCTTTACACTACGAGCAATTATAACTTACCTTTTTGTTGTAAAATATCTCCGACCTGTTTTCCTACATATTAGGAACAATTCAGTAAGTAGTGATACCTAGAAATGCCAGCTACAGTGGCTTGTATATAATTTGTCCAGGTCAACTCAGAGGTATCCATACTGCATAATGTATCTCAGTTTACAAATCCGCCTCACCTACTTCAGTTTAAGCAAATGGATAATAACATCGTGCTTTGAACCAAAGTACTGTTTAAATCCACATAAATAGGTTTGTACTTCGTAAAACAAGTTACATTTGTAGTGGTTGATTATTGATCAAGAAGCTGAAGATCTGTTATTCATTCCACTAAATATTTCCTAATACAAATGACTGAGGGTTTGCAAATTTTCATTGTCGTTGATAAAAATGCTCGAAATATCTAATGTTTCCATATCACATGTCTTGGATAGATGTTTACTTGGTAAAGAACGATACAATAGATTCCTGAATTCAATTGTTACCTGGTCTGAAAGTGCTACTGATATCAATCTTATTATTCAGTCGATATATACACCGACCAGATATACATGCTTCTGTACACTTGTTCTGAATATCGTTTTAGTATTTACACTGAGTTTAGACTATTTATCTCCTTCGATTTTATAGAATGAAGTTGAAGTACATCGGTTGAGGAGATATGAACAATTACGTGACAGTAGGAAAGTTCACTGAAGTACAATTATACACAGCAGTAATTTTAAGACCGTCTGTACTCTTTGAGAAAGCGTAATGAGACAAGGTTGACTGTCAAATGTGAATCCACATTTTGCAACTACTTTCATTTCTCCGCTTGTTTATTCATTCCGCCCTTGTAAAATTAGCTAGTATCACTAGCGATTACCTATGAATGAATTGTATTTCGTTCAGTATATATCATGTATGTTTGGTAATGTCCTTTTGTGAGAGGATGAAATGGGATTTTTATGGCTCCAGTCTTTAAAAAAATTAGAATGACATTATATTACGATCTTTTCTCGCCTTATTTAAATGGTTTCAAAATGTTAATTAGTATATCTCCAAATTCTTCCCATAGCATGTTGACTAGTGCCATAGACCCATAAATTCCTGGTGAAACGGGACCTATTTCATATCAGTGAACGTTGTGGGTGAATGTTTCCAATCATCTCAGATGTGCATGCGAGTTTCTCCAACTGATTCCGGTAACAGCGGAATTTTATTTGTTGGATTCAATCAAGATTATAGTAAATACTTTTTTATATAAATCCTATATTCATTTTGAGATAATATGAAGTACTTAGTGGAAATGTTATAATTTGCCTATGTTTTTAAGAACACTTGAGTCAAGTGTTTTTGTTTTTTATTACTTTCCTATAGCTCAACTACTTCCTCAACAGCGTGGCCTTATTTGAAGTTGTTTACAAATCTTAAGTAGACTAATAAATAAGTGAACCTAAAGAATTGAACGATAAAATATTATGTGATGTTTCTGTTTGTATCAGTCTAAAAAGACGTATGAGAAAAAAGATTAAAGTTAACAAAGGTTATTAAATCACTTGATATAGGCGAATAATGCGTTTATGGAAAAGGATATAGAATTAATAGATCTACATTTTCATGGTTGATTTTAACCCGTCTATCCTGGTTTCTGCAAGCATCTCACGAACTATGATTGTTGTAGTTCTGTTTCTCAGCTCTAATTGAACCAACACGCCCCCAAATGCCCTGATACGGCCGAGCGTGGGGAGAGTTATCTCTCCCTCTCGAAATGCTCTCACATGGTCACACGTTTATAACCACCAACACTCGCTATTTTGTAGATCAGAGTTATATTTTGGCGTGAGCGCTAAGTTCCTGAAACGTTCTTCTATCATCTCATGTAGAATATAAGCCCGTTGTATAACTTCATAATGAATGACAAAGGAAAGATGAATAAACCATGAACATGATTTCGTAAGCTATATTTAGACAAACCGCATTTGGCGACGGTGGTAATAAAAAGCCGAATCTATAATGTTAGATAAATTTTTTTCAGGCACTCGTTTACTCAGATAAACATTAAGATGAGAGACGAAAAAATCAGATGTGTCTACTCAGTTTAGTTGAAACGTAATTGAATGTTTATAGGCGTGAAATGTACAAACAAACATATAGACACATGCGTACTATTATACATACATGTTCGAGGTTACATACATCAGTGACAAAATAACTGAGAAGATTAGAATAACTCATCTGTCAAAAAGTAACGAAAAACCTCGTAGGCGTGTGACAATACTAATTGCTTCAAGAGTAATAAGTAGCTTGAATTGGATAGCATATGCCCCAGCCATCATAAGACAACTCTGCATACAAAATTGAGATGTCTTACTCAACAGTTGTTACGTTGTTCGATCTTCGGAGTTTAATACTGATACGCATACCTTCCATAGGAAAGTATAAACCAGCTACTTGAGTGAGAAAGCTTTATTGACTAAAACCAAATCAAGAGTATATGTAATCTCGTTCACAAATATACATCTTTTTCCCTTGGAAAATAAAGCCATATTTTCAAGCAAAGGCATGTTATTGCTTAGAAACTGAAACCAAATATCGGCCAATGGCGAGCGCTTATTTTTAGCCTTTGTTTGATTGATAGTTAGTCATCTGTGTAAATGACCGATAGTTAGTGTTTAGAAACCGGCTGGTGTGTATTTTAGACATATCAACTTAACAGTAATGTAAATTAATCCTGGAATCCTTCCTAAATACCTACTCTTTCGAATTCACAATAGTTTTCTGTGTTTTAGTGCAGCGTGAAGGAAGACGAAGCCCATTGGTTCTATCCGTGGAACCGTATACTATAATCACGTACTGCAACTATCATTTAGATGGTTGTAGGTAGTCGTCAGCAAACCCTAATTAACCTAGTTTTCGTGATGGTCGGTTCCTTTCACCATAGCATATCCGCAATCCTGAAAGAACGGATGATCCCTGTTGAACATTAGTCAGAGACCAATCAGTGTAAGTATCTCAAACATGTGGGTGGTCAGTCACTACCCGAATAGCTCAGTGGTAAGGTCTTGAACTGTTTCCCATAAGGTTACAGGCAAGTCCTCGTGAATGGTGCTGAGTATTACGAAACCTAAGTCAAGCAGGGCTTTCAAACATCAAAACATAGTCGCAGTATGTAATTATAATATACAATCTGATGAACAAAAGCATTGGGATTAGCCTCCGAAATGAAGGTTTTAGATGGAGTGAGCTTTTAACTTCTAGGCCGAATGGGCCAACCATCAAGTTACTGCTCTACAAGTGTGACACTTATTTATTATTTATTTTATTTGAGCATATAAATATTGGTACAAGGGAGCACCAGATATATATGCGCCACACAAAACAATGAGAATAGGAAGAGAAAAAGAATGTAAGGTGCGTATAGAAAAAGAGAGAACAATAACGACCACAGGTTAGTGTATGGAAGTCAAATAATAATAATGGGGGAAACGAAAAGGTACAACCAGAAAGAATTCTTTCAGTTAAGGAAGTTACAACCACTTTTTATGAAGAAAGTAGAAGAAGGTTACAGCAGGATCGCCACTGGCTTCTATTCTGAGCCATATATGATAACGTCTCTAACCACTGTAATGTGACACTATGTTATCTCTTAAGAAAACACATTTTACAGTCATGAATTTCATAAGATGGTCGCGCAACTTCATGGATTCATTAAAGTCAGATATTAACACTTGGATGACGGCTCAGTGGTCTAAAGGTTAATCATTTGCGCGAAATCGAATGTCCTGGGTTCAGTTCCTGCGTGCGGGATCGGGGATTCACATCGCTGAGGAGTCCCTTATCAGTACAAAACGGTCGTCCAGTGCTTCCAGGTATTCATTGGTGTTCTGACATTAATAGGCTCATGTGTTCAAGGAAATTCAACAATCTCCACAACTCCATATTGAAAATTTCATAAGAATTGATTTTGGTCAGTTGATAACTTCTTGCTTTATCAGACAAGAATAAATGCTTGCTCATTTTGCTTACAAACTCATTCTAAGTGTTCAGTCACTTTTTCCAAACAATTTCCTTGAGGTTGGTTTCTTAAAAAAATTCAGTTTATCAATTTATGTGTCTACACCCGGGTCCTGTATGTTTATTAATTTATTACAGGTTGCTTTGCAGTTGGTATGCAAAATGGATTCAGAATTTTCAATTGTGATCCTTTAAAACAATTAGAACGTTATGGTAAGCATCCTAAATATGCGTGTGTACAACTATCTATCTATCTACCTACCTATCTATCTATCTATCTATCTATCTATCTATCTATATATATATATATATATATATATATATATATATATATATATATATATATTCTTATAGATAAAATAAATAGGCATGAATGTATGAGAACTGAACCTGAGACTCGAGTCTGTTTGAATTATTATGAGAAAAGGTTTTAGTGATGAGGTCATCCGATTGTGAAGTGTAGATTTTTATTAAAGATTTCATTTTGAATCCTAGTTTTCGCTAGAATTTTGTGTTTTTCATCTGCTATGCTAGGCTATGCTACACGAATTTGTTCATTGCAGAAAGCTGCGGTTGGTTATTTATCTAAGATCATTCCGTGATGTTTAGTATGAAACAGAGAAGAATCTCCATAAATCCCTAAAGTAATATATACGTCTATTTAGGACTATACGTCCTACGTCGAAATAATGTGCCAATACATTCACCAAAGCAAATTCAAGTTTATACTTGTTGACACCTTGAATGAATCAATTCTGAGTTTTATTTCTTTCTTTAATACGTAGTCATCGTGAAAGTAGATTGCAAACAACTAGGTTAAACAAATCTAGTGTTAGATGAAGGTTTTTTTTCTATGTTCTCAGAAAGTGAACACATTTGTAAATGCCTCAGCTTGTTTCATTCATAATTTCCGTGTAATTACAAGTTATGTATCAAAATCCACTTATTCCACAGTGATTACTTCCATTCATATACGATGTAAAATAATGAGCAAAGTTTCTGGGGAACGTTTTTTATCAATCTGTGTGTATATAAAGAAGGTTTTCTTACTTCCTAGCACGATCTTCATTTAAAGCTGAATGATAAATGTCACTTCCTTATATATAGTTATTATCTACTAAATAACTAAATGTAGTCAGGGCTTATGGAGAACTATCATTGGAATTGATAAATTTAAGTGGCGCTTGTCAAGGTTATTCGATTTTCCTATTTTTATTTAGTTTTGTTATGGGCACTCTTTTAGAGATATCACTCATCGTCTGACTTCTCAGAAATCGATCTTCCACCAGGAGATTCTCTTTTTGACTTTGAATACATCGACGATATAGTCCTGTTTGGTGAAGATGATGAAAGAATGTAGTCTTCTGACCGCCTTAGGAAACAATGCAAATATGTTTTTGATGCGTTTCTCTCCTTCTAGATACAAACTCACCTCAGGGTTGGTCTGCATTAACTCTTGAAATAACCATAGGAAGCGAAGTAGTTGGGTGTATTAATCGCTTCACTCACCCCAGGTGGGTTAGTGTGGGATGAAGTTTCGGGACGAATTCAGAATGCTCAATCGGCTTCGACAATTTGCGTCACTTGCAGTGTTGGCGATAATTCTTTTTTCCAATCGAGGGACGAGTTTAATATACGCTCTGTTCCACTTTATGAGTGTGAAACATGGTCATTAAAATTAGGTAATATTACTATGTTACTGTCATTCGATCATAGGTGTCTTCGAAGCATTGCTAGAATATTTTGGGACCACCGAGTCGATAATTTCACCCCGTCGTGCTGATAGGGTGCGGTTTAGCATAGCGTGAATATCCAAAGTATCTTATTAAAACAGAATGGATTTTGTTCTATTTGTCATTGTTTAGGCATCAGAGAATACAATTTCCTATTTAATTTGTTTTCGAGACTAGAGTTTATTTATGTAAATAACTACCAAACGTTTCCACAGTAGTCTGTCAGTCATATGTGGCGTAGAACCTGACATATATGTACATCGGTTCCATTTTGCTGCACTACGTACTCACGATGGGATAAAATTATCAAGGCAAGTCCAAGGGTAGTAGATGCATTAACACTGTGGTGTGTGCTACTTATATTGACATAAGTAGCATATGATGTTAGTCGTAAACAGAAGGCCTGGAAGCAGAGAGACAAGAGGATCGAACAGTAAAGAATGGAAACAAGATGCAATTTGTATGAAAATGCAAGAACAATGAAGTCTGAGTCATTTTGAGACAATTGGTGGACATTTTGCAAATTAAGCATTTACTTAGATTTTATTAACAAGTCCTGTAATTTTGTGTTAAATACATTCGATTGTCCCTACCCGTGTTCTGTTCACCACAACACTATTAGTAGTAACAAAAAAGCTTGAACAGCGAAGATGCAATTTGAGAAGAATATGCAAATTAGTAGAATAATAAAAGATTACAAGAAAACTTGGGATAACAACGAATGCGTGTACCTTCTGCATTGCGAACAATTCTGAGCGATGTTACCCAAAGTATCTAACCATTGGTTACAATAATCACGCAAATCATAACCACGTAGTCTGAGCCTACCTACATGTCTCAGTCCAGTAGTCAGTGTCTTCATGGAGTGGTACCATGTGATGGCACCCGTAGCTTTCTTCCAACCTACTCCTTTACTAGCTGTCATCGCGCGTCGAGTTAGTCAGTGCATAGGCATACATATTACATACCCTAACCACTTATGTGTTCTCATCTAGCTATCAGATTAACTTTGAGTTACATCATTTGTATATATAACCCCGTATTTCTTATTTATAATCACTCACATTAAAAAGAATTCGATATCCGAGATGGTACCGGTGTTGGCTACATGGAAATGTTATTTCGTACAAATTTACTTGGTATACTGGGTGGCGGTAATCATTCACGTCTACCAAGTAATGTCGCTTGTTTATGGGATGGAATAAAACAACAATTTGTCTTAGAAATCACCTGTGCTACAGATGTTCGTGGCATTCGTCTAAGACATGATCGGTAAGTGAAAATCTTAGTTGGTCTTCCTACTTTTTTATTGTTATTAATATTTGTATATAAATGGGTACGGTTTGCTTATTGACTAATAAATACACGTTATGTTTAAATTTTTTACTAGGTTTACACCAGACAAGTGAATAATTGTTTGTTTGTGGTGTGACACATTTATGGACAAGGGGATCTTGAGTGGTTAGGAGTATAACGGTAGTCATCACTTCTTGGTTGCTGATACTGTGGAAGTATACTTTTTTGAGGGGTCTGAGAAGGAAAGTGGTTTAGGCATGGTATTAACGACCTGAGCACGTGACCACATTACCCAAAACATAACTACCTTGGGATGATCACACACAGCTTTTTGTGAGTAGTCTTGGTTATGTTAACTACATTCTTTAAATATCTTCGATTGTCAGGCGGACATTACACCTACGCCATAAGTAACGGACGTTAGTTTCTTGTCAATTGAGACTTATCAGTACAGCACATATGCAATGTTCGCGGAAGGGGTGGTGCTAGGATCGGGCATTCGGAACCTTGTCACTTAGTGACACAGACAGGGGTCTTCTGATTACAACTGACATTTTTCTGTCCTAAATATTTATACCGATCACTGATCAATATCGTATCCTTCTAGCCATCAGTGCTAATTGAACTGTAGCCAAACAATCAAACATAACACAAGCAATGTTAAATCCATTTAGACCAGAGGCTATATTACAACTTCACTGACAGAATTTGTAATAACTACTAAGATGTAAAAAAACACGACATTGATAACTACTACACGGTGATTAATCAGTGCGTGAAAGTATCAAAATTATTAGATTTCGTTAACATAAATTCATAGTCTACCATTGTCCAAAATAGAATTATAATAGGGGTAGCACATCGAACATGTAAGAAATCCATGTTTATGCATCGAAATAAACGGCGAGACTATAATTTATGCGCGTCTTAGATTTCAGCGCGAAATTCATTCATCCATTTGGCTAAATAGTGTTTTGGCATTTTAGCTGATATCAGTTCGTGATTAAAACTCTAAATCTAATTTCTAACCGTAACCATTAACTGTAAATCAAAATTGTAATTTCTCACACTGTTTTGTAACCGTCATTTAGTCCTAGTTAGTGGATGGACATTCTCAAGGTCACTTCAGCGTCGCTAAAAGGTTGTCCATAAATTATTGTTTCACCAAATAAACATTCATTTAGTCATTATACCTACCATAATGTGTATACAAACGTATCTGTTATTGATAGATAGATTATATTTTTCCGTAAAATTATTTAAATTAGATAAACTTTCGAGTATAAAAATTATATATCGAAGTGGTATTTAATAAACCAGTAGAAATTCGAAAAGTTATATAAAAATCAGTGTGTACACTAACTATCAATAGTCTCATGTCATGAAGTACGATAATAATGAAAATGAAAGATTTTTTAAAATATTAGATACAGATTATCTGATTGAGATCCACGTGATGATCATAATCGATGGTTAGAGATTTTAATGTAGTGTAACAGAAAATCAATCGTGCAATTGCTTAGATACATTCATTTCTTTGCTTCCTTTCCATCTTGACTTCCAGTATCCTTCCATATATAACTTTTCGCTCTGTCCTTTCATACCATATTTCCAATATTTAGTTTTTTTTAATTTTATACTTATGCTAAGGCGATCACAAGAACAGACATATTCTCTTAACAATGCTAAAATCTTCACTATAAGCGATAACCACAAATGTCTTTCTTTTGTAATTTAATTTTCCACATGAGCTTAACCTTTTTCCGATTACTTGTCATTGTTTTCAGTCCTCTAAATTTTTGTGTACTTGTGGGCCACTTTTTTATTAATACATACATAAATACAGAATTGTACCGATTCGTGCTGTACTACCTCGAACACTAAGTTTTCCTACTGTTTACCTTCTCGCTATATTAGCCGTTACGTGTTGATGTGTTTTGTGTATATTTGTATTAGTTGCTGTTATTGATTATGAAGAGAATCGACCATATCAGAGTAGACTAATCATCTCCTAATTCCGCAAGTGTTGTAAGCCACTAAATGAATCTTCATAGCGAGACACGATACACACATAATAGCTCAGTTGTTCTTCACATAAAGACAAAACAAATGTTCACCGTTTCTCAGTTTCCATTGGTATTCCAGGTAAAATCAGTCCATGACTAACACACCTCTGTACATTCAGCAGTACGACTTCGCCTTCGGACCTTGGGTTTGCTGCTTTTAGTCCTACTGTTCTTCAACCGACCTGTCTGGCATAGCAGGACCTTGAGGAATGGTTGTTCCAACCAGTATAGTTCGATTGGTTCATCTCAATAGGTAAGCCCGACCACCACATCAAGGTAGCAACAACAACCGGGTAATAATACAACCTACGAATATTAAATTTCGATCTAAATTTTGTTTTAACGATAACCAAGTAAGATATCATCCTATAGAAGTGCATTAAGTGAGAAATTTTAAAATTCTACATTCGACAAAATATTTTCTATTATCATAAGATCTGAAGACCAATCATCTTCTAGATCAGTTAAACAATAATTGAAATATCGGCATATATATATGACTTGGTTTTTCCTCTATTTCAATACTGTTCAGTTAAATAGGGCACCTGGATCTGTAAAACTCTTCAGGAATCCGTTACTGAATCGTTGGACATTCAACTAGTCAACTCTTTTAACAACAAAAGATGACTGAATTTTAACTTTCGATACGATTCAGAAAAAAGAAACAATTCTGTGCGTATGCACAGACACACAGGAGAGTGATAGATACTTTGACTTACCTCCTTAGTCAGTGATCCATGTTATTCGTAGATTGAGTACGTCGACATTATCAATGTATCTCTAACTCATAAACTCGGATTAATTTTTCAATAAGTAATAACGTAAAAATGTTAGAGAAATATTGTAGGGCTGTTGATAAAGTTGGTCAAGAAAAATAAATGAATACATTTTCAATGTCAATAAAACAAACCTTTCCGAAAAATCTCATTTGTTCCTAATATTATCATTATCGTCTTCACCATCACCTTTATTTTATTGCCTTCGGTGGAAGTAATGAGTAACATATTTAGTGTGGAGTTATTTTTTTAGAGTCAAATATTTCATCAAAGTATATCCACATATAATAGTTGTCTCAAAGGAGTACCTTAATTCAGGAGGATTTTCGACAAACTAGCAATAAGGATTTAACTTTCCAGTAAGTCATCAGCCATCACCAAAGTAGAACATGGCAAACATGTGTATCGTATTAAACTGTTGTATCACAGTAGCATGATTAGGTGCATATGGTTGGGAAGTTGAAGCCAGTCAACAAGACGAAACCCTGAACATAGTTTTATTGTTAGATATCATTTGGTTAGTCATCATCAATGTATAGACTACAACACATACATATACATTAACTCAAGTTCCCATACTACATTTTGATACGTCTTCTAATTGAACGCTAGATTCGGTTCCTAAGCTCTTCTAGTAACCCCCAGGTTAGATCTACACACCAACTTAAACACGAGAGAAAAAGGCGGGAGATATAGAAGAAACACTTTACTCCAAAGGTTCGTTTATGCACAGAAAATCTAGGGTTTTTATAGTATTTTATATGGCCTTGGGTTTCCGGAAAATTTTGGAACACTACTAAACATAGTAGCAGTATAGATAACCATCCAATCAGAAACTCGTTACATGAATTTCCACTTTCTAGATGTTTCTGGCAAAGCTTCTAGTGAATACTGATTGGATAAGATGGTTCTCAGTGTTTTCAGAGCCTTTTTGGGGTTTTTTCGAGTTTTCTGGATCTCTCCGACACGTTTGCACAACAATATGAATTCAGTAAAGTGAATGGCAAACAAATCGAAGTGATTGTTGTACAACATCAGACAACACTAAATATTGAGAACATACTTTTAAAAGATAGTGAGTAGAGATGTCTGAATAGATACTAGCAATCAAAATGTAGAGGAAAATAGACGATGAGTGGATCTGCGTCGTTTAACATCTTCAACCACAGATGATGGTTATCGGAAGGGCACTAACTAGGGAGTCTGCATCTAACGAATTTAATCTTCGACTTTAGTCATAGCAAAACGATTCATTTACGATATATATATATATATATATATATATATATATATATATATATATATATTGATGCGTTTGTAAAATAATCTATATGTTAAAGGTGACATAGTCCTGACTATAACTGGTACATTGACGTGATGGTCAGTCTTGTCTGTCGTGACAGACCAATCGAACTATATTAACTGGAACACTCGTTCGTTTATGTCCTACCATGACAAGTAGGTTGGTTGGATGGTGAATAATAAAACTAAATGCAGCAAAGTAAGGTCTGACAGCCAAGTGTACTTGTGGTGTGACAGCAACGTATTTCTATCAGGCAATCACATACAGTAATGATTCTTTCTCATAATAGATGGAGGTTCGAGAATATTGACCCTAAAACTGTCAAGCTCTACATTACCTCGTGCATTTCGGTCGCCCGGAGTAAGTTATTTAAGGGATGCAGTTCACATGTCTAAAACTAATTACAAAAAGCTGTGTGTGATCATCCCGAGGTAGTTATATTTTGGGTAATGTAGTCACATGCTCAGGTCGTTAATACCATGCCTAAACCACCACCTTTTCAGATTTCTCAAAAAGAAGTATTTTTCTACAGTATCAGCAACCTTTACTAGCAGTCGAGACCAACTGGCCTCGTTTACTCAAATATATATTACCCTATTGTTTTGTTCTTTAATATTGTGGTTCTGAGTAATTAAACTGTCCAATTTTCAATTTTTCATTATAGAATAATAATTATACTTGTAAATGCTATCAAAGTGTACACATTTAGCCCATCACCTCAATTAATTTTTGAATCAAATACATGTTCAAATCCTTCAGGATTGTGTTATGTCTGTCAAAGTGTTGATAATCCATTGGTTGTATTTCCTGGACGACGACCTGGTGTTGTATCATTAGTTCATATTGGAAATACTGGTTGCAATGTCAATCTTAATAACAACGCAAATAATAACAATCCTGGGAATGTTACTAACAATAACAGTAATACTACTACTAATAATAATATTGGAAGTACAAATACAATATCCATCAATACTATTTGTCCATCATCAACAAATGCTACTAATATGCCACCAAGACAAATAATTGCACATGAAAATCCACTTGCATCAATCACTTTAAATCGTGATGGTTATCTACTGGCAACAGCATCACAAAAAGGCACATTAATTCGTATATTTTCTACAAAAGATTGTACTTTATTACATGAATTACGACGTGGCACTAGTCAAGCTACAATTACATCATTATCATTTAATAAAGATAGTGATTTATTATGTGTTACCAGTGAACGTGGTACTGCGCACATATTTTGTCTTACAAAAGATTCTTTAACTAATCCTCGTAATATTCAAATTAGTAGTAGTAATAGTATTAGTAGTAGTAGTAATAGTAGTAATACTAGTATCAATCATAACCACAGTCCTCACTTGACAAAATCTTCAGGATTTGGGTATGTCGTTGTTGTTGTTATTTGCTTAATTGTTTATTTTGTCGTACTTTTTCAAAACGCTATGTATATATGAGTGTGTTTAAAATTAAGTGTAAAATGAAATTCGATCAAGTAGGTGACTCGAGTTATATCCTCTAATGAGATACAAATATATAGCAGTTTGAATCGCATTTGAATGTTTACTATATGCTATGTAGAGAAGGAGAGAGGAAGTATGAAGAGCAGCACATATGTGTGGAAGTCTGAAATAAAGAAGAACAAGAGAAAAAAATAAGTCGACAACTCAATCAGCACATAGGATGCAATTGCATCTAATTAATGGAAGAAGTCGATGATAGTTAGCAGTAACACAGATATGATATTAAGACAATCTGATAATCAAAACTAAGAGTTGTTAAAGTAAGATTTTGAATGCCACTACGTTAAAACATGCTATTCATAAAAAAGTCACCTGTATTGTGTGTAAATATTGATGATACAAATTAGTTATTCACCTTATTTACTTTAGTATACTAGAAATGTGAATGAGATGTGATGTATGATGATTGACGATATCATGATACTGTTTAGACAGTACATAGGTAACAGTTGTTCTAACCGAGAGGTGGAGGAGTGGTGTACGCTGACCACTGAATGATTGATTAATCGGTGAGTATTTGTGAATGTCATGTTTGTCTAGTGGTTAGTACTGATCGAATGCCTTAGATGGAGTTGGAATGTGGTGACTGGTGTAAGTGAATAAACATTGTGTGAACGATAATTGAATATTGTGTTGTTGGATGTAGTTTTTATGACACCTGATTTGATCTAGGTTTCATGCTATTCGGTACTCGTTAGGGAGACGTACCTTCAGTCTTGTAGGAATTGACGCTTCATGTAGGATTTGAATCTGTTACCCATTCTCATAGTCTGAGACATTATCACTAAACAATTTATATATACGACTCTACCCCTTAGTAAATTAATCCATTTCTTTGCCAGTGAAATGAAATTGTCCTTCAGGCTACTTCTGATTGCCATCTGTTGATCTTCTCATTAGACTACTTCTGATTGGCTTACCATACCACCTTTCCCTCTTGAAATATAAGTCTTGCTCCTTGGATTTAACTGAAGGCGTTGGGGGATATGTCTTCTTCATGATCTTCTTGGGTTCTGGCCATCAATTCTTCTGCACTGATCTTGTCGTTCCAAACTAATTGTATCAACTAAATAATCTAGTGGCAAGTTTGAACTAGGGGGTTCTTTATTCCAATCTAGTCGCCTATAGTGGATGCGGTTTACATATCGCGTCAGACATTTACCTCGAACATCAATTTCGTACATTACGTCACCGACTTTTCACACGATGACACTCGCTATCCACGTAGGCCCCCATTGTCGAGAATTTCTTGTATACATTGGTAACCCATTAGGAATCGGACGTTCGATTCTCCTCACCATGGATTTATATCCTCATTTTCTTTGTGGATACATGCTATCAAATAATGTCCAAGTCTTCCTTATGAACGTTGATTCAGTAGGGTAGACACCACTGGATGAGGCTGAATTCGGGGTTATTCTGTATGCTTATTTTAAACACAGCGCGGTATCGACTGAGCTGTTGAGCTCAAATTTCAATTGGTTTATATCATGAATGAAAAAATAGGAATATCAAAGTAGTTCGCTCAGAATGCATGCAAACTAATAATGGTTGGTCATTTATACTCCCCAGTATCAATAACCTGAAGATGCAAACTCATAGTAAGTAAGCAGAAATTAGTATTATTTCTCAAAAGTTTTCTTAAGTTATATGCTCTTCGACAGAGAGATATAGATATTTACTCATGTATTGTGTTTCTTTTAGAATAAAAAATAAGTTTCTTGGTGTGTCGTTTTTTATGCTACTTGAAATTTCTACTTTCAGTTCCGGTAAACTCTCTCTACGTTCTCTATTTTCTACTACAAGCCATGTACGATGTGTTTTGGAAACGAAATTCAAAGCTATATGTGCTTTCAGTTCTGTCAGTCCTGATACTTTAATAGGTAAGTTTCAAAAGCAGACATTTACTAAGTAATGAATAAAACGCTTTGCTTTTACCCGTAATGTTTATCCGTAGGTTGTTTTACTTATAACTGATTGATCTCAGTTGGGGTATTATTGAAAGCCAAAGAGAACGAGACAGATGTTCCATCTTTGTTTGCAGACATTTCAAGAGTGGTTATCTGTGACTATATCATCAGGTATCAAATTCCTTGACCTTCAGGTCCCGCGGCGAACGCTTAGTTGTTAGAACCATGGGATCAGTGTCCAATCAAACAGTAAGGTGCGTAATGTTGAGATTAGTCCTATACTAATACGAAATAGCTGTCTTAACAGTTCTCCCTAGTTTTCAATGGTATTCCAAATCAGCTGATTATGGGATGAACATAATCTATAAATCTGACCAATCTTCACTAAACTCATTTCAGCTAAACTATCATATTCAATCCTTTTATTATTTATCATCATAAATCCACCAGTAATTAGTTGTAGATGTTTTATTTATTGTCAAGTAATTAGACCACTATTCATCTGTTTGACTAACTGCTTGTATAAACAGTTATTCTGTTCAAAATTGTCCGTGTCTTAAATAAAACAAAAATGTTTTGATCAATTATAAATTATTGAATAGAAAAGTTATTCAAACGGCAGCATTATTTATCCTACAGGAAGGTGAAATTATTATGCCGGCAAAACATATTGTTCAGTTTCAATAGTCGATTATTTCATCAATGTATTATTTCAAGATTTTTCATTCGTTTTTCTTTCTACAAATCTAATGATAAGTGCACTTGTCACTCTTACGCATTTATCGTAACATATTTAATACACATAATTGACAGAGCTCTAGAAAACTTATCATTGTCGCATGTGTGATTTCTTTATAGCTTTAAATCGATTGGATCAAGTGATGTTAGTTAGTTAGCTACACGATATGGCATAACAATCTTCCGATACTATTGGTGCATAAGTGTTCAGGATCGCGAATTGATTAAAGTTACGAGTATAAATCATTACATACCGAATCAATGGTCTGAAGGTTGAACGCTTTTCACGAAACCTGAAGATCCTGAGTCAGATCCTCGGCTGTGTCGTGGTTGCGCACAACAGCAGTATCATACTAGGACGAAACAGCTGTTCTGCGCTTCCACATTCTTAATAATTATTTAAATAAGTCAAGTCAGTGATGTCAACTATCTCCATAAGCCCGTCACACTAGTTAGTTAGTTAGTTATTGAGTTAGATGTTCTCAGCACTTTCAAATTATTCTCGTCACCCAACCTTATCAATCAGGAATGTATCGTTTAGAGCTCTAAACTTTCAATTATTAGGCCCCGAGGTTCAAACCAAACTCTGTCTCTGTTGGTCTAAACAACCTAGTAGTATCACCATCAGTAATTAAAAAGATTTATGTTCAAGACTTTAGTGAGTTCTACTAGTTAAAGCTTTTCAGTACTGTAGATTTACCACAATTTACGAGTACTACTCCCTTAGTATTTTAAGCTTAACGTTGCTTTAAAACTATGAAAAGATAATAATTAAACATGTAACTGATAATTACTATTTACAGAAAACACAGTTTTACAATTACAATTGTAATCTGCATAAAATTACAATTGAATTGTTACTAATCGGCCCTAACCACACAATAAAAGTTGTCTAGTTGGATTATTTAAATTCTATACTTCACGATGAAACCGAATGTGAAACGAAAAATGTCTATCTTACACAAACAACCAATTAATCATCATCTGAATTATTGGGTTTTATTTAAATTGAATTACTGTTGTTATGCCTACTACTTGGTTGGAATTCTCACTATAACCGTTATTAGCGGTTTGAGACATTAGATTATATGGCTCGGAATCAGTTACAATGCCCGAGGTTTGTTCACTCTTTATTTTCATCCATATCTTAAGAACCACTATTCCTTCATACATACCTTTCTATCCCATCTTTTTAAAGCGTATTCTGAGATAAGGTGGTGGTTGGAAATAGTCAACAAGAAACCCTGAACCCGGGTTTCGTGCTACTTGGCACTCGTCAACAAGGTGTACCTGTAATCTTGAGGGGACTGACGCTCCCTGATGGATTCGATCCCGTGTCACCCAGCTTCGCAGTCAGAGATGTTACCACTGGGCTATCCACGCTGCGACTGACCTCCTGCGGGACTGAGATGTATTCACAATTAATAGATCACTGGGTGGTGATCAATGTCATGTCCTCCTTCAACATAGTGCACACATGTGAAGTCACCTAGACTAGTGGCCACATTGCTACATGGTCGATAGCATTCGATCTGCACTAATAAGGACCTGACACGCATAACACTGATCACCACCAAGTGATCAATCAATTGTGAAGGCGTATTCTCTTGAATGTTCATTCTTATTTTCATTGTTACTACCTTATTTCAATCTGCTTTACTATTCATCTCATTAATTTCATCTCGTCGTGGTAATGTGGTGTGGCAACTTGAGCTAACGCTCATATTCGAAAGGCTCCAACCCACTAAATTTAACGTTTTAAAGTGATGTTATTTATTCAACGGTAATTTTTACTATTAACAGAATTCATGTTATCGAATTTCAACACTGCTTACACAGTATGAGTGACTCTTTGAATACAACAATGCTTAAAATAAGGATTCATTCCTTAACTCGAAGATGATGTTTTACAATTGTAGCACAAAACGTGATTACTCGTATCGTACCGTTGCACACTCTACCTTTCATAGCCACTGGACTAATAGTGTGATGGTTTGTCAAAGTGCCATTTGTCTCTCTGTCTTTTACTTCATGAAGATTGACCTTATCTGCTACACCTTCACGCATTTTATGCTTTTCATTTATATTTTCATTGGCTTTTACAAAATATTTCCACAGTTCCGTCTCTGTAATATGTACTAATCATTTCCTAAATTTCAGTTATCTAAGAAATCAGGGACCTGTCCTGTATATGTATCGCGTAGAGCAGTGGCGGGTTCAGTGGTTAAGGCATTTGGTTTCCATCCACCAAGTCACAAGTTTGAATCCAGCTCTATTCACTTCGATTAGGACAGCTATGTAGTATCACCAGTCCCCTATACTTAGTGTGTAGTTTGAAGCTAATTACACAAATTTGTACTTAGTAAATAAGTGTCAGTTCATGTTACCTTACATCTAACGCTAGCAAAACCTTAGCAGCAAAGGAAAGACAAGTTAAGAGGTATATACAACTTGAAAGGAATAAATAAGTTCAAAAAAGTCTAGAGTATGGGAATATGCTTAAAGATTTTGTTAGAGATGAAGAATGAATGCCACTGCAGCAATGCAATTAATTTTGAACTTAATTTGTCATAATTTTATGTAAATTTATGTAATTTTTATTCTAAACAGTACAAGGATATATTTCATAGACGTGGTCTCTCATGGTTTTTCTAAAGACAAACTATATGTTTGAATGAATGAAATAAAATACTAACCTAACCACTAGTCACATGACTACCAATCGACAGATCACTTTTCTGCTGATTGATTGATCATGGAATAGTAGTGACCAATCAATGTAAACACGTCAGTTCTACCGTTGTTCTGTTGTATTTCAAATAATTCAGTTGTATTGTCTCGAAACTAGGAAGTTGGTTGATACAGATTGAAATCCCACCAAAAATATCAATCCCCTCTAAACTGTATCTACACACTGTTGATACGATTTCCAACTAATAAATACTAAAGTCGAATGGAAATTTCTTATCCGACTATATTCAACCATTAAACACTTATTACTTTTTATGGATTGATCACTAAATCTTTTTTATTGTTAAACCATTATTATTTCTATTTCTAACTTGCTTCTGTTTTCCCTTCATCGCTTCTTCTTTTTCTTCCTCTTTCCTAAATAGTTTTATCCGCAGATGGATCTTACTACAAGTACACATTCACAGCAAATGGTACGGTAACACGTGTAACATTTGTAAACTTTCTAGATTTCTATGATGATGAAACAGATTTTTAATTTTGTCAATGTATCTATTTCTTTGATAATTTAAATACTAAATAATTGTGTTTTTGATAGCTTATCCTATCGGTTCTTTTTCAATTCATGTTAACATAGATTGAATAAATTTAATTCTTTCGTAGTTACTGCTGATTGTTATTATTGTTATTACACTCTCTCTCTCTCTCTCTCCATATATATGTTTGTGTGGGTGTTTGTGTATGTGATTATTTATCCAGTTGTTTTTACTTTTTATTCTGCGTTTGTGATTTGTTTGTTTATTTTTTCTCCAATTCTATTTTTTTTAATTGAACATTGTGTTGTTTTTGTGGGGGGGGGTGTCTTTCCGCGCTTTCTTCATCATGATATATTATACATTTGTAAACTCTGTTTTATACAATGTGAATTTATGAAAAAACGGGTAAGAATGTGTATTATTATGAATAAAAGTAGTAGAGATGTAAAACAATGATTATTGATTATCTTGTTTTTCTACGATTTTCAGTTGTGTTTTTATTTATTTTTTAGGTAATGCTAAGCTTTTCTTTAGTGATTAGAAAATAAATGTTAATCCCCACGTACTTCTCTGTGTAATGTTGTTCAACGGTAAAACATTATGAGAGAGCTAGGAGTAGTCAAACTAAGATGAGATCAAGTCATTTGAATATCAGTTTGAAACTGTAGCAAAATGTGTGATCAAGGTCTCACTTGATGGTTATAATCAATGGTTTAAAAATTGTGTGTGATGTTGAGACACATATGCATCGAATCTTCATCGTTTATCATAAATCCCTAAAACTGAGTAAAATTTGTAACTATATCAGATACAATAGAAGAAATTCATACGATTTGTGTAAACATAAATTGACCACATGAAGAAAAGTTTTTTTAGTAAGCTTAATTAGAACAATGTTTACACCTTTAATATCTCTATAATTTCATTTATGAATTGTGATGTAATCATTGGTGTAAGAAATTCCTCAGACAACATTGAGAAGACAAAACATTTTTCTAATGTATCACATATTTACAACAATGATGTCCTATTCTATATGGTACTTATCGACTTTTTGCACCTATATTCATAGTGTTGTTCTCATTGAGGTCTGAACACAGCAATTATTATTAAAACACTAGGATATCGATCGATTTTCTCAAAGTAAACTGACAAATATTCATGAATTTGAAGATGACATTGTAATATGTCAATCGATTGCAGTTAGATCAGATTTTCTCTGAAGCCGAGATGAAAGTAAGAAATACAAGTGTTGGTAGATTATTACAAATAAGTAAATTATTTACCTAACGATAGTCTTTATCCACTTATCCTTATATGAATCATTTGCATAAGTTAAATAATTTGCTATATAAATGTCTTTTAGTTTGTTTATAACTGAATTTCTATATTAACTCTTATCTGTATTTCGGTTGTAGAGATATAATTAGCAGATCTTCAAAAAATAGATTGTAACTCTCACAGTATTTTGTAATTTACCTTCCAGTGCTCCTACTTATTAAACCTTCTGACACTACATGTTTTCTCGATTTTATGTTGCTGTCAAATACGCCCAACTTTTTTCGCTGATTGATTAATTAGTATTAACCAATATTATTGTTTATTATAAACCTTAGTGTCAATCAATTTGGAATATGATCACTAGTTTCAGTGACTTGACGAGTGGCAAACATACACGACATGCAGGTTTATAGCTTTATGATATGATTCTCTCAAACTACTCATTTTGAGATTTATTGATGTTTTTTTTAGAGCCTAATCGATCTTATTTGATAAGTTGAATAAATCCTTTAGTCAAAAAAAAATTGACAATTCTCTCCGGATTAACTTACAATAGGCAAGACACATTAACATTACATAACTTGCTATTTTAAAAGTACTATTTAAGTAAATATATTTTCTATGTAATTCCTTATTAAGCTTTACAACTGTAAATATTTTATCAGATAGTTTACAACCCTTGAATGATAACAAGAAAAATCAATTGTGTATATGCAGTGATTATAAGCTTGTTTAGAATAATTGTGTATGTATGTATGAGGGAAGCAGGTAATGAAAAAATCTTCTCATGTAGCATTAAATTACAAAATAGATGATTTTTTTTTCATATGATGTATAGATAACATTAAGACTATAACCTTATGGAGTTGTTGAGTTTTACTGAAATCATGAACCTATCGAAGTTAGACAACCATTGAAAATATGGAATCACTGGACAGTCATTTTCTTCTAGTATGGGACTCCTCAGCAGTGTACATGCACGACTTCACAGCCGGGAATCGAACATGATGCCTTTAGTTTCGTGCATGAATACTTAACTTCTAGACCACTAAGTCGGCACTCAAAGGTGTTAATGTCTAACTTCAGTCAATCCACTACATTGCGCGATCATCTTCAATTATCTTCGATGGGTAAGTGCCTCACACCTGAGAGAGATTAGCTTAACTGCCCACGTCTTCTCATCAGAAGTCCTGAAATTCCCTCTCGGAGCTAGTCATTAGTCAGTACATAATAATTCTTGGTAAGATCTTGTGAAAAGAAGCTTGGCCGCTAACTTATCCTCGAACTCACGTTTAATCGTAGACAAAAGCTTGAAGATAGGTTGCCTATAGGAGTGCAGCTTAAAATAGCACAGGGTAAATTGTGCAAATCAGAGTGAATGATTTCTCAAAGTTTAAAACACTAGACTTTAATGGGAATAGCAGACACAAAGTGGAAAAATTATTATCTGAACTGTGATTGGGGAATTATGCATGTATTGTTGATTAACGTTTCGCAAGACGTAACAGTTATCACCCATTATCACAGCTTATCTGCACTCTTCAAGGGGTGTATCCTCCCTATGGAATTGGTATTCATGTCAACTTAAAGAGAAAAACATATACTGATAACTCAGTATGCACATAGAATGCAATTACATCTAAATAATGGAAGAATTCGATAATAGTTAGCATTGGCACGGATGTGATATTAAGACAATCTGATAATCAAAACTAAGAGTTGTTAAAGTAAGATTTTGAATGCCACTACGTCAAAACATTCTATTCATAAAAAAGTCACCTGTATTGTGTGTAAATATTGATGATACAAATTAGTTATTCACCTTATTTACTTTAGTATACTAGAAATGTGAATGAGATGTGATGTATGATGATTGACGATATCATGATACTGTTTAGACAATACATAGGTAACAGTTGTTCTAACCGAGAGGTGGAGGAGTGGTGTACGTTAACCACTGAATGATTGATTAATCGGTGAGTATTTGTGAATGTCATGTTTGTCTAGTGGTTAGTACTGATCGAATGCCTTAGATGGAGTTGGAATGTGGTGACTGGTATAAGTGAATAAACATTGTGTGAACGATAATTGAATATTGTGTTGTTGGATGTAGTTTTTGTGACACCTGATTTGATCTATGTTTCATGCTATTCAGTACTCGTTAGGAAGGGATGTTTATTCATTTAGATTAGCGACCATAATGTAGTTTGACTGATAGAAATTAATCTACACTATTAGGTAAGCAAACATGAAATTGGTCACTACTAAGTGGTCAGTCAATGTGAAATGCCACTTTATCCGTCATTGCAGTTCCAAATGATTTAAATAAATATTACTAAATGTAGTTATAATATAGTGAAAACTGACCGCAGATAAATATTTATCTTAACACTTTTTATAAATTATAACAGTCGAAATTGTGGTAAATTCAACGTTTATAAAAAGTGTTTTTGCAGAAACATTTTCAGCTTGATCAATGTTGTTATTTTGTATAGAATAACATAGAGAATTCAATGAAATTCATCCAAACAATACTATGTGAATAAGATAATATTTTGATATGAGTTAACGATTCTGATATTTTGTTGAGATCTGTTCGTCGAACAAATAATCGATGGTCGAGGAATCGTTGAACATTGAGCAACTGTAATGACTTGACAGAATACTGGTTCTTGCACATGTTTTGAACTGTGGACATGATTGTTTACTTACTACTGTATAAGGAAAAAAACACGGATATTGTTTGATTAACAAGAAGAAAGGTAAGACCGATGATGAAGTGTTTATTGTATACTAAACGCAGTTGATCAAAACAACATGTAATATTATTATAAGGTGTATTTCATTCAAATATCCAGTCAACAATCAAATCTAAAATCATTGGACTGGCGGTAAGTTACATTGCATTAATCAATAATTCAATGTGAGTGCATATTTTACAGTATAAATGGATTATCTGCTTTAACTAATCAATATAACTAAATTACTGAATAACTTAATCGCACCTCCGTGATAATAACGCGGTATGACTATTCGATTTAAGTATAAGACTGGACACTATCGTTCATTTTTAATTTCTTACAGAGTAAACCGTACGACTGTTAAGTTTGAAACTGAACGCGACTTAATCGTATTTTATGCTACTAAACTTTTCGTAATTAATTGAAATGTGTTATGAATAATGTTGTTCAGTGTAGCACTTAAACAATATTACACTAAGATTAATCCAGATAGCTATTAACTACGTGACTGTTCTGTTTAATGTGAATATTGAACACTCTAGCAAATTATTTGTTCAATGGTGTTAAGATAATGATTTGCACACCATTAACAATGATATAGAGTAGGTCACTTGTCATGGAATGGATTAGGCATATTTTAACTGTCACAACTAGTAAATTGTAAACGACATATTATTAATTATTCAATGATAAGTTTGACAATTATAATACTTGATTCAAAATGTGACATTATTCAATATAAAATTAAAATGCAGTGAATAAATGGTTTAGTTATTGTACACCTCAAGTATTTAATTAACATTTGTATTTGTTTGTGGTAAATTCTCATAATAGACAGTTCTGTTGATATATCCGATTGATACTTCTTCTACAGTTCTCGTCGTTATATTTCGTTTGCGTCTAGTCGCTCTTTATAGAATAGATTGAATGTGGTTAGCATTGGAATCCAAGATGAGCGTCGCGCCCTGTTTGGGGCTTGTTAGCTTGAACTACAAGGTTCAATAATCATACTGATAACGTTAATACTCAGTAATCATGTGAATAATCCCTGAGGCATTTGTTGCATAACGTAATGGTTCCAAATCCAGGAGTAGAGACTAATCTTGAAATACAGATATATCTGTCCGACGAAACCCCGAATGGGTAGAAAACGCATCCTATATTCCGTTTCTAGTCATATTCTATCCGTCCTATGGGAAATTACCACATAATAGCTATATCGAGACAATTCGCGCATGGTGAAGTTCATTTAAGACTGATCATACACATAGTTCCCTTTATTATCTTAAAGAGAGCAAGAGCGAAGATAAGTGCACCAGTCTTCTCTCTTGCTCTCTTTAAGACTGATCAAAATTAATTATAGAATGAATATAAGCATGTCCACTGAACAGGTTAACGGCCATCCAAACTCAGTAACGCATTGAATGACGTTCTTGTGTTTAGAAAGAAGGCTACTGGGCTCAAATCCCATTGTGAATATCAGCGCGGATTCAAGTACATGAATGAAAAATGTATTAGATGACCAAGTTTAACAAATAGTGCTCTCGAGTATTCAATGGAAGTCTAGAAAGATCCCTGAATCTGGACTTCAACGTTATCAGCATTCATCAACATGATGTTTTGGAAAGCCAATAGTTTCTGAGGTATTTTAACCTGTCATCCACTAAGTAGAACAATTACCGTGATGTATACTGCTCATATTGCCAGATGTAAGTAGTATGCAACAACAGTCAGAAGTAGAATGTCTGTCAAAAGAAGATTCAACTACAGAAAACACAAGGAGCTTAATGGCCCTATATATGACTCCAACTGGATCATATGAATGATCGTTATCGAATGATTGCCATTGAAATATACATGTCGCCAATCCTTGTATGTAATCATCGACCTAAATCACGTTGGTGAATAACGGAATTAAATAAGTCAAATACGGGAATGGATTTTTGAATAGGTATATTTCGTACAATCGTTGATCGGAAAGCAAAACAAAACAAAATGACGCGCAATGGATAAGGCATGCAAGCCGACTCGATTTAGCCAGGCGTGAATCGATATTTTTAGTCGAACAAAAATAAGTTACAGACATGTGATGAGTAAGATAAGAAATGCACACACATACGATCATATAAAAAACAGTCAAGGTTGGATAAGCAAATAAGTGACAGGGTAAAAATGTGGCTTGAGAAGAATGAGTAGATTGATCTGTCTAGAAGCTAGAATAACCTATGTGGGCTTGACATTGTACCGGCACCTACAAGGAAAATGGAAAGGAATTGAGAATTGGAAGAAATATGAAAGATGTAAAGGACAACTGATGGAAGATGTGCAAATAAAGTATTTAGGGTATGGTTTTCATAATTTACCAAGACACTATTATTTTGTACGAAACGATAAACTGGCTCTCCCCACCTGAGTGTCCGTTCATTACACTACTAATGTTATATTCTGTAAAACTCCAGCACTTGATGAAAAATATCCAGGTTTTTTAAAGGAACTATTTGATAACCGGTCTATAAGCATCAAAACTTTATAAATTGTTGTGTCATTGAAATGATAATTATAAATAATTCGGTGAGACCACAATTTATGGACGACATTTAAGCGACGCCAAGGTGACCCTGAGGAAATTCACTTACCTGCTGGGGTTTATAGAAGGTTATAAACTAGTGTGAGAAATCAGAACCGGGATTTAGAGTTAGAAGTTAGGGTTTTCATCACGAGCTATTATCAGCTGTAATGTCAAAATGCTTTTTAGCCACATGGATGAGTGAATTTCACACCAAAATCGAGGACTCGATATCACAATTGATTGATCACTATGTGGTGATCAATGTCATGCTTGTCTAATCCTTATTAGTGCAGATCGAATGCTATCGACCATGTTGCAATGTGGCCCGCAGTGTCGAGTCACCTAGACTGGTGGCCACATTGCAACATGGTCGATAGCATTCGATCTGCACTAATAAGGACTAGTCAAGCATGACATTGATCACCACCTAGTGATCAATCAATTGTGATTACATCTCAGTCCTACAGGGGGTTAGTTACGTCTCGGATACCTCAGTGGTAACGTCTCTGACTATGAAGCTGGGTGACACGAGGTCGAATTCGCCAGGGAGCACCAGTTCCCTCAAGATTACAGGTACGCCTTGCTGACGAGTGTCAAGTAGCACGAAACCCGTGTCCAGGGTCTCCTGTTGACTACCTCCAACCACCATGTAGGACTCGATATCTTAAATCTTATTTGTCCGTCTATAAATTATCATCCTGTCAATAATGTACTTAACTCATAGTTTCAAATCTTCATTTAATATGGATATTTTCATTTGATTATATATCTGATACCATTTTTAAACCTGCTCTAAGAATATACCGGTTTGTATTTCATTTGATACCACTTTCAAAGTAAGCCTTTTTACAAATTTCGCTAGCACCAATGTTAGTGAAGTATTTTTCAACTCTCTACTCTTAAGGAAAGCTGTTTCGAGTCGAACAAGTAGATCTTTAAAAACATGAAAAGTGAATGATGAATTTTGTGAAGTAAATGAAAATAACCATTCTGATCTTCAAGGTAACAAAAAGTCAAATTATCTGGTTTCTGTAACAAACTATCACATTTACGAATAAAAAATAACTGTGGTAGTTTCAAATAACGCAACATACATATTTTGTTACCAGTTATTAATTCATTTTTTAGTTAAGACTGAATAACTAAATTATAGTGAACCCTCATACGTCGAAATATTTGTATATAAAATATCAATGTACCCGGAAGAAAGATGACTTCACGAGACATTACCTATCTTTCTACAAATGTAACTCTAACGGAAACAGTCTATCTACTAAGGGATTAAGTTTAAAATAAAAAACTCGATGTCAATATCTCTATACACTAGCTGAAGGAGCCACTTCTTCAAAGTAGTTTTGACGACAAATTTAAATTTAATAGAGTTCTATAGACAAACTGACGGTGTAGCAATGGGGTCACCATTCGGTCCACTTCTAGTTGATTGCTTCATTTTCATTCTCGAAAACGCTATACTTAGACCAACAATTGATCGGTCCTATCTATACAAGGGATACTTAGATGATACCTTCATTATATTTAACAAAAATTACGTCACCGACATCTTGTAAAAGTTCATTATCTGTCATCAATCAATCAAGTTCACAATGAAATCAGACTCGGATTCAGAATCTTACACCTTAGACCTGACAGTTCTCTACAAAGGTCTATATACAGAAAGCCAAAGTTGTGTTCCACCGAATAAAAAAGAAACCTGATCCATTACCTCTGCATGGGAGCTATACCAATCTGTATCGAGGGTATAATCGATATCAAGCTTGATAAACTACGGCAAGTACTGATCAACAATGGATATCCATCTAGATTCATTGGCAAAAATCTGAAACCAAAACAGCAACGTGAACTAGTGATCTCAGTATTAAAAAGCCCTTCTTTGTGAACATTCAATTTAGAGGAGATAATGCAGCAGAAATTACGGAAAACAGACTTTCTAGATAACTGAGAAAAACATTCTAGTTGGCCTATAATTCGTATTTGTGTGGAAGATAGACTCCTTCTTTGGGCCAAATCAAAGCCTAACTATCACTCTACTTGCTCATGTAGACTGGGTTATATTGGATGAACAAGGCAAGCTCTTTCGAAATAAATCTCCGGAAATTATTTTTCCAGGCTTTCTAAAGAATTACAGAAGTCAGTCAAAAGCCCAATCTTGAAACATTTAGTTGATCCTGGTCACCCCGCTTCTCCAGAGGCCTCTTTCAAAATGATAAATACAGTTAGAGAAGTCGGGTCAGAAAGAATTCTTAATTCGGATAGTTTTATTTACTTGAATATTATCATTATAGATAGAATACAAATTGACTGATTGCAAGTACCATTCACAAAGAAATTTTGCATGAATTTTGTTATACTACTTTTAAGTAGGTAGAATAAATGTAAATAATTTCTGTTATTCCATTCAATAAGTGAATTATTTAACTAGAGTATCTATAATTAATTCGATATCTGCTTTTTTAATGTATATTTTAGTATGATTTACTTGTTATCGTCACATTACCCTTTAAAAAAATACCGTTTTACATGAATTTTTGAATTTGCATAGAAAGAGGACAGAAAACAAATGCACATTGTACATTCTATGTATGATCGGATTAATTTATGTATAAAAATTGTTTAAAATGAGATTACATTTATTTTTCTACTTGACCATAAAAATTCTAGCGGTTACCAGTTGTCCAAGACAAATAGTTTCGCAATCATTCAACACTAATGTTTGCTATTGTAGTTTGACTGGATACACTCAAGGTGCTCTGTCAAGCATCTATATCAGACTACGTTTCAACTCGTCGTGGAATGTATCTCTTTTGATAACTAGTCACCTTAGAAGTAGTAAATTACATTAGTCCTGCATAAAACGAAATGTGACTGTTCTGTCAACCATCATGACCTTCATTTTCAATTGGATATGGAAATATTTCGTTAAAAAATCTTGAATACTACTGTTATCAAACTAGGCCGTACTTGAATCCTCTTCGATCTCGTTGGCCATTAACCAACATATAGAAATTAAAATGCATCCAGTGATAAGAAAGTATGGATAATGTTACATCCATTTTTTTATAGATATTAGTGAAGTTTGGGTAATAAATGAAATTACACTGTACGCTCACTAGTAACTTGCCAATCTGTTTTATCCTGTTCTAAAGGTATTTAGAAGGGGGCTCAAACAACTCGCTGTTTGTATCTTTGGTAATATACCCCCGCCATTTATGTCAAACATTTGTAAGCACCTAATCAATCGTCAACAAAGAATATAACCCTTCCCTGTGAGAATAGTATATTTGTTAAAAAACGGAAGTAGTCTAAGGTATGGTTGATAAACCAGCTAGATGGTAAATTTTTACGAGTATTGTATTTATGTATAAAATTGATCACTAAAATGATGTCAATATCTGACTACAAACTTTCAACTAGTTTACTTTATTAATAACAACAAGATTAGCATCAAATAATGAATACTCAATGAACTATATATCTTAAGAGAACACTTTTCTTTATACATTTTTAATTAATGACATGAGTAGTTTTAAGTTCAAATTTGAAAAGAAAGATTAATCTCCTCCAGGGTAAAAATAGCTCTGTCTCTCTAATGTAATCTTAATAAGTAAGAGTCAATTGGTACAATATTTCTTTTTTGGTAATTACTTTTATTGATTCATCTTCATTCACAATGAACATTATATCAATTTATTATAGACTAATTTGTCATAGAAACTATTCATATGTTTATGTGGCCAAAATTAAACCGTTGAAATAAGGTAATACAAGAAATATGAGTTAAACAGAGATTAATTATTTGATCCAACTCCTCCTGTAGCTCTCCTAGAGTTACTGCCGGTCACAAGCCCGGTTAAAGGAGGAGGGTTGGGCATGGGGTTAGCGACCCCATCCTGTAGAAAACTAACTCGCTAAAAAACGCTAACCAGTAAAAATTATTCAAAACGTTTAAACTCTGCTCTGGGAGTTAGAGGGTCTTCATTTAGAAGAGTTATGACGCCTCATGATGAAAGCCGAATTCCTTCGGAAGTCACGAGGTCGATGCCCCTTCTGCCAACCAGGTGATCCATTTATTTAGGTACATGGAGTGCTCGTACAATGTGAGAGACCGGGAGAGTCTTCCGAATTGCTGCAGAAATGAGGAGATACAACCCAGAGGTGCTTGGGAAGTGGATAGGACACACATTGAGGAAAGCACCCAACTGCGTCACAAGACAAGCCCTCACATGGAATCCTCAAGGCCAAAGGAAAAGAGGAAGACCAAAGAACACATTACGCCGGGAAATGGAAATAGGCATGATAAAAACGAACAAGAATTGGATGGAACTAGAAAAGAAGGCGGAGGACAGAGTGGGTTGGAGAATGCTGGTCAGCGGCCTATGCTCCATTGGGAGTAACAGGCGTAAGTAAGTAAGTAAGTAAACTTATGAAACTGAAAATGGTCAATTTGATACAAAATCCTATGTGTTTTATTAGAATGAATATTCATCTTAGTTGTGTAACTAATAACTAACCTTAGAGGAATCCTTTTTTTACAAAGTATTCCAGTCAAAGTGTAATCTCATATCAATGCCAATTAACGATTATTATTCTTCAGCTAATCAATAAATGTAAGTTGCAACCAATAGGAATAAGCTGATGTTGCACTAATCATCTAATGATAATACTAACATAAAGCTGATCAGAAATTATGTTTACTATTTGGATCCAATGAACTAAATGTTGTGCTTTCTACAATTGTCCAATTTGTATACTAGTGTTCATAAATGATCCAGTATTTAAGGTATATGGAAAATAATGATCACATTTGAATGTATTGTATCTTGTAGTTTGGATTAGGCGCGGAATAATGTACAAAGAAATTGGTAATTATCAGAAATATCACATTTAGATTTGTTGTTCCTTAAACATATTGTACAGAAATACTTGTTTTATTGATTATATAAATCAGCGGTCATCTAATCAGTTAATGATTAAATTAATTAGAGTATTAATTATCACTAAGCCAAATAGATCATCAGTCAGTTTTTTCTTTGTTCATGGAATGTGACCAGCGTCGGAATCTAACAAGCTTGTTTCACCCAACTCTGGACTCATCGACTGGAAGTACCTTCATTTCAAAGTCGGTGTCCATTCTGGGACTCAAATCTAGCACTTTTTCACTTCAAACAAAAAACTAGTCAAAATTCAGTCAAAATACCAGCAACGAGATAATCTATATCCTTACAAAATATATTAAAATTCATACCCACTGCACAAGTATATAACTATCTGGGCTGAGTTGCTATGTGGATAACGCGATGGCGGTTAAAACGAACGGTTTCGGGTTCGGGTCCTGGAGTAAATATCAACCCTGTAGAGTGCAGATAGATCCAGCTTGACAAGTTCATAATAGGACGAAATGCCCTTCCTGAATTTCATATTCTCTCTGTTTCTTTTTGTGGAAACTTATTTCATAATACTTATATCGAGATAATCCACACAGTATGCATATATCCTAGGATTGGTCAAAAATTCAATCATGATTATCAACAACCAGATAATCCAAACCACTACAAATTAAATTAAGCTTACATCATGGTTTGACTTCAGCTTACTGTTCAATAAAATGCTAAATGTACTAAATAATTGTTTCGTCATAGTACGAGAATCCAAAGAAGTTCGCATTGACGATTCCACAAAATATGGAACCTAATATTTTTCAGGTCTTGCAACGACTTCCCATTTTTTGTTAGGATGAGCCAAGAATTTAAGATTATATCTTAATTTTTAAATGTATTGTTCATTCAACTGATTTTCATATTAATTCAGAGTGATTTAATCTAACTTTTGAATTAACTTAGAGCAAATTTTGTTCATTAATAACATATTTTGTATAGACTAATCCATTGTTATTTTGAGTTCACTTGACTTTTGGGGATGCTAAATCCCCAGAAACCACTTGGTAAACGTCGTATTTTTGCAATTTTATTTTAGAAATTTGAATTTCTCGTTTTCGCACCAAAAGCGCCCATTTTCCTTTTCAGATTGTATTTCCCACTTGGACGGACCCTTAATATCATTGGTTCATTGCCTCTTTTAATACGCTATTTTGTAACATTTCCCAAGGACCTTTTTATGCTATATACATACGCTTGTTTTATTTGTGATTCTGGCTGCTTGTAAGATATACCTTTCCCTCATCTGAACCAGATTTTCTCCATTTAGTTAGCAGATCTGGGATGTATCGGTATAGTATAGTTTGTCTTGTCTTTATGTCGTTGATCCTTCATTCTGTTCGCTGATTTCAAGTGGTCACATAACCTCTTCAAACATAACAGTTCGATTTAATGATTTCTATAATTAATAATCATTGAATTTAATCGGTCTATTATTGAATGCGCTTGAATTATTTAACAATTACATTCATCATTCAAAATATGTGGGTTTTAATTTTTCAATAGTTAAAGCCAGCTGGTTAAAGAAATTGTTATATTCTTGTTGTGTCCTGATAAGAATAATGAATGGTAATTATTGGGATCCATTGATGGACCAATATTATGAGTGTATTTTTATCGTATAATTGTTATGTAACTAAACTGTTCATATTCATGTCCCTCTTATTGTGAGCTTTATTTTGACCTTTGAACTATTATTATACGATTTACCATTCATGAACTATTCCCTGTCTGTTAATCGCTACCTCCCTCATTCACAGCCACATCTGGCTAATTCTTGTACAAATGTTGTTTCATATTTTATTGGTACGTTGTGGTCGGTTTGTTTGGTATATAAACTCAGTATGCTTGAAATATAATGATTCATATTTCAGAGGCTGAGACTTGCGTGCTGGACTCAACTGACTGGACTAGACGGAATCAGGGCCAATCAAAACTCTAGGCCGTTCTTACATGTTATACGCATCTTTGGTCCGATCGATAAATTCGCTGCCGTCTAATCTGCAGTCCACAGTCACAACAATTCTGAATTCAAAATGTATTTAGATTAGATTAGTAATTTTCAGCTCTAATTATTTATTATTTCTAATACTGTCTTTTAACAAATATAATATAAATTTTAATAGTCAAGATCATGGGTCAATTGAAGCTAGACCACCATGAAAAACTTAGAAGCACTGAACGACCGTTTCATCCTGTTGTGGAACTCTTCAACAGTTCACATTCACGATTTCACTTTGCGAGATTCGAACCCAGGATCTATCAGTCTCGCGCGCGTGAATACTTTACCTCTAGACTACTGAGCCAGCAACCAACTATTAAAATTACTTTGATATCCATAAAAACCCCTTCTGATATAATAGAAATATTATTAATTCCTTATCAGTTATTTTTCAAATTTTATCTAATTAAAAGTGAACTCTTTCTATTAGAAATACTTTTATATTTAATTATATCAATTCGTTTCTTTTATCTTTATAGAATTCATTAAATAAGAAAGATTAGTTCAGCGAGATCATCAATGTCTTAATGGGGGTATTCCGTTTATAGAATTCGTGAATAACTCTTTGATTACAGTTATGAAATTCTTGTTTTCAAAATTAAAGGGTCAAGATTATTTTATGCATTAGGTAGCATGTAAGATAAACAAATATTAGTTTTATTTAAAACTTTACAATATGGTGCAAATTTATTACAAGCACAATATCGATAAAGTTTGTTGATACGATGGTTGGATAAATCATCCGTGAAATAAAAATGTAATACACTAGATAGAATATGGCTAGCAGTGGAATCTAGGACGCGCGTTTCGTCCTATTCGGGACTTATCAGCTGAATGCACCTGCATCCCGGGGAGTTGGGGTTCACTATGGGACTCGAACCCAGTACTGTTTGGTTCAAATATCGTAGAGTTATCCACTGTACTGTACGAAAATCATTTGTCATTTTATGTTGGTATTTCATTCTTTCTGTGAATTCTAAAATAAACAAACTATAATAATTTCTCTTTAGTTATACAACTCGATTATATCATAAATTTAAGAAAAGAATCTTGTAATTCTACTTGTATATTAATTAAAATTCTCCACAGATAGAAATTTTCTATGTTCAGTAAATGAAATGCAAATAAGATTAAATATTCATATTTCCATTAGACAACATGTTTTTCTTTCTAAAAAAGTATTCTAATAGCAATTTGTAATGGAGGCATACATTTTGTAATTCTGACGCTTAATTTAGCAATAATATTCACTTCCTATAATATGCCAAACTTACTATATAAATGGAATTTATTTAAACACATAAACATTGGTACAAGGAGGCACCAAATATATATGCGTCACACAAAGCATTCGATTTGCGTTAAGGCTGTGTTACTGCGCGGGTGCCCAAACCGAAGCAGGTGGTTTCCTTGGGGAGCCACACTCACAGCCTTCGACCTAAAGGTCTGATCCACAAAGCAGTGGAGCAGCGTATTCAGATGCAGTACCGTGGCAGCCAGTGACCAACAATTGGATCATACGCCATTTGTTCCCTCAGCATAGTGGAGCCCATGTGCACCATTGGTTTGGAATGAGGGTTTTCCAACTCCCCTAGGTGGATCTTCCATTTCCACCAGCCCGGTGAAAGCGCCGGACATTCGCTTTCCACCCTCTCAATTTCGTAAACAACGCCGCCGCGAGAAGGCAGTAAGTAGGACATCCCTGGCAGTCATTTTGTGCACGTGGCCATGTGAGAGCATTCGAAAAGGGAGAGCTGACTCGGCCGTACCAAGGCATTTGGGGGATTTGGCCCAGGTTCGAACCCTGCTAACCACTACTACACCGAACCCGAAAATGGAAGGACTATATGAGTAAGAAGGTTTAATTGTCAAACCAAATGATAACGTATAGAAATCAAGGGTATATGTTTGGATGTATTATTCTGATATAGACAAAGATATGTAAGCTGAGACCTTGAATAGGTGATCATTGATTTCTTGTGACGGTGCGCCTTGTTCATAATGTCCTATCAACCGTTTGACCTTGAGACGATATGTGAGTTGTCTTGCTTTTATATAGAAGTTTGATACTTTCTAAAATCGATCAACTTTGAAATTTTAATGCGAATTCTTAAGATTTCAATTATTTGACAGTAAGTTGATGTTTATTTAATCAAACCTTAATATCTCTTATGATATGAACTAACTGGACTCATTTGAACCGTAAATTGAGATATACCTATATATTTCTTTGGTGTTCTGTTATTCATTCATATATTCATTATTTAAGTAAATCATAGAACGCCTTCCATCTTCGAATAAAATCGATCCAATTTTCAATTTTGTGTTTGTTTTTCTAACATTTACGAACAGTTCTTAGCTAGATGATCATTGAAAAACTAAGAGCACTGAATGGTCATTTCTTTCTGATATGGGATTCTTCAGCAGTGTGCATTCATTGTATAGCTTGATAATAAATCATTTAGAAAGAGAACCTTTCTTTGTATTTCGTGTTTTTTTATATTTAAATAGAAATTACATCTTTATTTCAAATGAACATTCTGTTAATTAATAATTATAAAAGTTTGATATTTTTCTCAATCTTAATATTCAGTACTCCATAAACAAGTACACATTATTGCAATCATTTCAAAACCATAATGTCGAGAGCCCTAGAGAATTCCTCAGAATGGTTTTTTTTTGGAGATTCAGGAACATTAACAATAATTGTTCCCCTCGGCATCCAGTAGTAACTTCACAGAAAGTTCTACAAAAACAACAGATTATGTAATATATCGTAATTGCGCAATACCAATTCTGTTACTAATTTCAGCAGGTTTCCAAAAGGTTTTAGAATATTATTGGCACGAATACACTGGAAAATTCTCTTGCATTTTTTACACGAATAAACATTCTATGCTCCCAACCTTGGGCTTTATAAACGAGTGAATTACTGAAAGGCTAGAAAGCGACTAACAGGTCAGTTTCAACCGTTCAAAGATTAAATATATTAATTTTCAGTTTCCAAGTTGTTGAAAATTCATTTCTACGTTCAGAAATAAACTCATAAAAACAAATGATATTTTGAATGAAATACCTTTGTGCTAGTCTCTTACAGTCACTTTTAATCACCTTGAGTGTTTTGTTAGACTTCTGGCAATTGATATCTGAAGTTTAGGTTGTACTTGGGAAAATTTCCTACCAAAAGTCAATCAGTAAAATACCGTTTTCATACTAAAGATCAAATAATTTTTTGGCATTTTAGTCGTCACCAAGCTAGAAGATCTAATTGCAAAACTTTCATTGTCGTTCTATACAATGTCATCAGCTCTTATTTTATGCCAAATTAAGCTTTCTAGTTATTTTACAAGCTTTAAAATCAGTTTGATCTTATGGCCTTACTTGTGATCGTTTATTGTCATAGGTTCCGTTATCTTCGTTTGTCCTTGTATTTAAATTGACAGTCATGTTCTGTTGATCTCTGACTAAATTGTTAGTTGAACTTTTTCAAATAGGTTGATTGATCGGATCTAAATCGATGTATCTATTTACTTCTAATACATCTGAATGCCATGCTCCAAGAGATTCTGCAACATTCTTAGGATCGATTTGATCCAGAATGGAATTAATAATTATGCCTTTATTACGACAAATAATCGTTTTTTGATACATTACTATTCTTCTAGAGAACCTTCTTGTACACTATGGAGAAAAAAAGAAACCTAATCGATACAAGATAATATAACACCACCTATGCATGATAAATTTTACACAAACCAGAAAATCAATTCTTTTGATTTATAGTTATGACAGAATTACTATTTTTGGCATAGATTAAGTGCATACTATTTTGTTGAACAGATCTGACGAAAAGAAAAAAATCTTAAATTTCTGCCAACTATTTTGAGCAGACATTTTTCAAGATAAAAACTTGTATTAATGCTCTTGAAGGACTTTATCTTCCATAATGACGTTATTAACAATTTCTGTTACATATCTATCTATCTGTTAGTGAATAGAAATCATAAAATTCATTGAGTCATATACACATTAGTGACAATAAAACGAAAAATCGAAGAAAAAGAAATTCATAATAGTAGATACGATTGACTGTAAACAATAATGAGTAGCATATTCTTGTCAAAGCTCGATAGTGGTTAGCAGTGGGATCGAATTCTAGCGTCTTATTCCATATTGGGTTTGGCAGCTAGATACACCAATATCTCAGTAATGATGACCGTATTCATACTCGAATCCAATGTCCAGCAAATGTACGAATAAAAATTGATCGATTCCAGTGCTCAATATCAACAACGAGAAACTGTAAACCTTCAAGAACAATTCAGTAATATAGTTGAAAAATATTCACAACTGCAGGATTACATTCTTCTAATTACATTAACATCAAAATAGTGTTTCATTATCTATTAATTGACAGAGTTCGGTTAAGAACATGTACATTACAACGTAACATTGGTTACTAGTCGGTAATCAAACAGTCTGAATAGTTCTTTTATACAGAAGATCGGTTAAAGCTCAAATAGCTCCACAATTACATCACAATCTGTTGAGGTGTGTGCTACTGATACCGACAAATATAAGTCGTATGTACCATCAATCGAAAGTGAAATGCCTGGCGGCAGAAGGTTAAGAAGATTAAAGAGAAGAGAACAAGAACAAAGAGTGATTGGTGTGGAAAAGAATGAACAGTCAAGTCTAATACAATTGATTGGTACTTTGCAAATGAAGTATTTACTGTATGATCCTCAGATTTTACTAAGAGATTTTGTAATTCGATTCTCCCCACTTATGTTCTCGTTCAGTACACTGTAATCGTTTGAATATTTTTTCTGGTTAGCGTTTTAATAGCGAGTTAGTTTTCTACGGGATGAGGTCGCTTACCCCATGCCCAACCCTCCTACTTTATACAGGCTTGGGACCGGCAGCAGCCCCAGAGGGGCTCCACGCGGAGTTGCTACACTGTAAGACAGCTTCAAATATCCCGTCTTTTTTAAGACTACAAAAACAAACCCTACTATCTAATATGAAACTCAGATTACAGAGGGATTCTTACGTGCATTTTTTTAAATAATGGCCCACACGATATACAATATTTCACCTATCAAACTATAGATTTTTATACTATTTTCACAGTTATATATGTTACTTTAAAATGCAGAAATGTGATAAATAATAATTGAAATGTAATAAACAAATCTATTTGGTTGTGTTACTAAACCATGGTCAATTTTTTTCTGGTTAGCGTTTTTTTAGCGAGTTAGTTTTCTACGGTATGGGGTCGCTAACCCCATGCCCAACCCCTTTCCTTGATCCGGGTTTGGGACCGGCAGTGGCCCACGGAGGGACTCCAGGCGGAAACCCTTTAAAACCCTTTCATTTAGAATAATTAAAACAATTTTAATAATAACCATTTATATCAGATATTTTAATTATTTGTTATAATAATAATAATGGTGATAGTAATAATGATAATGGTAATAATAATAAATTCAACGTTATTATTGTCAGTCATACTGAACGTTAGGAATATTAAAAGTTATAAAGGTATATTAGAACAAATAGAGGGAATGAATAGTGAAGAAATCAAGGAAATCGCTATATCAATGATGCTGAAAGAATAAATCTAAAACATATGATTTCAATTGAAGTGAATTAAGATTTAGTATTTCAATAAATGTAAAGAGGGAATCTATTCATTAACAGTATAACCACGTTAGAATGGAACAACATGCAAGATCACAATTGAATTCGGTGTGACATTTGTTCAGTATAACATTATTCTACATTAATTTAGAGTGAATTTCGTACAGAATAACATAGAGTATGTATTTTAGATTCATTCTGCCTACAATTCACTCTTTCATATTTCTCATATCTTAGTTGTGTGTGACATTAATCGAATTCCAATAAAATCTGCAAATGAATCAGAGTAACTGGTAGGTGTTGTCGTCATGTTTGATGGAGGATGAATACATGCTTCAATCGACATCAATCGTTAACCTCTTCTTTATATCGTAAAAATCTTAATTTCTCCAGGTTTCAAGTTCACTTTCCTCAGTTACACAACAAGATAAATCCCATCCACGTCACTTACTAAAACACAACAATCTCATTTCATTGATATATTCTGTGTCTGTAGAACTAGCATACAGTATCTGAGGTCGGTTTTACTATGAACTAAACGACTTTTCACTGACATTTACATTTAAACACATAAGTATACAATTGAAAATGAATTGATCAGAGACTGGTTGCATAGTATGATTACTCAGCATCGTACGTATGGTCCTATTAAATTCTGTTGCATTCCTCTTATACATGATTTTGAATTAACAATAAAAGTATGTTAGGTGGTTGGGAATATTCCACAGGTGACTGTGGACTTCGTTTTCACTCCAATTGGCACTCATCACCATAGGATACTTGGGATCTCGAGGGAACCAGTGGTCTGTTTGTAAGTGATTTGAACCTGCGTCAACCGGCCTTATAGTCTTAGATGTTTCCACTAAACTGTTGGAGTCGTGACATATCTCCTACGAGATTGAAATACCTACGATTCACTGATTACAGAGTTGTGGTCAATGTCGTGTTCGTCGATTCCCCCTAAATACTGACAAAATTGTATTGATCAAATTTCGATGTGGTCACCAGCCTGAGTAGACATTAGATGTTGAATACTTCTTTGTGTGATTATGATTACTAGTCATCGAAGGTCAATAAAATTATGATGTAAGTCAGTGTATTTGATTAGTTTCGTCGGCAGTTTTTGGGATGGTGGATAGATACTTTGTTTCTCATCAATCTTTATTCTTTTATTTAAGTCGTAAAAATCTCAAATTTATCTTCCTCTCCCATCATCCTCTATTTCAGATGTTTTTGTCTTTGGGATTGTTTCATGTGAAGTGACTCAGACAACAGAATTGTCAACTTATATATATATCCTATATATGTTCTCATTATAATTTATGGTAACTTTACACCTTAAAAATAGTGGTTAGTTTGTCATTAATATATCTAACAAGTCTAGCTTCAGGATAACATACACCTTGATCAATACATCTGCTTTTGTTATACAATCTTTTTAATTGCATAAATCTGGATTCCACTGATGGTTACTAACCATCTTTGCTTATAAGCCTTTATTTTGTTTGGAATTTTTCATGGATAAAAATTTCCTTACGTCATTTAATATTTTACACAACTTATGGTGTGATGTCTTAAGGATTTAAGCAATCGCCTTTAGCCAATAAAATCTCAGGTTCGTTCTATGTCAAACTATATGGTTGGGTAGTATCAGCAGCCCTGAAATAAGGTGTGATTCAAGGTCGTAGATGCCAATTTATACTAGACGTATATATCAAACTTTGTAAAAGTTAGTGGAGACAAATTATGTTTTATTCTCGATGTGAAGTAAATGATTATTCTTTAGAATCACACTAAGGATATTATCTTCCAGTCCGATAATGGAGATTTACGATAAAATGAGGAAATTCGGGAATAGCGGCTAATTGTGGAACACAGGACACCCTTTTTACCCTATTTAAAACTCGTCAGAGGAATTCACCTTGATCTCAGAGCTTATATTTACCCTGAGGAACCAACCCAGTACTTTATGTTTAAAATGTTTTGCCGGTTGTCCGCTTACCTACTGATTCCTGTTGGTCGTTGGCTTGGGTAACGGGATAAATAATAATTCATTATTGACGTTAATGACTGCAATTGATCAGTCTCTTTTGGTATATGTGCATACTAAACGGATTATATCTCTGTTGTCATTAAATCACAAGCACCCCTGAACAAATTTGCACAAGTCAGTGACCACCTATACTCAAGTAACTAAGTTAATAAGACGTTATCTGTTTGGAAAGTAAAGTCCTCGGTTCGATCCTCAGTACAAATATCAACTCAACAGGTATATCCAGCTGAAGAGTCCCAAATAGGGAAAAATATGCGTGCCCTGGACTCTACTACTAGCCACTATCCAACTTTTTTTAAAAGCGCTTGTGACTTAATGGCGATATTGAGACAACCTCTTTAGAATAAGCCAAAAGAAACTGATCAGTTGCAGTTCATAATATCAACAATGGGAACATTGAAACTTTGATACGTCAATTAAAATAAAGTAAGCGTGTTTGATAATCCTCAGTGTATTTGAATAAATTAGCTTTTAATGAACTGGTCATACAAGCATATACTTGTTATGAACATTTTTCCAAAATAGAATATAATGTATATAAAAACTCAATGGTGTAAAGGTCAAGTGTTGAGGTTAAATTCAAGGTCAAACAAAAACAGATAAAGATAGTAGTACAAGGAGATAAATTCTCATTGGAACTCTGGAATGATTTTGAAAACAGATTCGACATTTAAAAGTTTATATCCCGCAAGTTGAAAACATTGTCCCTCATTCCCACCCCTCCAGTAGTTTTAAATGAATATTTGTTAGATTTGTGTGGGTATGTAACTTGTGGTTTATTCAAAGTGTAATACTTTGAGATAAGAACAAAAGGTAAGATTATGAACGTTTCTCAATTCAAATAAGTTCGAGGTTAACCATTATTATTTTGTTGTCTAATAAAAGTACAATTTCTATCATTTTCAAACATTTTTCAGTTCATTATCAGAATAGGCGTTTGTGGAGATTGCACTAACCTGATAGTTGAATTCATGAGTCGATTTAAACTGACCATAATTAAAAATCTGGGAGCACTGAACGGCTATTTCGTCCTAGTATGGGACTCCTCAACAATGCATATCCACGGTCCCGCAAGCGGGATCCGTTCAAGTTAGACATTAATACTGTTGAATGCCAGCTCAGTGATCTAGAGATTAATCGTTCGCACGCGAGACCAAAGGTCCTGGGTTCAAGTCCTGTGTGCGAGATCGTGCATGCGCACTGCTGACAAGCTCCATACTAAAATGAGACGGCTGTCCAGTGGCTCCAGTTTTTCAGTGGCGGTCTAGCCTAATGGATGAAGGCTTAAAAAGATAGAATTTTCACAGATAATTTCATTTCAACCATCTAAAGATATCAACTATGAACATGACACTGTAGAGCATCCCAACTTGTCGGATGAAAAAAGGGATAGTTAGAGCTTGAAATGAGGTCTCCAATGAAAACGAACTTATTTGCTACACTTACTTATTAAATGAACGGAAAACTTCCTGAAATATTCTAATACTGCAGACACATTGAAAACTGACAAACGAATTCGGTACAGACTCACGGATATGTATCCTATCTCTCTTTAAATGGCATAACCAACTTTTGAATCTAGTCGTAAATATGGTATGAGGTTTTTTATTTGAATAGTCCAACAAGTGTCTTTAAATACTTTACTCTATGTACAGTTTTATGCAGTGAAATAAAACATATTCATATTATGGAAATATAAACTTTTATTAGTATTGAAATAAATAGAAGCCACCAATATCAAATTAAGTCAAGATGTTGGACGCTTTAGTATAATGTCATAGAATGATTTGTTTAATTATATTTATGAAGACCAACCTCAACTCTCGTATTTATTGGACAGATCATTACTATTAGATGGTGGTTGGAGGTAGTCAACAGGAAACCCTGGACCCGGGTTTTGTGCTACTTGGCACTCGTCAGCAAGGTGCACCTGTAACCTTGAAGGAACTGGTGCTCCCTGACCGATTCGACTCCGTGTCACCCAGCTTCACAGTTAAAGACGTTACCACTGAGCTATCCGGGCCGCAACCAACCTCCTGTAGGACTGAGATGTAATCACAATCACTGGGTGGTGGTCAATGTCAAGTCCTTATTAGTGCAGATCGAATGCTATCGACCATGTTGCAATGTGGCAGTCTAGGTGACTCGACACTGCGTGCACTATTGTGAGATTAGATGGTGGTTGGAGGCAGTGTCGAGTCGCCTAGACTGGTGGCCACATTGCAACATGGTCGATAGCATTCGATCCGCACTAATAAGGACATGACACACATGACATTGATCACCACCAAGTGATCAATCAACTGTGAGATCATTACTCTTTATTTTAATAGTGTATCCTTCTGATAGAATTTTTTTAGATTGTAATATATATATATATATATATATATATATATATATATATATATATATATATATATATATAAATTAATACTACCCAACTGAGTGTCCGTTCACTACACTACTACCACTACTGAATTCCTACATTCAAAGCTTAGACTGAACTGATAACCTTGTAATAACGAAAATTTGATTATCTAAAACACACTATCGGGAAGCACATACATTGTATATGTTAGCTATCTGTTCAATATAATAATAACAATAATAGTTATACAACTTAAATGAATATTCTATACGAGTATATTGGTAAAACAAATATTTCTTATTAAATTCAAAATTATTAAAATTTTAATGATGATACGGAAAACATTTGTAATTTTAGTAAAAATAAGATCTATTGATAAATAATAGTGATAGTTATAAGCATAGATGATAGTGGTTAACGGTGTAACCCAGGACGCATGTTTCGTTCCATCTGAGGCTCATCAGATGAATGTACCTGCGTCTGAGACGATGTTCGCCTAGGGATTCGAACCCAGTATCGTTCTCTTCAGACACGATCACGTTATCTATCAATATCGTCAACTGGAAATTTGCTTTTAAAACTTACATGAATTTTGAATTCATTTGGTGTTATTTTCTTGTATCTTCCCATTGTTGTTTAGGACTGCAATTCACCAGTCACTTGGTATATGTGCGGATTGCCCCGATATTACCTTAAGTCACAATCCTTATAAGCAAAGATGGATAGTGGCTAGCAGTGAAATCCAGGACGTACGTTTCGTCCTATTTGGGACTCGTCAGCTGGATGTACCTGCACCCCAGAGTTGATGTTCACTCCGGGACTCGAAACAATCTGCACAGGATGCACAATAACAAAACCAGTAATTTTTCAATTTGAGAACCGATTCTCTATTCTCATTATGACAGTTATGTCGTCTCATATATTTATTTGGAATAATAAGGCTGAAAATCATTTTCAAGAGATGTTTATGGGTGTTGAATTATGAATCAAAGAGAAGTTTGTTATGAAATTAAGTCTATTGAGATGAAACTTTCAATTATTTAATGAACCGTGATAAATATCTCGAAGAGGACGATTTCTGCGTGAAATCCTTTTGAAGAATAGGACGGTATCCACAGTGACTGACAACTCTACTATGATCACAGAAGTTCCTATAAATATCTGATATCCAATGATTTAGGCAAGCTAATAGTTGTAGATGTGATTCCTTCATTTAAATGTGAATAGTGAAGGGATCATGTGCAATGAGATGATTATCTATAAATCATAACCACTAGTTATTGCACATTGTTAGTGAGAACTTTGAAATCTATCCACTTAACTAGCTTTTCACTGGCTCATTTGTTGAACACAAAATACATGAGTTCATGCACATTGATTCATAGAAGTCTTGATTACAAGTAAACATTGACATCAAAATATATGCCTAGGACTGATCACCAACGTATTTTCTATATATCATGAAATGACGGAATTAGTGGTAGTGATCTGAGTAAGTTACTAGACTATTTAACAACTCGATCACTTTTGCTAATGTACCGAAAATCGTTATAATTTTATTGTATAACTTTCCGATCAGTGAGTAGCGAAGTGTCGTGTTAGTCTAGTCCTTTAATGCATTATCGTTACTAGTCTAAGTTAACAGACATCGCGTGTAATATGTTTTGATGCTATGTGTTTGGATGTATTTAACATCTAATGTCTACTCAGGCTCGTGACCACATCAAAATTTGATCAATACAATATGGTCCAATTATCTGAACATTTCTTATTACGTCATCTTATAACTTTATAATTGTTATCTCAATTTCTATATTTTTCTAATCATTGACCTATTTCCGATTATGTAACATTGGTTTGAACCTCTATTATTGTTATCAAAACTAATGCACCTGTTGTCACACCATCAATTTGTACTTTTCACGTTTCACTTATTTTGTAATCGTTTTCATTGTTATCATTGACTTATAAACTACCTTGATTGGTTTAATAATTTCGTATATGCCTGATGAGGATCTAATCGAAAAAAATATTGTTCGCTTATATATGTTGTTCAATACAATATTATCAGTATTTAGGGGGAATCGACGAACATAACTCTGTAATCAATCATAAATCTGGAGGATTCACATACAACACATAACATGGAAGGTCAAATCGTAAGTCAGAGATGATGCACAAGCCATATTATCGAACAAAGCAGATCACGTTCTCAGTCAAGATACTGGTCTATATATACTTGTTTGTGTCAAAAATACAGATTTATGGATGCATATTTCATTCGAATACCACCTACAGCTCCTTAGTCACTTCACTCACACAGTAGGCTGGGCAATCGTATAGGAAGCGTGTATATTTGTATATGAAATGAATGACAGCGGTAAGCAACAGTAATCCCCAGAGTTCTAGTTAAAAGCAGTGACCAGTGGAGTTTAAATTTGTCGGCAGTGAGACAGTTACTCAATAATGGCATTAAACAATAGCTGTGAAACATCTGAAATCAGACAGTAAACCATTGGACAACAATGCAGTGGTTTAGAGATTAAATACTTCGTAGCGCGACCTAAAGGTATCAGGTTCAATTTCTGGTGGAGTTGTAAATGTACGCATTAAGACAGAACAACTATTCAGTGCTTCTTCGATTTAAGTCGTTATCTAACTAAGATCAGTCAGTGACTTAAATCATATAAATACATCGAAAAGCAACAAAGACAATCGTAACAGTTAATAGTGGTAATAGTATTGATATTAATAGTGAATACAACGGCAAATAACAATGATAATATACAAATAATCACAGACAATGTTGATAGTGCTAATAATAATAATAATAGCCTAACCTGTACAAATAACACCATGTTACTATGATTCTACGAAGAAAATACACCGGAGTTACAATTGTAATATCACTTTCTTCTTCTTTTAAAAAAAAATAATACAATTTACAATAATAATTTGTTACTGTTGACGAAAAGATAAACTACATCCACGTAGATGTTTAGTTAATTCTAATTCAGTAAAAAATAATTCAGAACAATAATTACATTTAATTAAATTAGTTGGATGTTTACGTAAATAATGTGATTTTAATGTACAATTTTGAGCGGATGAATAATTACATTCACGACAACTAAATGGTCTTTCACCTGTATGAGTACGTATATGTACAGTAAGATGACTTTTTTCAACAGTTGTATATTGACAATAAGGACAACTGAATGGTTTTACTTTAGTATGTTGTATCATGATATGTTTACGTAAGTGAACATTTTGACGAAATGATGTACCACAATCACGACAAATATAACGTCTTGGTGGAATTGAATCACAGTAATACTTATTGACATTATTGTTATTATTACTTTTATTATCAATATTAGGACAAGCAATCAAATTTGTATGCATTATTGTTGGCATTTGAAAGATAACATTGGCAGTGGATGTGATCATGTTATCATTATTATTAACATTCGATGTAATTATGGCATTTCCAGACGAAACAGGCATTGATTTCATTGTTACATCTATGTCAACATTTGTTGTCGTTATTGTTGACGATGATGATGAGGAATTATTCAATATAATTGAATTATCACTATTGATATCTGTATTTGTATTACTGATATGATCAATTTGTGATAAATAATTATCAGTTATTTTAGAATTACTACTATTTACAACATTAATATAAGGTTTATTAATTATGTCATTTTTTAAATGTAATTCAATATTTTGATCATATTCATCATTATCATTATTTTGTTGTTGTGGTGATGTTGGAGGTGATGATGATTGTTGTATGATCATATCTGATAATAATGGTAATTGTGGTGATAATATTGAATTTAATGGACTTGTAATTGTTGTCGGTGTAGCTGCATTTAATAACATTGCTAAATCAGCATAATCAGAATAACTGAATTCTGGATCGAAATCAGTTTGTACTTCAGATGACTGACTGATTATTGATCTTTTCGGTGAACAAGGACAACATGTAATTCGAGCAGTATTGGTAGTTTTTGTTTCTTGAATAATAAAATTGTTATTATTACTATTATTAATTTCATTTTGCATTGATCGATCACAACATATTGGTAATGTTACCGGTGTTGATGTACAACAGACAAGTTTACGCATACAACAACTAACAATTGCCGTAGATGCAGTACATCTTGATGTATCTTGTGTAATTATTTCATTAGTATTTAATAAATTTGAACATGTTGTCGGTTTACAAATAATTGATCCTGTAGTACAACAATAATCACTGACATATATATCAGAATTCATAGAACTGCCATTACTACTATTATCATTATTGTTACTATTACAATTATTACTGTTATCATTATTATTATTGCTATTAAGATTATATGGACATATTCCAGTCGATAAATTATTACAACACGATGAAAGTGTAAGATTACAACTTTTCACGTTTGAACAAGTTTTTATATTGTTAAGTCTATTACAAGTCACTGTTGATTCACCTATGCAACAACTAACATATTTACGTTTTCTATGAGGTATACTGTGTTGTTTAATTCCAGTTAGATAAGTTTGTGTTGATGCATTATGACTGTTACTATTAATACTAATACTACTACTGTTATCGGTATGAGCAGTGTTACTTGTAATAGTAGGTGTATCAGTAGTACTATTTGTATTATTACTATTATTATTATTAGGACTAATATATTTATTATCATCATTTGTAATAGTAGAAGTAATTGTTGTATCAGAATCGGAATTGTTCACTTTTTCTGAGAGTAATTTATCAATTGTATGCAGTACACCATTTTCACACTGATCATCCTCATCATCATCATCGTCATCCTCATCATTATCATCAACATCAACATTAGTTTCATTCAATAATTCTTCAACATTTGATGATAATGTATTTTTTAATTGTTGTTCATATGTTTTAGAAAATTTTCCAATTGTATCAATAAATATTAATTGGTGTTCAACTTGAACATGCATTAAAAATGTCCATGGAGTTGTGAATTTACGAGAGCATTGAACACATTTTAAAAAGATAGTATTACTATTTTGTGATTCTAATAAAGTATTATTATTATTATTATGATTATTATTACTAATATTGTCCATAACATTTGAACATGATAATGTCATCAATGGAGGTGAAGAAGAAAACGACGATGTTGATGATGATGATGTTAATGATGGTAACAATGAAGGATATTTGTTATTTTCTAAATTTGAAGTAAACGGTGATTTCAAGAAACAACAACTTGCTTTTTTATGCTCAATAAACATATTAATATCAGAGAGACGAAAAGTAACAAAACATGTTCCACATGATAGAAAGTCAACCGTCATTTTTTTGTGAATTATACCGACTATTACTACTACTACTACCAATAGTATAACTTTTCCAATTTCTGTTTAGATGAATTACAGGAAGAAAAATAGATTCAATGTTTGAATTGATCACAATTTGATGGTTCAATGTTAAAGATGTTATGAATATTATTATTATGTAGAATAATTGCTGTTCACTTTGAAATATTCAATGAAGCTAAAATTAGAGATATGAAACATTTTAATTAAACTGATAATTTAATAGTTGATACAATAATATATATATATATATATATATATATATATATATATATATATATATATATATATATATATATATATATATATATATATATATATATATATATATATATAGTCTATCTCCAAAAAGACAGGACTCTAATCGACTCACAATACGAAACGATTGGAACGATAGGGAAAACACTTCAAAGCACAATTTTACTGGCCTTGAGTTACATACTACTTTCAAACAATCGACATAAACTATCTATTATTTTGAAGAAATTGATATTGTCATACCTTATTTGAGGCAAGGAAAACCAATGGAACCTGATAAATTAACCTTAAAGATCAGTAACAGGTGATGGTCTAGTTTTATTAATGAAAATGACTGATATATTACCTAGTATTCGGGAACTGAACGTAGTCCCATCTGAATGGTTTCGACTACAGGTCAGACCAGAAATTCGTTTGACTAATAGAGTGCCTAAGATACTAGATTTAGTAATCGTCCGACGCTTAACTAACATTCGCTAATAGCGAACCCAAGAAAACTAGGCTGGTTTCAGATATAGATGTGGATAAAATGCAGTTGTCTGATCGGCTTGAGCAAAACTATAGACATGTTTAAAATGTATTTATTTATTTAAACACATAAACATTGGTACAAGGAGGCACCAAATACATATGCACCACATAAACCATTCGATGTGTGAGGGCTGGGAGAGACTGCCTAGGTACCTAAACCGAAGCATGTGGGTTTTCTTAAGGGGCCACTCCATGAGCCTTTAACCTAGAAGTCTAATCCACAAGGCAGTGGAGCAACGTCAGGAGATGCTGTCCCATGGTAGCCGGTGACCGATAATAGGTTCGTACTCTATATATTCCCTCAGGATCTTGGAGCCCATGTGCACCATTGGTTGGGAGAGTTTTCCAACATCTCTAGATGGGTCCTTCGTAACCACCGACTCGGTTAAAGCGCCAGACATTCGCTTTCCATCCTCTCAATTTCGTAAATAACACCCTCGCCGCGAGAAGGCAGTAGGTAGGACTTCCCTAACAGTGGTTGTATGGACGTGGCCATATGAGAGTATTTGGAGAAGGAGAGCTGACTCTCCCTACCCTCAGCTGTGCCAGGGCATTTGTTTCCTTACTTGACTGCTTTGTTTTAATAGAGTGAATTCTCATTTTAATCAAAACTGACAATATTTTGTGAGCGGACTCTCCCACTCCCTCAGTCGTAACAGGGCACTTGGGGACAGTTGATGTTGTGACTTAATCTAAAGAACTCGATCAACATGATATTGGCCACTATAGCAATAAATGACCAATTACCAATTAAACCGAAAAAAGTGTAAACTATAAACATGTAATTACTTAACAACATATACCATCCAAGTATATGCTAATAGTTTGTTATATTTCTCGTTCATGATTTCATATGGTTTACCATTAATCTTATAAATTTAAGAACCAGATATTGTTTTTTGTACTAGGTATAGAACACTCGTGAATCATTCGATTTGACCATTATTTTATGAGTAAATAAAAGTCAATAAACTCAAACTTGTTCGTCACTACTATCCTTACTTGACTCATTAACCTTTTTTAAAAATAAGTATTTTTCACATAATTCTTGACGCAGTGTCTGAAGTTATATATGAATGAAGCAGAAACGTATATATTGCAAATTTTAGGTTAAATTCGACAACACTAAAATGACCTTTGGTAGTAACGATCATTATTCTGTCATTTCACTACTAATAGTACAAAATATTATATTTTGCATTGTAAATGGCTTATTTTGAAATTAGTAATATAACTACATGAAGAGATTACATAGACTGTACTATAAACATCACACTGATAAGAGGACGTTTAAAACAAAAATGGGCTTGAAAATATTTTTCTCGTTTACTTTCATTACAATGAATACAATTAAATATTCATATATTACAATGTAATCTGTCTTTGTTAGTTAAATCTCTATATATGATCAAAGTGATCAGAGAAAATATGAAAACCGATTGTGGATAAGTTTCAAATGTGCAGCGGAAGAGGAGATACCTGAATTTTTATTTTATTCAGTCAGTTATTAGGTACATAGTTGTACACTTGACTTTCAAGCCCAGTCTAAGTATGAGAAATAATGATAGCAATCTAGCTATCTAAGCTGAAGTAGGGGAATAGGCTTTGAAAACTAATCTATACCAAACAAATGAGTCGATAAAAGAAATGCAATTTGTGCGAGCCATAATTTTACTACCTGGTTACCAAAACTGGATGATGTGGAATGGAGTTCGAACCTGTGACCTGCTGTTAGCTAAAAGCTTTTTGATCACTAACCTACCGGTCAAGAAACAAGTATAGCATTATGTAGGGTCTGAAATCACAAACTGGACATAACCGCAGTCAAATGTTTTCAGTAATCCGTAACCATTATGAGCGGAGATTTTTCGCCACTTAAATTGTAGGTCAATGCAAATAATAAAGGTCACACTTTCCAAATATTGTGAATATAATTAACCACTAAGATATGTCCACTAGTTAAAATAAATCCATTGACACTTAGTAGTCATATGTAGGAAATTTGCTGATGGCATTTCTTTTTAACCGTATTATAACTTTCGATTAAGATAACCGCTTAGCGTAAACGTCTACGAGCAAATATCACACTAAATACCCGTTTGATCGTTTATAATTTCAGTTGCTGAGATTTTCTACAAATATAATCTCTCGTTTGAAAATATCTTCCATACATTCAAAACCCAAATACTCTGAATTATCCCACTGACATTCTTAACGAGATTTGATCAGTCTTTGTTGATATATAAGCATCCTGTGCGGATTACCTCGATTTCATTTAATTTCAGACTCTTTGTTTACTTATTTCATGGATGCAGTTATCTATTTCTTTGATTTTTGCGGGGGAAACTTGTTGAAATATTGTGTGCTGAGAATTTCACACTGCACTAAACACATATTGAGTAAAGCTATTAACAATAATAATAATGGGTAGTTTTGCTAAAGTTAAATAGAACGAATAGACTTTGACTGGCAGTGGATTCCAGGACGTGGTTTCGTCCCATACGGGACTCGTCAGTAGCTTGGTGGACAACGCATAGAGCATTTGAGGCGAAGAGTACCACGTTCGAATCCTAGTGTAAAAGTCAGCACTGAGGTGCAAGTATACTCAGCTAACGGGACACAAATAGGATAAAACGCACATCATATATTTCACTACTAGCTACAAACCACCTATTCTACGTAACTCGTAACAAAAATGGCTGTATTAAGGTAAATAATAATTTTTTTCTTAAAATGGTTTACAATTTGTCAATATTTAGACTTCGTAAACAACTCCATCCTATAAATATGTAAACTGACAGCATAAAATATTTATTTCACAAAATCTAGGGAATATACGAATCATATATCCTTCAAAATGCTCCATATTCTTATCAATACAACTATTCCACTTCAGTCTCGAATGTCCATAACATTTCTGGATGCCCTCAGGTACATAAGGCTTTCAAAATGCGTCACTTTGTTAGAACCATGTGCATATATGACTTCCCCAATCTAGTTCATTAAAAATCATCTGGAAAGTAAAGTGACGATCAGAAAACATAATGGGTCTCACACGTTTCATGACTTCATCAATACAAGAGGTTGATAGTTACCATGGTCTTGTATCCACTCTTTGTGTTCTTCCAAATTCTAATCTTTTGAATTATTTGTGTTCCTTTTTTCTCTTTCCAAATTTATTTCACTGGATTACACTTCTTGAATAGCATCTTCAAACCCTAATGTTTCCGATTACTGCTTATACTTTTACTACCTCTACCACTACGGGATTTGAGTCGACAATTGTATCTCAGTGCTAGTGTAGTATGGAGAATTGAACTGATGTACGTACGTACGAAGTCCTACGTTGTTGCTGACTCACGGACTGACCGATGGTCTTGTATCAGCCTACCAGTTTTCATGACATTCGTCTGAAAGGCACGATATACATGAAAAGAGCCATTTTCTTTAATATTTTAGGTTTATCAACATCCTTCAATAATTCATGAATTTCGTGAAAGATTTTCCAGTTTTTATAAAATTAATAGTTCAGTTTGCGTTGGACAGAAAATCTGCATATTTAACTATGATTTGCACTATGAGCTATGACTTTATGTCGAGTACAACTACTGATTTTCTGGAAGTGTAAGTTTTATGTACAAGATCTCTGGATGGTCTCATCCTAGACAAAAACAGCTGTTCAACATTTCCTGGTTTTCAATGGATGTCCAGATGAAGCCAATGTCTGTGATGTTAATAATTTCTAAACTGTACAACCACTATAATCCTTTCATTCTGATAAATCATTAGCTTACTGATGATTGAATTCAGAAAATTCCAAAACTCTAATAAAAATATAAGAACGATGGAGTTTGATAAGGCCAGGATTAACATACAGATATCACCTATCACAATAAACAGTGATAGCGTAATACCACGACTTTACTGAGATTGTAGATGTGGATTACAGAACGGTATTCCAGTAGTCATGAATGTGAACTATTGAGGGTTTCCATACTTGATCGAAACAACTATCTAGTGTTCCTTGGTTTCTACTGGTTGTTTCAGTTACTGTTAATCTGTAACATAAACTACTCAAAAAATTCTTCTATATTCCTGATATACAACTGAAGTAACTAGAAAAAACGGAATTTTTCTTTCTAAACGCTTGAATTAGTTAATTCTTTTTACAGTTATGTTCTAGTGGGTTACTGTTTCACTACAGAGTAAGGCTGAATTTTAAAAATATCAGTTGAAACACAATCTTATGGTAACGAATCAAATTGTTTTGACGTTACAATAACTGGTGAAACATTACGAGAATAGGAATTTCAAGATGAATGAAAGGTACTTACAGATAATTGAAAATCTGAGGAGGCTATTGAAAATTATTATTTTATTTATTTCAACACAGATATTGGTACAGAGGCACCAAATACATATGCGCCGCACAAATCTCATTCGATATGTGTGAGGGCTGTGATACTGCCCGGGTACCCAAACCGAAGCAGGTTGCTTTCTTAGGGGGCCACTCCCCGAGTCTTCGACCTGAAGGTCTGATCCACAAGGCAGTGGAGCATCGTAAGGAGATGCAGCCCCATGGAAGCCGGTGACCAACGATTGGTTCATACGCCATTTGTTCCCGCAGGATACTGGAGCCCACGTGCACCATTGGTTTGGAATCCGGCTAAAGCGACGGACATTCGCTTTTCGTCCTCTCAAGTTCGTAAACAACACCCCCGTCACGAGAAGGCAGTGAGTAGGACTTCCCTGGCAGAGGCTATATACGCGTGACCATGTGAGAGCATTCCGAGAGGGAGAGCGGACTCTCTCCACTCTCGGCCGTACCAGGGCATTTGGGGGCTATTGAAGATGTAAATTTTGACTGACTTTTCCACATAGTTTGCCTTTTAACATTTTATGAATAAGCATTGTTGAGTGCTTTTCTTAGTTTACCGAACTTTTCACATTGATAACTACTTAAAATATGACATTTTTTCAACTTTTCTCATGTTATGAACTAGCGCATTGATTACTTTGCAAACGGTAATTATATCTTGGCGACGTTTTACAGAATCATTCATCTACTTATAAGTACGTGATAGCCAGCTCTATATTCGATACCAGCATAACTGACCAAGTTTCTGAGAACTATCTAATAAAAACATAAATTGTAAACGAACTTTGGGGTTTTTTGTGACAGCACAAGCAGCAAACATGCATATAAACCATTATTATTATAGTGCCAATACTATTGTTAATTATCAGAATATACATTATTGTCTTTATTAACTTAGTTCCAATTTTTTCTCTTGACCTCGAAGGGTCCATCAAAAACTAAAAATAAGCTATTTAGTTAGGCAGGTTTGTTTGGATTAGCTCAGACTATGCTATTTATTATGATGGGTGTCAAGTGATATAATAAGCGATTAGAACTAAAAGAATGTGAGTTGTCTTAAAGTTTCCAGGGGTGATATCTATCAAAAACCAATCAAATCAAATCAATGCCGCACATTATTATTGCCTATGGCATCGAACAAACAACTGAAAAAGAAACGGCAATATGAGGGAAGCTAACAAGTGGATTAAATGCATATTCCGATGGAAACAAAGATAATAGTCTCTGATGAACAGTTAAACTACACTGTAAATCCCATGCAGTTGTTTAAAGTTCATTAACTGTTGGTGTCGGATGTTGATAAATAATCTTAAAATACGAGCATGTTGAAAAATATGATGAAACAAGATATTTATTGAAAGTTTTGACTAGGAATATGCCCCACATATTACTAATCAGTGTTCTATGGAAGCAGGCAAACTGAAGTGGCAACTGATCAGGTAAAGGGTATTACTCAAAGCTCTTTAACACAAGTTTTCATGATACTGTAGGCTTGTGAAAACCAGTAGCTTGAACTTAATGAAAATGGTTTGAAGTAAATGTAATGTTTGTTTTGAAACAACCTTACCAGCCATCACATGTTTCTAGCCAATATATATGACCGCTACACAGCTGTACGAGAAATAACCCGATAAATTACAGGATCAACTTCATTACCAAAGATCTAGAATCATATCCTACTCCAGTTATGTATACAGTCATGCTAAAGTTCATTTTTACTGATCAGCAATATTAGAACTCTAAAAATATTAGAATATTCCTACTTGAACTCTAATTTGACGCTTACTGTACATTAAGGTCAAGACCTATTACTTCTACAATCTATTCAGTCTACTTTAGGTTCCTGTTAAACAAACACTAGTTGAGTAGCTTCTCAGAGGTTTACCTCTTGAAATAGCACTTGGTGCTTTTTGTTTAGTCATTTACCTTTACTCTGTACTAATCACATCATTATGAATCAAATTGAATCCTTATAAATTATTTCCAAAGATTCAGACGTCACCTATTATTAAGTTATGGTATGAGATTTCATATGCGCAATCTATAACATTCAGTGAGGTAAGGTATATATATATTACTGAGCGCATGAAATAATGAAATTTTTGGATGACATGCAGAAATATCGACAACTAACATGATTTTCACTAATACCGGGAAAATTATCACTCATTTGTTTAGTCAAGAAGACATAGATTACTTCTTGACAGAGTGATGGTAAACCACCTACCAAAAATAATATATTTAACTACAAAAAGAGATTATATTTGCGCTGAAGAACTTGCCTTTTGTTTACGTAAGAGTGGCATTAATCCAACACATTTAAATGTAGTCAGGAGTTTTGAATACAGATAGGAAATAAAAACTGTATAGATGAACTGAGAAAAAGATGAGTTTTGAATTACCGAGGTTTAAAAAACTAGTAAAAACCATTATTTGATTGAACTAATAGCAACAAATTAGGGAGCACAGTGAGAAATACAGATCATTTAGGAGGATAATGACATGGAGTCATTCAGCTGTAACGTAGAACCAGGAATATACGTGCATCGGTCCAAGTTGCCATACCTCATTAACACAACAAGATGAACACCGGATTCACAGAAGTAGTTAATTCAGTGGTGGTAATATATATAGGAAAGATTGCATATAAGGATATAGTATAGGAAGAAAGAATTAGTTCGTATAAGGAAAGATACAAAGCAATTTTAATCTCACAGTTTAAAGGAAGACAGAAATTGTATACACCGACGCCGTTATGATCGATTCTGAGCCATGTCACCCAGAGTCTCCAACATTGCGCGTCGTGGTAATCGGTGTCTAGGCATACGCAACATGTGGCCCAACCATCTCAGTCGATGAAGATTCACAACCTCATCAACTGATTTACCATCATTCCTAATACCCTGCGTCCAACCTCACTATTACTTACCCAGTGACCCCAGAAGATGCGAGCAATATTTCTAAGGCATCTGTGGTCAAATACTAGTAGCTTACGAGTATCTTCTACTCTTCATGGCCACGTTTCGCAGCCGTAAAGTCAGTCAGTCAGTCAGTAACAACCGTAAAGTAGAACAGAACGAACTGCCGCGCAATATACTTTTCCCTTAATTGATAGACGGATATCTCGCCTTCGCCATAGATGACGTAAGTTGGCGAAAGCTAAACAAGCTTTCTGAATCTGTCCAAAGATTCCGCCAGACACCAATCCATTAGAGTTGATCAGACTTCCAAGATAAGTGAAGTTTTCAACGCGTTCAACTATTTCACTCCCTATCCAGATGTTGACGACGGCCAGTCACGAAGCGACAATTTACATTTAGAGGGGAGAAACGCATTCTAAACGTCCTGGCATTGTTGCTCAGTGCTAGTAAAATACTGCATTTCATTAGCGTCTTTATCAAACAGGAATATGTCATTTGAGTATTCTAAGCCGATAAGTAAACCTCCTGGAAGGAGATCAAGGCCCGAGAATTCAGTCGATGAGAACATTATTTACAGCAGTAGGTCTATGATGAAATTAAACAAAAATGGAGATAGTGGACAGCCTTGTCGGACAGTACTTAAGGTTGCGAAATCGGATAACAGTTCAGCATAAGCTCTGACTCAATTAGCAGTGTTAGAGTAAAGAGCCTTCACAAGGTTTATGAACTTCTGAAGTACACCTTTCAATGACAGACACTGCCATGGAAGCTGTCAGTCTACAGAGTCAAATGCTTCTTTCAAGACAACAAAATCTATCATTGTCGCACACCGATAAGCATGCTTGTGTTTTAAAATCTGACGAATGGTGATTATGTGGTCGATGCAGCCACCAGATCTAAAGCCAGCCTGGTTTTCTCGAGTTTGCAGTTCACGAGTCTTTTTCTAGGCGTCCGATAATAATTGAGGTTAGTATGTTAGACACTACATTAGTTGGACTAATCACTCTATAGTTATCACAGAATGATTTTGACCCTTTCTTATTCACAGGGACAATAAGTGATTGCGACCAGTCAGATGGGATTACGCCCAGCTCCCAGATTTTAGCTAAAATATTGGTCAACCTAATCGCTAATACTGAACCACCATACTTGAAGACCTCTGGAGCCAGTCCATCTGGACCAGCTGCTCTTTCTCGTTTCAGATTAGCTATGGCTTTTTGAACTTCATTTAGAGTCGGGGTGCCTACTTCAATGCTCCATGACATGATTAGACGAAAAATCACTAGTGAGCATTGGTTGATGTATATGAAGGCTCATAATATTGTTAGTAAATATGTAGAGTTAATTATACTAACAATATGGTGTAAATCATACATAAATATTAGTACGGGCACCCGAATAATTCTATAAATAGACGATAATAGTGTCTTCCTAGAAATAGACCATATCATCATTAAGACAAAAAGTGAGTGAGACCTATTAAGTATCCTAACTGTTAGTTACAATATGCCACATAGCATAATGCCTAGTAGCTAACTGCTGCATAAGGGTTGCAACGCAAGAGCATAGTTCCTGTAGATCTGTTAATGAAGCCAACGAACTTATTGCTCGTCTTTAATCCTAACTGGTGATAAATGTTTAAAGGGCATACAGATTTCGCATAAAGTGGGTGTTCAGAAAACTTGAAACCAGACATAACCCAGGAAAGGAAATTGGGTGCTTTCAGCAAAAAACACTTAACCAATCTTTATGGGGAACTATTTTCATGAGAAACATATGGAACTAATTTCATATTACGACTTGACAGTTTTAATTAACTCAATGCGTTGTTGGCTGAGAACTGCATTCACTGAGTAAGAACCAAATATTTGCCAAAACACATAGACTTACTACCATTGAGCTGACCAATCACAACGTAGGTAGCCGTATGCTAATTTAGCGCGCGAAAAACGCGGTAGTGTCAAACGCGGCGCCTAAATATGTACATGAGCAAAAAAATCAAATGTTAGTTGAATCCCACACATTCACTATTTGTGAGAATTTCCGGATTCAGGTGCCTCGCTCCGATATAATATCTTGATTATGTTCATTTCTATATGAAATTTTCTTCCCTATTCATTCCTAACGAAATAACTATTATTCATCACCGTAAAATCTGTTACATTGTAATAGTGTGATAGTTTTTATTGATCCACGAGAGCGAATATTTTTGAGCAAAACAAATAAGTTAATTTAGCTACCTCCTAAGTTCAAAGGTGACAGGTTTCCAATTTCACCAAAACCCAGAAATGTGGACACAAAAAGTAGATGAGAAATTTTACTTAGCCGTTGTTATAACAAGGAATTTTAACCGCCAGTGTAGGCGATCTTTCTCGATGATTATGGACATACTCAAGCTGGACTGAAAAAGCGTAACCAGCCAGCTTATATAGAACTCTATGGATATCCCTTCGTCGATTCCGGATACTGTGGCTACTTTGATGATTGCATAGAACGAACACGACGACGTCAACAACATTTATTGGTCAGAAATAGGTACAAGACGCGGAGTGCGATCCCTGCTGTATACATCTGTTTATGGATTGCGATTGAAATTGACCGTAACCAGTAAACTGTCCTATATTCAGCGACCCGACTTCCAGATGATTTGGCTAGTGACATCCCATTGGCATTTACACCTATGATCTAACATTTATCTTCAAGTGTTTTCCGGTTTTTAATCGACTGTTATTTTGTTACTAAAGTTTGTTCCTGCACTAAACTTTGCTACTCGAGGTCAGGACGCTGTCCCTGTTCACTCTTTCCATGTAGGAGATTTACTTCCGAAATCTCATGGCTTCTCAAATGCTGTCTACATTTTGAGTACACTCTTCTAGAGCTTCTGTTATCTTAAAGCTGTCTTAAGTTCGTTCTCGAGCTTGCTGAACAGTAGTTGTTGGAGGATTTTTGAAATCATTTCACTTTCCTATTTGAACTCTCAAAACAATTATTATCGTTACTAACCGATGCAAGTACGTCGTTATGGAACGCTGTAAAGCAACTGAGATTGCCATTCATACAATATAAATTTAAACGCCTATAGGTATTCGCCCATCCCAGTTGCTTTAAGACAATGAAAGTTAAATAGTTCAGTGATTTAGGTATTGCTTCACTTTTTTACACTTATTTTTTCTATGCATCTCCCTATGAATATGAAAAGCACATAATGTAGTGTTCGCTCCTTGATGGGAAACCTTTGAAAGTCCTCTGCCGAAAACCTAAGTACCATATCATCTATAAGAACGAAAAAACGATAGCATAAGCATCGATCGTCGCAAAGCCGCTTGTCTAGAAAGAGACCCCAATAATGTTGACATTCCCTCGGTGCAACCGAACGACACAAGAACAACAATCACGATACCCCACCCATAATCGGCAGTCACAACGAAACTTCCATGGTGTCTGATAACCGACCTAAAACGACGCATTCTGGAAGAACGCCAAGACTTTCAGAACACTTGAACGACTACTGAGTGTAAGGCACAACATAACACCTTGTTTCATCTCGTTAATTTTTGTTGTATCATCATGTCAAAAAACCAAAAACAATTTTTTTTTGCTGATATGCTCATATTTATGAGTATTAATAGATTTTTTACAAAACACCATCGTGCGAAGATCGTTATAATGCTAATGCATGTTAACTAAACCCATGTATACCATTTCATTGTTCTGCACCCAGTTTGTGTCCTTACTCATGTACGAGTACACTTCAAAATGCACCTATAATTCTTTTTCTTCTTTCCAGGACGGCTAGAAAATATGAAAAAAGGGATGGAGTTTACGATGAGTCGAAATTTTTCGATTGCTCTTGCATACCAAACAATAAAAAGAGATGTGGCGGCGGTATAATTACGTTTGTAAACGTGAAATGATGTCGATCTACTGTTGCGAGTTTCAAGTTTTTAAATGACTTTATCGACTGTCTAACTTTAAGATGCCATCAAAAACGTCTGAATAAATACAAATATGTTTATGTTACCAACATCTATGTGACTCCAGACTTCACACCAGCTGCGCTATCTATTTTTGCTGATGAATTCAATGAGTTCGTTGCTACTGCCTTCAATGACTCACTTTCAGTTTTATGTGGTGATTTCAATTCATGTGACCATAACTTCCTTGCATCACTAGGTCATCAAAATGCAGTAGATTTTTCCACTCGTTTGGATTCTCATTTAGACTTGGTTTTAATTAATGATGTGACTCGTAAACGTGCACCACTGTCTAGCTCGGATCACTGAATAATTCGTGTTCTACCTAAAGTATATGAAAATAATGGAAAGAGTACACTCTTACATTAAACTCAGAAAGTCAAATATAGGAATTATTCAGAAAATAGCTGAAATCTGAAAAATATCTTTCGTACGACTAACTGGCAATTATTTACAGATGCCTCACTGGAAATCACGACTGATGTTATCACTTGTTACCTTAAATTCTGTTTTGATATTTGTTATCCCAATGAAACAATTTTTGTAAGTATTGATCGACTTACATCTTCACAATTAAAACGACTACGGAGGGTAAAAGAAAGAATGTAAAAGAAGGAAACCTTCAATCAAGTTTGTAAGCTAAATGGTCTAATAAACCTAGAGATTGGACGTTTCAACTCTATGTTTACTCGAAAACTCTTGTCCTGCAAAAACTCTCCAAGTATGTGGAAACTTTTTAAAGAACTCACAAGTGACAGGCACATTAGAAGAGATAACCGGCTGAATGTCTGTGACTTAAATAAGTCTTTTGTACGTCAGTCGTCTGATTTTATTCTCCCTATATACACAGGTTTAAAGAATAGTTGTGTTCCTAGTTTCACTGAAACTGATGTCTGAAGATGTCTGCAGTCACTTAATTCATCCAGATGTTTAGGACCTGATGGTATCCCAGACCTCCTATTTAAAAAGTGTGCTGACGTCCTATGTTATCCATTCACCATTCTTTAACAGAACCTTCTCATCTAATCTCATACCGAAAATGTGGAGAAAGATAAAGATAATTCCTATACCTAAGAAAGTATCTGGTGGTAATAATGTGAAATTTAGACCCATAGCGATAACTTCACCTTCCCTCAAAACAATGGAAAAAATAATGATGCGTCCACTTCAGCATGCGATACAGGAGCACATTGATCCGTATCAGTTTGCTTACAGATGCAAAAGAAGCACCTTAGATGCCGCTGTTGTTCTGCATCACAATTTAGCGTTAAACTTGGAGAGGGGTAAGAAGTATGCTCAGTGCGCTTTTCTGGACTATACTTCTGCTTTCGATTCTATACTGAGACAACGTTCACTTAACAAGTTAGCACTAACAGCTCGATAACCAACTGGCTATGTTCCTACCTCTCTGGAAGAGAACAGTACACTGTGTTTGGAGGAAAGTCTGAAGATTAAAGATTATTCCAACATCATGAAACGAGTCGATAATCGTCCCTATCTTTAAAAGGGTTCACGTCGTTCCTGTAACAACTATCGGGGGATAAGTCTACTTCCGATTGCGTCCAAGCTATTGGCTTCCGTCATACTTCGTAGGTTGTTCAGAACCCGAGAAAGATTGACTGGGTTTCGCTCCGTCGAAGATGTATTGATCATATCTTCACCCACCGCCAAATGTTAGAACACCGTCATATTTATCACAGGCTAACAATCGTAGTGTTTCTTGACATCAGGGCTGCCTTCGATTCGTTGGACAGGACTGTTCTCTGGGATTGTCTATTGAAGAAGGGTGTGCCTGAGAAGTTTATTCACACCTTAAATGCCCTATATACAAACACCTCAGACAGAGTGAGGACATACAACCATCTCTCTCCATTGTTCCGTTCAAGCAGTGGGGTGAGACAGGGTTGCCCAATCTCACCATTCCTCTTCAACTTTGCCATCGACGACATTCTGGAAACAACTCTGATGAATGTAAGTAATGGTGGTGTGGATCTGTCGCTTGGAGAAAGACTTCTCGACCTTGAGTATGCGGATGATATTGTCTTACTGTGCGATAATGCCCAAGCCATGCAATCCGCACTTAATCAGTTGGCAATCAATGTCCGTAGGTATGGTATGTGCTTTGCACCTCCGAAGTGCAAAGTACTTCTACAAGACTGGAAGGATTCTAATCTTGTACTCACTCTGGATGGTGAGAAGATAGAAGTAGTCGAGAAGTTCGTGTATCTGGGTAGCTGCATAAGTGCTGGTGGTGGTGTGAGTGATGAGATCAATTCACGTATAGTGAAAGCCAGAATGGCTTATGCCAATCTGGGCTGGATGTAAAAGGTCGGATCTACAACGCGTCGGTGAGAGCAGTTTTGCTCTATGCTTGTGAAACCTGGCCTCTCCGAGTTGAGGACGTTAGACAACTCTCTGTGTTTGATCATCGTTGTCTCCGAAGGATTGCTGACATCCAGTGGCAACACCATGTTAGTAATGCAGAGGTTCAGCATCGTGTGTTCGGGCCCAGAGACGATAATCCAATTGGTATCACTATCTTGAAACATCAACTTCAGTGGCTTGGACGTGTTCTCCGAATGTCGTTCCAGAGAATTCCACGTCCTGCATTTTTTTCCAACTCTGGGACTGTTTGGAGAAGGCAGAGAGGTGGTCAGTGTATGACTTGGTGTCGCGGTACGAAAGAAAGCTGCAAAGGACTGGCTTGTGTTGGTCCTTCACGACTCCCTGGCTGGGGTCTGAGAGATGGTGTAACAAAGTGGCTAGAGACGTTATGAGATATGGCTCAGAATATTTTAGACCTGGTACGACAGAATTGGACAATGCCGGTATCCAAATCAGTTCTACTGTATTGCTTACAGAACAAGCTAGGAATTAGTCACTGGCATTCAGGTAATATAAACATTCGGGTGGTGTGCCAAACATCGTAACATACGACTTCAGGCCGATCAATTATAAAAGCGGCTACATTCTGCGATAATCTGAAAAGTGATCTTGTATGGGCACTCGTGTTCGGTATAAATGACATAGTGAGCTCAAATGTCAAGTGGTCAGTAATTTGTTTATTTAGGGCAATTAGTTATCAACATATGGTCGTCTATTAAGATGCCACAAACACCTTTGAAATCAAAGGTCCATCATCGTCGGGTTGAGACTCTCTTTGTCTCACTGAAGGATCAACATCTAAAACTCTTCATCACGAGCCTAGTTCTGAATTTGAATGAGACCAAAAAGGTGGACCCCACTAAAGAATCAGATAATAGGCATATCGACGTAGGCATGTTGCACGGAAGAAGTAAAAGCAAACTGAGAAGAAGCCAATTATAGACAGTACTAAGGTATTTGAATATACGCTTTCAGTTCAGGATACAGGCATCAACGCAAAACGAACTACAGACGAGCAAAGTTTCAGCGGTGTAGAGGATATGATCAAGAGATAAAATAAGGTTAATGACTGGCTTACAGTCACACCCAGAAAAAGAAAATTAAGTAGATAGAGTGTGACCTCTGCGTCTAACTCCGAATCGGAATCGAATTGTAGGGAAGAGAAGATTTCAGAAACTAAATCTCCACAGCGTGTTCAGACGGACCTGACTGAGAGTTCAGTCTTTTTTCATTAGCTAAGTGAATCTGCCAAAAAGGAACCCAAGGTCAAATTTGAGGACGACCTCAGTCACATTAAGTTCTTAATAAGCAAGCTACTCCCAGAAACAGTTTCAGAAGTTATCACCTGAAAGCTTTAAAGAATAGGGCAAAAGCTAGATTCTGAAAGTACTCAGAAAAACCGCCTCTTGAAGGTTTTATTTGCATGGGCTGAAGAAAGAAATATGATACTTGGAAACTCACGCAAACTACTCGAATCCACAATAAACGGCCGTGAGGATCTCAGCCTGGTTGACCGCATTAAGAGACGATCGACAGAAGTGAAAATGAATGAGCGCCGCCAAAACGGTCATAGAAACCTCTTTCTCAAGGGTTTTCAGAACAAAACGATCCCCAAACCATTCTCGGTGCTAAAGGAAAGTTCTCCACAGAATTAAAGGTGTACTACACGAAAGCTCGCAGCTTACTAAATAAAATGGCGGAGCTCAGTACGGTGATGGATATAGAGAAACCGGGTGTCATTGCTGTCTCAAAAACATGATTTACGTCAGAAGTGTTTGATAATGAAATTCAGCTGTTTGGTTTTTTTATCCAATAGGGCTGATGGATTAAACCGTAAAGGAGGGAGGGTTATCCTGTACACGAAGAATACTCTAACCATATGAACTGTTCAGACAATGGAACACGATACAGGGACATGTGAACTGGTGCGTTGCAAGTTGAAAGTTAGACGGCAAGATATTGAATTAGTTGTAGTATATTGCAGTACAGAATGTGTAGTAGATGGCTTCCTCCCAAGCAAACTTAAGTCCTGGTGTAATAAGAGTAAAAGCCCTATAATACGCGAATCTAATGCACCGTATATGAACTTGGCAAAGTTGGAATTAGGGTCACTGACAACGTCATTTGATTGTAAACTGTTAGAAACCTCAACTGAACTAGCTTCATTACAACACACTAAACATCCCACAAGATATGACTTAAGAAGCTCCTCTTCTCTTTTGGATTTGGTCTTCACACACGATGATGGTGTCGGTCAAATGACTTCCTACCACCTCTAGAGAGAAGCGATCACGCAGCCATCTTATTCAAGTTCATGGCTTAGATGGTCTGTCAAACAGTTGCACTGGCCCGTCCCCACACATGGAAGGCAGACATGGAGGCTATAAACTCTGCAGCATCAGCTGAAAACTGGAAAATTGGCTCAGAATCATCAGCAGAAAAGACATGGACTCATTTCAGGCAGTTATACAATCGGGTAACTCGAACAATATACCTTAGACATTCCCAAAGAAAAAGCACGTCCATCCCCGGATAGGCTGGGGTATCCGACGTATAGTAAGACAAAATAAGTAATGTTGGAACGTTGCCAGCAGCCTTGGTACAGCAAGTACTATCGCACCCTACAGGTCGTTAAGAAATATGTGTACAATTTAAATCCGGGAAGCTCAGAGAAAATATGAAATTCAGTCGGCACAATCTTTACTCAAGCAGCCTAAGAGACTATTCTCATATGTAAGTTACAGAAAAAGGATGCAGCATTGGATTTCCAACCTGATTAAGGAAGGGAGTGGATCTGACATGATAGAGTACGATCAGAAAAAAGCAATCTATTTTGAGGCAGATTTTACTCAGGAGCATCTTCTAAACGATGAAGTAGACCCAAATACAAAGTTGACAAGCCGTCTGATCACCGTGGACTTTGATTGAGACGATGTACTCAAGGCTGTTAGCACCTTAAACACGGAACAGTCAACAGGATCAGATGAACTACACCCCAAAACCCCGAGACATATTGCACAATATGTTACATCCCCACTAACTGTGATATTCAATATGTCGCTTGACCAAGGTGTGCTACCTATGGGGTGGAAAGATGTAATCGTCACTCCCATACATAAAACAGGACCAAGACGACTTCCATCGAACTACAGACCTGCAAGCCTCACCAGTGTCGTAGTTCAAATACTGGAAAGAATAGACAAAAAACCATAATGACTTTTATGACAACCAACGACTTGTTAAACAGCAAACAACATGGTTTCAGAAATGGTTTATCTTGCACAACAAACCTCCTTATAGCAAGAGCACAGTGGATAAAGGCTCTGGACAGCGGAAACCCAGTGAATGTTGTATACATAGACTTCAGTAAGGCATTTGACAAGGTGCCAACAAATAGACTGCTATCGAAGTTAGAAAATCCTGGTATTGCCGGACCTCTCTTAAAATGGTTTAAGGATCTTCTAGTAAGTCGTAGACAGAAAGCAAGAATAAATTCCAAGTGTTGCATCTGGAGACCAGCATTTATTGGAGTACCTCAAGGTTGTATCCTAGGTCCTTTACTTTTTACACTGTATGTAAATGATCTCCCAAGTATAGTACAGTCCACAATGTTATTATACGCTGACGATGCAAAAATCTGGCAAGTAATAACGGGAGACTCAGATGCATGCGTACTTCGGGCGGACTTAAATAATGTGATTAATTGGTCTAAAAAGAGACTGATGCCTATTAACGTGGCAAAATATGTCTACAACCAATTAGGGGATATAAAGGTTAATAGGTGCAGCATTGAGGAAGTGGCTATACCTGTGTTCAGGTCTCACAAGGATTTCGGGTTGACAGTAAGCCATAATCTCAAAACCGTGGCCCATTGCTGGGAGGTCACAGCTAAGGAGTTTAAAGCAATCTGGGCCTTAGGACGGACATCCACCAAGTTAGATACTACCATGTTCACTACAGTATACACAACCTTAGTGAGGACCAAGCTTGAGAACTGCGTCCAGGCAGCAAGCGCCTGTCTAAAAAGTGACTTGGATGTCCTGGAAAAAGCACAAAGGGCAGTTACCCACTCAATTCCAGAACTCTGGGGTTGACCATACGACGAGCAGTTTGTAAAGCTAGACTTCTTTACCCTGTCCTATAGCAGATTAAGAGGTGGTCTGATTTCGATGCATAGAATGCTAAGAAATGATTTTGGATCTAATATGTCTTCTCTCTTCCTTATCACCAGATCAGGACATGTTAGAGGAAATAGCAGGCGGGTAGAAAAGTCAAGAAGGAACAAAATCCCGTGGCATACAGGTTTTCACACCGAGTCATCAAACCCGATGCAGTGGTGTCCACACCTTCAATCGAATCATTCAAGAGAAGACTAGACCTCCACAGAAGCATACTAGAAAAGGAATAAAATGGGCTGTAGGCCTTCAGGTCTTATTACACAAATCTGAATCTGAAGCCTGAACAGCTTGAAGGATGACACAGGTATTCAGTGTTTGACAACGCTTCTACCAGTAACACCTTCTAATATATTTCGTTCCCACCCAGAGAAATCAAAAGACAGAGTCGAGGAGATCAGAAGAGTATATTTGGCGATAACCAATATATCGGAATTCTCTGATCTAATCTGGCTAGCGATTGCGGTTGATGTTGAGCACGGCGTTACCACACGTGATCTAGTGCGGATGCCTGACCGAGCGCCTTCAGCTAGATGAGTCCACTAAAACACATGGTCAGCATCCAATGTCGGAAACTTAGAGCTATTTATTTTGGGGATTTATTTACCGCTACAAGGTCACATCAACCTAATTGCTGCCATTGCTAATTTGTAACTAGGATCTTAAAAACATAATTCACATACGATAACAAGTAAAAGTGATATGAATTACTGTCCTTATTAATGAAGACTGGTTTATTTGTTGCGTGGACGTTTAGTTGCAGTATTTACACCTTCAGGCGTGAATCGCGGTTTCTTGGAGTAAGTTCTGTTAATGTCTGTTAATTTCCTTACTAAAAGTATACACGTTAAAAGTGGTCCATTGTTGCTAGATTCGGAGGCATATTAGGCGACAGCTTCTTTTATTCCGTCTGGAACCATCTGAATCTCAATCTCTTTGTTACTGGTCCCCGTTGAAATCATGTGTATGGATGATCTGAAACTAATTAGTTTCACCATGTAGGCTAACAGTTAATTGTTAGCCTACATGGTGTTCGGTCATAGAATAGTTTGGGATGAAAAGAATTTAGCCAATAGTGATAATTAGTTCCAACATGGGTTACAATCTTTGTGTATGGATTATTGGGGTTTCCATCGCGAACTGATCCAAGAATATAATGAACGACGAAATCTGGTCTGTCCATATAATTTACTCCTGCCTCAGTTCGTTTCTGAAAGTGTATACCGATTCGGCTGGTACTACTTGTTCGAGTAGGGTGTCTCAGACGCTGATCACTTGGTAAGGAAAACGAAATCCCACCTTATGTCTATTCGGTCTCTGTTTTTGAACATTTTTGAGATTGCCTCGAGAATAGCCTTGAGAGAAACAAAAATATAAAACAGTTTAACACCCGAGTCGAAATTTAAAACATCAAATCCGCTTTCGTAAATCTTACTAGTCTATCAGTATGCCTTAAGGCCTACCCAGAACACCTAAAATAGGCTCTAAATGCATAATGGTAAAACCAGATTTCTTACCCTCTAAGCATGCAGTTTCATCACTTCGTTTGATTCCCATAGGTAATCCTTACCATCATTGGCTTCTTGAGTTTGATACTTTGTTTTTTTTCTGCCGCAAACTGACACTATTTGGCTTTGGAATGAGAGTTTTTATTATAAATGTAAAATAATAAGGCCTTTAATAAGTATGAAGACCCACTCAACAGGCATGTGTAGACCTGTTATTAAACAGCATTTGTCGTAAATCTTGAGATGAAGCAAATACTTTTAAGAAACACCGTATTACAATCGATAAGACTTAATCTGTGTAGAGGAATATTCGGTTAAAGCAATTGTTACAGACTTGAAGATTCAGTGGTATTAATCACCTGGATTGTGAAAAAGTCTAGTCGTTAGATTACTGGTTTGAAGTAGGAATGGCTAAACACACTATTACCCAGTCAATTTTGACACATTTGACAATGGCACTGCGAGATTACACTGTCTCCAGCGTTATGGCAGATCCAATCTATCTTGACATGTGTAACAACGTGCAGTCAGCTTACTGGACAATCGCCAAGCAATCAATAGCATCAGATATCGATAAAAATATGATTAGTGAAGTAGTTGGATGCGTCGACAACTTCACTTATCTTGGAAGTCTGATCAGCTCTAATGGATTGGTGTCTGGCGGAATCTTTGGACAGATTCAGAAAGCTTGTTTAGCTTTCGCCAACTTACGTCATCTATGGCGAAGGCGAGATATCCGTCTATCAATTAAGGGAAAAGTATACTGCGCGGCAGTTCTTTCTGTTCTACTTTACGGCTGCGAAACGTGGCCATGAAGAGTAGAAGATACTCGTAAGCTACTAGTATTTGACCACAGATGCCTTAGAAATATTGCTCGCATCTTCTGGGGTCACTGGGTAAGTAATAGTGAGGTTGGACGCAGGGTATTAGGAATGATGGTAAATCAGTTGATGAGGTTGTGAATCTTCATCGACTGAGATGGTTGGGCCACATGTTGCGTATGCCTAGACACCGATTACCACGACGCGCAATGCTGACTAGTGTTGGGGATGGTTAAAAGAGTTAGGGGCGGCCAAACCAAAACGTGTCAGCAGTGCTTAAAGTCACTAACTTCTAGTGTGAGCCATGTTGGTAGATGCAGACTACTTGGTTGGGTTCGCGCAATTATCGTAACCAATGATTGGAGACTGGGTGACAAGGCTCATAGCTGACTGACCTTCGCCAAGGTCACCTATAGATGCAGTCCCATGGTAGCCAGTGACCAGCAGTTCGTTCATACGCCCTTTTGTTCCCTCAGGACCCTGAAGCCCATATGCACCATTGGTTTGGAATCAGGGTTTTCCAACTCCCCTAGGTGGACTCTCCATATCCACCAACACTGTTAAAGCGCCGGGCATTCGCTTTTCGTCCTCTCAATTCCGTAAACAACACCCCCGCCACGAGAAGGCAGTGAGTAGGACTTCCCTGGCAGAAGCTGTATACGCGTGACCATGTGAGAGCATTCCGAGAGGGAGAGCAGACTCTCTCCACTCTCGGCCGTACCAGGGCATTTGGGGGCATGTGGAATGTGTAACAGTCATAAGCCTTCGTCATATTTAATGTCGATAACCATCATGACATAATTAAGCAAAATTAAAAGTTACAATTAGTTGTATTTATAGCTTGAAGATGGCAATCAAGGAATGTGGAACGCTTTTACTTATGGCAATGTGTAGCCAATATGTACCTTTCACATTACTTTCTTTAGGAAGTGTCTTCAAGTAACACGAACACATGTGTAAACTATTCTTTCATATGATTGCATCAAATGACTAGTCTGATGCGTTTACATCATGTCCCTAAATAGCATTCAACATATATTTCGTGAAACTAGTATTTATGTTGTCCATAGTTAACATGCCATATCTACCGAAAAGAAACCTTGAGTGATATTTAGTTATTCTTTATTTGATCTAACGTTAAGCCTCAACACTGACAAATATAATTCTACATTTTCTTGCTCTGTATAAAGCTTATTTTTACTTATAAATTGAAAATTTTTAAACAGCAATACTAAAATATTTTTCGAAATGCTGCTTCACAATCCTCTAGTTTTTGCCTAAGGTGTTTAATTAATTGAGTTTCAGAAACGTCGTTTAACAAGACTCTTGTCTTTTTTCGAGCTAATCGGATATACATGTAGAAAATAGGTGTTAAATCATTGAAAAATTACCAAAAATAATCAGAAGCATTCAAATAATAAATGAAAAATTTTATAAAAATGGAGCGATATTACTTGATTTGATAAAACAAAGATTATTAAAGGACTCCAATTATTGGATATAACAGTCTTTAACTGGGAGGGCGTTGTTTCAAAGCTGCCGAAATTTTCCTAGTATTTTATATATGGATATTTTTTTCACTTAGGAAAATGACCAAAAGTTATCAAGGAATTAAGCTTCGAATAGTTTCGGACGTAATAAGAAATAGTTGTTTATACGATAAATCCAAAAATAACTTTTTATCCTACTTCAAAAAAAAGATTGGTGAATAAGGTAATAGTTAGCACTTACGACTTACAGAATTAGGAGGGGCCCTAAGACCGTGAAAAATTTAAGAAGTAGAACGTGACTCTTTCGTACACAGGTTAGGTTTAAAGCGGTGGGTTGCTATAGCTTCAGCTGTGCATAAATTCTTTATCCAAACTTTCGAACTACTTTCAAATTTGTAGATAATCCTGAATGTCGATTCTCGTAATTGCACGTGACGAGGATTAACCATATGTTCAAGGATTGAGCCGCTAAATGATTTGCATCCCTCTTTAGGTAGCTATACAACATAATGCTCGGATATTTGTTTGATGTGTGCACACTTTGTATGGCCAGTATAAACTCCACAAAAACAAGTAAACTGAAAAATGTACGTTGAGGTAGCCCAAAGCGGAGGTTTATCTTTTACACTTAACCGAATGAAGTTCTTACTAGAGAAAAGAATTCGGAGCTCCGCCGAATAGTGTCTCTTAGGGATCTGGACAGTCTGTTTATCTCCGCAACCGTATCTTCTTTGTTCATAAATAATACTTTCTTTAAGCCTATGAGAGTACTTTTAACTTGGCATTTTGATTCCAGGATATTATCAATGAACTTGGTCTCAAACCATCTTCCTGAAGTATTTTTCGAATTTTATTCAGCTCACCCTCGATTGCGTCTTCCGTGTGTATTCGTTTTGTTCTTGAGGATAGAGGACAAATTAGATTTCTGTTCCTACTCAACAGCACCCAACTCTGGAAATTTTTATGCTGCTCATTCCAGGGTGGCTTTATGAATATCGATAATCGTAGAGATCCATATGGTTTTCGTCTCAGTAAAACACCAAGAAAATAAAGTTCCGAATCCGAACGAGGTTTTATTTTGAACGTGATTGGATAGTGCAGTTATTGAAATCTTTTAGTACCTTATTATGGTCGCTTTTCGTCACAAATGATGAATAGATTACCCATAGATATTTTATAAAAACAAGATTTTCTCGATCGTGGTTCGAACGATAGTGTCCTCTATCACGAAATCAAAAGACTTGATTTCATGAATCCAACAACCAACGTCAATGTATTGGAAAAAAAAGTGATATCGTTAGACCACTTCTCTGTTCACGAAACAATTTATTTTTTATACGATCATACTGACCATGAAAAAGTCAACATCAAAGTTGCAAATACTACCTAAAAGATCTACTACTAGACAAATAGATAATGTTGCATTGGAATCATTGGGTCCTCTTGTAACAGACTGTTTTTCGGCCAACCTACAGAACATTGTCCTTCGAGCAACAAGCGATAAGTCTTATTTTACTAAATAATGCAATATCCATTTCACGTTTTACTTAAAAACTTTCGGCAACTAGTTATTCTGAATCAACGCCCCCTTGTTTGTAGACTGTTATATCCAACGATGCCATACTACTTCATTTTTATGAACTTTCCTACTTGATACTTGTGGTTATCGTTGGTAAATTTGTTTTCTTTTATTGTTGACTAATACATGTAAAAGATTACCCTTAAATATGATTGTAAAGCTCAATAAAATTGATATAATTGAAAAGAAAGTTTTCTTCGCTAAAACATCTTCATTCTTTTTTATTAGTCAGTGGGTTTCGTTTTTATTCAGTATTTGTTTATCAACATATTTCATATTTGACTAAATGCATAATTACAATTACAGAAGTTATTTTTCAGAATAAAATGACATTCAACCAGTTTAGATGTCTACATACCCGTTGAATATGATGTTGCAACACTTGGTAAGTCTGGTATAAATCTGCGTGTCACTACTTTGTAAGATTCCAATAATAATTTAGCTTAATCCTTAGAATTCTCATTATTTAAAAAATACCTATGTATAAGAATGTTACTGGTGCTCTAATGTCTTGATTACTGATTTTGTCATTTGTTCGATTGATCGTTTGTGTGTGTGTTGATTACTCTTGTCTTTGCGAAACGAAATGTATTCTAGTTGTTCAATAGATAGAAAATAAAACGTATGGTCTAATACAACTGCATCGTTTAGGTAGTATCCTGCATTCTACAGTAGTATCTCAAGGTAAACATAAGATGTTAAGCAGAACGGAAGTCATCAACCGATAGATTGATCAAAAGCTAAAGATGTATGTAGAGATGCCCTTGTTTTATTAAGTCACTTGAGAATGATAGCCACTAATATCAGTTATCTCGTGAACCTCAACTTATCAACCACCTACATTTCTCTAATATAATTTAAACTGGCTACTGGGATTCCTCCACTTTCATCATTCAGCTACTATTCCATTCAAAATATTAATTTTCGTTAAGAAGTAGCTTTCCCATCAGCGTTCTTCATTTTTTGTTTCCAATTCTCTTGACCGATTTTCTTTCATTATCTAAGACCTGTAACTTCGACAGCATGTAGACAAAGGATCTATCACACCTAAATGAGCGATTTCTCAAAGATATTACTGAACAAGTATGAATATTCATAGTATTTGTATTTGTTGGACGTTCGACATTCATTTCTTGAGCGATTTGCAATCGCTGACAGCAGTTCACAATAAAATTAGACCGAAATAAACTAAAAAATTGCGGTTTTTATTAATTTGATTCTCAATTACCTGTGTCTAACGTAAAATCATTGTTTTTATTCCCTCACTAGCTAACTTACGTACGTTCATTTTGCTCAATTCGATATGTAGTTAAATTTTTACCAACCGGTTCGTTGGCTCCGAGATTAAATATTTATAGTCATGTATTATTAAGTAAAAATGTAAAACAGTATGATGATTGTGCGTGTTCGTCATCAGATTCCAATGTGGTAAGCTCATTTATTATTATTTTATTTTTATTTGAACTTATTATGTTTATTTTTCATGTACAAAATTATGTACACTTTATATTTGGTAAGTATATTCGGTTTTTTATTATTAATGAGAGCAGGTCCTTCATGTGTTTATTAAACCTAGCTTTGCTCATGTTTAACGACTGGCGGAGTTTCATCATCGCCATCTTCAAAGGACCACTAAAATGACATCCGGTGGAAAGATCATGGTAGTAATGTAACCCGGCAATTTGTTTGGATGCAATTAGTGTCATCGTCTTGAAACACCAGCCTTGGTGAAATGGGAATGTTTCGTAAATATCATCCCAGTGGCTTCTGTATTAAGAATTAATCACCGACTCTAGGGCAGAATAGAAATAGAGGTGGTTAGTTAATGAAATGACACCGTGGTTTGAAAGGTAGTTCTGTAAGACTGATATCTTAGTCTCCCTCAATGTTTTATCACTTTTCACTAATGTCACCCCTCTCGTGGAACCATTTGTCTTATCCACAAGTACATCAGTAGCGCTATGTTAAACATTAAAATATAATAAATAGATAAACAATTACATAGGCATGGCTCATGCTCTAAGTGTGTAGAATATCGATTCCCTATCTAGAAGTATTATCATAGAGAGATGTATGTGCTCGAAATCGTTTGCAATGACGCATGTGCATCCAGTCTTTGTGTTCTCCCAAATTCTAATCTTCTGAATTCTTCATGCCCCTTTTTTCTCTTTCCAAGTTTATTTCTCTGGATTATACTCCCTGAATAACATCTTCAGACCCTAAAGTTTCCGATTACTGCTTATACTCTTACTACTTCTACCACTACGGGATTTGAATCGACAACTGCATCTCTGTTCTAATGTGGTATGGCAACTCGAACTGATGTACGTACGTACGAAGTTTTACGTTGTTACTGACTGTATCTGCAGTGTACATTTTACGTTTAACGATACAATTTGCAAGGATCTTCCCCTATATCTCTTAATACTTAATTAATTTATGAATAGCCCCCAAATGCCCTAGTGCGGCAGAGAGTGGGGAGAGTCCGCTCTCCCTCTTCAAATGTTCTCACATGGCCACGCGTATATAACCTCTGCCAGGGAAGTCCTACTCACTGCCTTCTCGTGGCGGGGGTGTTGTTTACGAACTTGAGAGGACGAAAAGCGAATGTCCGTCGCTTTAGCCGGATTCCAAACCAATGGTGCACATGGGCTCCAGTATCCTGCGGGAACAAATGGCGTATGAACCAATCGTTGGTCACCGGCTTCCATGGGGCTGCATCTCCTTACGATGCTCCACTGCTTTGTGGATCAGACCTTCAGGTCGAAGACTCGGGGAGTGGCCCCCTAAGAAAGCAACCTGCTTCGGTTTGGGTACCCGGGCAGTATCACAGCCCTCACACATATCGAATGAGATTTGTGCGGCGCATATTATTTGGTGCCTCATCGTACCGATTTTTATGTTAAAATAAATAAATAATAAATTTATGAATAAGAGATCAGTATTGTTAACAGTAAATTATAAAATGGATCTTAATAAGAATTCCTCTTGATAGAAATTCGATTCTCTAGTAGTTATTAAAATTTTTCGATAATTTCATTATTTAATGATCACAATAATTAATCTATTTTTTTATTATTTATTCTACATATTATTTTATTTTAGTTATATACTTCAAGTTATACAGATCTTATTGACAGTAATGATGATAATTATGACGAACAAAATCGGAATTCATATCTAACTTCTTCACCCTGTTATAATGACAATCGAAATACTGTTTTAAATTCATTTTCTATTTCTAATTCACGTAAAAATTTTAAAAATGATCAAGAATCTAATATTCCAGTGTATTATGTTGATTCATTTTCCAATACATATACTAGTTTCCCAAATTCTGAAATAAAATCTTTAAAAAACAACACTGGTGATAATGATAGTCAGAAATTAATTATAAAATCATCAAACAAATTACAGTACAATAATTATAGATATCGTCGAAAAAATAAAAGAGGTATGTGAGTTTATCTTTTGTATATTTTCGGTAAATTGAATGTAAAATTTTGCGTACTGTAGCAAAAATAAGTTTATGATGGTAGATGGTTAGAGCTGATCGGCAGGAACTTCTAGCTTAGGCCTTGTGCTAGTCGACACTTATTAGCAATATGTAAGTTGAATCTTAAGGGAATCTTACAGAGTGAATCAGTTCCCGCAAGATTTTAGGTACACCTTGCTTACGAGGGTCAATCATCATCTAGGGTATCCTACAGATTAGTTCCAACCACTTAACATCTCAGTTTAGTGGACAAATTGTTCATATACCAGCACTAAAAGAGGACTTGAAAAACATGACATTGGCCACTACTACTCAGTAGTCAGCAAATGCTACAATAGTTTAGTAGTTATATCTCATAATACTAAAAAATTAAACAACTCGAGTTTGAATCCCGCATAAAGCATCAATTCTCTCAGGATTGCTAACAAGTGTAAAGTAGCACGAAGCGTAGATTGAGCAATGTTTCCTGCCGATTTTTTCCAAATATTTAACATTATCAGCATAGTGCAGGTGTTTTTAGGTCATTTAGACTGATGACTACATTGCAACATGGAATGCGACCAGCATTGAAGGATTAGGCAAACATGGGATTGGTCATAGCTCCGTGACTGATCATTCGTAAAGATCTTTTTTGCACACGTACTGTAACACATATCAGTGTTAATTACATTAAAGTGCAACTACTATGTCATTAGCTTATACGATTGTCAATTTAGATACTCTGACTTATACGACCAACTAATGACGCATACATCAGCACGAGCAGCCTAGAGTTCTTATTGGTTCTTTTTCTGCCTAGTCCTGCCTGTTAGCTCCAGAACATCAGTATCAGCCTTCACTAACCGAATCATGTACTTCAAACATAATGGGTTTATGTACAAACCAACCAGATCACATCATACTATAAATAGAAAATAACAATTATACAAGATCAAGCCCAAAGTGGCTGTAATTGTGAGAGATTGTTACTAATAAATTGGGAATATCTCAAAAATAGTAAGTCGTATGATAATAGTCAATAGGTCAAACTAAAGTTTATAATAAATACACATATAATATAGTTACTTAATAGTCATACAATAAGAATATATGTATAATATTAGTCCATCGATAGATCCCATTAGTTACCTTTCAATATTCTCGTCGGGATATAACAGTAACATACACTCATCGTTTCCATAAAATGTTATGTTCATAGTAAGTGTTGTCTACTTGGAATCACTTGTACAACCAGCCTTAGTAATTCATGTCACGATCATAAGAATATGAAATATTTGAAGTGTTGCTGGATTATGACATTCATCTGTTAGATAATCTTATCTATTGAACTAATCACGGAAGTATACATCTTATTAATTTGCTTGTATAGCACAAACATTTCGGTAAAACAGATTTTAGATTCACTGACATCAACATACTCGAGGTCAGTTAGAGTCAGAAGATTATTTTCGATTCTTAAAATGTTAATGTATGAATATATCTAGAAATAATTAATGATTGTACAATAAATAGCAATTAACTTAAATTAAAACTCACATTCATTAGGGTTAAACTCATCAACACCAATCGACTCTTAGCATGGGCAAGCACAATGATAACCTGTTCAATATGGTCGGACAGGTAAAAATTTGTTTACAATTAACAAATAAAGCACAAAAACAAAGTTACACTATGAAAGAAGACTAGTTACACATTAGTAATAGAGTTGTTAGTCACAAATCTCACCGAAGGAATGCGCTACACAGCGTAAAATAACAATGTCTGTAAGAAAATAGAAAGAGATCAAGATCAAGTAATCCGTTTTATAAGTTGACGAAAGTGATATTTGATTTTAAAAAATCAGTTCATTTGGAATCCAAATAAAACAAATTTCGTTCAATCAGTAAAAAATCCTTTTATAAAGAATATGAAAGAAAACTAAAGTGGGTCCTCCACTGCGTTTTTTCCGAATCATTTCTGAAAACGTCTCATGTCATTGAGTTACATGATTCCTGCGACCCACCCCTTTCAATTAGGCACTTGTACTAAACCAAAAGATCTCAGTCCTATACAAATTTCTCTTCTACACCATGTCACCATATCCATTTCAAGTGACATCTGTCCATGTTATTTCGTTGTTTAATGAAATTCATTCTCACAAAATGGAGTTCTGGAGGCTGTTGAATTTTATCGAAATCATGAAACCATCCAAGTTAGACCATCGTTGAAAACCTAGGAGCACTGGTTGGGCGCCCACGAGCAAAGTTGTGGATGCACACTACTGGAACGAAACGACTGTTCAGTGCTTCCAGGTTTTCAATGGTGGCCTAACATTGATCGGTTCATGATTTCAATGAAACTTCACAATCTTATGGGGAAAATGCTGTTCATTTATTTTTACAATTGATTTCTTTTATGTTGCATACGATAAAATTTTGAAACAAAATTACTCTTCCATCGATATAATAGGTGATTGATATCAGTCACTTTTCAATAAATAACACGTAGATTCTAAGAAAAAACATGCACTCTAAACAATGGAGTTTTGAATTACTATAATTGTAGTAGTAAGAACAAAAACAGTGAATACAGTTATAAAAAAGACGCATTTATCAGAAATAAAACTCATGATTTGATAGAAGATAAACAGTGAATACATCTGTGATATTGCTACCGATTTCAAGCTGTATTATAGCTGAAGTCTCGAAACTCTATCCATTGTGATCATCATATGGACCTAAAACAGAAAGTCAACACCTTCGCACGACTCACACCCGACTACTGATCAATGGCTTTATGAAAACTGATAATACATCCGTTTTTGGCTTGACTTCTTCCAGCTTGTTCTTATGTGCAAACAACCACCACTGCACGTATTTGAGTTGACAGTTGAATATTTGGATTTGACAGACTTTTCAATTGTCGTAAGCATGTTTATTTTTATTATTGGTGAGTAGTGACTTACTAATCGTAAACGTTTTATCTTCATGCTGAAAAACATTTTTTTCTCAAATAGGAAAGCGCTTTAGAGATTCTACCAAAAATAATGGCAAACTGTATGATAATAATAATAGTACTTCAGACACTACAAACACCTCTGATGAACATTTTCATTCATCATCTAGATCAAATCGTATTTCACAATTGGAAGCCGAACTTTCTCGTTTAAGATCACAAATTGCTCAATTAATTTTAGCCCAAGAATTAGGTAAATCAAGCACGTCTGACGTAGATCGAGATCGTTTTCTTCATCGTCCAGATGCAGATGGTGAGAGTGATACTGCCACTACTACTGCTGCCATCGCTGCCACAGGATCACCTATTCTGATGCAACATGATAAAACAAAGTTTTACAACAATCTGTCAGAATTTCCTATTCCTTCAGTTAGTTCAACTTCAACATCATTAATACTACCTCCACCACCAATACCCCCTCCACCGCCGCCACCACCACCACCGCTCATGATTTCTTCACCTGCACTACAAGGAGGTAGTAGTAATTGGAGAGAACAATTGCAAGCAAAGCTAAGAAGTAAAAAGGTATAGTTGAAAGAAATTTAGTCCTGTCTATGTATGTCATTTTTCATTCACAGCTAGGAACATTTTTCATTATTAATCGTTGGTTTTTTCGGTTAGACCAAACGACAAGGTTTATTGCTGCATACATCACATTTCATGCTAAAATTTTGAGTAGACTTTGAGCATAAAATTGTCCTTTTTAATTATTTCTCATGAGTATTTCCTTAAGATCACAATGTATTTGATGATGGACCTTTTTTCTACCATCTGTCGGAAAAGGTACTCATTATCGTGTGTGTGAAAGAAAGAGAGGATATCAAATAATTATTGCATTGGATTGTTTCCTTTCCATACACATATTCAAACATTTTTTATATTTAACCATGTTTTTTATTACTTATTTATTTAAACACATAAACATTGGTTCAAAGAGGTACCAATATATATATATATATATATATGCGCCACACAAATCAATGAATTTTTGTCGGCTGGGATACTTCCAGGGTTCCCAAACCAAAGTAGGTGGTTTTCTAAGTGACTCACTACCAAGAGGTCTGATCCACAAGGCAGTAGAACAACGTTAGAAGATGCAGTCTTACGACAGCTAGTGACCGAGAATAGGTCCATAATCCATTTGTTCCCTCAGGATCTAGGGGCCCATGTACACCATTGGTTCTGAATAAGAGTTTTCCAACTGCTCTAGCTGGTCTTCCGTGACCATCAACCCGGCTTAAGCGTCGAATATTCACTTCGGAAACAATTAAATTCTCGTTTGTTTAATATTATGAATTTCTCAGGGAGAAGTAGCTACATATTCTTGGATTTTAACATTCCCGAATCTGTTATCACATTTAATACTGGTAAAAGTCTATTTACATTCATAAATCACTGAGTAGTTGTCATGGTCATATTTGTTTAGTCTTTAATATTGATAAACCTCTGTTGATTTATAGGTTACTAGTCTAAGTGATCCAACATCTTGTGCACTATATTTTAGTTTAACCTTCAGAAGACACTGTTCGATATAGGTTTTTGTGGTAGTTGCCATTTACCAACAAAATGAAACTGCCAATCTCCAAGGTAGTGATTATTCCTAGTGAGTTCGAACACGAGTCTCCACGTTTCGGTCTTAGGCGTTGCCACTGATTTATTTGGACAGTGATCCACCTCCTGGAATACTGAGATATTTACATTAGTTGATCATTGAATATTGGTCTTTATTCTTTTAATCTTTCCTAATTGTAGTTGACTATTGATTATGCATATAATTTGTATTTTGGATGAATAATTTAACATGTAATTATTCTTTTATATTTGTTCAACTACTAATGTACTTCTTATTAGTAGTTCAGTGAATGCTATTTGTTTTTATACGATCAAATATCTGTTGAACTACTGATGAGTTGCTATCCGGAGAATTTCATTTTTGGTATAATGATGGTGATTAATCGACGTTCAGTAAAGTAAATTATGAATTTACAGCTGTGGGTTCACACTAATACGGGGACTACTTGGAATGAATACCAAATCTATGAACATGAGAAAAACTTTTATTTTCTTATTTATTCTTCTTAATTTAGGAGAAATTGTTCAGTTATAATAACTTTGTATGTCTTTTTTAGAATAATTCCACGGATAAAACATCTACACCAATAAAAAGTAATTTTTCGACGTCACAAAATCCCGCCGACATGTCACAAGTATTGAAAGAATTACAAAGTGGATCTATTAAACTACGTTCAATACCAAGATCACCTGGTGGTACACCGATAAAACAAAAACAGTCTCCCACAATCAGGTGAGGATGTTTCGTTTATGTGGTGAGAGCGGATTTTCATCGCAGTTCTATTACCATTAATTGTGTTCATTTGTTTTTTGCTCTAGTGGCTCTGATCCATGTGCAATTATCGCTCGAGCACTACACTCTAAATTTTCACATCTTCGTTCTATAATGGACAATTCTATTAGTGATGAAGAAAAGAACTGTCAGTCGAATATTCATCTTGACTCTGGTTTAGGACCTGGATGTGAAGATATTTGGTCACCCAAACGTAAACCCAACGGTTCTCCCCATTCATTGGTATGTCATTTCTTTTGTCATACTGATTCTATCGAAGGGATAGTGAACGTACATCACATCTAATATATATTGGAAATCTTAAAGTCTAATATTCGAACGAACACAATATGATTATTAATAGACGATACTAATGACCTGAGACTGAGGAAGATACTACAAAGCAGACGTCACTTCAGAGCCGACATACCATTCTATTTCTTAATATACAGACGGCTATTTCGCTAGTGCTTCTTTTGGAGAAATTCTGGAGGAAAAGTGGTAGTATCATGCAATCTAACTACTAAGCAGTTAACTGTGCTATTCTGTACACTGCCATCCGGCATTATCAACATGATCACGGTTGTAAAGGTTTTCTCTGAGTAAATTGTCTAGGCTACGATAATGCACCTTCGTCAAGGCGATATAGCTCAGAATCGATCACAATGGCGTAGGTGTATGAACTCTGTCTTCCCTTAAACCGTGAGATTAAAATTGCTTTGTATCTTTCTTTATACGAACTAATTCTTTCTTCCTATATAATATCCCTATATGCAATCTCTCCTTTATATATTACCACCACTGAATTAACTACTATGAACCCGGCGTTCATCTTGTTGTGTTAATGAGGTATGGCAACTTGTACCGGCATATATATATTCCTGGTCCTACGTTGTAGCCGACTGACCTTCGCCAAGGTCACCTATAGAATATTACTCGTAGTGACGTTGGGACAATACGGAAATATCATTGTCTACATCGTCCTCTTCATATCAGCTAATGTATTAAGTACTCAAATGATTGTATGCGACTCAACACGTAGGGAACAACCCAGATATGCCATTAATACTTAACAAGAATATCACATAGTTGATAGCCATTTATGTTAACCTTCCCATTAATCAGTTCGCAACATACTGAAGTAAAGCTGGGATGTCGTGCACGGTTTTAGCAGTAATATATATAATTCTAATTTAACCATGTGCTACTTTCACTAACTAGTTTTTCACAGTAGGTAGAGTCAAGGTGGGACCATTCGTAGGTGTTTAAAGTGAGGATACTCCAACAAATAAATCCCATATGCCTCTTATATTCGGTTTAATGTGTATGTAATACTAATATTTCAATTCGTTCTTTTTCAGATTTTTGGCCAGCACATTCTCCGCCCAGTCAACCGACGTACAGACAAGACCAATTAAAACATCCAACTCGGATTCCTACGATGTACTAATTGGATGCTATGACTTTCACAATAGTTATTATTTTACAGATCCTGATTATATACCCTATCATACCTTGCCTACTCTTTCGGAAAAACTATGAGCATTGAAATAAATTGCTCTGCTTCATATGTTTTGACTTGTTAGTAATGTACTCAAACATTTTTGTTTAGAAAACTCACATCGGTGATGTTTATTGCTCAGACACCAATGCATCTAGTATATTTATCTCTTTATCCTTTAGAATTAAATGCACTGAATGCGTTATGCTTACAAAAAACATCAGTAGAGTCACTGGTAAGGTTTGACCATGAACTGAGTCGAGACAATATCAAAGCTAGCAAATATCGTATATTTTGTGTTGAGGTTTCCATGATAAGGTATTGAATACAAAAAGTACTACGATTACCATCATTGCATGACAGTAACCACTGTTTTCATTAGAACATTGGTGGCGGATTGCACGGAACATCGAATTCGTCTTTGTCTTCGTACTAACCAGCCAAAAAAGTATAGGAAATCACATTTATGTCACTCTACGTTTATTAATTGGGGTTTAAGGAATACAGAACATCTTTTCAAAAGAGTGGGATGTGATATTTAATATAAAATATTAGGGAGCGGATAGGTATTTTTGAACATTTTATTCCATGCTGCTGTCGTTAACCGACCGGCGAGGTCGCACAGACTCGACTTTCTCTATCTGGAAAAAAACAAATCTGCTTAGTAAGGCAGAAAGTAAGAAGTCAACTTAATAGTCATTGAGAGGAATATGTAACAAGAATAACAAACAGTCTGAGTACCTCAAGGTTAAAAATATCATAAGTACTACCCCTAGGAACAAGTTTATACGCGCGTATTTCACATGAAGCAGTTATTAAGTGCGCTTTGAATGCTTTAAGCAACAAAAATAAACAACCACAATTTGTAACTAATCAGCACAAAACGAATCAGAGTCGAGTGAGTGGTTACGTTGGTTTTAGCTACTTAGGAAAAGGCAGAATCTTTATAGCAAACAGTAAGTACATTCGGTCTGATTAATAGTATTTTGGAGGACAATTCGTTAGAGATTAAATGTAGGGAACAGTAAAACAACCGTTTTGAACCACACACACACTGCCCTTTGTGTTATCTCCCGAAGAGGCTATGAGTCTAATCAGGACTCCAAAATCGTCATCATATGACTTGGTTTATTTTGAAGGGTCGACGTTAATGACAACAGTTATCCTATGAACTGACAACTAAGTATTACCTCGTAGTTGGTGTGCATTTTCTCACTTCGGAGGTTTCTTATAACCTTTCTGAATGTGAAAATCAAGCGAACGCCAGTCAGTAAAAAGCAATATACATGATAGGATAGGAATAGCCTTTTACAAATAGATTTGGTCCATGTCGTAAATCAAAGGAGCAATACGTTGCGAAAAATTACTTGGGTGAGGATTCACAGTGCGGTGGACATTCATGCCTAAGAAGTAAATGATTAGTTTACACATACTAGGCTTGATGTTAGTGAACTGGGTTTGCTGTGGCACCTGTAATCAAACTCGGTGTCACTGAGGAACGTTGAGGCTGATTAAGACGCTATCATGAGGCTTGACTATACCGTTTTATATGCGTTGGTATTGTAGTAGGTTTCGCCGGTGAAAATAATTACTAATGCGTGTCACCTTAAGATCCCCAGAATTCTAAACCCACTTAAAAAATGACAAAGCTATGAGGAATATATAAATACATAACTATGGATCTACCTCCAGCTGGCACTGATGAACTATATTTTGTAGGTGAGAACGTCTGTTGTTTTCCTTATTGGACATATCGTCGTTGATCTGACGAAGCAGGATACTTTGTGGGGAAGCACGGGCATCCGCAAGTTGTTTTGCTTTCTCAATCTAAAAGACAACTTATAACGTTTCTTTTTTTACTTCTTTCTTGTTCTTATTAACTATCTTGTCGATAATCTGTTGCCGCCTAGACGACTTCTGTGCCAAATCCTCCGTGAGATTCTCCATTAATTCATTTGATCGATTTACGAGCTTCTCTTTCTCTTGTTCACATTTAGACTTAACTAAATGGACATGTTGCTCATTTCGATTTATAGTTTCCTGAAAGATTATATAGCCCTATTCTTCAACTTACAGCCAGAACGTTAGATCGTCTTTCCCGAGCTTTCTCTAGCCTTTCATTTAAGTCAGAATCATTCCGAACATAATTCGGAGATGAAAGCAGGCGTAACGCCCTAGGAGACTGGATCTCGTCTCGTATTGGTATTTCAAACGACACACTACAATTCAAATTGTTAGTCCCCATCAGTAAAATACAATTTTGATCCCAGCAGACTAGTTTTAAGCGCGGTAATATTTACTGTGTCAAACAACAAATTCACCTTGAGATTTGTAATTTTAAGATTGCAGACTTTCTCTAAATATACCGCTGTCCTTGTCATCTAATATCTTAAAATAAGTACATAGGACAGTTACCTATGCAATTCCAGAATTATAATGTTCAGCAGAACCAGGGTGGCCTAGAACATAGATATTGTTACTCTTTCTTCAGATGTATGGGAGGTGATCTGATTTTGATATAAAGAAATAATTTTGGGCCTGATATATCCTTTTTTTCTAAACCAATAGATTAGAACAGAAGAAGTGTCAAAAGCTGAGAACGAATAAAATCATCGTGGTATACGAATTTTCCCAAAAAACTTATTACTCGAAGAAGGAGCATCCTCACATGTAATTGACTTGTTCAAATGAAGAACAGAGTCTAACATAATATGGATTGAAAGGAGCTAACACAGGCCTTCGGTTTTCTGTTCTCAGCGTACAAATGTAAAAACAAATATGTATAATCACTTGATTCTCTTCTTAACACTAACTATCCTTACATTTCATGCCATTTGTTTTTCTCTCTTACTTGGTTGTGGACAAAATGAATGAGGTTTTTGACTATGAGCCACAATGTGGATTGTTGTATCATGTTCATGCGTCTACCTCCTGTATGTCTCGGCCTATGATATGATATTCATTGGCTTTAGCTTTTAATTCATTGGTTAGTGATTTATGATCCATATAAACCATGAATTCTCTGCCTTCAGATATATGTTGAAAACGCCTAATAGCTAGGTGTAGTGCGAGTCCGCGTCTATGGGGAGAGTATCTCGTCCCTGCTTGAGTGAGTCGTTTTGAGAAGAACGCGATCGGTTTCCAGGCGTTTTCAACCAGTTAGTTAATAATACTGCCTACTACTTTGTCCGAAACATCCACCATCAAAGCGAGAGTGTAATAGGAATTAGGATACATCAACGTAGATGCTTGAGCTGGCTTTTCTAGCTGTTTAACGGCCTTAGAAGTCAGTTTAAATTATTTTGATTTTCTTTTTAAAGGAGTCTGTCAGACGTTGCAACACGTATGTATGACTAAGTATGAATCTACTGTAAAAGTTAACTAAACCCTGGACTCTTCTAAGTCGTATGAGAGAACTTGATATTATGTATTGTCTAATGGTGTCCATCTCTTCTTCGATAGCTGTATTCCCTTTTGGGCTCACTGTGCAAAGTTTGAACATTAAAAACATATTTTGACGTGTATTCACCCCATCTTCATCCAGACGTCTCAACACTGCTCTCATGTGTTGTTTGTGTGATATTAAATCTGGACTGGTAATCAACAAATCGTCTATATGCACCTGTTCAAAAGGCATATTTCTATCTTTAACATGAAACAAGAGACTGTTCAGGCACCTCATCTCAGTCGTTGCGACTTGGGGAGGGGTTATTTTTTCCCGTATTCATAGGAGCCTGTTTAGATCAGGTGTATGTTGACTTAATCTGGTTGATTTAAAACCAAACTTCCAGTGATACTAAAAGAACCATCCAGATTGTCTGAACGTTTGTGGCCTACTATGTAACATGGATCTTGGTGGTTTTGATGACCTGTTTCGGTAACTCACTTGCATTTTGGTGACAGTCTCTGTGGGACTTTTAACACACGCAATGCGTTCAGCTGCGATCATTCCTTTTGATCATTCCTGATTTTGTGTATGATGTATCGTACGTGGAACTCTTGAATAGGCCAGTTCCATTGAATCCACCGGACATCGAAGCAACACTCACAAACGTTCTCATAGATATTACTCCACCAAAAGACGAAGAAATTAGGATTGCCATCAGACAAATGAAGAGCAGGAAAGCACTAGGACCTGACAATATACCACTTGAAACACTTAAGACAGATACAGAAGTGACAGCAAACATTCTTCACATTCTGTTCAAGAAGATTTGGGAGGAAGATCAAGTTCCGATGGACTGGAAAGGAGGACACCTTATCAAGATTCCAAAGAAAGACAAGTATGAGAATTACGGAGGCATCACACTAAAAACAGTACTAGGAAAAGTCTTCAGTAGAATCGGGTGGGAGATTCAATAAACGCACAACTTCAGAATCAACAGGCTGGATTCCTTGAGGATCGGTCGTGCACAGATCCCTGTTGAACGACCAATGGAATGGAACTCACTATACATCAACCACCTTGGTTATGAGAAAGCAAGTGACAGTGTGGATAGAAGAACACTATCTAACCTTCTTTGACACTGTGGTGTGCTCGAGATCGTGAACATCATACGCAATTTATAGGACGAACCACACTGCAAACTCGTTCACGAAGGTCAGCTGACAGATGCATTTTGGGTGAGGACCGGAGTCAGACAAAGTTGCTTACTCTCCCTCCTCCTCTGTCTCCTGGTGGTTGACGGGATAATGAAGACATGTACATCTGAGAAGAATCACGGAATACAATGGACAGCTTGGACGCGACTAGACGATTTGAACTTTGCAGATGACCTAACCCTCCTATCTCCTACACACCAACAAATGCTGGACAAAATAGATGGTTTAGTAGCAGCCTCTGCATCAGTAGGCCTCAACACACACAAGGGAAAAACCAAGACCCTCAAGCACATCATGGAAAACACGAACCCAGTAATACTT